>CM035818.1:36512025-37712025 GCA_020458035.1 Magallana ariakensis | reverse complement strand
GAATATATATGGTTTAGGGGTGGGGATATTAACCGTTTCAGATATTTGTGCACTTCCTGTTTGAGAGGGGGTCAGGACCAGCCCAAGGGCCTATGACCTTCATACCATTTGATGGCCCTTAACACAGGGAACAAGAATATATATGGTTTAGGGGTGGGGATATTAACCGTTTTCAAGATATTCTGGCACTTCCTGTTTGAGGTGGGACAGGACCATCCCCGGGGCTCATGACCTACATACTATTTGATGCCACTTAACACAAGGACATCATATCCATGCCTTTAGTTTTTCACAAATATATACAGGAGTAGAGAAGAAGATTTTCTAAGATTTAATACATTTTTACTATATGGCCATATTGGCCCCACCCTAGTGCCTAAACACCTGTCCCAGGGGTCATAAATTTCACAATTTTGGTAGAAGACTTCATGTACATCATATCCAGGCATTTAGTTTTTCACAAATATATATGGGAGTAGAGAAGACGATTTTCTAAAATATAATACATTTTTACTATATGGCCATTTTGACCCCACCCTTGAGCCTGAACCCCTGCCCCAGGGACCATAAATTTCACAATTTTGGTAGAGGGCTTCATGGACATCATATCCATGCATTTAGTTTTTAACAAATATCTATGGGAGTAGAGAAGAAGATTTTCTAAGATTTAATACATTTTTAGTATATGGCCATATTGGCCCCACCCTAGAGCCTGAACCCCTGACCCAGG
Source organism: Magallana ariakensis (assembly GCA_020458035.1). Taxonomy (NCBI): domain Eukaryota; kingdom Metazoa; phylum Mollusca; class Bivalvia; order Ostreida; family Ostreidae; genus Magallana; species Magallana ariakensis. The sequence continues at coordinate 37,711,295 of CM035818.1, read as the reverse complement.
GGCCATGAATTTCACAATTTTGGTAGAGGGCTTCATGGACATCATATCCATGCATTTAGTTTTTAACAAATATCTATGGGAGTAGAGAAGAAGATTTTCTAAGATTTAATACATTTTTACTATATGACCATATTGGCCCCACCCTAGAGCCTGAACCCCTGACCCAGGGGCCATGAATTTCACAATTTTGGTAGAGGGCTTCATGGAATCAGTTTTTTCCTCACATGTGTGGGAGTAGAGAAAAAGATTTTTGAAAATTTGGCTGATTTTTGCATATTTGGCCCCACCTGTGGCACCCTGGGGGTGGTAGAGCCACCAATTTCACAATTTACATTCCTCTTACCATAGAGATGCTTCACATCAAAAATGGGAACAATTGGCCTTGTAGTTTTTAAGAAGAAGTTAAAAATGTAAATTGTTAACGCACGACGACGGACGAAAACAGATAGCAATAGGTCACCTGAGTTTACTCAACTCAGGTGACCTAAAAAAAAATTAACTTTAAAACTAAGTGTGACTGCAAATGTAGAATAACACCAGGTAACATTGTATGTAGCTTATTAATTTGAAATATTTTCAATTAATATGTTATGTTTACTGTTGATAAGTTTCCTACCTTTGACTTTCACTTCATCATCACTCCAGCTCTCGAAGGTTTTTGCGATAGGTCCAACCATACTGCCCATCAGAATGGGTTTGTTGACAAGTCGGTGGAGGTTGAACCAGGTCTGAAGAAGCCCAGCCTCTTCTTCAATCTCTGCTGGCTTTGTGAATACCCCAACATCGGAGGGCCAGAATGCCTCATCAAACTCCACCAAAACTTTGTTGGAATAAGATATTCCTATGGGAGCGAAAAAACCCCAAACTTGTGGTAATAATATTTAACAAGTGTTCGGAAAATACACTAACTATTGCATAAGCAAAGTCAAATTATGTTTCCTAAATGTTTGAACTCTTGATAAGTATCAAAGTTGTCTCTATCAAGCTAACTAGCAAGTTTCAATGTTGATTTGTGGGGTTATAAATTTGAAAGTTATCACAACTTTGGAAAAAGTACCGTACTGTTAACAGTACATACTTCAATTCATTGTGTACATTTCAAAGTTTGGTAAAATACACCACACCACAAAATTTTACCTAATTTGTTCCGAATTGTGTCATGCCATTTCTGAGGCATATTGGCTACTGAGCTTGAACTATTCTTTTGCGGCTCCCCAAACACAATTTCTCCTTTTTGTAGAATTCCCAGTGGAACAGCCACAATCACAATGTCTGCTTCATGTTGCTGTCGGTCAAATGTTCGAATTTTGTACCTCTTTGTTATCTTGTCAAAGGTAATTTGTCGAACGATGGCCTGTAGTTCAATAACAATTGGAAACTCTGCATCAATGCCACTGACAATGCTGAAAATATATCAATTAAAACTTATTTCTGTATTATGCTGTTAAAATCCTATTTACTAGTACTTGTAATATCAAATTCTAAAATTTCAACGGGAAAATTCAATTCTATTACAATTTATCAACAATGCTAATGTACATAATGAGATAAAGTAATGCTTTCAGCACTTTTTACTCCTGAGCACTATTATTACTGTATGTGGATTTGTGATAGGTGACTCCTGACTAGGATTCATACCTTCCCAGATTTGTAACAGAGTATACATGTAATTTCATGATTGTCAAACTATTTGTCATACATTTATATCCCCAATCGTTGGCTAAGAGATTATGAGTAAAACATGAACAAATCAAGACGTCAATTAAGCAATTACATATATGTTTGAAATTAAAACTGTATCAGTATCCGCACCCATCAATAATTTGGTCAAAACCATCCACAACCACCCTGTCCCAGCCAAAGTCCTTCTTTGGATTGAACATGAATGTAGACAAGTCTTTGTCTGATAGGACACAATGAGAAGACAAAAGCCCTGCCAAAACTGTCTTGTCAACATCAGTCTCAAAGAGAGGTAACTCTTCCTTGATTGCTTCAGGCAGTGGGCGATCATTTCCATTTTTATGGGCCTTCTCCACCGCCTTTTGAACCACCTAAAGCATGGAAAAATTGAATTATTAATCCCGTCAATACATAAGCATTATATATCAAAATGATTAAATCATAATATAAGATCCAAGTGAGTAACTAACTGTTCCAATAATTTGAAATAATAAGTAAAAGCCAATTCACAATTTTAATATATGTTTTCCTCTCTTCTACTTTCAGGTGTACTTATTGATATATATGCTTTACCAGTAATAGAAAAACCTACTTTAAAGAAATAAAATTGATATTCTTTAATTTGTAAAATTAAAGAGATTTAACACTTGAAATTAACACTTTTATTAAGTCAACTAAATATTGTAAACATTTGGGACTATTAAGGAATTCCCTCCGTTAAAGAGATGACAATTTTACTATTCTTTTCCTCTATGCATAATTTTATGATGGCCAGGCCATAAAAAAGATGGTTTTTTTTTAATTTAGAATTTATCAATTTTTTTTTTTATTTCATTGAACTCTGAACAAAAACTCATCTTTGATTGGGAATTTACATGTAGCTTCTTTTTTCTTCAAAGACGAATTAAGCAAAATGCAAGTTTGTGATAATATTTTTCATGTTACAACTTGAACACACTGTATTGTGATTATGTAATGGACAATTAAATAGAATGTATTTGTACCGTTAATAACTCAGAAAAGATGTGTTTGGTTTCCTCTGCAGTGTAAACTTTGTTCAGGCTCGGAGCATGGAGCTGTAATGAACCAGTGGACTCCACTGCAATTTCCAGGGACTTTGTAAGCTCCAAGAGAGGGTTATTGGGTACACCAGAGTTAAGAAAACTAGACCCCAAATCTCCATCTACACCTGTTGTGAAGAAATGTTCCTTCCATTAAAAGTCGTCTTACAAAATACAATAAACGTAGACCATTATGGTCTTGAATTTACCCAGTTTTATGTCAATTTTGCCGTAAATGCCACTTCTAAGACAACAAGCACGCAAATAATAAAAGGTATATTTTAATATTCACTTTACAACATATACCATTAATATACTTACGTGAATTTGTATCAATTCATATGAAAGTTTTAAATGATTTTAGCAGTTTGCCAAACTATAAAGCAAAGAATAATTATGTTTTTGTGAAAAAGCTCTCTACAAGTTTGATAGGATGGCACATTAGGATTTATGTTTTTTTTTACAAGTATTACAAACCTGTAGTTTTAACAAAAAATCAAAAGATTTGCCTATGAAATGCAGTCGGATACTTTTAATATCTACTTTTTCTTTTGCTACCATTGCTTTTAAAGTTGTCAATGTTCACTAATAGGAAAGAAAATGAATGAATTAATGCACTGTATATACAGCAATTTCTAATTTCACCATTACCTCTGACACCATATTCCCTTTTCGTGTAGACACGCCCACCATATCTCTCCTTGCGAGCCTCCAGGACTTTTACTGAGAATTTGTCTGGTGAGTTGCTGAGCTTTCTTGCTGCAGCCATTCCTGCTAGTCCCCCACCAATGACAACTACATCTTTAGGTGTCTCCAAACCAGGACTGACTTTTCCTGAGGCTGCAGTTTTCGGTAAATTGACAAGCCCAAAAAGAAGTATGTGTAATACCATACAAGTTTTCATCTTTAGTTGATTGTCGAGAGGCCCTAATGAAGAATGAAGGATTGCATATACACTCTGTAATTAACAAGACATTAAGTTTAAAACCAGGGTTTTATTAAAAATTATATTAGTTACTTAAGACAATATTGAGAAGTCGACAATACTCAACATGTTCAACCAAGTCGGGTATTTTAGTGGGCAATATAATTGTTTTAAAAAGTTCCTCAACTGCACAGCTGAACAGTGTACTGTTTCAAAAAATCTCAGCGAGATTCGTCGAGACATTTTGACTGTCGAAGAGACGTCAGTCAAAATTTTTCAGTCTCGACGAATCCCGCTGAGATTTTGGTTTAAATAGAAATAAAACTGTAGGATTTAACATAGAGAAAAGGAGTTGCCATATGAAATCTAAGCTTTGTTAAATTGTAAAACGCATCACAGTCATAATCTTGAATCAGCTGACCAGCTCGAATTTTCTAGGCTGCAAACTACATAATATATATATATAATTAAAAAACATTGTGAAGTCGCAACTATTTTCATGTGGGCATACTACGTACTTTTGATTTCATGCAGTATATTGAATATTAGGTGCTATAGAACAGCTATAGGTTACACATTTGTAGGCAATTGAAGCATGCAGTGATACACAAAACTTCGGTGAACACTTCAACACGGAAGTATGCTCAACTTTCAATCTCCCGCGATAAAGAGTGTCGGTGTGGAGGTGAAAAAGCACGTACCTTCCACCTATAGACAGATTGCGCATTAACTTATTCTAGTTGGGGGTTGGTCGATTTACACCCCAATCCCTTTTTCTTGGGATGTTTCTACATATTTGAGTCTTTATTTTTTACAGGTAAATCGGAAAGGAGTTATCTTCCCTTTAATAAAACCCGTACGCCATTTAAAGGGTTTAATTTTTTGTGTGTGTGTTTTTTTACAAGCAAGCCCAAAAGAAGCTAAAAACAAAGCAGTGGAGGGGGGGGGCTAGACTAATCATCGGAAATCTTGACAAGCAAAAAAAAAAAAAATCATTTAGGTCTAACTGCACTTCAATATCACTCCTAATATTTACTTATTTTCATTTCAATTCCTTACATTCTACCGAAAATGTGGGGGCGGGGTGCGGCAGCTTCCTGATACTTCAAATTTTTATATATAAATTTAAGAAAAATTTTGTTTGCTGCGAGAAAAAGTGGGGGGGGGGGGGGCTGGCCTCTCCCTGATGCTGTGTGCCTGGTGGTTAGGTACAACTTTGCAAAAAAAGTGAGGGGGGGGGGGCTTATCCCAGCCTCCCCCCCGGTTCCAACGCATATGCAAAGTACATCTCATACCCAAACCAAAATTCCTAACCTGTGTGTTTTTGGAGGGGGGCGGGTGAAATGAAAAAATGAATCCTACATCTTTCTTACATAGGCCTACAGTGTATTCATGAATGTCCAAATGTTTTCTGGTTCGGGGCGGGGGGGGGGGGGTCCGATATCTATTTCTCACATCCCCCAACACGGACCCTTCTAGATCCACAGATATACATTATAGTAAGTTCATCATCTTACTGAGCTTGACAGTGAGGCCGAATGAAGCGGACCCTCAACTCATTAGATTGACGGAGATTTTTATCTAAGACTCACCTAATAGCCCTTTAAAAATTAAATGGCCATATTTTTGTAAACGTTTCGCAAAGGATAGATACAAATAATATCAATAAACGAATAACAGAAATTTCTCAGAGTGTAGATATATAATCATCTTTAATTGATACACCCTATAGTAGTATTTTGAAACGTGCACCATCAACCTCATATGTATATATACATGTAGTTACATCAATATTACTTATTAGGTTTGTTCGCCTCGCCTTCTATAGACTTTTCCGACCCCATAAATTTCTGTAAACAGTCAGTAACAAACCTAATATGTAATAATATTTCCCTCTATTAAACCATTACATTAAAATCATCAATGAACAAGCAAATGACAAAATCAAAAGTTTTATCTACATTGAAAACAACGCACTGCGCTTAAATGACAACATACTTTTTGGCTCTTTTTTTATAAGTATGTAATTTATTTCTGATTTATACAATACTTAATGTAATTACTTTACTCATGCATTATATAAAAGAGATTTAAAAAGATGCAATATATTTATAAACAGATTGTTTTTCACAAATATTTAACAAAAGCTGACACAATAATTTGTCATTTCATTGAGTTTTCAAAACTGTGGACTTAAACGAGGTCATATTATATTAGTGTAGCAACTGCATGGGATTTTAAAAAGAACAGCACCGGTTAAAAGATATAAACCTGAGGCCCACATAGCTACACAAAGAGATAAAACAAGCTATGAGAAGCAGTCTAAGCAGTAGTAAGTGGTTGAAATTATGTTACGCGGTTTCTTGTCTTGTCTCAAATTATCTACTCAAGAACCCGAGGACTTTATTGAAACTCCCGAGGATTGTAAGTATCCATTATTTCTTACTTCTCTCAAATCTAGAAATAGGGGGAAAATGATACACAGAAAATTGGTTTTATACCAATTATTATAAAGCGCGAGGGCTATAATTATGGTAAGCATATTTTAATATTTTAGTTGCGTTTTTTATGTGTGTCTGCTTTAATAAGTAAAAACTGAACGAGCACACCTCCGATTAAAGACGAAGAGTATGGATTTATATTAGAAATCTTCCTTTAGTTTTACTGTTTTAATCTTGACAGAATTCAGAATATCTGCAAGAGATGCACAAACTGACTCTACTCTTTTTGTTTCTTCAGTGTTTTCATTCTTACGGTGAGTACAATGTTTATGCGATAATTTATTTCGTTTTACAAAATGCAGGTTCTCTTTATTTCAAGGAGAAGGGCGGGGGGGGGGGGGGTAATTAGACGATACTCTTTTTGCTGCAAAAAAATATTTTATAATTCAACAAATTAAAACTCGTCGGTATTTGAAAGAAAAAATGAAAAACTCAATTTGAAAACTTTTATTCCGATAATAAACGTGCGGATTTTAATCCACAGAAATCGGAGCGATGATTGGCTAAGAATAAGAAATATTATTTTTGTAACATAACGTTTGTAATTTAGTATTTTCTAATTAAATTAAAATTTAATTCTAAAGGGACCTAGACACGATTTCCATGTTTAATGTTTAGAACGATTAATGCTTCTTCAAATTTTGAGAGTCAAAATCGAGTAACAAGCGAGATTTAGAGTTTGAAATTCTTTGTTTTGTGAACAAAGCTTGAGTCTTGTTATTTAAATAAAATTTACTTCTAAAAACAATTTCTTTAAAAATTAATTCCCGGGTTAATAAAAAGGCAGTAGAAAAGAACGTTTCATAACAAGTAAAATTATTTTAAAATCATGTATTATAACGAATCCATTTTATATCAATCATAGCTCACAAAGGATACTCGAGTAACCAGAATTGGGTAAAATTGATTTCAAAGGTTTTTTTTAATTGTTTTTGACCAGTAAAGATACTTAAAGCTTGGTCAGAGTACATTATTACTCAGGTGTGCGATGTGGTACATAGGCCTCTTGCTATAAATTTTTTTTTCCGTGCAGAGACTCAGAAGACAATCTTCACTGATTCTTGTAACGATAATGTTCTTGGAGCTGATGATCCAAATGATTTCCATAAACATGTGGATAAAGATCAAGGTATAGATATTTGTAATAAATTTACTGAAATATCGATGTGTAATTAATAAATGTGGATATTGATAGATGTTATTAGACAATCAGAGACAATCAACTTGAAGCTAAACTTGCTTTGTATTGGGTTTTATTAAGGGGAAGGCGTACTGATAGACGGACTGGTCTTTGGTTGTTGTGCCTTTCTCAGTAAATGGGAATTCTATGCAGAGAAGGAGACAGGCGAAGTCCGTCTACAGGTGTGGCGACCCTCGGGATCAACCTGGTCACTGCTTGGAGAAAATGTCTACGACGCTCAAGGCAGGAATTAAATTATATTACTGTTTAAGATGGACTTAAATTTTATACTTACAAACTATACATCCTAGTCCCATGATAACTAACAAGTTTCTCTTTATTTCAGTTAAGGACATTAGAGTAATATATCCTGTTCCAGATTCAGAGAGAATATTGGTCCGAAATGGAGACGCCATTGGTTTGTAAGTCTCTCTCTCTCTCTCTCTCTCTCTCTCTCTCTCTCTGAGTGTTAGAATTGACTCAACCTACTCAACGTACATGTGTGCATTTTAGATTTTCTTTTACAAGAACTACGTTATCCAAACATATATCAATGAGCTGTAATTTGGTGCTTACTGCAGTTCTTTCGAATTCATCACAATACTTGCGTTTCATATGCTCTGGTTCATAATTTAATTCAAAGTACTGGAGTACTGAAGGGAGTTAATTTTATTGATCATTATTAATTCTAAAATCAACGATATGTAATTTTCGCACGGCAAGTAGTTTCTTAGCTGTATTTGAATAGTTATATGCACATTTTTTTCTAATATGAATTGTCGGGCTTTTCCGACAAGAATTCCGAGCTATAGCTAGACGGAGAAACCCCATATGAATCATATTGTGTAATATTTTATGATAGAATTGGCACCATCCAAACTCTGCGATGCATTATGTATCAGTAATCGAAATATTTCTGGAAAACTGTATCCAAGCAATATTGAAAATTATAATAATATTTAAAAAATCTGACTATTTTCAAGGTATTTATAAATATGTTTCCTTGAAAAACAATGCTTCTGAATACATTACATCCAATTTATCGATTATTTTCAAGTATTTGTCAGCGGCGATGATTTGTGCTTGGGTCCAAACACTGTTTCACTTCCGGTTTGCCGGAGTAACTGCATAGGAGAGTTGATTAAAACTTTATACCCAAATGTAAGGCAATTTGGATATACAGATATGAATAATTTTTTTAAAAGTAAATGTTCAATAAATATTCACAATTTGATCATATTTACTGATATTTAAGCATTGAATCATTACTTTTTGAAAGATATAGCCTCATAATCAGATTGAGTCTCATAACTGCAGCAGTGTGTGCATACAAATTGAGTAACGCGCGTTATATAGCGTGTGAGCATTGTGACGTCACGAAAAAGTTCATTTAAAGGGACTTGGACACGATTTGAGCTAATTTTTTTTCAAATTTTTTTTTTTCATTTTTAATGTCTAGAATGGTCAATATGGATGTTTTTAATGCTCTGTCAAAATTTTAAAATCAAATATCGAGTTACAAGCGAGTTACATAGGTTAAAATTCTTTGTTTTGTAAACAAAGCTCGAGTCCTGTAATTGTTTACATATGTCTTGAATTGGTAAAAGTTTCAATCTAATGTTGTATTTTGTTGTTGATAAACTTATTTATGAACACATTTAATAAGTTTATCTTGTTTCCACAAGTTATTTTGTCAAAGAAATGGTAATTTCTTTACTTTACATTATTTGTAAACAAATATAAGACTCGGGCTTTGTTTACATAACAACGACTTCTTTCCTCTGTATCTCGCTTGTAACACGACTTCTAACATTCAAATTTTGGTAAATCATTCAAAATACACAAGTAAACTATTTAATACATAAAAATCAAAAATAAAATTTTCATCTGAAATCGTGTCCAGGTCCCTTTAAAGAAATAAACAGCAATTTTAAAAAGTTCACCGGGATATGAAGTTGGTTGGTCACGTGATCAAATCCTGTGAAGCCCAAAGGGCTTCTCAGTAGATTTGATCACGTACCAACCAACTTCTTATCCCGGTGAACTTTTTAACATTGCTGTTTATTACTTATATTTTCGTTTGAAAAAGACAAATCTTTCAGAACTGTTTTAAAAAATTACCGAGATTTTATGTTTACAAATTATCCAAGCGACAAGCGATAAGTGCGTGCTATGATCATTGTGACGTCACGAAAACGTTCATTATAGTATTGAATCATGATTTTTCTGCAAACGTGATTTTAAAATACCTTAAAATTCCTATCAAGTATTCTAAGGGTACTGTGATTTTTGTGTATTTTTGTGTATTTTAAATAGAAGAGCCACTGTAACAGCCACAAGCGTGAAGTTTGATTTTCGCTTGTGACGTTGCAGTTTACACCGTTCAACGTTTGTGACGTCATAATAAAACTCGTCATTTTAACCTTTGAGTACCCTGTGGCTTCTCAGTAGATTTGATAACGTACCAACCAACTTCATATCCCGGTGAACTTTTTAACATTGCTGTTTATTACTTATATTTACGTTTGAAAAAGACAAATCGTTCAGAACCGTTAAAATTACCGAGATTTTATGTTTACAATAATCCAAACGACAAGCGATTAGCGCGTGCTATTTTCATTGTGACGTCACGAAAACGTTCATACAGAATATTGAACGTTTTTGTTTTTCTATAGGTTCATATAAGGAAAAATATTTGCAAATGTAAATATTCAAATAATAAAATGCTTTCTTTGGTGATTCATTCGGGATTTGAAGGTAGCGACATTGCAGAAAAAATACATAACCCTCGTTAGCGGGTTATGTAAATTTTTCTGCAATGATCGCTACCTTCATAACCCGAATGAATCACCAAAGAAAGCATTTTATTGTTTATATTAACATCTTTCTTTTAACTAATTAATAAATTGAGCGTAAAAAGTAAGTAAAATTCACTAAATTACTGTTAATGTACATAAGTACGTTAGCTAAAAGAAACAGCCAAATTGTCTCCTGTGAGAATTTGAGTCTGACATCATCATGGTTATTTCGTGCAGTCCGTGATTTTTCTTAGGTAGTTGTAGGTCTCGACCAATCGATAAACTGGGCGTGTCAATTTCAGTCCTGTCACTTTCTTGTCAGTTTCAGCCGCTGTAGATTTCAACCAATCGATAAACGGGGCGTGTAGATTTCAGTCTGGCTGTTTCTATAGAGCTATGAATTAACTGTAAGTCTCCGTAAGAAATAGAGGGAATAATACTTGGTAGATGTAAATATAGTGTAATAACTGCCGTAGCTTTCAACACACTTTACAAGCCAAAAATATGTAGAATGTAAATATACATAATTGAACGTTTTCGCTATTCCATAGGTTCATATAAGGAAACATATTTGCAAATGTGAATATTAGTATTAAAATACATGTATATAAGAATTTTGAAAAATTACACAACATAATTGCTTATGTTGGTTATGTATTTTTCTGCAGTATCCGCGACCTTTATACACAATGAATCATGTATTAGTATTCATTGATTTTCGGTTTTCTTTTCAATATAATGAATCTAATAACTTATGGCAAGTAAATGTTCAAAATCAAATCACAATGCGGTCATATTTACTGATATGAGTACATATGTATAAAAATTTTGAAAATCTAAACAACATAATTGCTTATGTTGGTTAAGTATTTATCTGCAGTATCCACAACCCTTATACTACAGGAGCGTATTAATGCCACGTTGTAGTTTTTTTTTTAAATTCTTTAAAGTTGTATAATTTTAGAATTTCCAAATTTAAAGTTGAGTTTTCCAACTTGGAATTTCTAACTAAATTTTATTTGATTTTTTTTTCATCTTTAAAGTTGGAATTTCCAAACTTGGAATTCCCAACTTTAATGTTGGAATTTCCAACTTTAATCTTCTCTTGTTATTACGATAAGTTTTTCAATTTCAGATGAATGTCTTTTAATAAGTGACATTTTTAATGCCATGTAGATAAAGACACGATCAAAATACTGAGTATACAAATTCCAAGGCTTTGTTTTGTTTGAAATGTCTCTTTGTGTGCTTCTTTCTAATCTTGCATTTAATTACGACAACCTCTTGTTTTACATATGAACATAACAATTATGTTATTCAAAATTATTTCGATATTTGTATACATTTCAACGTTTTATTCTTATATATTTATATGAAAACTTCTACCTCAGACTTATACATATACATTTAGTAGTTAATGCAGAGTTTGCGTGTGAGAAAATGTAAACTGTTATATTTACAAGAAAGTAATTCAAACAGAAAATTTGGAAATTCCAAGATTAAAGTTGGAAATTCCAAGATTAAAGTTGGAATTTTAAAGAAAAAAATTACAACGTGGCACTAATACGATTCCGTGTTGTACTCAATGAATCAAACAATAAAATTAAGTATTAGTATTTCATTGATTTTCTTCTTTTTTTTCAATATGATGAAGTTTTCATAACTTATGGCATTTTTTCTAATAACTGCAAATAATGCAAAAGCACAACCATATGGGGTAAGAAAAACATACACAAACTTTCTTCAAAATTAAATTCTAGTATTCGCAGCATAAATGTGACCAATGAAATCACATAAGGCAGCTGTTACCTTCTGTGTAATTAACTGTTATAGCTATTGCCCGGGAAAATCTGTTGTCGGGATTGATGAAAGTGTGCCCACCGGACAAGGTGAAAGCTATCGGCAATCGACAGCAACGGAGCTGGGCAATTTTTCGATTGGTTCCAACTTTGGCTGGGAGTCCATCACCACTGCTACAGATCGCCATTTCAGTATACGAGCAGATCTAACAGGTGAATTAGCCGAAATTTTAACAGACAGGAGTATCCAAATCATATTATGCCCCAAAACATTACTAGTATTTTTGGTTCATTCTGTAGAATTTAGGGGGAAGTTTGATACTCAGTATTAATAAAATACAATAAAGATCGATAAAATCCATCCAACACGCAAAATATCTTTTTACGCATCAAAGTGTCTTAAAAAAATGAGATTAGTATATTGAACTTTTGAACCAACACCCCACTTGAATTTAAATTGTGCAAAATATGTTTATATCAATATAGAAAATACGCCTACCATATCGTCTGCGACCGTCACTTTCCCGGACACAGCGCCGATTGGGACTGTAATAGGAACCGTCACAGCTACAGATGTTGACGTCGGAGATGTCGTCACGGTTACCATGACGTCACTGAGTACCGTGTTTGCTTTTAACTCCTCTTCATGTACGAACTGTTATCAAGTTTTTACACATATATAACCAAACAAAAAACTGTAGTCAAGATATGAAAGAACATGGGCAAATGAGATGAAGCAAAGCAAAGGTTAATTTATAAGATATAATTTCTAATATTTATGGAATAAAAAATCTTTCTTGGTGTTTTTTATAGGGCTTTATACTGCTTTTAAAATTCTCTATAATCATAATGAAATCCCGCAAAAGCAAAGTTTTAAACTATAGTTGGTGTAGGTATTTAAATAAACATGGAGAAAAAGATTTAAGATTCGAAAGTTTTGGTGGAATAAAACCATAAACTTTGAAAAGCTTGATTGTTTTTTAATATAAAATTAATATTAATACTGATTGTCTAATTTACCCATCTTCTTGCACGTTTTTGTAGTACAGATGAAGAACATCGCTCGGATGTCGGCGGGATCGACAAACCTAACCCTGCAAGTTTCTGACATCTGTGGACAAACGCAGACTGGGTCATTAACAGTGGTGGTCACCAATACTGTATGTTTAAGTTTGGTTTCGTATTTTCTCTTTAAAATTATGTATTTTTACCAAACAGTATTTCATGTACGTATTCTTATGCAATATATACTAGTATATTGTAACGCGGCATTTGAATGGATAGAAAAATTAAGTTTTTGTATAACCTGGTTTGAACGTCACAAGACACGTCACAATGCACCAACGTTAAAAACCTATTAATCTGCTTGACGTTACGTTTGAATTTTGAACAGATTAATATCATTTTTAAAAATTAAATTAAATTTTGGAGCAATTTACGGTTTTGTTATAATCCGCTTTGCGGATTATAAAGCGTTAACTGCCCCAACCCAGGTTGTACTTATATAACTTGCATGCATGGGTAGTCATTTCTTAAATATCCTTTTGTTTTATTATAGCCGCCTAGGATTATAAACCTGCCTTATAACGTGGATGTATCTGAGGATCAGACGGACGAACTTCTACTCCACATCATCAACGTAACAGATGACTCCCCGTCAGACATAGTCACGTGTGACGTAGCGTCCGTTACTCCAGTCACTGACGTCTTTTTTACAAAAATAGCACAAGGAACATGCAAGTACATTATTTAAAAGATAAGATTCAATAGATTTCCAAATTCCAATATATAAATCATGAAATAAGGTGGTATGGAACACCTCCATATTATTAAGTACTATTTATCGAAATAAACAATAAAATTAAGTGTAATTATAAATTATAAATAGCTTTTCCCAATTCTGTTATCTAACAGCGTACCGCAATGGGTTAACGGGTTCACTACGAATCTGTAAGTCATGAGCTCGAATCCCGCTGGAGATTTTAAACTTTTATCTTTCCAAAAAATTTTAAAACGTGTTATTTTGTTAAATATGTAAAATTTGAAAGATCAAAATTATATTTTGTACTTTTATCCATATTGATATCGACAGATGTCCTATACAACCCAAAGTCGGGACGCCATTTTTTCCCCGCTAAAATTGAAATAGCCCTTTAATGGTAACTGCAATACTGCTTTTTAGCAGGGCAAATAAAACAAATAAGGCGAATTTAAGCTAATTGAATGATGTCTTCTAAAAAGTTGTGTCACGGACCCTTCTATGAACTTTTCATAAAGTCGTTCCCGGTTGCCACGTTGTTGTCTATAGTTGCCATTGCCGTCGACACGCATGTGACGTGTTTTATCCAATGACAGAGCGACATTATTTTCACACTTGCACGACAAGTGCGGTGCTGCTCTTTTGCAGGGCAAATTGACATAGTTTTGGGAAGTTTTTGTTGGTTTATAATTAAATTACGTCTTATTTCGCTAAGCTCTATCAAGAAGAAGGTACAGTTTCTTTCATAACATGCACTAAAAATCAAAAGTTCTTTTAAATCTCATGAAAATAAACATATACCATCTTGAGCACATATGTGTATAAAGTATCAAGTTATTCTCTTTTTTTCTGTATTCAAAAAAGAATTATGACTTCAACATTTTGTCATATTTCTAAGATGTAGTCAAAAATTATTTTAAAAAGGCAAATTTTCTCACACGGTAGTTGATGTGTCCGCAGTCGTCGTCCAAATGAAAATAAATTTAATTAATATATATTTTATGTGATATCACATGATAAAGTTATAATGTGAATTTCATCGTGGGCGACGTCTGGGGACATAGTTTTCTATTAAAAAAAAGAAAACTACTAAATCAGAGCAAAATATGACTGAACTGTACCAAGTTCTTTGCTCTGCAAAAGAGCAATATTGCAGTTTCCGTGAAGTGGCAAAACAACACTAAGTCTAATCGACTGAATGCTGCTATATTTAGACAACAAAGTCTTGGATGAAATAAAAATCGAAATTATTTCTTCACTATAGATTATGGAATTTACATTCGAGCACAACCATCTTTGTCATACGACACAGAAAATGTGTATACAATGACGATATCATGTGACGACGCGAAAGACACAGTGACGTCCACATTCAGAGTGTACATTCTTAGAAATTCGGCACCTGTATTTACAAACTTACAAGGTATGATAAGTACTTGTATACTACCTGCCACTGGGATTAAAAAACGAAGTCTTATCAATTTAAAAAATGCATATCATACCAAAACAGACAACTTTTGATAATTTCTTTCAGCGTCAGTAAGTGTATCCACGACCGCTACAGTGGGAACTAACGTCTATACAGTGACGTCATTCGATGCTGAAAATGACCAACTATTTTACAACATGACATGTATTCCGAGCCATTGTCCTTTCACAATCTTTCAGTGTAAGTTACAATTCCTTCAAACGTGTTAATAAGAAGAAGGTCGCCTACAATGAACAAAATGAATGTACTTTTTTACAAACCTGGTAATTAATGCAAAACATTTTTTATGACAGCTGGTGATGTTCGAGTTTCTTCTGACCTATACGATGTCAATGTGACCGGATATGACCTCTACATCTATGTCTATGATGGAATAACTTTAGTAGGACCGAAAACCCTCACCGTTATATTTCCATGTTAGTATAATAAATCTGCTTTTTGAATAAGCATACAGATTAATCATTTGGTTGAAACTTATTTCTCTCATATTCAAAATATCTCTAGCATTAAACTCCGCACCAGTCATTATCAATCTACCCTTGATGTCCGACGTCATAGTGTCCGAAAACGCGCCGCTTGGATCCTCGGTGTTCCAAGTATCCTATACAGACCGTAATGTTGGGGATAACCACGTGATCACTGCTTCTTTTACCCCAACGTCTGGAAGTGGTCTTTTCAGTATGAACACAAGTAGTAAGTTGAATAATCTTACTGTTTTGTTTTTTTTTTTTGGTTTTATCAAACGTGGTTCATATTACATATTTAATGTAATTTGTATTTATATATGAATAATGAATAAAATGGTAAATTTGAAACAATTGTAGGTGGATTGATTTCCACCTCACCTACGGTAAACATTAACTACGAAACGTTGGCTGTGACTTCATATTTGATTCACGTCATGGTGTATGATGGGATTGCGTATACAACAAGTTCTCTGACTGTTACAATAGCTGACGTCAACGAAGCCCCGTCCTTCTCCAAAAACCTTTACTATGCCAATGGCGATGAAGGCTCGGTAATATAAATTGCTCTGACTCTCTCTAGATATCAATATTTATCGTGATTGCTAAACTTTAAGATGGTTTGAGTTGACCTACTAGAGATATTGGTTAATAAATTGTTCTATACGCAGATATATATATTTTGGGGTTTCATATTGACCTGAATATTAAAATACTACATGAACATGTTTTTCAACTATCTTTCCAATTGAATACATGTATTATAATTATAAAGGCAGGTGCCAGTTTCGGAACGCCTTCCTTTGACGTGAATGACCCGGATGCACTTTCAACTCACACATACAGCATTGGGTGTCCTGAATTTGACATTGAGAAAAACACCGGAGAACTTATATTAGCGGTTGAGTACGACCTTGACAAATCCACCAACCCGTCTAACGTCACGTGTGTAGTGACGGTATCAGATGGTGACCTTATTGGCACCGCCACTGTTGCTATAACAATCAATGACGTCAACGACAATGCGCCATTTTTTGGTCTTCCATCGTACACTTTTTACGTGTCCCAAACCTCAGCGCATGGTACTCACCTGGGGTCAATCAGTGCAACCGACAGGGACGCGGGAGAATACGGTAAACAGTTGGTACATCGACTCTCAATATAGTCCTTGAGGGTCCTAAACACCCCATCTACATTTTATGACAGTACGCAAAATGCTGTGTACAATAAAATAAACAAAAAATGAATGTTCATAAAAACTCTTTAGAACATGCAATGTAATACGGTTTACTAGTACCTTCCATTCATAATATGCAGGGGGAATAACTTATGCATTGGACCAGACAGCCCTGGGCTCTGAGTATTTCAGCGTGGATTCTACCGGGGGCGTGTATGTAAAGCAGAATCTGGACTCGTTTTTAGCCGGACAGGCCCTGTCCCTCACTGCTACCGTCACAGACACAGGAGGGTTGAGAGGTAATGATACGCAGGTACTTGTACAAGCGCAAGTTTGTTACCACAAGTACTCGACCACTAGATGAAGAAGGATCTTTCTTTTATGTACATGTATTAGAAGATATATTTTAAGGACAATTTGAGTTTTCCGGTGCAAAAAAAAATTATTTTAAGTAGGCAACTAACTTTGTACCGTGGGCAGTCAGTTACAAACCAAAGAAGTATTGATAGTAACTGAATAAAGAAATACAAATAAACGACGTTATGGCCGTCACGTTGTCGTCTATGACTTACTACTCGCCGTCTTAGCGTCTATAGAAATATAGACGGCAATCACGTGACGTGTTTTATCTATTGACAGATTATACATGTATCATTTTAGGGGAAAAACAATACATGTACATAAAACGGTGAAAGAGTTATCTTTTACATAACAAAAATTATTATACTATACCTCTTTATTTTTCACTATATAAGAGTAATTCGATATATTTCGCTGATTCCCTGAAAATCGCCGTTAACAGACTGATTCACTGCAAAACATACTAATTTTCTGCAAAAGGTGCGACAGTTTAAACCTATTCGGAATATATACATGTAGTAATTTCTGTTAACCAAAGGAAAGGTTCCGAAATATTCCGAATTAAATCATGAATATTCATAACGATATGATTTAATTTTAGTTGCAACGTCTTTTTTGATTGGCTATACTTATTGATCTGGTATAACATAACTTGCCTACGTCACAATACGACGCACGTGCAATTTAATTTTATTTATTTTGACGTTAAAACTTGTTGGGTACACGAAAAATTATATTATTTTTAATTTTAACTTTTTCTGATTGGTTGTTTGTATCGGTATAATAAAACAGTTAAAGTATACCATTGAGGGGGTCAGCAATATTCCAGTTCCCCTCAAGCAAGGCTATTTCTCTCGGATTCGCCTCGGGAAATAGAGTTGCTCTCGGGGAGCTGGAGTATTGCTGACTATTTCAACAGTATACTTTATAATTGTATTCAACTCGTTTGTCAGACTCTGCTGCCATCACGATAGTGATTATCGAGACTACCACAGTCGCCATCCCTACCACCACTGATCGCCACATCCGGTTTCTGGAGGACCCCCGTAACGTCGCCTGGCTATCCGTTTCGTGTGCTGTGTTTGGGGGACTAGGACTGTTCATAGTATATCTAGTGGTCCGATACGGAAGCATCGAACAGCTCAAAAAGTGCTGTCAAAGATCGCGGTATACACATTTTGTCATGATTTTAAGATTTCATTTAACATACATGTACTTATCGTATTGTATTGTGGAAACGTCACATACAGTTCTATTCATTAAAAGTTATAGCTTTTTGCCTACAACCTTATCCTTTTATTCTCTTTTTTTTTACTGAAGCCCATCTAAGACTGTTCCAAGGGATTCACAAACCTTCAGAGATGTAGAGCGAAAACATGGAAAAAATAGTAACAAACGTAATAAAATTTATACTATCATACATCAATCTGATATAGGTTTATTGCTTGCTAAGTTTGGTGTAAAATAAGCAAGACTTGTTTGTTAAGCACTTTAAAAAAAACCCCACCAATTTGCTTTTCTATTTGCAGGATGGAGTGGCACTGACCGGAAGTACAGATCTCTGCGTGAGCAATCCTGGACGACGTCCATCCAAATGATCTGAAAAGAACATTAACTGTAGCCTTTAATCATGCAAAATATTTCCGTTAATCATTCTTTCGTTTTCCAATTTGCAAACCAATCAGTATATTTTTAATCCAATAAAAACTACGCTTAAATTCGAGTAAAAATCTGGAAGATTACTATTTTCCAAAATAATGTTTATAGTCTTTACACATTTAATTATTTCAATAAAAGACCAGACAACATTCAATTTCTTGCATGTGTTCTTCCTGTAGTTTAAATTGATGTCAATGTTTCAACGAATATACATGTACAAGCGCGGATCTAAAGGGTGGTCAGGGCGGTCCGCGCATGCATGTATACATGATACTATATTGACATCTGGTATTTCAGACAATCGATTCGTTGGTAATCATTTGTACAGTAGAAATTTCAATACATTGCATCCGAAGAACAAACAAACAAAATACATGTAGAGGGGATTACAATCACAAGGCAGGTTATGTAAAGATCAAACAGTACGTTTCACAGCAAAAATCACGAAATATATAGAGAATAATACATACCCTTTTCCATATCACAGCCAGTATCAGCCCGAGACTCCAATATCAGCCCGAGGGCCGAAGGCCCGAGGGATGATATTGGTCGAGGGCTGATACAGGCTGTGATATGGAAAAAGGGCATTTATTATTATATTTATTACATACTTAGTAATAAAATAAAAAAATAAAAACCACCAACTTGAACAAATTAATTTTAAATATTATTTGAAAGTATTTTGTACATGTATTGAATAAAAATATGAGGTCTAATTGTTTTAACAAACAGCTAGTCACGTAGCTACAGAACCGGAATTTCCTCAGGTTTTAAAAGTTCACCGCTCCAAAACATTTGTTAGCATTTGAAGTTTTCAACTGCACTTAAAAATTACGACTGTAACAAATGTTTTATTTTCTTCTGTAAACATGCACAAATGCCGAAACGAAAAAAGGCAGAGGAGTTCCGCACCCAAGGGGTGTGATAGGGATCCATATCAGCCCTAGATACCTGTATCAGCCCCGGAGGCCGATATGAGTTGTGTGATGTCATCTGTATCACATATGCAAAAAACCTGTATTTATTACTAAGTATGTAATAAAGATTAATTATACATTCATAACATTATAGAACCATTTTAACAAGAGCTTGGACTTTGGGTAGTTGTGTCAAACAGCATTGTGACGTAGGCCTGTCTATTTCATTGCTGGCCATCCGGCCATAGCTCATTGAAATCAACAAGATTTGTCTGGCTTTTGATCCAAGACTACACAATCGGTTTTTCGCATGAAACCAGCGTCATGTTTAACTTGTTTTGACGCAAGAAATAGATAGTTACATCCTGCTGAAAGTCCAAGGTCTTGTTAAAATGGTTCTATTTACATCTACCAGGTATGATTCCCTCTGTTTTTTACGGAAACTTCTAGTTATATAGTTCATAGCTCTATAGAAACTGACAGGACTGAAATCTACACGCCCCGTTTATCGATTGGTCGAAACCTACAGCGACCTAAGAAAAATCACGGACTGCACGAAATAATCATGATGATGTCAAACTCGAGTTCCCATAGAAGACGATTTGGCTGTTGTTGTGTTTTTTTGCTAACATACTGATGTATATTAATGCGCGGATATGGAGGGGGAGGGGGTCCCGACCCCCCCCCCCTTGAAAATGAAAATTTATTAAAATTACATAGTAAAACTATTGCAAATATGCTTCGGAACCCCCCCCCCCCCCCAGCAAAGACAATTATCCTTCGGACCCCCACCCCCACCACGGAGAAAATTTTCTGGATCCGCGCATTACATTAACAGTAATTTAGTGAATTTTACTTACTTTTTAAAATCAATTTATTAATTTGTTAAAAGAAAAATGTAAATATAAACAATTAATATAATATCGTATTTTCCTCCAAACACATGATTGGTCGATTGCTGTCACGTGACCGTGCTATAAATTCTGTTATAGACCTTACTATACTAAAAATAGAAAATTTATTGTCCTCACGTACTATACTAAGAATAGATTTTCACGACAAAATACTGGTTTTGGCACGTGCGACATTGTGACGTCATAATAGCGAAATCAACACCTATACATTATGAACAAAATATTTTACTATTATACGCTTGAAGAGAATGAAGACAACTGGTTTTTGATTTATTATAATAAAACAGTTATAGCCTGATATCGGTCAATACATGGTTTTATAGACCTGATGAGAGTATATCAACCTCGGACTTCGTCCTCGGTCAATATACTCTCATCAGGTCTATAAAACCATGTATTGACAATACATGGTTTTATAGACCTGATGAGAGTATATCAACCTCGGACTTCGTCCTCGGTCAATATACTCTCATCAGGTCTATAAAACCATGTATTGACCTCATCAAAAGGCTATAATTGTATATTGATGAGATCAATACGAGAATATATCAACATTAGAAAAACATAATATATTGATTATGCTGAGAAAAGCAAATTGACCGACCACGATGAAGAGGTGGATATGGGTTTTGTGACAATACAAACTGGTGGGGGTGGGAGCCGATTGTCAACCTCTCTTGATCCGCACAAGCTGTGAAATTTTTATCTGATGTAAATATATAGAGTTAAAACATAACGCATAAAACGCATCTTGATCAGTGAAATAATGAAATTATGGCTTGTCTGAAGTACATGTAAAATATGTTATTTATTTATAGACACAACTTCACCCCTGCGAATGTTATTGTCATTCAAATTTAGACCATGTGGTTTTATTTTACCCTTTCAGTTTCGCAGTAAAAATCGTGCCTCGTATTTATAGTTTATTTCCTAGAAGTTAGGTACTTGTAATCAAATATAAAATCTAGACGTTTATTGATTTTAGACTTTACCTTCATGAATTGGTGGATAAAATGAGTTCTAGAAATAAATGTGACAATAGAAAATTTGGGGTTTTTCTGCTGTTGCTACAATTAACGTGCTTAGAAGCGATCCACCCTAAGGAATAATTTTCGATCCGCGCCTGACCTAGTAATAGCATCAATAGTGAAACAGACTATATTATTTTATGCAGAATGTTACTTGAAAATGGCTCGATATACTAAGTTTTTATACAAAACAGACACCAATTCATTTTTTAAAAAGCATTGTATCACACACCAAAAGCATAAAACGTGGCTATGATTTTATCAAGCAACCCAATGTTTACATTTTCAACCACGTGTAGAGTGGTTGAACACGAACGATAACTCTTTTCTGAATTTCATCGTTTATTTGGGTATATCCCTTTAACTATTTTTAGAATCGGTAGGACAAGAAAGTAGTGCCTTTAAGCAAAATAGTTCCTATTCTTGCAGAGTGTATATACATTTATTGGGACATTTTAAATCCGAATGCTTGACACATGTCAGAAAAGAGGATTTGCAATTTTAAAAGCAAGTGTCAAAATTAAATTATCATTTGAAGGAAAGAATTGAAATTGTTTGATGTACACCCTTTCCAAAACTGTGAAATTCCCTACTTTTACTTTCATTTTCAGAGTTTTTCAATACAGACGCATTTTGCCGGAAAACGAATCTGACTTCACACCACGAAATTTTAACAGGAGAGAGACAATTTGATGAGCTTTTATTCAAGAGGTCCCTCGTTGCTGAACGAAAATTAGGGCCGGGGCTATGAGCCCGAACGTTAACATTACCGCCTATGGAAAATGGATTAGTGGACTATACCCATTTTAAATAACCACTAGATGATGAAATAAGACATATATCTTAATAGATTTTCATGTTTTAACATAAATCTAAGTATGTTATGATATGAAAAACGGCCTGTACTTACGTATTTTGAGAATATTATCCGAACACTTATACTTCCGCTCGAATTTTCACAGGAACTGAACAAATCTCGGCGAAGTCTCGTGAACTTTCATTCGAGCACCTCTGGATTTATTACATACTTAGCAACGATCAAGAAAACATTCCGAACACATTCGCAGGGGTGAACTTGGAGTCAGAAAAATGTTGTTGATTTCTACAAATGACAGTAAAACAGGCTTGTCATCGTTTGGTTTTTTGACATTAACTACTAGTCATGATAACCAAAGTCTAAAGTCATTTTGACAAAATGCCTCTGCAATCACAGGGAGAGTACAATTTTTAAACAGAGTTAAACAGAAATTACTATTTCTGTGTATTTATCATTTATCACATCATTGAACAAATATTAAAATAATGTATTATTCAATTAATTTGTAAAAATTAGAGTGAAAATTGGAGTGAAAAAAGTTTAAACGCACTTTCTGGAAACAACTGTGTACGACTTATCTAAAACTTAATGTTCATTGTCGTAAAAGAATAATTACTGTTATTGTTTTACTATTAACATTATAATTAAATGTGTTGTTCTTTCTTTGTTATTTTTTATGTTCATTTTTAACAGAAGGTCTTCTATTACAAGCTTAATTAAAACTCCATATGTCGTAATTTGGAATCCCACTTACGTAAATACCTTGGAAAGCTTGAAAATGGCGACGTTAGTGATGATAAAATATTGAGTGTTGTGGTTTTAGCCTCAAGATAGCTTTTCAAAAATGCCATCTGAAAAAGTATGTGTTTGAGATATTTTCTTAGTAATGTAAATGATGGATTTTCTTTTATATTTCGAGAGACATAGAGAAAATACTATTTTAAGGTATTTGCAAATAGATGAACTAGTTTTGGCGGTACGTTCACCTGTGCTGTTAATATTTTTCATTTTTAATTGTTACAAATTACAGATCCGCTCAAAGGAAGACACTTGGTCAACCAACGAGCTCAAAAAGGCATTAAACGTAAGAAGCACGAATTTTATTCCAAATTTGAAATGTTTGCTTCAAAAGTATTTTTTATAAACATGTCAAATATGTAGGGCCTTGTGGGAAATCAAACATCACTGTATATAGATACACATATAAATACCAAGAAAATAACTTAACTGACATTAAAACGGATAAAAAACTTCTGAATTCTAATTTTATACTAGGCTCTTAAAGCTATATAGATACTCACAAATTCTGCAGTCAATTAATTTTGTTAAACATCAAAAATAGACTAGTTATAGCATGCTGACAGTTTTATACATTTGATAAGATAGATCTTAAAAATTAAAATTCAAATGATTGAAAAATCAACTTATAATTCAACAAAAACTAAAACCAAAAAACACTGGCTTATCCAACATTCAAAAGATGCATTAGATTTGTAGATGTACTGTATGTTGGGACTTCCATTATTCTGATTCAATTATAACCTCTACTGAATTGAATTGGATGGAATGATCACTTATTTGTTACTTTTGGAAGAATGTAATGAAAATCTTAGAAATTTATAAAGTAGATTTAGTTGGACCATCACGAAACTGATAATATCGAATTTATAAAGTAGAAATAATCTTTTTTCTGTGCTCATTTGATTGAGTCTGATATTACACCCCCCACCCCCACCCCCAAAACCAACAAAAAAACCTGGTGCAGGTCATAGACTCCCCCTTCCTTCTTTATATTTGTAATGTCTGTTTGAAGGTTCTTACTTATAGATGGAATATGTGTCTGCATGCATTTTACCTTCTTTTATTATCATTATTAACTTTAGAAAGATGAGATCAGAAAAGAGAGAGAAAGACTTAGGCGAGAAAGAAGAGATGGAAAAGGGGAAGATATAAATGAATATGGTATGTCTTCACAATCTTGCCTTGCTAACTACAACAAATTTTAAAAAAATTACAAATTGTCTGAAGAATTTTGTAAAATAACATCTCTTAATGAATAAATCAATATGGATCATTATTGTAAATAATTCAGTATAAAGTGTTTATTCAATACATTTTATTGTGTTATAGAAGAAAAAGAGAGACGGCACAGAAGAGATGATGATGATGAAAGACGTCGTCACAGAGGAGATGAGGTTAGCAGATATATGACATAACATTTGATGATGTTGATGATTTTTTCCAGAAATCAATATATATATAATTTCATTTTTCAATTTTATTTAAAAACAGGACCGAAAGAAACACAGAGATGGCAAGAGAGAAAAGACGGAGGTAAACTATAAAAAGAGAGATTTCAACTGTAATATTACTCAAGTTAATCTTTAAAAACTATGTAAACATAAAATTTCAGCTGTAATATGATCTAACAAATTTATTATTCAAAATTATTATTATATACATGTATATAAACCAATTATTTCAATCAAAATGTAATATAGGAGGAAAGAGAAGCTGAGAGAAGAGAGAGAAGGGAAAGAAAAGACGGGAAAAGCTCTTCCAAGGTTTGTACCATAGTATTTCGGGCATGAAGACTAATGTTCAGATAAAAGACAGATAATCTGAGGGAAAAGAATTTCAAACCAATCTGCTTGACACTTCAAATATTTAATCACATTGCTAAATTGTGTAGTCCCTTCCACTCATTTATACAGTTAATATGTATTTTGGTTTTGCATGGCACAGACTGATGATAAACGTAAGGATGAAGACAGAGGGCATCATAGAGATGACGATGAACGCAAGGAAAGACGACACCGAGATCGAGATGATGAAAGGCATCGAGATAGAGATGACAGAGATCGAGATGAAGAGAGAGAAAGGAGAAGACGAGAGAAGGAGGCAGAGAGAGAGAAACGCCATAGAGACAAAGATGAAAAGCATCGGTATTGTATATGTTGACTTAGATAGCCATTTATCAAAACGTCGAATTGATTGGTAATATTAATATATAATGATATATATTTTGCCTGTGAAATGTTAAATTTACATTATATTGATTAAGAAGGAGAAGTTATACTTTTGATTACTGAAGAACCTGATCTTAGATTCAAAACAAATTGATGTTTAATTAACTTTACTTGAATCAAAGTTATGAGTTTCTGTGAATCAAATGATTATTCTCAGTGATAGGGAAGGAAAGAGTGAGGATAGAAGAAGGAGGCAAAGAGATGAGGATGAGGATGATAAGCGAAGAAGACACAGAGATGAAGATGGTGAAGATAAAAGAAAAAGACATAAAGATGAGGATGGAGATGACAGGAGGAGGAGGCATAGAGAAGGCGATGGTGACGATCGACGCAGGCGGCATAGGGATGAAGAGGATGAAGATCGAAAGCGAAGGCATAGAAAAGATGAGGTACATTGTAGGATTTTCTTACTTTGTTATTGAGAGATTTAGTGCATATATGGCATTTAGGAGTTCTGGGTAATCAACAAATTACCTATCAGAATCACACTAAAAATTTTTAAATGCAATTTGTTTTGGCATAAACTATTTAGTTTACTAAATAAAGGAAAAAACCAAACATATAACCAAAGATTTAAATAGGTTCCTTCATTTCTTTTTTCATGTGATTAGCAAAGTGTAAAAATAACCTTGCTTATCTATTTTCTTTAAAGTAAATTTATCTGAATTCATAATTTAAAGTGTTATTTGTTTTGCAGGATGACAGAGAAAAAAGGAAAGACAGACACAAAGAAGATGAGGATGTAAGAAATTTCTTATCAATTTATAGTATTATATCATATGGTACACTGTACATAATTACCGTAGAACAAATTAAGATAGATTTATGATTCCCTCGCAAACTTATAAGAAGAATTAAAAGAACCCAGCTGTATAGATTTGAATGAACAGAATCACTCTGCCTGCATTGATGAATGCATAAGATCCTTCCTTAATGATAGCAGATTCTGACCTTAGAATTGAATAAACAAGATCACTTTGCCTGTTGTGCAGGGCCACAAAAAGCGAAGGCATCGACAGAAGGATGGCGAAGAGGAGAGAAGCACACTTGATGAGGTCTCGCAGTTCTGTGTTGATCTGCTAACATCATGCATTTATCATAATTTTAATGCACAGATCACATCTGGAGTAAATTTTTCCCATTGCATTGCATGATTTTTGCACAATTTTGCTAGTAGACCTGGCCTATATTGACATTCGTTTTGAATTGTAGAATTACCATTCCATGTGTTTCTATTCTTTTATTTAGTGCAATTTTTTCTCAAGAACTTAGTCTATTACACTGTACAGAGTATAGCAGTTTTATACCTGTATCATTATGAGACTTGTGAACTAGTACATGTTAAAGATTTCATTAAAGCTCTCAAATGTTTGAAATAACATGTTTTAGTAGATTGTGGAAAATAGGAATATATTGTTTAAAATAATTTCTGTCTTTAGAATGATAATATTGAGTATTAAGGGCAAGGAATATTGAGGGCATACAGAAAATAAATTGGGTTAAATAAGTAAATTTCATATTTTAATTGCACAAATAGGATGAAAGGGAAAGACAGAGGCAAGAGAGAAGAGAGAAAAGGGAATCAAAAGAAGGGGGTAAAAGTAGACACAGAGATGAAGATGTAAGTGACACCATATTTCTGATAACATTCATGAACAACACTTTTATTCGTTAAGACATAAAAATCTTATCTAATGAGTAAGTTAAACTTAAGCAAACAGGCTTTTTAGAAGTGAATAGGGTCTTGCCTCTGGATAATATTTGTGTCTGATATTTAAGTATTCCAGAAGTTTTATAATCATGAATGAGATGAAAGCATTACAATCATATGTCATATACATGTACAAGTGGGATTTTTTCGTAAATTTTTACTGATATAGCTAAGCTAAACCTGTGTTTCGATCTTTTGTAATTGTTATTTGTGCTACTTTCTTTCCGCAATCATATAAACAGGAAGAAGAAAGAAGACGTAGGAAAGAGAGGGAAAGAGAAAAGGAAAAACAAAGGGAGAAAGAGAAAGAAAGAGAACGGGAGAAGGTGAGCTGCTTATTGTTATAAATTTACTGTCAACTGACTGTCATTTTATAGGAATATTTATGCATATACATGTACATGTAAAAATCTAACATGTACATGTAATCTCTTTCATTGGTTCATTTTCATATTTTTAGAAACAAACAAATATATTTACTTCATTGTGATAATTGTATGTAATTGGGATTTGAACAAGTTATTACATTGTATTTACAATATTCGCCATGTCCCATGCGTAATCATATAATATTTATTTGATTAGATATAAGATGAGTATGAATTTATCAATTAGTGACATATTTCAGAAAAAAACAGCCAAAACTAGCAGCAAACATGTGAGTTCTAGTTAAGGACAAAAGCACTGCATATTCATGTGCTTGTGCATGTACTGGTATATCACTTGGTGATGAAAAAAAGCTATTTCATGCTCAAGCTTTATGCAAATGTGAATTTTAAAAGTCCCTTTAGTACTGCAAGAGTATATATACATGTATTTGGAATTTGGGAAAAATCTCAATGTTTAGGACCAGCATACATGTATATATTAGCTGCATGCTAGATGCATCCAAGTACATATGACTACCGTCATGAGAAAAGGGCCCTTAAGGTCAAAATTTCACAAACTCACTTTTTTCTCAATTAAGATTAGTCAACTCTTTCTGAATACAAATATACAAAGATATCCAAGATCATGTGTGTTTTAAGCATTTTATGACAATTTTAGTAAGATATGTTAACTAACACGACTTTGACGTAGCTGGTCGAAAACGACACGACATCAATTATTATTTTATTATTATTTATTATTAATTATTTTTTAATTATTTATTATAAATTATTAATAGTTTTCAATTATTATTATCGGTATTTAAACAAGGCCATACTCTAATTATTCAAAAAACACAACACAGACGCAGAAAAAAAAACAGAAACAGAAAAAAAAAACTGCGTTTACAATGCCGCTACTATGACGTCGTTTTCTGAGCATTGTGACGTCAAAAGATAAGGGCTCTTTTCTCATGACGGCAGTCATATAAATTTTACCTGTGTGGTTACCAGTAGTTGGGATGGTACATATAAGATGGCTTAAAACATACTTGCATGTTTAAGTTTATGGATATTTACATCATATACAAAAATAAGCTATTATATGAAGTATCAGCCCACTGTTTGCCTTCATGCTCCAACGAATCTTAATTGGAACAAGACCAGAAATTACTTGTACCTCCCATGCCGTTTGATTATAAGACTTCACTAATTCTTTAAAAAAAAAAATGTAAATATCCAAGACGGTTTGCAGTTCTGGGTTTATGGTTTATTAGAAGATATATCCTGGTGGAAGTATATGTAACATTAAAGTTTAATTATGGATTTGGGGGAAATTCTGCTAATTACATGTATTACAATTTATTACACTGGAGTCTTATTAAGGAGAGAAGGTTGCATGTTTTTTCACTGATCAACATATCTCCATGTTAACATAAAATCATAATCGTTTGTACATATTCCTGGAATGTTTTTGCTGTGTTAAGTTTTATTTAGACTATATAAGTACATGTACTATTCAGGGATGCCTGTGGAAACACAGGTTTCTATTGATTTGAAAATAAAGATGGTCACTCTGTAGATCAGTGCAGACCTCAACTGAATTGGTTTCCTCATGTTTCTTCCTCTACTAACCGTCTCCCTGACTATAGTGTTATTAGTGTAGAATGCTACAGTATATATCAATGGTAGAAATTATAATGATCTTTAATAGAATTATTTCACTGAAAAAATGTTTTATTTTTGTGGAAAGAATTAATGTATGGTAAAGATAACTTTCTTACAAGCAAGCACTCTATTTACCAATTTTAATTATATGCTTATTTTACACAGGTTTGAAAAGTATTGTTGAAGGAACAGACTTATTTCATTTTCTTGACATTATAACCCAACTCACACAATATCCCTACAAAAAAATTTTGAATATATTATCATGATAGTATTTCATCAGCAGATGAGTCCACATAAACTTGAAATTATATTCCAGGCCAAAGAAGTGGAGGAGGAGAATGGATATAATGAATATGAAGATGATTTTGAGGTCAGAAGACAGTTTTTGACATTTCCTTTTGAAAGCATGGATATTATATATCTCTTATGCATATCCTATCTGTGTGTTAATCAGTGTATATATTTTAAAAAAGCATCCATATACTATAAAATCAACAAAACCTACAACTTCTGCATTTTGATCAGTATTATTTTGACAGATGCTGTCAAAGTTTGATTTATGCATAGTCAGCATTTTTTCTAGACATCACAATGTTCATCAAGGAATGTGAACTGTTTTTTAATTGATAAAAAAATAGCATTTGAACCAGCATAACTTCAGACTAAAGTCATTTCAGGTTGAAATCAGGAGCCAACAATGACAGCTAGTTGCAAGCCTTAATTGTTGTTTTTATAGATAGGGAGCACCTATTGTACATGTATATATCTACATAAAGCTTTATGTCCATAAAAGATGAAAAAAATACTGTAATTAAACCTTGTAAATATTTGTAAATTGTGTAAAACTTTCTTGCACATACATCTATAACTACACATGTATTACCAATTCAGATATATTGCATATTTAATTTAGTTATTTTTTCGTTGAATTTAAAACAAGATTTTGCTGTGGAGTTTTAAAATTGCTGAGGTTTCATATTTGACTATCTTATTTTTTGTTTTACATTGTATATCTATGTAGGATTATGAAGATGATTTCGAAGATGAGGAAGATGAAGCACCTGTTGCCAAAGGAAAGGTGAGAAATTACTAACCTGTCAGATGCCGTAAAATTTAACAGTCAAAAGCTGAATGCTTATAGGGTTACAAAGCTGAATGCATATGATGTTTTAAAAGAATAAATTTTTGTTGTGTATGCTGCACTTGCATGCCCTATTTATGAATTCCGGTGATTATCCTTTTGTTTCCCTAACAGTTGTCAGATTTTGAGCTCCACAAGTCCCCACGTAAAGGCGGGCATGGATTGGACTATTCTGTAACTATGTTAACATCACTGTATTGCGTGCTTGTTTGTTTGGGCATGTTCAACACTCGGGCGGCAATCCAAATTTTGATTATTAAAAATGAAAATGCATGTAAAGTGAAATTCAATAATTTGTAATAATGATATTTTCAATTTTCCTGGATCTCATTGGGGACAGAATGATCAACACCCCCAACAAATTATGAAACATGTGGTCTTATTCGTATATGTAGATCTGGAACAAATCCCAACGAAACTTAAAAAAAAGAAAACAATCCAGGAAAATTGGTCCCCATGAATTTTAAAGAACCCACCTTATTCAGTAATCATTTTTTTGTTCCTTAAATTGATTGGTGTTTGGATTTGCCTCTTGTCTGGTTTGGCACAGTTGAATTGATTTATGCATGCAGCTAAATTTTTCACCCTGTATCTCCCTTTACTGAACAGACTTTTGAAATACATATGTACAGAATTATAAGCACACGCAATTCACTTCTGTGATCTACTGCAACTATAGAGGGGTAGACAGTCGTGGTGAACTACTGTGTTAATTAAATTTTTCTTTGCACATGCTACAGCAAATCCTGACCTCAATATGTAGGACAAATTTTTGTGGATGTGAAGAATACTCTGATGAGATAAAAATCCATGGGTGTCTTTAAAATTTGAATATGTCTTTTTTTCATGATTGACTTATATATACAGTATATAAAGTTATTCTAATTATTTATCTGTATTTTGGTTTTTGACATTTGTTAGCATTTTAAGCTAGTGATAAAAAATTTTTCTAGCATATTCTAAACACTCGAAGGAACATAGGCAGTTTGGAGTACAGTACACAGTGTAATAACGTTTGGGGATGATATAGTTAGGGGATGGGACATTAAGCTTGATTACAAACTTTTTTTTAAAAAAAGTCTCTTAGATTTAATGATTTTAAGCTTTTGATAGGGTTCATTGCAATATCAAGTCAATTTTTAGATAAATATCTGCATGTGATATATTCAAATTAACATTTTAATGACACATTTGTTGAGAATAATGCTAGAACCTGTAATTGTTTTTTGCTGGCTTGGAATTCATGCAGGTCTTAATTTAAAAAAAAAAAATGACATATTACCGTAAATAACTTAGTTTTGGTAATGCTAGCTGCTACAATTTTGATCCCGTTTTCATGCATGGAACACTCTATATACATGTATATACTGCCGAATACTATTTAATGTACATGTATGCAAAATCCTTGATAGTCTCATTACTATCACAGTGTCTAATATAATCCTACACAATGCATAATATTAAAGGTTACAATTTTGACAATGTCTTTAATATTGAATGAATATGAATTGGCAAATTTCATTACTGTCAATGATGGTCAAATCAATATCCTTAGATTATTTTTATCAATACTTACCAGTAATGGACACAGGGACAACAGTTAATGCTTGATGTGATCACAATACAATGTATTTGACTAATGCTGTATTAATTATACAGTGTACATGTATTGTACTTACTAAACATGGTGTACATATTTTGTCAATTCAGACAAAAAGCAGTAGTCAGTTCAAACTGAAAGTATACAGAAAATAAATGTATGGAGAACAGAGTTAACAATGAATAATTGTACTATCTTTTAGTAGAATTTTTTTGGCCATCATTAAATTCAGTTGAAATATGGATTAATTTTGCTCCCAAATATATTAGAATTGTATTAGATATATTTTCTTTGTACATTTTATGCATCTGTCTTTCACTTTTTCTCATACTTAGTTTTAAAAATAAGAGTTTTCTATTTCTTTTACAATGATTGGTGCAGGACTCGGAGATGGATGAGGTGCTGAAGGCTCTGGATCAAGAAAATGAAAGACTGCAACAGGATTCCAGACAACAGCCCGAGTCACCGGTAATGTAATGTGAACAGCAACCGGTCATAATGTAGAGCTAAATGAGAATGAAAGATTGTATTGGAAGATCAAAAAACAGTCAAAGATTCAGAATAATGTAGATGAGAATGAGAGATTGTGTCAGGTGATGAAAAAAGATTCCAAGATTCAGTTTAATGTCTGTATATTTGAACTTATATGATAACCGGTATATTTTGAAGTGCTCTTAAGTGAAAACAGCATAACTAGGCCAAACTTTGTGGACGTTAAATAAAGACATTAAATATTTCATCTGGATTTTCATCATAAATTATGTTCTCTTTTAAATGTTTTATAAACCCAATAAACTGCAACAACAGAGAGAGCCTTTAGATATACATTTCATAAACTTGCAGAGAGATCAGAAGGAATCCAGCTACAACCGCTACAATAATAACTATGATGACCAGGACTCGGACTCAGAACCCGCTAGACCAGTAACCAGGGGCCTCATCAACTTCTCGGGGGCCAGACAAAGGGCCATGAGTCGCAAGGCTCACAGTAAGACCACCAAGCGCGCCCACGACCTCCTACAGATGATAGAGCTGGACGTCTCGTCCTACGACCTGTTCGACCTCCCTCCAGTCAAGGAGTATGACCTCTACATCAGAAGCTTTGGGAGGACAGATACCAAACAGGTCACTCAAAATTCCTGTGTTCAACATAATTTTTGTTGTTGATATTGAAGGCATGCATTGAAGAAATGAGCAAGAATTAATTTATAAAATGCAAATGTATAATTTGACTTGCAGAAAAGAATTATGGAGGCAATTTAGATTCTGTTGCTAAAAATATGGGGAAAGTTTGAATGCTTGATAAAATTAATATGTAATTATAATTTAGGGGAAAAAAGTTTAAATTTGAGCATTTACTGTAATGATTGTTCAGTAAGTAATTAGGTAAGAAACAAATTCATGTTTGTATACTTATCATTTTTATGCACTATCATAATTAGTGTTATTTTATGAAATAACAATGTTTAGTATTGATGTTTTAGGCGTACGTCCAGACCAACGATGACAACATAGACAGAGACATACAGACAGATGAGATAGATCTCCGACAGAAGTGGACTCAGCATCCTCCAGAGGACTTCACAGGATGTGGAAGTAAGAACTGACAGTCTTAGGGAACATCTCAAAACATCAAAACTCTTAATTGATTTCTTTTGATGAAGTCTTTAGTAACGTGTTCTAAGAGATTTTCAATTTACATGCATGAAATCATAATCATAATCTTTTCCTTTTGAAATAAAAGAAAAATCTGGGAATGTAATGTACCAGTACAATGTTTGCAACATGAAAGCAGTTTAGTACAATCTATACCTGTGTGTTGTATTTCCTCAGGGGGAGATGGTGAGAAGGATCTTGATGAGGAGGAATCCGCTCAACAGAACAAACAGCAAGATCTGGGTCGCCTCAGCTCTTTTATACAAAAAGCAGGACAGGTAAAATTCCAATGTCAACTAACATTTAACTCTTTAACAACCAATCTCATTGATAAAAAACTTCAAGATATCCAAGTATTCGAGATATGAAGGGAACTACTTAATGTATAAGTGGTTGGGACTTACAAATCACTTCGACATATCCATTGTATTCGAGATATGAGTTCGAGATACCGAAGTTCAACTGTAATGAAAACTCAAAAATTGCCTTGCTTTGGCTACAATATGTTATGTAAAGGGAACACTCACTGGATTGAAGATAATGTCTGCTTTCTACTGGGAACTTTGTGAAATACTTTTGAAAGGAAGGGAAAGTCAGGTATCTTTCAAAGGAGATTGTTCTCTAATGTTGTAGGTGATATCCATTTTGTTGGATGAAGAGAAAGATCAGCAGAGACACGAGAAGGCAGATAACAGGACAAACCTGGCCCTGAGTGAGGGCTACTCCCAGCTCACTTGTCTCTCTATACTCAAAGGTATTGACAAAAAGTCTATCTAGGACAAGTCTTTTGTAGTTAGATATATCATACATTGAACACGTACCAGGGGTTCATCAATATTTGATGAATACCAATTTTCGTGGCTTTCATTAATGAGTTGATCCACGAAATTGAATTTTCATTTAAGTGCAATGCATTGCATTGATAGAGTCATTGTCCATAAATGTACAAAAAAATGTACATATTTTTGAAAATTTGATTTTCATTAAATCCTTGAAAATTGATGCCCATAAATATTGATGAAACCACATGAAATAAAGTTTAAAATGAACAGTTACTTAAAATCAACCACTTTTATATTTTGAATGATTTCCTAATGTATCAATTGATGTCACTTTGAATGTTGTGATTTCAAATCAACAGGCAATTTTATAAGAGCCATCCTCTGTAAGCATTTAAACACTTGTTTAGAAATTAATAGGTGAATTGATCTGAATTGGAATCACTGTGCAATAATGCAATAGTGACAGAAGTACTGTAACACAATGACTGGTTGTATGACTCTGGTGCGTTCATTGTTCTGTTTGCAGGGCGCAGTGTTGAGTTTGCTCATTTTTCTCCCACCCAGCCAAACTATTTACTTACTGTATACAACAAACCTGCTGAGGTAAGTCAATGCATATTGTTTCTATAAACTTTATATTCCATGTTGTTTTCATAAAGTTTATTTTCTATCTTCAATGTGTGACATGGAATGACTTTACAAGTACCTTGTTTGTGTCAGTACATCATTTATAATATTGAATCCTCTTGGTCATCTAATGCTGCAAAAAATAAAAAATTGATCATCTGCAATGAATTTCATTCAGTTAGTAAACTGATTAGAAGCTTATAGTTAACAATGTTGGACAAAACCTGTTTGAAGTGAAACTTGCGATCTGACATACTGTCGCAGTTAAGTACACTTCTACAGTACATAAGACCATAAAAAACTAATCTCTTGGTTCTTAGGCCAACACTTTTAAAAACAGATGTGGTCGGACGGCTATAATTTTTTTTTAGCTCACCTGAACCAAAGGTTCAAATGAGCTTTTCTGATCACCCGTTGTCCGTCGTCCGTCCGTCTGTAAACTTTTCACATTTTCGACTTCTTCTCTAAAACCACTGTGCCAATTTTAACCAAACTTGGTACAAAGCATCCTTATGGAAAGGGGATTATAAATTGTTAAAGGGCACAACCCCTTTTAAAAGGGAGATAATTGCGAAACAGTGAGTATAGGGTGTGTGTCTTTAAAAATCTTCTTCTCAAGAACCACTGCACCAGAAATGCCAATATTTACACAAAAGCTTGTATATATAGTGAAGATTTTAAATTGTAAAAACCGCGACCCCCGGACTAAAACTGGGGCCTCGGGCAGGGTTCAAAGTTTAACATAGAAATACATAGGAAAAATGTTTAAAAATCTTCTCAAGAACCACTGCACCAGAAACGCCAATATTTACACAAAAGCTTGTATATATGTATTGAAAATTCTAAATTTTAAAAATCGTGACCCTCGGACCAACTGGGGCCCCAGGCGGGGTTCAAAGTTTAACACAGAAATACAAAGGAACAATGTTTAAAAATCTTCTTCTCAAGAACCACTGCACCAGAAATGCCAATATTTACACAAAAGATCGTATATATAGTGAAAATTCTAAATTGTAAAAATCGTGACCCTCGGACCAAAACTGGGGCCCCATGAGGGGTTCAAAGTTTTACACAGAGATGCATAGGCAATTTTTTACAAGTTTTTTTTTCATTTATTTAACTAAATTGTGTACAAAAAAACTCAACTGTGTCTCCCTGATTATTGACAACTAGTTGCATAAGTATTAGTTTGCTTAATTAAGAAATGGCGGATGAAATCGATAAGGTGTAAAAATTCTCTAAATATTATTTTAGTTTATTGCTTACAGTTTATTAGGAGACCGTGCCTGATAAAAATAAAATTCATATGTAAATTTATATGTCGGGCACGATATCCTAAAGGAATATAAGCGATAAATGTATCTTGTGATTTTGTTTGCAATATTGCAGCTAGTTTGGTTGATCATTATAGATACGACAGATCAACGCACGTGGTGTAGTTTTGTTAGTAAACAACCATACCATAGGTAATCCTGTTTTACACGGGAATTGAAATAAATAAAATTATGTTTTATTATAATTAGGGAAACACTGTTAATGTGTTACTCTCGTATTCAAATTATGAACCCGTGAAATTTGTTTAAAGCAGAGAGAAGATTATTTATTTTTGAACTTTGAAATTTCTTCAATTTTTGTAACCATGATGAGGTATGATTCATTGTATTACAAATGCATCACTACGTATTTTATTAGGAAATGTACTGAGTATACAATCACATGGTGATGTTAAAATTGGTCAAATTGCAAATAAAAATATATTTGTTTGGTTTCTTTCTAATGCAGCAGTTGCATACGAATTTAGTTACACAAAAAACTTTTATTCTGGTATTATTTAATATACAACTATTGGTACAGAACTTCAAATTAATGCGATCTATATTAAAGAAAATGTAAGCTCGATGCTGTTTTGGCCATTCCGGCCTTTGATATGTATAGGTAAGATTCTAAATTGTAAAACTCGTGACCCCTGGGCCAAAACTGGGGCCCCAGGCGGGGTTCAAAGTTTAACATATATAGGAAAATGTTTAAAAACCTTCTTCTCAAGAACCACAATGCAACAGTTTGGGATATTACTATGCATACATCCTTAAATAATTTAGATTCTAATTTGTAAAAATTGTGACTCCCGGACAAATACTGGGGCACCAAGAGTGGTTCAAAATTTAACATTTTAAAAAATATATAGGAAACGTTTATAAATGTTCTTCTCAAGAACTACAATGATACAGTTTGTGGGATGACTATGCATGCATCCGTGGCTTATGTAGATTCCTAATTGGTAAAATCGTGACCCCCCGGACTAATAATGGGGCCCCAGGAGCGGTCAAAGTTTAATATAGAAATATATAGGTAACATGTTAAAAAATCTTCATCTCGAGAACTACAATGCTACAATTTGTGAGATTACTGTGCATTCAATCTTGGATAATGTAGATTCAATAGTTTTAAAATAGTGACCCCTGGATTAATACTGGGGACCCAAGATGGGTTAAAAGTTTAATGTAGAAGTATATATGGAAAATGTTTTAATATCTTCTTCTTGAGAACTGCAATGCTTCAATTTGTCAGATAACTACGTAAGCATCCTCATATAGTGTAGATTCTTAAGGAACTATTGTTTAGGTGAGCGATGTGGCCCATGGGCCTCTTGTCTTTTTATTTTAAGAAAAAGGATGCAGTATTTTTCTTTTTATTTTAACAATGGGCAATTCTTATTCAAATCCAGAAAAAGCGATGTTTTAAAGTAGTCCAAGTATCGCACTACGTCATAATACGGATTTTACATTATTGGTTCGACTTAAACATAGCGTTTTAGATACCCGGTATTGATTTCACTGTACATCGCTGTTGTAAACAATGGCAATAATAAGCAATTAGAACTGTAATATATGTATTCTATGAGATAGAAATGATTGACATTGAGAAACTTGATTCTGTTAAAGTAAAATAAAAATCGAAGTTTCTGATTACAGTAACCAGGATCTCAGGTTTGCTTACATCTTCTTTGTTTTGATGCCCTCCCTCGAATTTTTCTTTTTTTTTTTTTTTACTAAAACCAGTTTTAATTTAGAGGCAGAATCTATGTCGAATTTATTCAATCGTCAGTTAATTAATGTTTAAATGATATCTAACATTGTTGACAGATCTAAGCAGAAAACTGTAGCAAAATGTGATTTTTACGGATTTTTTCGTCAGGGTCTACCTGGCTTAGAGCTTATAGCCTGTTAAGTAATCCGTCATCATGTCATGAACATAAACGTACAAAAAGTGTGCAAGATATTTGATTATTTTTATAAAATGTTTAAAATCATTGTGTACATACTGGACTTTATATAGCATTAAATGATTCTCATCAGAGAAAGAGAGAGAGGGGGGACTTGTTGTGTTAATAATACTTAAATTAAAGTTTCATCACTAAATTTTATTATTTTGCTTTAGGTTTCTATAGTCTGTCATTTGAGCAGGATTTTATTTTATGACTCCATATGCTTCACCCGTCAATCAGTTTAAGTATAACAGTACAGATCACGCCATGCGCCCCGTGCTACTTGGCTCCACCTGCATAGCTAGAAGAAAATTATTGAATGAAAACGTTATGTTTTGTGTTATGTTTTCTTAAATTCATATTTAAAAGACTGTTCCTACTTGAAATTATTCAACAATCATTTCCTTCTGACTTCATGATTATAACTCATGTACTGGAGATCAGAGTTCCTTTCCCTCGCTGCCGTATTTTTTGTTACTAGATAAATTCTTAATATATTTATCACTTTTAAAATTCATCTCTTGATAACCGGGTATTTTTCCATTAGTCTGGTCAGATTTAGTCGAAAAAAAACTTTTAACGGTTAGTAATTATTATTTGGTCCAGCATGTTTTTTTATCATAATTAAAGTGTGCAGAGTCCTAAAAAATATGCTTGCCTTCCTGAAAATGGTGTTAAGTAGGTCAAAATGACGATTCAAAATGGCGGACAACCAAACTTCATAATTTTCTATTAAAGCCTTTTCATTATTGACAAACAACAATGAATTAATCCAGCATAGTATTTTATCATATCTAAAGTGTGCTTAGTATGAAAAAATATGCTGGCCTTCCCCAAAAGGTGTTAATTAGGACAAAATGGTGATTCAAAATGGCTGATACCCAGATTTCATCATTTTTTCCTAAAGATTTTCAAATAGGAAAAACTCGTGAAAAAACAATAATAATTCAGTCCAGCAAAGTTTTTTACATAATTAAGGCGTAATTAGTCTAAAAAAATATGCTGGCTATGACATAAAATGGCGCTAATTTATTAGGTCAGAATGGTGGTCAAAATGGTCGAAAATTGAGATAACAAATGATTATAAATTGGTTCAGCATAATATTTAATCATATCTAAGGTGTGCTGAGTCCAAGATCACATACACTCTAGATGAAGTATGAACCAGATTGAACCAAAGGGAGAGAAAATATGGACAATGGACAAGGATTTTTCATAAAATTCTGATATGACCTTTACATTTGACCTTGAAACTTGGTTTAAGGTCACTGCACACCCTTTACTCAAAAGGTCTGTTTATGTGAAGTATGAGCTAAATAAGGTTAAGTGGAGAATATAAATTCTCTGAAAAAAGGAATTTTGCATGGTCCGATATGACCTTGAACCTTCATCTACAAACTTTATTTAATGTTACTGCGCATTCTTTGACCATAGACACTCTGTGGGTGAAATATGAGCCACATTTGACCAAGAGGAGAGAAGATATGCTCCAGACAAGGATTTTTCATATAATTTTGCTATGACCTTAACCTAAGACCTAGAAACATGGTTCAAGGTCACTGCACACCCTTTACGAATAGGCACTCTGTGAGTGAAGTATGAGCCAGATTGGGCCAAGAGGAGAGAAGATATGCTCTGGACAAGAGATCTCGGACGGACAGACAGAAAGACTGATCACTATAGGGCGCCCGCAGAGCAGGGCCCTATTATAATTAAGCTGGGTAAATTATGCATCCGAGATCACTGTGATGTAAGCAATATACAACATTTCAATCTCTTACATCCTATCTAAAGATTTACCTGCAATGTAAATCCATGTAATGTTATTGTTAATCATACGAAGGGGTAGTGTCATTAGGGTATCAATATACTACTTAAAATGATACACCAAATCACTATTCAAATTTTAGAAGTAAGAAATTGTGTTATATTCACTCCCCGTTTTGCGAGCTTCAACTTTTTATACTTGCATGTACATGTAGGTCTCAAATTGATGGTGTAGCTAAGCATATCACGGGGTGGTGACGTAGTCCGATATTCAAACTACTTTAAATACAAATATTTCATATGCATGGTTTTATTTGAAATACTTCAATTTGTAATGTATATTGTACAATGCCATTAAAAATGTATATGATAAATATTGCACCCTTCACAAATACCTTTGTTTTACATCGCTGACTACCATTGTTGATTCTCTGTTGTTTTATTTTAAAGACCAAAAATGTGTTGCTTTTATTTTTTGAAAGAGCAAATAAATTTTAATGAACTTAAATCGTGAGTTTTCTGGCGGCTTCATACTGGCAGCTTGTCAGGAAAATAAATGTTAATGCAAAAACAGAATACATAAACTCCCAAGGGCATTCTTTAAAATTATGAACATCATGCCAATAATTCATGAAGTTTTATCTTTCACAAAAACATAAGAACTATGAATAATAAATGATAAACAGATCTTTCAGATACCGTTTGAGAGTCATGATATAGCTGATAAACCGTGAGAGGTGTTAATGCAGAATGGATCATTTTTATTCACAAGAAACAAAACGTTATACCGATGAATTAGAATTTGATGTTTGAGCGCTTTTTTTGGAGGCATTTCTTTGTCATTTGTATTTTATGTGGAATCCAATGTTTGGTAATTAAATGAATATGTCCAAGTACAAATTGTCTAGTTCGAGCTTTACCCTTTGTAGTATGACTTGTCTATTTGGTTGTTGTGATTTTGCCGCCATTCTCAATAAACGTATTCTGTTTGAACCTGGTGTATTTCATTGACTTTGCCATCCAAACATGGTGTCAGAAGTGAAAACAAACTAACAATGCCGAAGTTTAATCCACCAGAAAACTTTTCGTTCACTAGGCCGACCTAATGGCCAGAATGGAAACAAAGATTCACTCGATTCCAGATAGCAACGAAGCTCACGGAGGAGGACGAGGAAATCCAGATAAGTTCTTTAATTTACGCCATGGGACCACAGGCAGAAGGGATATTCAAATCATTTGCATTCTCTAATGGTGATGAGAGGAAATATAAGAAAGTTATGGAGAAATTTGATAAGTATTTTGTACCAAAGAAAAATGTGATACACGAGCGCGCCAAATTTCATATCCGGTGCCAGAGGCAGGGGGAGTCTGTTGAGGAATTTGTCCGAAATTTGCACGAGTTGGCGGCGCATTGTGAGTTCCGAGACAAGGATGACCAGATTCGTGACCGATTAGTGGTAGGCATTCTCGACAATGACCTGAGCGAAAAACTTCAGCTAGAGTCGGAGCTTACACTAGTGAAAGCAGTGGATATGGCTTGGAATTCTGAACTTGTGAAGAACCAAATCAAAGACTTGCAATCCAAGAACTTGGACGCTGTAAAAATGAGACAATATGGACATGGTGGTAAGCAATACGGTCATAGAAAACCGCCACAGGCAAAACCTAAGGACACTACTTATGATGAATGTGGGAGTTGTAAACTGAGACACCGCCCAGGAAACTGTCCAGCAGTAGGTAGGATATGTCTAAAGTGTGGAAACAAAGGACACTTTAAAGCTGCATGTCGCGGGAGACCGAAACGACTTGATGAAGTTCAAGATGACGAAGATGAAGATGCAACAGATGATTCATTCTACATGGGTTCGATTGACTTGAGCAACTCGGATAATACTGATGCTTGGACTGTCAAACTGAAAGTGTGTCGTAAACTCATAACATTCAAGATTGACACAGGCGCCGATACATCAGTGATTACTGAAGCAACATACAACTCTCTACCAGTGAAACCAAAACTTCAAGAACCAAAAAATAAACTGTACAGCCCAGGAGGAACAGTGCATTGCAAAGGAATGTTTGTGGCTAGAACTTTGCATAAAAACCACGAGTATCATTTTCGAGTGTATGTGCTTAAGAATTCCAATAGCGGTTCTAACTTGTTAAGTCGAAGCGTGGCACACAGCATGGGACTTGTGATGAAAGTAGAGGAAATTCGGGATGTATTTGGTACACATGGATGCATGAAAGGCCCACCAGTCAAGATAACACTGAAACCCGAAGCAGTTCCCTATTGCGTCACAACAGCACGGAGAATTCCATTTCCATTGATGCCAAAGGTCAAATCAGAGCTCAAGCGCATGGAAGACGCAGGGATCATAACCAAAGTGACTGAGCCTACAGACTGGTGCGCACCGATTGTAACAGCATTTAAGAAAAATGGAGATGTACGCTTGTGTGTGGATCTGAAGAAACTCAATCAAGCTGTCAAACGTGAACATTATATGCTGCCTAACTTAGATGACATTGCTCCGAAGTTAAGTAAGGCGACAGTTTTCTCAAAACTTGATGCAAGTAGTGGCTTTCATCAGATACCACTAGATCGAGAGAGTTGTCATCTGACTACATTCATCACACTGTTTGGAAGGTACTGTTTTCAGCGAGTACCTTTTGGAATTACCTCGGCTCCTGAGATATTCCAGCGACGGATGTCCGAAATTCTTGCAGACATCGATGGAGCTGACGCTATAATGGACGACATTATTGTGTACGGGCAATCCACAGAGGAACATGATGAGCGTCTAGACCGTGTGTTGGACCGTATTCAGGAGGTTGGGTTAAAACTCAACAAAACTAAGTGTGAGTTCAGAAAGCCGAGCATTAAATACTTTGGACACTGGATAAGTTCAAGTGGTATCAGCCCTTGCCCAGAACGAGTAAAGGCGATCCGCGATATGGCTCCCCCGTCAAACATAACAGAACTGAAGAGATTCATGGGTATGGTTAATTACCTGGGTCGTTTCATACCTAATCTGTCAACGGTTATGCACCCTCTTTCAGACTTACTGAAGGGTGATGTCAGCTGGATATGGAGCCATCCACAGGAAGAAGCATTCAAGAAAGTAAAAGCTATGTTAACTGAGACTCCTGCATTAGCCTTTTATGATGCTAGAAAACCTGTAGTTATAAGTGCTGATGCCAGCAGTTATGGTATTGGAGCTGCAATATTTCAGCAGTTCGGAGATGAGGTGAAACCGATCGCTTTCGCCTCAAGGACTCTCACTGCAGCGGAGACCAGATACGCACAGATAGAGAAGGAGTGTCTGGCATCTGTCTGGGCGTGTGAGAAGTTCGAGAGATACGTCGTTGGACTTGAGTCCTTTAAGCTCTTAACAGACCACAAGCCCTTAGTACCTCTTATCAACACAAGTCCACTAGACCGAACGCCAGTGCGTTGCCAAAGATTGTTAATGCGTCTGCGCAGGTTTAACCCCATTGCGCAGCACGTTCCGGGAAAACAACTAGTGGTTCCTGACACTCTTTCTAGAAGTCCACTGCCAGAAAACACCAATGATGCTGAGGAGGAAGTTAATTTATACGTCAACAGTGTGGTCCAAAGTCTCCCAATATCTGATAGACGTCTAGAGCGTGTTCGAGTAG
Source organism: Magallana ariakensis (assembly GCA_020458035.1). Lineage (NCBI taxonomy): Eukaryota > Metazoa > Mollusca > Bivalvia > Ostreida > Ostreidae > Magallana > Magallana ariakensis. The sequence continues at coordinate 37,667,493 of CM035818.1, read as the reverse complement.
CAACAGAAGAAGACCCAGAATTGTCCGAGGTTCTCTGAAAAACTCTATATGGCTGGCCCAATTACGAAAAATCCATCAAAATGGAAATTCGACCATACTTTACTGCAAGGTCTGAACTATCCGTTTGGAATGGTATCTTGATGTACAGAGATCGAATAGTTATTCCTGACTCTTTAAGACCGGAAGTTGTGAGCGACATTCACTCGGGACACCTGGGACTGAACAAATGCCGTGAGCGTGCAAAAGGATCAGTATGGTGGCCAGGTATTTCTAACGATTTAGAACGAGTCGTAAAATCATGTGAATTCTGTCAAGTTCACCGCCCTAAACAATGCCGTGAACCGTTGAGGACAACAGTGATGCCAGATCGACCCTGGCAAAAGGTGGCAGCTGATTTATGTGAGCTGAAGGGGCGACACTTCTTAGTAGTCGTAGATTATTTTTCTAGGTTTATTGAAATAGCATACCTAGACACATTGGCAAGCGCAACAGTTATTGGGAAAATGAAAAGCATATTTGCAAGATGGGGGATCCCTGAGGAACTTGTGACAGATAACGGGACTCAATTTACATCAGATTCCTTTAAGAAACTTGCCTCTGATTATGGATTTAGGCATACCACAACAAGTCCCCATTACCCTCAAGCCAATGGAGAGGCAGAGAGTGCAGTAAAGGCTGCAAAGAAGATCTTGCAACAAGATGATGTTTTTGTTGCCTTAATGGCCTATCGGTCCACTCCGATTTCGGCAACAGGTGTGACACCAGCAGAGCTAATCATGGGACGTAGGATGCGAACCATTGTTCCCGCCATCCCTTCCACATTAGAACATAAATGGCCCGACTTGGACCAAGTGAGGAGACGAGACGAGCACGGGAAAGAGTATGTGAAACAATATTACGACATTAAATTTGGAGCTAGGAAACTCCATCCCTTGGGCCCAGGTGATCATGTGCGTATAAGAACCGACAAGGAAAAACTGTGGGGTGACAGCGGAACTATCACAAGTGCAAATTACGAAACAAGATCCTACATGGTTGAGACTGACCATGGTCTCCTTCGGAGGAATCGTAGACACCTGCAACATACTGGATATCCCAATGTCAATGAGCCGCAATCAAGGAGTGAACCTTCCACACCAGTTGAGTCGTCCGAGGTAGACCAACCAGCCTTAACACCCGAACCAGCACAGTCATCATCTCCAGTGAAAACAGTTACGCGATCCGGCCGTGTTGTGCATCGTCCCAGGCGATTCGAGGACTGTGTGATGTAAAAGCAGACTATTTGTGATTAGTTCGACAGTAGCAGCTTTTTCTTGTATCATGTATTGTATCACAAGTAGTGCATGCAAATAGTTTTGTATTTGTGTTATAATTGTAATGTTTATTTTTTTAATCTAGTCAAAATGCTCTAGTCCCGTAATTTACTCATATTTCTAAAGTTTAGGGGGGGAGATGTTTGGTAATTAAATGAATATGTCCAAGTACAAATTGTCTAGTTCGAGCTTTACCCTTTGTAGTATGACTTGTCTATTTGGTTGTTGTGATTTTGCCGCCATTCTCAATAAACGTATTCTGTTTGAACCTGGTGTATTTCATTGACTTTGCCATCCAAACATCCAATAATCAATTTTTAATAATAATCTTCATATATCATGTTTAAAAATGTTTCTGAAGCATTGTTATTTCAAAATTTATAGGTCTGTTTGACATAAAAAAAAATTGCAATTTGCTCTTTGATAAACAACACTTTATTTATATTTAGGAATCTCTCATAGTTACCAATTTACCAAACGAAGTACGCAAGATATGGTTTAATGCAGTGTTTTGGAAACACCAAATTACACATGTACAATGAATTTTTTTTTTCCAGAAATCGGTGGACATTGAAGGTTTCAAATAAGAAGTTTCAGTTTACACGAAAGAAGTCCTAAATTTTGACTTTTATATAATTGCATTTTATGCTATTTTTAAATAATTCATTTGATATTTATGTAAAATAAAAGAATAATGATATCAATAGTGACATTATTCTCGACTTTTAAGCATAATGTAAATAACCCTCATACTAGTCACAAAATAGACTTTTAAGCATAATGTAAATAACCCTCATACTAGTCACAAAATATACATATTTTCACAAAATTGATTATATTTCATCAAAATGACAGTTTAAAATCATGAACTTTGACCTTCTGGAGTTATAAAACAGCTCCTACAAAATCATTGAAAAAAGAGACTTAAGTACAGTTAACAAAATGGTATATATACTTTGGTACAAATTCCTAAAAATAAAATAGAAATACAAGCCGCAACTTTTACCTTAATCTGAGTAAGTTTACATGCCTTAAGTTTTAATTGATCAAAAAATATTACACACAAAGTCATCCCCAAAAGTAAAATAAAACCCATAAATTAACGATGCAAACATTATTCATCATAGGTACTTGAAAGTTTTAATTTAATGAGCTTATTGATAATAATATATTTATTAATAAGAGCAGTTTTAGAAAGTAGCAGGACTGCGCATATGTCTTGTATGAAGAAATGTATTTAAATATTAGAGTTAATCTGATCTTGTCAGCTAGTTTGTATTATGAATTACAACTGATTTAAAAAAAAGAAAAAAAGAAACACAACATGTGTTGTTTATGAATGTTTACGAATATAGTACATTTAATTAAGACTCTCGTATATATTATCATATATATAAACTACAATATTTATCGAATAAGTGTAAATTACAAATTGTAAATTGCAAAATTTTATGAACAGAATTATTAATTGTTTGTTTCTCACTTTTTCTCCATTTAAAAAACTAGAGGGAAAAAATATAAAAAAAAACTGGATGTCCACTGTTATGAATAGCGATTTTTTTAAAAGATAATTTACACCATTTTCTTAAGGATGGCATATTATTCTTGACTATCCACACCTAAGATATGATTAAAAACTTTGCCTGACTGAATATTCATTGTTTGTCTCACGCTTTTTGTCCATTTTAGAAATATAGGAAGAATTTTAAAAATTTTGTTATCCGCCAATTTAAATCACCATTTTGACCTAATTAACCTCATTTGTGAAAGGCCAGCATATTTTATGAAACTCAGCACACATAGGATATGATGAAATACTATGCTGGACCATTTCATTAGTGTGTGTCAATATTTTTTTTCCCATATTGAATAGACTTTAAGAGAACATGCAATTTGAAGATTTGCTGTCCGCCATTTTGAATCACCATTTTGACCTACTTATAACGCCATTTTCATGAAGGCCAGCATATTTTTTCAGACGCAGCTTACTATAATTATGATAAAAAATCATGCTGGACCAAATAATAATTATTTGCCATTAAAACATATTTCTAGAGCCCTTTTTAGAAATCAGAACCAGACTACTTGTCCTGTTTACAAGAGTATGTGAGTAAAAAGGTAAATAAAATATAAACAGGTTAGCCAGCATTTGTAAAACGTCAGCTAAATCACGTGAAGAGCAGACACTTGTCCAACAAAATAAAGAATATCGCCATTAAAAGCTATTGACTTATTGTGTGTATCCAATTGTGTACATTTCATTAAAATATCTAACATGTACATGGTAAGTTATCGGAAAAACAAAAACTAATTGTCATATTTTGACTATACACGCGGTGTTATTTCAGGTATAGAATGGTATAGAATAAAATGCTTGTCATAATTACTACCTTGCTGAAGTCAATCAGACAAAAACTAAACAAACTTATATCGAGAAAAATTGAAGCGTTCGGGCCATGCCTACCTCGTTAACAAAATGTACCATGCTCTTCACAAAGCAAACCTTACCGTTCACAAAACGAAACTTACCGTTCACAAAACCTTCAAAAAGCGTACCAAACTGAACTATGTGCAACTAGTGTAGTAGCACGTTTCAGGGTCTGTATTATAGTACAAGCTGCAGGAACTCTACTCCTATGTGAATTCCAGGTTAAACGGCGTTCTTTTTCATATACCAAAACTAAAATCATTGCTGTCCTGATCATAACTTAAACACAACTAGATTCGGCGGCCATTTGCAATTGTTATAATTAAATCTGAATCATAGCGATGTTTGCAATTATGTTCTTATTAAGTCAACATTTTACTGACTTGAAAATCTAAAATGCGGTCCTTAATCCAGTATAAGCAAGCACACTATGAAAATTTTATTTTATTCATTTAATGATAAAAATGGGCAATGTTAAATCAGATGCACGCGGGCCTGAGAACCAAGGAATTAATTTTTGATGGCCTTAGAAATATTTTTAACAGATGACTTTTTTGCAACCAAAATCATAAAAACTGTGTATATATGCTTTTTACATGTATTTAGCTTTCTTTTAAGTTTCTTTCTTAATCATACAATCATACAATAGAGACTACATTCATTGTGACATGAATGTCAAGGTCATAAAAACATACATAAGACTATTCAAGTTAAAGGTCATTGATAAGTTCTAGGTCAAATAAGTGGATTGGCTATTGCCATATGTGGTTACATTTTATTAGAACCATTTTAACAAGAGCTTGGACTTTGGGTAGTTGTGTCAAACAGCAATGTGACGTAGGCATGTCTATTTCATTGCTGGCCACTCAGCCATGGTTCTTTGAAATCAACAAGATTTGTCTGGCTTTTGAGCTAAGTCTACGCAATCGGTGCATATTTCGCTTCAAATCGCGTCATTTTTAATTTGTTTTGACGCAAGAAATGGATAGCTACGTCCTAATGAAAGTCCAAGGTCTTGTTAAAATGGTTCTATCATATTTACCAAGCACCCTTTTTCTCTTAATGTTTGGTTCTACCTTTTTCATAGTTTGAGTTGTTGTTCTTTTTCTAGGCATCTGAGTCAAACCCTGTAGACAGGAAAGGAATAATCTGTGTGTGGAACACAAATGAGCCATCTTATCCTCAAAGGTACTGCAATGTGAAGCAATTTCTGGCTAGTGTTTTATGTATGCATATAATCTGTGATAAAAATCTGATCATGTTTAAAAACAATCTCAGTACAATGAATTTGAATCATTCTCATTGAATCATTTTAAGATCTTGTATTAAAAACAAAGAGTCTCTAGGAACTGGCTTTGTCATCATGATAACTAGCTGTTTAATATTTCTACAGTATCTTTGCGCTGACTTCGTAATAATCAGCTGTTGAATTTATTTCTAGGATCCTGGCCTGTGAATCTCAACCTGTGTGCTGTTGCTTCAGTCCATACAAGACCACTCTAGTCTTTGCAGGGATGGTAAGTTCTTTCCTATTATATCATATAGAACTGATTAAGGAGTTTGAACAGAAAATATGCTAAATCCTTGTCGCCACCAACAAAGCATGACGGTTAAATTCAGATTTAACAACATTGTATAAACTTTTTAGCTCACCTGAACCGAAGGTTCAAGTGAGCTTTTCTGATCACCCTTTGTCTGTCTGTAAACTTTTCACATTTTTTACTTCTTCTCAAAAACCACTGGGCCAATTTTAACCAAAATTGATTCAAAGCATCCTTATGGGAAGGGGATTCTAAATTGTTAAAATAAAGGGCTAAACACTTTTTAAAAGGGAGATATTGCGAAACAGTGAGTATATGTGTGTCTTTAAAATCTTCTTATTAAGAACCACTGCACCAGAAATGCCAATATTTACACAAAAGCTTGTATATATAGTGAAGATTCTAAATTGTAAAAATCGTGACCCCCTGGACCAAAAGTGAGGACCAAGGCGGGGTTCAAAGTTTAACATAGAACTACATAGGAAAAATGTTTAAAAATCTTCTCAAAAACCACTGCACCAGAATGCCAATATTTACATAAAAGCTTGTACATGTATATAGTGAAGATTCTAAATTGTAAAAATTGTGACCCCCCCAGACCAAAAGTGAGGACCCAGGCGGGGTTCAAAGTTTAACATAGAACTACATAGGAAAAATTTTAAAAAATGTTCTTCTCAAGAACCACTGCACCAGAAATGCCAATATTTACACAAAAGTTTGTATATATAGTGAAGATAAATTGTGACCCCTGGACCAAAAGTAAGGCCCCAGGCGGGGTTCAAAGTTTAACATATATAGAAAAATGTTTAAAAATCTTCTTCTCAAGAACTACAATGAAACAGTTTGGGATATATTACTATGAATACATCCTTGGCTATTGTTGATTCTAAATTGTCAAAATCGTTACCCCCGGTTTTATATGGGGGCACCAATAGGGGTTCAAAGTTTAACATAGAAATATATAGGACACATGTTTAAAAATCTTCTCGAGAACTACAATGTTACAGTTTGTGATATTACTTTGCAAGGATCCTCAAATACTGTAAATTCCTAATTAAACGCGAGGAAATAATATCCGCGTAAAATCGCGAGAAGCATCCTTCGCGAATTTTAAAATCTCGCCATTATTTTCTGAGAGTTGAAAACTATAAGAAATAAGGAGAAAAGTTCAACGTTCGCGATTTTATATTCTCGCGATTTGATAGAAACCAGCGGGATCGCGGAATTAAGTACTCGCGTAATATAAGGAATTTACAGTAGTGAAAATTCTAAATTGTAAAAGCTGTGACCCTGGACCAACACTGGGGCCCCAGAAAGGGTTCAAAGTTTAACATAAAAGTATATTGGGAAACATGTTTAAAAATCTTCTTCTCAAGAACTACATTGCTACAGTTTTTGAGATTACTATGCAAACATCCTCAAATAGTGTATATTCTAAATTGTTAAAGCCAACCTCCGAACCAATACTGGGGCCCCAGGAAGGGGTTCAAAGTTTAAAATAGAAATAGCATATGCTATGAAATAGAATTTACAAGGAACTGTTGTTCAGGTGAGCAATATGGCCCATGGGCCTTTTGTGTTATTCTACCGAGTGGCCATATGGCACAATATCCTTTGAACGCCCATATAATGCCATTGTTGCTCAGGTGAGCGATGTGGCCCCATGGGCCTCTTGTTTATTTTGTAGGTTTATTCGGTCGATTATTGAAAAATTGTCTTGATATTCAATAATTTCATGTTTTCACAATGTTATCAGAAAGTTTTGTCCTGTACAATTAAGTGTATTTAATTATGTGTAGGTTGATGGTTCTGTATGTGCTTGGGATCTTCGGGAACCGCCGGCTCTACACAAGTCTGTACATTATGAAAACTCGGACCATTTATTACGTTATCCTACCTACAATACAGGTAAGGTCATCACAGAGCATTTGACCTTCAACGTACATATTTACATGTACATGTGTATAGGTATATATGCGATGCAAATCAGAGAGCAGTTAACCTACATTTATCTAAATGTAAATATCCAATGAAGATCTTTAAAGAATATCTCAAGTGAATAGTGACAAATAATGAAATATTTATTTATTTTACATTTCTAGAGGTATTTATTTGAGGAAATTGTGTATTTCAAATATTAGATGACACTTTGCAAGTAACAATAAGTTAAGAATGAGAAAAGATCAGAAATTGTTTGTAACATACATGTATGTATGTTACATTATAAATATTTATGTCTGTGTCTAGATTCTAAAAAAGTGAATGAAAATGCAGATACTGTCAAAAGTAAAGTTCTATGTTTAGCATCATCTGCTCACATGAATGATACTAAATAAAATATATTCACAGTATTCTTACCGTATAAATGATTGTTCTGTATTACTGAATCCTTTTGTTACAGCTGGCATTGTGGACGTGGACAATCATCACAGCCCGATCACCACCCTCACCCCAGTCGTGTCCTACACCGACAGGTCAGAGTTCACTCCCAGAGGGCTTTCAATAATAGTAATCTTATCGGTCACTACATTCAGATATACAATTGTTTGAAAAGACATGACAGTTCAAATTCTTATTTTAGCTTTTTGCATTTTGAAAAAAAATATTTTCCCCTTTCTGTTATTTTATGGAATTTTAGGTTAATTCACATGTACATGTAAATGTAATGGCATCTATTCTCAATAAACAAGCTTAAAAGGAAATTACATGATTTACAGATACAGATGAGGAGGTCTTTGGAGAGTTATTCCCCTTTTACTAAACCACTATTCTAAAATCAAAGTTTTTGCAATAATTTAATTCATTTATTAGTGAGAAAATTTTTCATTTCAACTATTTGCAAGGGATTTCTCATGATGAGAGGTACCGGTAAATTCATGATGATGAGACCCTAGCAAATCTTATGAAATTTTCTTGCCTGCAAATTAAAGTTGGTTTACTATAAAACAAGCTACATATATTACCATAATTGAGTATGTTAAATTTTGTCTTGTTGCAGTGACTCAGCAGGTCAAGATTCTCATGAAGGTAATAATACATACTTAATTGATTGACATAGTCTTTTGTTTGATTATGTGTAGTAAATTTCCCACATTACATGTTATAGTTAAACTTTGGGTGTCCAATAAGTTTCTACTAAATGTTAAAGTCTCAGATTACCCATTGTGTCAGATATTAGTTCTTGACCAAAAATGTATGAACCATCCAATATTTGGCATAAAGGACTGTTGGATTAGGGCTTATAACTATCAGAAGACACTACATAAAGTGACACCTGTGATACTTGTTTCACTTTCTATTAATTTTGATGCAATTCTGGGTTTGTTTGTTCAAATTAATTACATGCAGCTATACCAAATATCGTGTATTGACTATGTTGTTTGTCTAATATTCTAACTATTTGAATACTCAGATGAATTTAAGTAGTAAAACTAGTTTGTTTAATCTTAATATGAGCACTTAAAATAATGAGGTATCTCAGTTTTGTTTTCGAAGATTTGTTGAACTTAGAAATAGTTTACAGAATCTTTGCCGGATTTTTGTTGTAGATTCATCTGGTGGACTTACATTCCAGCTTGTATCCTGTGAGGAGATGGGCATCCTCAAATTCTGGGTAAAAGCATATGTTAAACATTAACCTTTATCCATCTTATAGTCTTACACACAGAGAGAGAGAGAGAGAAAAAGAGAGAGAATATTTTCACACAGTTTTTGAAGTTTCAGTTCTCTTTACATATTACATATACATGTAATATAGTTATTTTGTACATGTACTGGTATATGTGACAGGTTGTAGCTGAAATCTCCAGTCCTGACATGGCAGGGTCAGAGGTTGACCTTGGACTGTCCCCGGGGGGGAGGATCAAACTGGTGCTGAGTTCCTCCATCAAGTTACGAAACCCTCTCAGGTAAAAACCTTTCTTTTCTTTGGGAGGGTTGGGAGGGGGATGTAGAGGTTCTTTCTCATTAAGAGTGCTCTGGTTGTATAAAAATATGTGCTTTTGCTTGAATGTGTGTTGTAAATGACTTTATTCCAATTGATGGCATATGTTTTCACTTCTGGGAATGGAGATTTTCATAGTTTGTACACTGTGCAGACAAGCTTAATTTTGTGTGAACTTTTCATATGTTTATGAATGCAGAGAGAAAACTGAAACCACCAAAGAGAAGCAGGGTTATCTACGTACGTTTGAGTTACAGTTGTCCCCAGGGGATTTGAATCATTACTATGTAGGGACTGAGAAGGTAATGCTTTGTTCATTATTATTTGTACAATAACCAGATTACGTCTTTATTTAACCATGAAAAAATTCAGAAAATTGCTTGTATTGTTTCAAAATTTGAAAATTTGTTTACGGACTATTTTTGTAATAATTGATATTGATTGCAAACTATATGAATGTACAGAAGAGAAGCATATCAAAACAAAAGATATATGATACCAAATTATGTTGGCCTTCATTAAAGAAAAATATTGATTTTCAATAGTATTGTTCACACTCCTTTTAAAGTGCAAATTATAGTGCTAAAAGCTTGATAGTGTTGTCTTAGTTTGCATTGATTTCTGTTCTAATGTCATTATTGCATTATCCCTGGACAGGTGCCTAGATCATTGGACCTGGCTATTTTGTAACTCTAACCTCCCTGACTTTAGTCCATCAGATGGTCAAATGAAAATAGTTTTTTTCCCCATACATTTATCCGCATTGTCAGTTCCTTTATTGATTATTGTGTTGATATGAGGTGCATTGTATTTCCAGGGTTTTGTGTACCATGGGCTGAGATTTGGATCCAAAGCTTATCCTAGAATGTTCACAGCCCTCAATGGTTTGTTTCTTGATAGTAGTCTATCCATTTTAATCATCTATAAATTATGAACAATTGTTCTCATTTTTAGCTCACTGAGATGAAGTCGGGGGGAGCTTATGCTATACCCTCGGCGTCGGCGTCGGCGTCCGGACCTGGTTAAAGTTTTTGTTGCAGGTCCTGTATCTAAGTTATTACTTGTCCTATCTTCACCAAACTTGCATGGATGATGCATCTTGACCTACTTATGGACTTGAAAGACTTGAATGCTGAATCAGGGCCATGAGTTTCAGATGCTGGAGGAGGTTAAGGTTTTTGGAGCAGGTTAAAGTTTTTGGTGCAGGTGCCCTTTGATAGCAATTTCTAAGTTACTACTGGTCCTAACTTTACCAAACTTGCATGGATGGTGCATCTTATGATACTGATGCACCAGACATGCTTTAATGCTGAATCTGAGCCATAGGTTTCAGATGCTGGATGCGTTTAAGGTTTTTAGAGCTGGTTAAAGTTTTTGGAGCAGGTGCCCTTTGATGATTATATCTTAGTTATTACTGGTACTAACTTCATAAAACTTGCATGGATGATACGTCTTATGATACTGATGCACCTGACAGGCTTGAATGCTGAATCTGAGCCAAATGATTCGGATGCTGGATTAGGTTAAGTTTTTTGGAACAGGTCACATGTTTAATAAATATTAGTACTATTTCAAACTTGCATAGTTGATTGAACTATAATATAAATGAATCGCAGAGGTAGCTTCAGATGCAGAGCCTGATCTCCATTATCAAGGATGCTGAAAAATAAATCTTAGTTATTACTGGTCCTAACTTTACTAAACTTGCATGGATGGTGCGTCTTATGATACTGATGCACCTGACAGGCATGAATGCTGAATTTGACCCATAGGTTTCGGATGCTGGAGGGAGGTTAAGGTTTTAAGAGCTGGTGTTTTTGGAGCAGGTGCTCTCTTATGATTATATCTTAGTTATTACTGGTCCTAACTTCACCAAACTTGCATGGATGATGCATCTTATGATACTGATGCACCTGGCAGGCTTGAATGCTGAATCTGAGCCGTAGGTTTCAGATGCTGGATGAGATTTGTTTTTTTGGGACAGGTCACATATTTTATAGATAATAGCTTACATAGTTGATTTAACTATAATATTAGTGAACCGCAGAGGTAGCTTCAGATGCAGATCTCCATTATCAAGGATGCTAAAAAAATTCTCCTATCTCAAACCTGCTTGATAGATGTGTTCGTTGTTTAATGATATAATATGATTCCTATGATATAGTATTGTATGATATGTTACACTATTGTTTTATATGATACAATATTATATCATATATTATATTGTAAAAGGTTATATGAAATGATATGATATTGTATCAATTTTTTGTACATTATGATATGATATTGTATCATGATATTGTTAAGTATAGTATTGTTTATTATGATACAATATTGTATAAAATGATATTGTATAATATACTATTTTATCACATGCTATTGTTTCATATGATATTGCAACATATAATATTGTATCGTATGATATGATTTTGTATAATATATATCGTATCATATGTATACAATATACTATTTTATCACATGCTATTGTTTCATATGATATTGCAACATATAATATTGTATCATATGATATGATATTGTATAATATATATCATATCATATGATACGATATTGTATAATATTGATATTGGTTTATATAATATATTATTATATCACATGAAAATGTATTATATGATATTGTATAATGTGATATTGTATCATATAATACAATATAGTATAATATGATATTGTATGATATAATATAGTACTATATCACATGATATTGTATCAATATATATGATACAATGTTGTATCTAATTTTATTGTATCATATGATACAATATCCTATTATGTATCAAATATGATACAATATCATACAATACAATATCATACTATAATATTATACAATAATATCATATGTTACAATATTGTGATGTATTATGTGATATGATATTGTATCGTATATTATTATATTGTATCATATAATATCAATATCATAATATATTATGATATTGTATTATGTGATCAAATACAATAATGTATAACAAGATACAATGTCATATCATATGTTACAATATCATATTTCATCATTATTTATTACAGTATTTTATTGTATTATATGATATATATTGTAGGTATCATAGGATGCAATATCATATTTTTTATTATTGTATTGATAAACATTGTATCATATAATACCCTATGAAATGAACATATTATTATTATACAATTTTTTAACATATGATATTGTTATACGATATTGTGTCAAAACAGTATCCATGTATTTCCAAGATCATTATTAACTATGATTTTCAAATTATATGATAAAGGTGGTCTCATAAAGGTGCTTCCTCATAAAGGTGATGCCTCGTCTCGGTGAGCTTTGTAATCTGTGATTACCTATGTTTATATAAAGGCTGAAGCTCCTTTTCATTTCTTAATGCCTGTATTTCAATGTTTTGTCTCTCAGATGCTCCTGTGGACATCAGGACGCTTGACTTCTCCCCGTTTTGTCATCCTTGTTTTCTGGTAAGATATTCAACACTTATTTGCTCAAATGTACTAAAACTAGACTTTTTCTCAAGTTCCTGTCAAAAATAAATTGGTGAAAATTACAGAGGAGCTAACATTTCAGTGTTTTTTTTTAGACTCTACTTAAGATTGACCTAGAAAAAGGGTCCTAATGCATGTAGTTAATTTGAGGGAAGATATGTTATACATGTATCTAGATCCTGTACAAGTGCCTTATGGCTAATATAAAATATATAAGATAAACGTTGTTGAATAATCCACTCTTGACATTTTTTTAACTTTATCTATAAAGCATCAATGTCAACATTAATTTGAATTTAAGAGTCTTTACTTTCTTGTGTATACTCTGAGAAAGGAAAAAAAAAATATTAGATAACATTAATTACTTTCATAATTTTAAGAATCTTTTGAGCCAAATTTTTAGCAAACATTTACAAGTACATCAGAAATTATCTTATTCTAATATCTTATATTTTTTCTCCCCAGGCAACCACAGGAGATGGTGATGTTCATTTATTCAGCACAAAAACAGGTACATTGTTCATTTATTCAGCACAAAACAGGTACATTATTTATATTTTCAGCACAAAAACAGGTACATTGTTCATTTATTCAGCACAAAAGCAGGTACATGTCCATGAAATGTCATAAAAAAGGATTCATATCATATTGATTTACATTAAAGCTTTCTCTTCATCTCTCATTCTAATGTTATTTTTCTCTTTCACAATTTCACTATGATTTGATCCTCCAAAGATATCACACGATTTCTGTCTCTCTACACATGGTATAATCTGGCAGTGTGGTCGTACGATATCACAAGATAGCCCAAGATTACGCCTTTTGTGCCCAAAAGATGCTAATCTTGTTAATTTAACTACTGGATTTTTCATTAACAGCAGACATCTCAAAGTTATCTTGATATGAATAGAAATTTTACTCTTGAGCCCCAGACAAAAATCTGCTTTAAATCTTAGGAATATCGACCTCTAGATTTTTAAGAAAGATTAAAAATTTTTTTAGATCTCTCTCTGTATGATTTTTATGCATGTTCATGTGCAACTCATTTATTAGGTTCTACACATTCAACAGATACAAATGCAATATTTACACAAATTGATGAACAACAGATAAATTTTCAGCAGATACCAGAAACATTGAAAATATTCAAAACAGAATATCTTGGTATTGTAGTACATTTTCAAGTATATAATCCATCTCATTTTATCAAACTGGGACATGTACATACAAATGATAAAACTATATGGTATGTGTATGTATATCTATCATGAATACTCTGTAAATTATCAGTTAGGTACATGTTTTTCTATCATTGTGAGTTTGTCTATAAATACAGCCCTCGTCTATCATATTCTCTATAAACTTTGTTTTACTGTATATCATTGTTTCTGTAGACACAGCCCTTGTGTCCTGGCCCGCTCGTGTGTGGGGAACCACGGGGGTGAGGTGTGCCAAGTGGTCCCCAAGTCGCCCCTGTGTGTTCTACGTCCTTGATGACAACAGCCGGCTCTACACGTTTGATCTGCTGGAGGGCGACTCCATGCCTGCTAAGATAGAGACTTTGTCCCAAGATGCTAGGTAAGGATCTCACTCAAAAATGATGTTACTGATTATCATCCTAATTCCTAATATCCTTCACTCACACCTGGCAAATGAAACAAAAAAGCATCCAAATAACAACAAGGTAAAAACCAGTGACAGAAATATCCACATTATATGCTAGATCCAGGTCACTTCTTGATACAGGTCACTTCTAGATCCAGGTCACTTCTAGATCCAGGTCACTTCTAGATACAGGTCATATTGTTCAATGACAGTTTAAATACTGCTCGACTACGGAGCTACATAATTATGAAATTTTTGTTTTACTGTCAGGTATACTCCTGTTCAGTTTGCTTCATTTAAAATTAAAAATTTAGAAACCAACTGCATGTAGATAAAGGTCAATGATGTTTATAGATTTAGTGGCAGATCTGTAGCTCTACTGGGAAAAAAAGCACTGTTTGACATCCAAGTTTTTCCTGACCGGAGAGCTACAGTTCTGCATCTATGTTAAACTGAGAAATTAAAGAACAAAATGAGCTTATATGGATTAGCAATACAGCAGTGTTTATGTGCACACTTTCAGGGTAACCTGTTTAGCTTTCACATCTGATGTTAGAACAGCGGGTCAGGGAGGCAGACATCCACAAATGGTAATTAAACTACCGTTATCCTACTTCTTATAGTAACAACAAGCCATCTTTGAAGTCTTGCTGATTTTTTTTGTTATCATTAATTTTGTCAACAAAATAAAGTGATATGATATTTTCCAGAACTTTTCTTTATTTTTGAAAAAGTGAATATTATTCAAAAACTATTATTTTACATGAAAATTACATTCAATATTTAATATCAATTAGATAACTTGTTACCAAAAAATGAAATTACTGTAGCACTAAATTGTAATATTATTCTGTACATTTTTCAGTTGATCTGCATGGAGTCCGGAGTTACACAGATCCACACCATAGCTAAAGAATTCCGGGAACAACAGACACTAGAGGACGAATTCCTTCCGTCGTATCTAGCCAGATTCTGAACAGTCTCCATGACAACTGACCTCTCAATCGTCTGTGATAATTATATCATTATTTATGCACTGGAATCCTGTTCATTTTTTGTTCTTTTTTTTATTTTAAAATTTAGTGACTTTCATTCATAACTAGGAAAATTTTGATGTACATATCAGAGCAATGGACTCCGGCCCCAGTCCATAGCTTTGCAACAATTTATGATCAATGCTGCATGATTGTAAATCATGTATTGTAGTGATTTTAAACAGCCCACCCCTTCCCTGGGCATGTGATAAACACTAATAGAAAAGCTAGATTGTGATCCATATAACATAATAATTTATTTATGACATGATACTGGTAGTCCTCAAGTGGTTTTAAATACTTGACAAGGACTCAAACTTTGAAGCATCATAAATTCAGCGATATGTACTTGGTATATGTATGAATTTGATAAATACAGTGTTTCGAAAGTTTAGTTTTGTTTGAGTCATGAGTCACCATCATGTCCCCCTTCCCCCTCCCCCTCCCCCCCCCCCCAAAAAAAAATTCCTTTACATTTTAGATAACATTGTAATGCCAAGTCGTTGAGGTTTTTTTCCCCTTTTACATGTATTTAGAGAAATTCTGTTTATTTTTTATGTTTCATAAGTTTTGATATGAATGACTATTTCTATTTTAACACATGGTTCCATATGGCCATCTACTTCTGATTTTCAGTAGGTATGAGGTACAACATCTATTGTGATAGCTAACAGTTTGAGTACTGGTTTTAAAAAGTCCAATGACAAATCAGAATTTTGCAGTCACGTAACCTTGATCCTAATGCTATTTCTGTGCTATGATTCAGACGTTGATGTTGATTCTATCAGTGTGTGTTGCCCTGAGTTACCTTTAGTTAGTTTAAACAAAAATGCAAACCAAACAATGAAAATGTCTGATTGTTTACAGAAATATCCAAACAAATTCAAAGTTGCCTAGTATTGAAAACAATTTTTGGTTCATTTCCTTCATCATGGATTTCCTGATGCAATTATTTTATATGTGGGGGTCTTGGGTTATTTCTCTCCATTTTTCTTCCCTGTAAGATGATCTTTTATAATTTTTTTGTAAATTATTTGTTACGTAATTTTTGTGTGGAGTTTCATGAATGCAAAAGAGAAAATTAATGCGATATCTAAGCTGTGCTTAGCAGGGGAAGGTTGGGGGGGTGTTCAGGCTTTGTATGGAGATGGTTTTGTGCTGAATATTTAAGTATATATAATTTTTTGCCCTAATGCGATAATGTGATGTAGTATTTTGTTGTGTGTATTTTGTGAAACTGTCCGATTCATTCCTGAACAAGCTGAAGTTGATTATAGTGTAGTGCTAAGGGACCAATAAACTTTAATTGCTGGTTACAAAATGATTGTTACAAAAATTGTCTAATAAATTATTTCTTAAAAGTGAGAACTACTTCAATTTGTGCTTTATAAAATATTTAAAAAAAATAATGAACATTATATAAATAGTGCCTGCTTGGGAAGGTACCAGTTGAAATTGACACCCCGAGAAAACCATTGTCAACCGACGCGAAGCGGAGGTTGACAATTGTTTCCGAGGGGTGTCAATTTCAACTGGTACCCTCCCAAGCAGGCACTATTTATATACTGGTACCCTCCCAAACAGGAGAAAAAAATCCAAATATTTTAGCTTTATTTGAACATTTTCCTATGTCTCTGAATAGAGCTCTTCGTCTAAAGGAGGTATATAAATGACAACGGCCACCCAGCCCTCTTAAACAAGTGTTAGGTGACACGTACACATAGTAAATCCAGGCAATGCCAGATTTAGGGACACTTGGGAGGGGTCGTTGTAGCAACTAGCTAAACAAATAGATTGCTGCCATATCCCACACCAATATACATGCCAGCGAAATTTATCACAGCGATCCTTGATAACCAATGCTGATTTTATTTGAATTGTGCATTCATACCATAAATCCCATGCAGAACTTTGATGAGGATAGTATGTAATCGCTTAATCGGCAGTCATTTTTCAAAGTTTAATGCTTTGCTTTCTGGCAAAATGATGTAAGCTTCTCCGGGTTACTATTATAATTTAATGATATAACGGCGTCTCCTTGGAATCGATTAGAAATTGATGTTATTTTTTAACAACACCAGCATTGTCTAGAAACGTGTTAGTCAGAGTCAGATCTTGGAATATCCTGTCAGAGGTTTATCAAGTTCACTATGACATGGGTACAAATTGATCATGGAACGAGCTTGAGGCACAGGGGCTCGCGCGGTTGTCGGATAGTGGAATTTTTTTAATTATTTGTTCCCAAGGACTAAAATGATTAAAATTAGTAATCTTAAGTGTATTTCTGTCTATTGCATTAAAAATATTCACCAAAAACCCCTGTTTCAATCATGTTAAAAAAGTGTATTCAATGTACATTAAAAAAGTAATGTACATTGAATACACTTTTTTAACATGATTCAAACAGGGGTTTTTGGTGAATATTTTTAATGCAATAGACAGAAATACACTTAAGATTACTAATTTTAATCATTTTAGTCCTTGGGAACAAATAATAAAAAAAATTCCACTATCCGACAACCGAGCCCCTGTGGCTTGAGGTCCACAATAATTATTGCAACTTTTCGGCTTTTTCCGATTTTAGGAAAAAGAGCACCAATTAATTCCCCATAGAACTGTATTACTATAACACTTTGGTATCTTTTCAATATTAATTCCAAGCTGATCCTTTTCAGAAAATTACCAATGATAAAAATAATAGTATGATGTATATATATATGGAGCCCCGTGACGTCTATTAAAACCTGAGATTTTCAGTTGTTTACAAAATAATGAGATTGGCAGTAAATGACACCAAAAGAAAAAATAACAACCCCACTTTTACAATTTCCCATGGCAGATGTATGTTTTCTATAAAACCACTCTCTCTAACATTTATCAGAGAATATTTACATTTTTCAGTGTCTCTGTCTGTGATAACACTACGAATCAATTTTGCACTATACAGACCAATAAATTCAAAAGACGTATTGTTGGGGACGCAAGCGGGTTTGCATAATGAATATTATAATATTTAATCGTACAACTGCTGAAAATTATATAAATATAAGTAATAAGGAATCATTCTTTGAATATTATGAGATAATAATTTCGGTCGGGGCGTGATCAAATCTATCATAAAGCCCTTTGGGCTTTATTGGATTTGATCACGCCCCGACCGAAATTATCACCTCATAATACTCAAAGAATGATTCCTTATTCCTTAAAAAAACCCTGATATTTTTACTTAATCATTGATATGGGAATAATTACGTTTCCGAGTTCAGTTAATAAATAACGCCTACCCGACATTTATTCCTTAATTACTAAAAAAGATTTTGGGGAAAATAGCCATAAAAAGGATGTTTATTCTTTTAAAACTTAGAGTAAATCAAACATATCAACAAAAAATATTATCACACATGTGGTAAATAAAAACTTTGTTTAAAGTTTGATGGTTTCAATACATATAATCATCCCGTACCTAGAACGTGCTTAAAGCCAAAGGTGGTGTTTGAATGTTTTTCATGCTTGCAAAAAGTTTAATTTCCTTTAATTACATTTGCAAATGTGTTCCCTTATATGAATCTATAGGATAAGGAAAACTATTTTATGACGTCACGTCACAATGATCATCGCCCGTATGCACTTATCGTTTGATGGTTGCAATGTTGTAAACGTAAAAACATCGTTATATTAATGATTCTGAACGATTTGCCATTCTCAAACGTAAATATAAGTAATAAACAGCAATGTTAAAAATTTCACCGGGATATGAACTTGGTTGGTCACGTGATCAAATCCTGGGAAGCCCTTCACCGGGATATGAACTTGGTTGGTACGTGATCAAATCTTCTGAGAACGTCGCAGATTCCCTATGAAAACATAAGGAGAAATATACACTAAATGTAAATAATGAAATCAGAACAGTTTGATGCAAAGCAGAATAAAAAAAGTATCTGCCTGCATTTTTATTGGACTTTGGCAATAAACCTTGCGTGTGCCTAATTAAAGTAAATAATAACAAATATTTTAAATTGAATATATTCTCCCTTAAAAGATTCAAATTGCTTAAGATGTATGCCCACAATACGACAAGTTATCAAGAATTGGACTATTTTTTAAAAGTGAACATTTTAACATACATTTGTATGTAAATAAAGTAAGTCGTTTTGCACGTTTTGCACGTTTTAAGAAAACACTAATCAATGAAAATTTTTGGTCGGGTGATATTTTTCTTTGCTAAAATGTCCTTTTCCATCTTTACCCTATGTAAGCATGGCAACAGGACCACATAGTAAAATACACATGACTTGTTGCTTTATTTGCTGTCATTTTGGACCTAGTGTACACTCATCATAACTCCATTCATTCAGAGTCCTCCACAGAGTCCACGCCGATATGAAAAGTTTCTCAATCAAGCCTAAGTTAATTTTTCTTTTTTAAATGAAGTATAAAGTCGCAGGTGTTTGGGGGCCCTTAAATAATTCGAATGAAATAAGTAAACGATGCGAACATTGTACGCTTTTGCTCGTAAACGTTTCACCATGATACTTAACTTGTTATTCATATTACGTGTTATTTGAAAACATGAAAAATGACAATAACAAACTCCAATTCGAAAAAGTTCTATCTCTTTTGAAAAACATGTGTTTCATACCGTATTTGAAAACGTCATTCTTATTCTAAAACGTGATTCTGGTCGTTTACGCATATATTGTGATTTATATATTTTTTTAAAACCATTATATGATTCATATTCCATAAAATCTTGGCATTCCTATGTACATGTATCTAGTATTACTTACTTCTGCTTGTCGGGTAAAAAAGCAATGAAATAATATGTGTTCATAATGAAATCTGTCTGAGGTCAATACTAGCATCTCTGGTCCATTTTGAATGCATATTGACATTTTGTATTATCTTTTATTTTCTTTTGGGTTTTCCTTTTATATTTTGCTTTATTTGCATGTTGCACAATATTTTAAAAACTACAATGTGACAAAAAAATAGTAAGTTGTTGTTTCACAACCCATTCAGAATCATAAGTTTGCGGGCTGACGAGATAACGGTTAATTCACAAAGCAAAACCAAAGTATGGCTTGTTTCATTGAGCTAACAGACATGACTATGGTATTGCTATGCTAATTGTGATTTCAATAAACGGAAATACCTGGCTCAGAGATCCGAAATGGTCACTTTCAAAAGGAAATTAATTGTGTCATGACCTTCTCTTGCTCTCTTGATTGATCGACGGTAACTCCCGGGGTCTTCCAAAGGACACATTTAAATAAATGGCTGCGCCTGGAACCGTGAAGGGGATCTTTGCATGCAATTCTCTAGAGGACAATCGAATAGCTGTTGGTTTAGTATAGAGTTATAAGCTTAATGGATATTTATGCTAAGATAATTTAACAAGCAATATAGTGCTTTAGTATTTCTGTGGGTTTTTTTCCATTCTCACCAGTTCCTGTATGTTCTCCAGATTGTCAGGGTTACGATACATGCGTGAAACCAATACTATGTGCCATGCATACATTTATATCTATTGTTTGTATATACATGGACAAAAGTTGGGAATGAGTTTTGATCCAACATCGGCAAAGATGATTGGAAATGTATGTCGCGAAACCATAAAGGATACACGTCAAATCCGATTGGCCAACGCTATATTTACTGTGTCCACAAAACAAGTTGTTTATTGAGATTTCTACAAAATCTTTGTTCACGATACCCGTACGATTTCTTCTTATCTACGATCCCTCGTGTCAGAATGACCTCGCCCATCGGGTATCTGCCCATAACCAACAATATTTACATTTTTCAGTGTCTTTGTCTGAGATAACACTACGAATCAATTTTGTACTATACAGTCCAATATATTCAAATGATGTATTGTTGGAGAGCAAGCGGGGTTTCGCATACTTAATATTCTAATTTTAATCGAACAACTGCTGAAAATTATATAAATATGAGCAATAAGGAATCATTCTTTGAATATTATGAGGTGATAATTTCGGTCGGGGCGTGATCAAATCTATCATAAAGCCATTCGGGCTTAATTGGATTTGATCACGCCCCGACCGAAATTATTACCTCATAATACTCAAAGAATGATTCCTTGTTCCTTAAATATTATAGGGGTAATTACAACGGAAGAGTAATAATATTACAACTTATATGCCTAATTGGTGTTTGGTATGTAAAAATTAATTAATATCAATAAAAACAAAGCAATGTGCATTCTATTGCTAAATCAGATTGTGTGTACACTATTGCCTGGTCCGCTTCATGGTTGATTCTGTTTCCAGGGAACTTGATATGAATGGTGGTTCTTGAAACACCAATTACTATTCATTTCGTCTAACACTGATACTCGGGTTTCGTTTCCGACGGTGTTGACTATCAATTTCAATCTATGAGCTACATGTATATGTCAGTTGTAAATTATGGAACAACATTGCCTTATCAATTATATCAGAACTTCAGATCATATGAACAAATTAAACAGTTATAAGTACGTGCCAATTAAACCAATCCCATTGCCGTATTGAACCATTAATTTTAGAATATCTACAGGATGTACGTCTCTCTCTCTCTCTCTCTCTCTCTCTCTCTCTCTCTCTCTCTCTCTCTCTCTCTCTCTCTTTGTGGGTGGGTGGGTTGAAAAAGGGGAAGATTGGTTAAAAAAAAACATGTAAATAATTTCTAGTTATCGCAAGTTTTTACAAGTTTTAAGATTCATTTAATTAGTTAGCTTTCCAGTTGAAACAAACCACACTACCGAAATTTAACTTTATATTGATTTTTAACTGTACAGGTTAAGATTATGGAAATGGGAAATTTTTGTTTGTTTATTTCGAAAAGCATGCACTAGTCAAATATGCTAATGAATCAAATTAGAAAAAACCCCGCTTAAACTAAATAATTCAGGAGCAGAATTTACTGACAGATAAATTATAGCGACGTTGGAACGAGGTATAAGTAATTGAAAGCAGCGATGAAGTGAACTATTACCAAAGTAAATAAAGTGGGTGGATATAGATGCCACAATGCTACATTTTTATAAGTAAATTAGATGTAAAAATAAAACAACAACAACAACAACAACAACAACTTATCCTTGTCATAAAACCTTGCTGAAGCGTAAAACAGATCCTGTCTGAATGCTAAAACATAATCGATCCATTATTTTTTGAAATCGTATAGTGATATTTTCTAACAAAAGATGGCTCAATGTACAAGTAGTTTACATTTTTACTTTAAATGTTTTTATTTTAGAAGGTCCTGATATAATACTTAAATTGAATTTTAAGTAGTCGCAGCATTTCGGGATATATTCAATGTATTGTTGCCTGACGTCATTTCTAAGGTTTAAAAGTTACAACATCCGAAACAGTGCAGTCAACAATGGAAGCTAGCAATATCATTTTTCATTGAAAAAAAGATTTATCAATGCATATTAATAATGTGACGACTTTCAAATTCGCAATTAACGAAAGCGTTGTAATGGATGTAATAATTAACCGATAGTGAGCAAGTGTTTAAAGCATAAAGGAGGTTCACTGTGCATGTGTGTAATTTGGGCTGACTATATTAGTTAGAACAAGTTTAGCTTTTTAAAAAAGCTTACCGTCTTTAGAGCAAACTTTAAACTGCATTAAGTTATCAAAGAAAATTCAATTCTTTTTTATAAATAAGGTCGTCTTCCTCTACATGCAATGGCTTTTGAAACTGTTTTTATGTACCTTAATTAAGTGTGCGTGCCTTAAATTGAGAAATGCGTACCACGTGCTTGTGAGTTGGGATCGACTATAGTAGGGAAAAAGAGATCTTAGGAAGGGTCGTATTATTTAAATAAAATCAAACTTAATACCACATCATTCAGCACTTGTTTTACTGATATTAGAACAATTTTACAAGACCTTGGACTTTCAGTAGGACGTAACTATATATTCTTGCGTCAAAACAAGTTAAAAATGACGCTGGTTTCAAGCGAAATATACACCGATTGCGTAGTCTTAGCTCCAAAGCCAGACAAATCTAGTTGAATTCAAAGAGCCATGGTTGTATTGCCAGCAATGAAATAGACAGGCATATTTCGCAATGCTGTTTGCGACAACTACCCAAAGTCCAAGCTCCTGTTAAAATGGTTCTAGTTTTACCCGAACCGTATCTTTTTTACTGATATTAGACATACCGTATCAAATTTTCACATTTTTGTACTTGCATAAACAATCCAAAAAGAAAAGAACAAAAATATTCAATAGATATTATAGAACATTGCTTTCAACTAGTTGTACTGAAATATTAATGCCTGAATTTCATTGATAGCTAATTTTATTGCTTTTTTCGTTTTCTTCCAAGACGGTAATGAAACTTCAATTGCGCTTGCGTAAATTGGAATTCTGGGAAGAAATTAGACAGTTCGTGTTAGAAATATTCGAAAACGTTATGAAACCGGTCAGTTTCTAGGTCAAACTGCGCATCAATGTATTGGAAGATCGTCTGCAGCCACAGTCCGGAGTCCGCGTATATCTTCCCAACTCTCTTAGTGAGATTGAAAAGTAAATATATTGGAAGTAGTTTGCCACCAAACCATGAAAATCAAAGAGCTATGTCAACAAAATTACAACTTTAAGTATTAAGTAGGTGTGCAGTCATACATTGCATGTACACCGCTACACGCTTATAATTATCTCGTCACCTTACATGTACAGTCATAAAAATTAGGCTGCAAATTAAATGTGCACCCGAATATTATTATTGTTCTGGAAACTATTTACCTAGTATTTTAAAAGATTGTGTATTCACTTTTGCCTTAAAATTAAAATTCCGCTGGCTGACTTTCTTAGCTTTTTAAAAAGCTAACCTTGTCATGCTTAAAAATAGATAGCACTGTCTGAACGGTTGAAGGGGAGGTTAAAAGCTAATCTTGTCATGCTTAAAAATAGATAGCACTGTTTGAACGGGGTGTCATCACAACAAGTTATTACCTAACGAGGCAATTTGAACGGTGAATGGGGGGGGGGGGGTCGCAATTTTGTACAAGTTGTACCTAATAAATATAATATTACATTGTACACGGTAGAATGTAAACTATAATTGAGTTCGGTGATCATTTCTAAACAAAATTGCCAGTTTGTATTAAAGTATTTACACTGTACTAAGTATTGTTACGTTAGCGTAAATATTCATTAGAGAAACGAAGCGGGCATGGTCGTTTACTGTGCTTTGAGGGATTTCATTCATGGTAAAAAGGGTGTAACTTCTGTGTTTTACTCAATGTAAGTTATCGATTGATTCTTGCTAAACTAAAGTAAAATTAATATATAACAAGTAAAGGTTGTTACGAAACAAATGCCAAAAAAGAGTTTTATAGACTTCACAGATACGGGTATTATGAAATACACCCTCTATGAAACTCGGTGGGCAATTCCAATCTGTATAAAAGGAGACACAGGATTAATTCTACTCCGCGCCATATTGCCAAAGTCTTAGGAGCAGTCCATAATTTTATGCGCCACTGTAGTGGAATAATCCATGATAGTAAACTAAGCATCATTCTAACAATTGTATTGTGTTCGTAATTAAGTTTTAATTGCTATATTTTTATTTTGTTGGCAGCAAATAAAGTTTTAAGAAAAAATTACATGTACGAAAAATATTTTAGGTTCAAAATAAATAATATGTAAAATTCATTTAAAGTAACCCCCCCCCCTTAGTAAAGATAATTTGAAACAGTCCAACTTTAGAGACGCGTATTTGGAAGACTGCGAGAAGAACGAACTACAAATCAAAGACAGATTAAAATTCATAGAACCAAGTTAAATATGTTTAGTCAGGCAAGCTTTTTGGACGTGTAATACTAGACTAGTACATATTCTGTATACTGTGATTTCATTAATATTCGTGGGCATCAATATTCGTGGAAATGACAATTATAATGATACGCAAATTCGTGACCAAGGATTCTGTCTGTAATTAGATATAAAAGCACTTCAATGAACACTGAAGTTTGTGGATTATAACTCAACATCGAAATTCACATAAATTGGTATTCAACAGAAATTGATGAAACCACGTTACATTATAGTTTACGTTGTGCGACATGATGTCCCCTCACTTACACTTTTGAACAACTTTTTAAAAACAGTTTGTGCACACATCTTTATTTCTAATATTCATGTTCCATATCTGACCACATCTAAACAATGATCTCAATTTTATGAATAATAGGTAATTTTGAGATGCAAAATAACATGTTATCAGGACATTTTAACTCAACATCTACAGGACGTGTTTATTGTAAAGCACATCACATTACGCAACGATGAAAGCGAATTGGTCAGGTTTTTTCTTAATATCGTCTTTTAAGATGACTTATAATGTCTGAAAGAGGCGATTAATGGTTTCTGATTTAACACACCCCTGAGTCAAAGTATTGGAAGAATGATTAGGTGTATAGGACTCTGTATCATTTTATTCGACGTATCAATCCTAAGGTAATAGGATTATATTTATATTGGAAAAAGCCGCTAGACGGGTTCTTACAGACTTTCGCGAGGAAATGTCAATACAGCCTGGAAAAGTAGAAAAAAACGCTGATTGTGAAACTATGTGAATGTTTCTTCCCTTCATAGTTACCTGACAGATGATGGCAGAACTATGCCGCCATAGATGCATGGTTGTGGCCATTTCCAGACTATATTAACCTCATCACGACAAAGAGCGCCGTATAAAGATATAGAAAAATGTTCAAAATATCTAGAGGTTTTTTTTTCAATAATAAATAATAGTTAACGATCAAAATATATCACATTTTTAAAGTTTAAGGCAGATCTGATGAGCACTTTGTTGACCACCAAGGCGCCTTAATAAAGAATTTACAGCAGTTCATTTCCCGTTCAACTAAATAGCCGTTTGTCCGAGGGTTGTTAGTTTGGTTTGAAGACGGTGTATTCTATTTTATTAAATGTACATTGGGATTTGTTACAAGATCCAGAACTTATATTGCACTTTCCCTCTAATGACAAAACCCGATTTTTGTATGCATAATAAAAGGCCAGATAAATAAAAGAAACAATATTAATTTAAAGTTTCTATATTTGGGCATATTTATACATGTTAAAAGTAAAGCAAGGTATTAAAATATTTAAGAATTAAAAAAAAATGAGATAACTATAAGCCTGGGAAAACAAGTACTCAATTTTTTTTGTATTAAAGTTTAATATTATTACCCTAAAGTAAACAAGAAAAATAATATGATAAAATTAACCTTTTCAAATGTGTACAAAGGACTAATAACGTTATTATGTTTGAATAACTCACAATTCAGGATACTAATATGCAGAACTGCCGAAGTTTAGTTGCGTGATTTACACACAGTCTCTGAATCCTATCCCAAGGTTAAAAGTATGGATTATACAGGTTTCAATGTATGCTATCTTTCTTAAATTTTCAGAGGTTATTCCTAAGTGCTAATGACTAAACATAAAATCAGTTTGTCAATTTGGAAAATCAGAGAGGGATATTCCAAAAATGTTCCGTATGCTAAAATACACAGCTTTAGTTTTTACCGGATTTAATTCAAGAAGCCGTTTTTAGACGATTCCTCTCGTTCTTTCAGATCTTTATTTAAATTATCACCAATGATTTGTTGAGGAATCTTGTAATCTATTATCGTCAGCACAAAGTCTGCAAAAAGTGAGGAGATCATCTACTGTAATGTACATCGTTCTCAAACTTCAAAAACAAAAGAGGTCTTGATAAAGATTCCTGGGGAACCTTTTTTATATAAAGTATTAACAGACGAATATAAGTTGAGGGAGAAATCAATCTAATTAAAATTAGAACTTCCATCCGCTTCCTATTTTTTAATATGTCGCGTGGAAGACAATTAGAACTTCCGTCCGCTCCCCAGTTTTTAATATGTCGCGTGGAAGATCTTCCACGCGACGTTTCAAAAACCGGGGAGCGGATGGAAGTTCTAATTTTAATTAGATTGGAAGAAATGTGTCGTTCGTTTGTATATTTAAATAAGGAACAATCGTTTTATAAATTTGTGTGTAGCAATCGATTTAATATACTAAAGATCTTCTTTAATATATAATTGTTACGTACGACAAAACCCCCTAATAATAACGCATGCCTTAAGTACATAAATCGATATTCTGTCACCAAATAGCTTGATGGAAGGCGGATCTCTCCGAGATATTTTATTAATCTCGCGAGAGTTGAGCACGTTCTGAGTAAAGTTACTGCAAAAACAACTCGGTGACTCGGTGGTTGTTATTAATACGACGCGGGTTTTATTTTCAGACCGAATATAAATGCGAGACTTTAGAGTTTAACTTTGAATTAAACTAACTAAAAGACACAGTATGATAAAGCAGGTTGACGATATCAAAGGAAAATATGATTTATATTTGTCGTCTTACTACGACAGCGCAAATCCGGTAAAATTCTAATACAACTCTTTTACGTTGACAACATTTAAGCAGAGGAGTCACATTGGTTTTACCACACAAGAGCATTGTTAAACTGTACCATGTTAGCTAGGGTAATGTTGACTAAAACTGTACCCTACATATACGTATAATAAATAACTCACAAGGCAGACTTATACAAATCATAGCAACGAATTGAATAAACCCAAATTTTGACTCCAAGACAAAACATTTCTACAGATTACTGTCATGCCGGGTATCCATTGAAACACTTTAAGAACCGGTAATATCAATCATGAAAATAAAATAAAATTGACTCGTTTTGATTTCCCTAGGTGCAATTTTAAATGGGGTACCCGAGTTGATTTTGTGTCTTTATTTCCAATTTCATCTTTCTCATATCTCGCAATTTACGTAATTAATCACGCCATACCGACTTGTATATAATTTCATCATTCGTGGAACTTAATTGTAATTTATATTTCGATCCTTATTTTATTAACATTTATGATTTATGAGAACAGCTGATATACACCTACTCTGGATATTAATACCTGTTGTTAAATCGGAAATCGTAATTTTTCGTTGCGTAACATTTTGTGATATGACTTTTTGAGATGTGATGCGGAAACAGTTAAACATCGTCCTCTCAAACTTTATGGGAGTAAAAAGAAACTTGAGATATTCCAAGAAATCGAGATACAGTATAAGATTAATTAAAATGCATGAAGCATCCAACCCATTTTCATGCGCGGATCCAGAAAATTTTTCCGGGGGGGGGGGGGGGGGGTCCGAAGGATAATTGTGTTTGCCGGGGGGGGGGGGGGGTCCGAGGCATATTTTCGTTAATTTTACTATGTAAATTTAATAAATTTTCATTTTCCAGGGGGAGTCGGGACCCCCCCCCCCTCTAGATCCGCGCATCCCATTTTGACTTATCTACGCTATACGGGAGATCGTTGTTCGAGATATCGAAGTTCGTATTTATATGATTCACCTGTAAGTAAGGAAATAGTCACTGTCAATTAGGCCTAAATAAAATGGTGTCATATATTGCTGCTAGCTAAACTGTGGTGGTTACAACCATACGCAATGCGCGGATCCAGGAAATTTTTCCTGGGGGAGGGGGTCCGAAGGATAGTTGTGTTTGCCAGGGGGAGGGGGTGTCAGAGGTATATTTTACTATGTAAATTTAATACATTTTTATTTTCTAGGGGGGTGGTCGGGACCCCCCGACACCACCTCTAGATCCACGCATGCATACGCATAGCAATCACCTTGTTTGTTTGTCAACGGAAGTATTGAAATCTCGTGCAATATTGTTGACGAGCTTACAGTCCCTATATGATGTCTCAAATTTACTATATGTAATCAATGAATATTTTTCCTTTAGAATCTATTTTTCAACATTAAAATCATTATTGCCTTAATGTACATTGCATACATGAAGCATAAAGTAGTAGTGGGTATTTATCAAATTTCTTAACGAACCAAAAAATCGTCTCTTTCAATTGTTTGAAATATCGATATAAGAGAAGAGCTCAGATAATCCCCCCCCTCCCTCAAAAAAAAAAACCCAACACCAAAAACAAACATAATTCACTTGTAGAAAAATTTATTGCACGTAAATTGTTCAATACAATAATTGGGGCCCTTATTAAGGACAGAATTAAGACAATCATTCTTAATAATCACATATTGTACATGTGTATCTTACAAAAGTTGTAATATTCACAATCTATTCACGATCAATACATCCTCATAACAACTGCTACATCATGTCTAATCACCGTCAGCGTTGGAGTTATCATGTTTATGGGCGGGGTTGATTACCAACGAACTTGATCTAAGAAGACTGGCTCCCCACGAATATGTTTTGAATGTTTTTATGCACGTGCAGTTTTCAAACAGACCAAAGTATCTAAGTACAAATAAAAAATATTGTCTCAAAGTGGATCCCATCTACACAATGCCAGGGTTTTCCGAATTGTGTGGAGTTTCGTAATCACGAAACCTTGACATTGTGAAAATGAGTGGATCCCTATTCGACATTTTTTTCGGGGGGGGGGGGAGGTTGGGTTGGTTGTGTCCCAAACATACATGTTTTTACTCTGTACCATTGAAAACGTATAATATATCCATTTATAAATAAATGAAATAAAAATTTCATTATTTTTATATGAACAGTAGATGTATAATTTATGTAATACTAATACTTAGGTTGTATGCATAAATAGAATATTTAGATTCTAAATGCAGTTCGAGATTAAAAGTGTAGGACACCCGTGGCCTACATAGATCTACTATCCTAATGCAATACAATATTATAAACACAAGATTTTTAAAAATAGTTTTGTAGTTATTTAATATTATACATTTTCAATGTACATATCGGGTATAATCAATGATGACGTCATTCGAGTACGGACCCACCTAGCTTACAATACGGGCGAATTTAAAAAAAAGGTTGCGGCTATTAGTATATATGGTGGCAAAGAGGCGACATATTTAGTAGATATTCAACAACAAAAATAAAATAATTTTTGTTGTTGGCTTCTTATATCACTCTTTGAACACCAGTATAAAATGGACTATATATGATTTAAGAGTTTCATGAACCAAATATAAAAATCAACAAAATGTGATGGTCAATATACTAGCATTGAACTCGATTTCAGTAACAACGTGTATAACAGGAATGATATAGGAACGAACGTAAGCCTAAGGTCTTTGAAAATTAAATGGACATACCTTGAAACTTTCTGTGCATTTACAACAACACTGTAACATAAGACTAACAGTTTAGTTTAGCTACATAGAGTATAAACTATTTGGCAAGTATAAAAGAAATACATGTAATGTATTCGTAAGAAAAAAATAATACAAAAAATAATTTGCATGCGGTGCTGTCTCCCGTCATTTTGGTATCGGGGAGAGCAAACAGATAATACGTGTAATAAATCTAATAAAAATAAATAATAAAAATATAATAAAAATAGATTCAGAGATCTTGTTAGACAATTCATAAATGGCTATAATAAATACCATCTTCTGAACTATAAAAGTTGTTTTATCACTAAAAAAAGCGAATAATAATTATTAAAGACATTGGATACAATGGTGTAACATTCCTTCGTGTACTCAATTTTAAGGAAAAATCGTCATTTGATCTACAATTTTTTTTTTCTGAAAAACTTTATGTGAGGATTTCCATATTGAAACTGCTGGTGGTTAAACTATACAATTCATCATATAGAATGTATAGAATTCGTCACTAAATTAAACATAATTGCAAACCTTTTACTAGTAGGTAATCAATTTTGAATAAAAAACAATGAAAAACAAACGCTAGATGTATTGATACGTTTTCGTTTATCAATGAGCTTCGAACTAGTTAAAGTTAAAACCAAATCTATTATGTTTACAAAGAAAACGAGTTTTTTAAAATACCTAAGAATTCATGAAAAATTCTAATATCTTAAAATACGTCACCTAACCTCAATGAATCTATTGTGAGTAACATTATAAGCATACATAAAATCCTGTAAAGTTTTGAAATCATGTATTGCTATAAGACACTTAACCTTTTCGCGCGCTGTTAGGGACCTGCTAACATCTAGAGTATTAATATTGGACGGGAAAATGTCTAACTTCTGAGAGACGATGCCAAAATAGACATCGTCAAAAGGTAGGGATGGAATGTACGGAATGATCTTCTGAAACTCTGCAACAGTCCGACTGTTCATCAACACATATCCCCCGGCTATATACGGAGGGAAACAGTCAAATGAATAGTTGCTGGGAGAAATGTACCACTTAGATTCAAGGCTTCTATCTGGAATCGGTTCGCGTATAAGATATCCTGCGTATAGATTGAACCTATCACTCTGTTTCTTGTCCTCAAGAAAGCCAAGAACATTTTGAAAGTTAATGTACATATCGTCGTCTACAATCTGAATAAATTTTGCATTTTTGCAAAAGGTGGTCACCCAATTAAGCGCTAACGTTACTTTGACTGTGTTGTTGTAATAGTTTTCGTGGAAATCTTGTTGAACAATATCTCCGTGCGCTCTATTTTCATATTCTACCATAAACTGGTTTTCTATGTCATATCCTAAAAGAAATAATAGTTTAAGCCTCTTTTTCCGGGCGTCGATACCCCACGTTTCACGTATGAAATGTCTCTGTTTGAAATTTCCCGCTGCAGATTTGACTAGAGTGATGACGTAAACTTCCGGGATGTCAGCACAAGTCGATGACGCGTTCGTTATGTATTTATAAGGATGTGGATTAACAATTGTGTCGTTCAAGGGATATCCGTACTCGTCGTGGCATTTGTAGACAAATTGATTAACGTGTAATAAATTTCCCCATTCATGAATAGCCAAAAGTAATAGGGTTGAGATGAGGATGGTCAGAAAAAGAGCTCTTTTGGGACTTCTGAAGTATATAGACAACACGATTTTGATTCCGGGTATAGTCGACGTCCTGAAATGTAAAAATAAAACTCGTTTACAAATCATTTCATTTCAATCACACACCCTTTAAAAACAAACAGGTTGATATTAATCATTGAGTAATTCAATGGCGAAAATATCTGGAATTTTTAAATGGTTGATTTTTAGAGAAGACGCGAAACTCGATTTAAAGACTTAAATGCTTGTAAAAGAAGTAACATCACGTACTAAACTTGTTTAAATGATTTATTTTAACCCCCCCCCCCAAAAAAATGCTTTCTTTGTAAATATAGTATTATATGTATAACTTTTGTTGCATCCCTTTTAACAAAATGTTTTATAGGTGATATAAAAACTCCTTTCTTAATTAAAACGTTTTTATATCGGTCAATAACATGATCAAAAGAAAACAAAGTCACGGGCACATTTGATATTTTAAAAAATTTCATTCATAATAAAACTAATATTTATGCTAAATATAATAAGGCAACGGTGGAATGTCCTAACATTTTCTATTATTTGTTTTTGATCTTATTGATGACTAACTTTTGTTGCCAATAATTTTCAAACATATTAATCTCTTACATGTATAGTTACGTTATTTCATACCTATCTAAAATTTGTTTTTACATGCACATGTATTTTAAATCTGCGTTTGTGACGAGTGCGTGTTAGAAATGTTTAAAGTCTCCCACTCAAAGACTTTACCTGTAGTGCAGAAGACATATCATACAAAATAGGTATTCCAATGACGTCATAAATTATTGAATCAACATAGACAACAGTAAAAGGCAGGTCATTAAGATGATATCCTTATTCTATACGTGGAAATACTAATGTTCAATAGTATGTATAAAGAATAACAATACTTGTAAACATATAAAGAAAATTTCTTTGTTACACATGAGTCTTTTCTCAACGCAAGGGCTTTATATTTAACATAATTGCACCATTCTTTGACATTTAAAATTTAAATTAAAATAAATTAACTGCATATTTTTGTGAATAAACCAACAATAGGCTTGTTATTGAAAATTTTGGTAATGCACCGGGCAAGCAATACCATGTATATAAAGAAATTTAATAAGGATGTTTTGGTATATAGTTCATCACATTGAAATACAATTCCAGATGCACGACTGACAGCTGTCAAGATTTTCATTGCATGTTGTCAAATCAAAATTTGTTTAACAGCGACGTTTTTGCCAATGACGCCCCACCTCCCTCGCTTAAAAAAGGTGGATGCTTATGGACAGGGATGCTGTTTTAAGCTATTAACGATTAATCAAGAATAACTTGCTTCTAATTCAGAGTTTAAAAACCTCAACACTGTCCACACATAGAGGGATTTGATGGGCTAAATTGTGTACTTAATACAAGGAAAAAAATCTACTCTTGGTGCAAAGTAATAATCCCTACAAATAAATTCCTATTGATCAGTGTCAAAATTTGATGTCCTGATTACAGATGTCTGCTGCTCGAGAGTGCATAGTGCAAGGACAAACATTCCGTTCAATACGCCAATACTCAAACCTATACTGAAGGAGACAGAGATTACGGAAGGAAAACTAGATCTCAATTGGAAGATTTCGTCCAATACAAAACGCCAAAACCAGATGCCAAATAAATGACGCTTTCTGTAGACCAAATGCGTTATCGGGTGTTGGAGGCCATTTTGATTGGTGATTTCCACTTTTGTATCAACTGCGAGTGTCCACATGTACTTGTCATAATTATTTTGTTTTACGGATGATTTAAAAGGTCATTAGATTCTTTGACAGTCTGGGGAAAAAAATAGAATGTACACATTTGTTTCTTTATTTACGTTTGTTAGTTTCCCATTTTTTTATTTGGAATTCACAAAGATTGATCAACAATAACAAAAAATAAATAAAATTAATTCTACTTTGTTTGTGTCATAGAATATCAATTGTGGGAAAAATTTGAAGCATGAGAAATCTTTCAATACATGGCTAGTCAATGTCCATATCTTTTCTTTATTTATTTACAAGCATTTAACTTGTTAACTTTTCATGCATGCAGTAGGTGTATTTTTAACTATGTTCTTTTTGAAACGAATTTGCCTGTACACTATGCTTGATCTCAATATATTCAATTCAATGGTTTATTGACATCACCATGTTGGCATACAGTCAAAATGAAATCAAATGACAGACAAAAAAAATATTATTAAATAAGGGCTATAACATGCAAAATAGTTATATACAATACTTCATAGTTCCTGAAAGTGTTTTCTCTGCATAAAGCATTTATCTAAGTAGATACATATACGTTTTGTAGTAATATAGTCACATGGATTAACAATTTCTTTTATAGGATCAATACAACAGTATAATTTATCATTGAAAATATCAAAATATTGAAATCGAAGATTGTCATACACAGAACAGTAAAGTACAAAATGTTCAAAATATATGAAAATAAATGTATGATTGTCATTCCATCTATACAAACACGATGATGACAACGACGATGACACAATTAATGATTATATTAATACAATTTACGATGATACTGCTCATGTTAAAGTCAGTGATGATGAGCATGATAAGGGTAGAAGTTATTTTGATGATGGTGATAATAATGTTACTGACGGAATTCTTTTGAATTACCTTTTATGCCAGAGACTAGACGTGTACATTTCCAAACTTCCTACAGTCCATGCAGCTCCGTCCGGAAATTCCCCAGCGTTCGTAAACATGGACATTCACGGACAGACCTTGGACATGTCCGTCTTGATTCCACCCCAACTGTAGCACTGTACGGAGAGAAAAACAGAAAAAACCAACATGATTACAAAGAATCTATTAATAAACGGGTTGGTCTAGTCGGTAGAGGCTTGTACTTGTCGTCTTAACAGAGTGGAAGTGTCAACAAGACGTTTTTTTAAACTTAGCATCGCGACGATTGTTGGTTTAACTTATCTTTTCTGAACTTAATAAATGTTTTATGTAAATATCTATCTAATTTTTTTTTCAAAACAGGAGGTTTTTAAAGAAACGTACATGAAGGGTTGTTGGCATGTACAAGTAAACCTCTGACTTTTGATTAATGTTTTTCGGTCAAGTATAATAAGCGGTTTGATTAATTAAAAGAAATATCAAATTGTTATCTGTCTATCTGACCGACCGCTGTCTGTTTCTCTCTCTCTCTCTCTCTCTCTCTCTCTCTCTCTCTCTCTCTCTCTCTCTCTGCTCAGATAATGCCCTTTGCACATGTTTGTGCATTCCACTGATGATGATCTGTCATGATTACTAGTATATGAACATCAATCGTATGTAGTTTCGAAAATATCATGATTCGCAGAAACAGATAAAGACATACAGACAGACGTTCATTTCAGTACAGTTCACTGTTAGGGCAATGTTGAAGTTCAGCAGAAGAATTTGAGGTTTTGGGGTATATACTCTTTATGTCAATCGGAATAACTTCTTAATTCTTGATTTTTCAAGATAAATTGTTGAGTATTGACTTTAATTTTAACGTCGCGAAGCTTTCCTTAAAGCTGCTTGGTCCGATTTTTTGGTTTTTACAGTATCAAATAATTTTCCAAACAAACCAATTATCTTAGAAAATTATGCACTTTCTCCTATTTACACCAGCAGAATTGGTATCATTTCAAAGTTAGAAATATTCAAAGTAAATAAAAATTTTTTGGACAAACAAAAAAACAAACCAAAATGCATCATGGGAATGTTTAGAAAAGGGAACCGTTTGGTTTCGTCCCCCGAATGATTGGGTTTATTTAACACGCATGTTATGCATCGATTGTAAAAAAAGCAAACTTCAGAAATAGTAGCGATCAAAATGTACACAGATTTATTTTTAATTTGCCTGAACATAATGACCTTTATTTATAGCGATGACAAAGTCGTAATACAACCATACCGGTTTCGAGGTCAGGGGCGAATTTTAAAATGAGGTGAAACAACGCGATACCCTTTTATGTCGTTTGTTTTTTTTTTTTTTTTTTTACAAATTTTGTATATAATTTTCTTTATTGAAATTTGTCTTAATTGACCGGGAAAACTACTGCAATGTCTATTACTATACACAAACTTAGCATAACCATCGTTTAAAAGCGTACACAAAATTTGATATAAAATCGGACCAAGCAACTTTAAATTCATGTCAATTAAAGCTACAGAATGGCTTATGTACAGAAATCTCAAGTAGAGGAAATAATAGGAACTCTTTAGTGAGAGGGGTCCTGATAAGAGTTAAAACCCACAGTCAACCACTAATGGTTAAACAAAGTTTTGTTAGACAACGTACAAATAACATATTGAAAAAATTCTCCGGTCTTCCATTGAATCTGTGTGTAGTTTAACTCTAAGATTAATGTTGATATTTACATATTTCCCCATCAAAACGTTTCCCTATGAAATCGAAGAATTGGAAGATGATCATGTTTATTACAATCTCATTTAAGTTAAGGAGGAGGGAGGTTTTATTATCTTTGACACAGGAGAAGGGATGTTTTATTATCTTTTTGAACGCATGCTTGATTCAATTAAAAATATATTTAATAAACAAGAGTTCCAATACCGGTAACATAACGTGACAGTACTCAGTAGTTTATAAAAAAAAAAAACAACATGGACATGAATTAATCAATAAGTACACAGCTCTATTTTTTATCTTAGAGGGCATCAGTCAAATTTGCATCCGGCAAACAAAACATAAATTACATAACAACTATTTATTTTTGAAGATAATTCGATTGGGTAGAGAAGCATATTGACCTGGTTGTTAACTTTTTTCTACTTCTACTAAATGGTTTCTGACAGTAAATTTTGAATTCTTTAAAGTCATAAATGATATAACTCTTTTAGAAGTTAAAACAAAATGAAAAATAACATCATCCAATGATTCATATCTTTTGATAAAAAAAGAATTTCATTGAAACAATTCATATTAAACCTTCAACATTCTTCTTGAACAGACATATCGGGTGCCAGGCTTTTATTGCAGAATGCACGATGTGCAAACACGTGTAGTGATTTTATATACACATTAATCAGTAAAAATAAAGTTGGTATGTGCACTATGCTAGGCTTGAAAAGGGGGTCACGACGGAACACCAATTTTAAAAACATTTGTTGTCAGGTTTTTGCAGAGAGAGAGAGAGAGAGAGAGAGAGAGAGAGAGAGAGAGAGAGGGGGGGGGTAGGGAGACGGAGAGACAGAGACAGAGAGAGAGAACACGTTTGTTCGCCATAATTAACTACGAACTGCATAACATAAACGACGTCTTGAAACATTCCGAGCATAGCTTGATACAACGATCAAAGTTGCTCACACAGCACAGAATGCCATGTATCATTATTAGCTACAAGTTATATCCTTCCCGAACTTCAGGACGCTTGTGTGCGTAATCAACTGCACTGGCAAAAGGAGTTGATCATTGTGTAAGGGGAGGGGGAGAGTTTGATCAATATCAATGATCGGTTGTGCACAGTCTACTAATATAAAAATCTCCATAGTATGTTGAATATTCCCAAAACCATGTAGTATTGAAGAATCCTTTGCAATAACAATAATGATGATTGTACAGTGAACATGCTATCTACAGGCTATATATTGGACGATGCTAATTAAGGCTGTCAAAGGCACATATAAGGACAATGACCAAGATAAAAAACGGGTGTAAATTGTCATGAATATATACGATAATTAATTAATTATACATCGACATTTCAAATCCGCAGGCTAGTGTAAAAAATGACCAATCATTCTTGTTTTTGAATTATTTTGTTCAATAACAGCCTTCGGAAAGCGTTAGACAAGACAAGAATCCTCGACAAAGCGATAATTAATGGCTGTGGATGCCGAGAAATCATCAATGCTTTATGTGTACACGCCTTAGTTGGAAAGCTTAATTACCGTCTTAAGAGGAATTTCCTTCTCTCTAGTTTTTAGTCTCACTCATATGCACATCCATTTGGAGGAATTTTCTTCTTCCTAGTTTTTAGTCTCACTCATATGCACATCCATCATATACGGTCGCCATGCATACATTCAACTCACATTGTATACGAAACTACACAATTCAACCAAACAACTTACAAAGTATCACAGAAACACTGTGTCCGTTGTCTGACTATCACACATGTTGCCTTTCATCGATTTCCCTCCATACAGTACAATGTATTTCCGAACAATATATAATACACAGTGTAACGCAGATTGCAATAAGACGACGCTTCACCAAAAATGAGTGCTTTGCCCCTTTTTTTTTTGCCCCCAAGCGTTGGCATCATATGTGGTTTAAGCGTGAACCGGAAAGGGTTGAGGTGAAGAAAAAAACATATACAAAAATGTTAATGTCGTGCCAATAGTTTTGACCATGTTAAACAAACTATACTTTTATTTCACTCTATATTTAATTTTTT
This sequence comes from Magallana ariakensis, assembly GCA_020458035.1. Taxonomy (NCBI): domain Eukaryota; kingdom Metazoa; phylum Mollusca; class Bivalvia; order Ostreida; family Ostreidae; genus Magallana; species Magallana ariakensis. The sequence goes on along the minus strand of CM035818.1, from coordinate 37,628,840 downwards.
ACTGGTCCATACTTTAATTATTAATGAGATGAGCGGTTTATAAAAACACTTACTGTGTTTCAAAAATCAATGAAACGCCGATATATTTTGAATCATCGTCTATCATTGATAAACTGCAAAAACATCAAAATATCGAAGAAGAAAAAAATAAAAATGAGAAAAGAAAATTTGGAGGTTGTAATAACGGGAACAAGAGTTGGCGAGACACATAATTATCATATGACACTGAATGTAACCAGAATATACTGTAGTTTATCCTCACCTGTCAACCGCAGTGTTAACTTCCTTGAACTACTGTATTTGACGAGCACCTGGTACATTAGTAGTCCTTATATATATACACACGTACCACACACGCGCGCTCACATGTCTCGCGCAGTGAGTGTCAACCTGACAGACTAGTCTAAATGGCCACGACCATCGATTGAGGACATAGCTAATTTATCTCGGGCAAAGAAGAAAACTGGACATTTAATGAGACACTCATTGATCCTGGTTTGCTGCGGATTTGAGTTTCCGTTTAGATCATCTGTGGGACCTATTAGTAATTTTTTTTTTTTGCGTTGAGGGTTGAAGGAGGGTAAGGTTAGGGTAAGGGTCGTGGCGTTGGGATATGGCGTAGGAATATAGCTACTAGTATCACAGTGGTTGGTGATATTTAAGGTACAAAATCTGATTTATTTTATTAGATAACATTGTTCTATCCTTAAATTGCATACTATCCTGTTTGCTGCAGTTGCTAAGTAAAATTTACAAAAACATCCAAGGGGAGCACCAACTGCATGATCAATGCCATTATCTCAGATGTATATCCTTCCCTTAAGCCATGGTGCCTTCTTATAAGTGTAGATAAAGTGCTTTCAATTAATGCTTGAGATTGACCGTCAAGCAAAAGGACATCCACGGATCCCCCTTTTCCCTGGAAAATTCCAACTACTTAACTTTACATAGTAAAGTTACCAAATAGGACTCGCTCGAATCTTCCCTGGCAAACAAAATTATCCCTCCGACCCCCATCCTAATCCACTCCCCGAAATATTTCTGGATCCGCGCATGGCGTATTCATACACTTACAACAATACCCAGTATGAATACCTGTACAGCATCATATCCCATAGAAGTTCACACAATCCATCAACACGGAAAAGATCAATGGGATGTTCAATGAAATCAGCCGGATCCTAATTCAAACTGCTCCAGGGTGAATTAGACTTTATCATGTTTATTGAACAAATGTTAATACATGTATATAAAACTCGACAATAAACTTGAAAGATAATATCTCGGAAAACACCATATTGAAAGATTGAAAGAATAATTACCCACGGCACAAATGTAATTGGAGAAAGGAAACTTGTATATCTTTATAGTGCAAGATCCAACGAAAGTTCTCCAGTATTTGTATTGTCGTGTTGTAAATTTTTTAATTACTACCACTAGGTAAATTCAAAATTTACAATAATGACAGTACTATAGTATTTTAGTATTAGGGCACAATATGAGTATTCAATCAGTATTTTAGTATTAGGGCACAATATGAGTATTCAATCAGTATTTTAGTATTAGGGCACAACATGAGTATTCAATGAGCATTTTAGTATTTAAAACACTGGAATGTCAACAAGGGAAAGTATTTGTATACAGTATGACTGCATACAGTCATGTTCGGATTTTTTTGACTGCTTCGTAAAACCAAATTTGCTATAAAAGCAATTGTCCCAACTTTGCGTCGGACAGAAGCGAAAACTTTATCGTTAAAGGCAAATGACAAGAAGGTTTATGTTAAGAACCAGATGAAAAGAGAGTAGTTTTTTTTTAGAAAATAACTAACAGCAAAATTAACATCTCATTTCTTTTTCTCGTGAATATGAAACGGCAGCGGACCAGTTTGTCCACAGATTTTCCGATTGATAATTTGGGAGTACACTTAAAATTTTTTTTTTGAATCATGCACTTTTATTATTAATACTTTGTCTGGAAACCTCCAATTTAGTCCTGTATAAATACTATTCGATAGAAAGTGCTGTTGATGTAAGAAATACCGCAAAGCGTTTTTAATTAATTGTGTTTATAGAACTTCAACAGTAAATACATTTGGTGTGTTTGACAAATACTGTTCTATCACCATATATACATGTATGTTGTGTATATACGCTATGTATATTGACCTCACTCTGTTTATCAATAGCTAACCTTGGTTTAAATAACATTTTTTTTTTTGGCTTTTTTTTAATCATGCACTTTTATTATTAATACTTTGTCTGGAAACCTCCAATTTAGTCCTGTATAAATACTATTCGTTAGAAAGTGCTGTGGATGTAAGAAATACCGCAAAAGCGTTTTTAATTAATTGTGTTTATAGAACTTCAACAGTAAATACATTTGGTGTGTTTGACAAATACTGTTCTATCACCATATATATGTTGTGTATATATACGCTATGTATTGACCTCACTCTGTTTATCAATAGCTAACCTTAGTTTAAATAACATTTTTTTTTTTGGCTTTCTAAGGGTTCTTTTTCCACCACAGTTTTGAATACACAATTACTTACTTTATCAATAAACCACGTAAAAGATTTCACAAACATGCATCCCATCTCGTAAATCTAGGTGAATTATTATCCATAGTGATTACCCCCCCCCCCCCCCCATGCACCCCCAAACCCATCACACACACACGCACACTTACACACTGTTAAAAGTAAGGAGGAAGCAGTGTGTTCGTGCTCTCATCAATTTGTAACTATCTCTTGAGAAAAAGGACAGCATAAAGACCTGTTCAGGGCAGTGTTTCCTTTAAATTTTAAATCTCATAGCATAGTCTAACGTTTAAATCCAGGCAATTATTCACCAATTAACATTGTTTCATGAAAAAAAAATTGTTAATAAAAGCTACAATGATAAAGAATGTCTATCTGACTTACCTCTACACCTATGTAAAAATCATTCCGCTAGCATAGTGAGCACATATAGTTATAAATCTGCAACCGCATAGTGAATCATTTCCCTGTGTGTGTACGAATACAGTCCCATGTAAATAATTGTTAAGTTAACCTTCAATCGGTCCCCTTTGAAATTTAAAGTCGCCTCATTCACTGACCAACCCCTGCCATAAAGAAGCGAGGAAGTGCCATTGTGGGGACAGTTACAACTTAACAACCTCACTCATTGCTGATAAGCTCTCAATCTCTCTCTCTCTCTCTCTCTCTCTCTCTCTCTCTCTCTCTCTCTCTCTCTCTCAGTGCAAACAAACGTCCGAATGTTGACTTGGTAGATCGTTTACAAATAGTGATAACTAGATTGATATGTAAATTCTTTAGATAATAGAAAAGAAAGCACCACTGGAGACTCTACAGGCGACATGGGCTTAGTAATCAGGTGCATGCCCGGTCATTTGAGGTGGCGAGAGGTGGAGAGAGTTTGGTATTCTAAACGCTTAAAATATACATTGATATCAAATGTGAAATTCAATTAAGCTATGTTGACTCATATTAATACAGTGAATAGAGAAACACCGTGGATCGTCACCCTTGGCTAGCGAAGATGATTAATACAGGAAAATTGATAAATCTCTTAATAAACAGCTATTAACTTTTTTCAGGAAGAAACATATCGTGTATGGAATCCGTACGATGCTAGAATAAAGAAACATACTGGTATTTGGATGATTTTTTCGACGACTAACATATTTATTTTGGTTGATGCAGTGTTACGATATTAAGTTAAATGAAGTGCTTGATTACATACACAACACTCACATTTTTTTCATTTAAACTTGAACTTGTTTTTCATCGTTAAATGTTTGTAGGAATTTTGGATTTTATCCATAAATATTACACCCTATGCAACCGAATACTTCACACCGTTATCTCCCGACAATATACATGTAATTGTTTTCTGTCTATCGACCTATATATAGTATTATATAGTTCTATATAATATTATATAGTTCTATATAGTATTATATAGTTCTATATAGTATAATAGTATATAGTTACAGCCAACTGTTGAGTTTGAAATGCATTTAACACCACTGGATAGTGATTAAGATACTAGTAGTAGGTTAGGCGAACTGCAGTTTTAAAGCTCGCCCATGCCATACATAAACTTATCATTCCATCTGCACCCATTTGTACAATCATAGCAATAACATCCGGCATTCTTCAGCTGTCTGAATGTTTCACAGAAGATCTTCATCTTTGTTCTCATAGTCTCTAGATTTCGGATTCAAAAACCGATCACCCATACGCATACAGAAGATTTTGCAGTCCATCTCTTACCGTTTTTAATTTTAAAAAAAAATCATGGCTGTGTCTTTTTCTACAAGTCGCCTATCGATGTCCACCTTTTAGTACTCCAACTACGATTAATTTTTAAATCATATATCAATAGCCAGGCCACTGTTGTCTTGTTTTGTTTTCTGTAACTTGTATTTTGGGGGATTAATTGTCATTGATCGGACAATCTAATGTCACTTTTTCCTCAACTAAAAATTCTTTTGAGTCCGCCTTTTTGCTAGCATTTCCGATACTTATTTAATCAAAGATGGGATCTTATCTGGATGACAATGCTTTAAACAAGGAAGTAAAGTTCACACCGCAGGGATGTAGCATCGGGAGGGGCCAGGGGGCTGCCCCCCGCCCCACTCTTCGTCGCAGCAGACATTTTCTTAAATTTACATATGAAAAATGAATTATCATGCACCCCCCCCCCACTTTTTGGGACCATGTAAAAACATTGAAGTAAAAATAAAGAAATGAACAGTGAAATTGAAGTTACAAGTAAGGAACACTACCTTCTTCTTCCCCCCTCACGGATTTGAATTTTCGCGATTTTGGGAAGTTTGTAATATTTTTTTTTTTGCTTGTCAAGAATTTTGGGATGAGTCTGCCCCCTCCCCCACTTTCAAAAACGATGCTACGCGCCTGCACTGGGATGAATCAGGCATCTTAGCAAGATACTTATCATCTGTCTTGAAAGACGAGTTCTGATAGGATAACTAGCTGGATGTAAATTAATATTTATCTTATTGAAAATTTGTGATGTAAAACGCTTTTGCTTCATATATTAATAAATCGGTGAGATTTATTCAACTAGAGTTAGTTATAACAAAATATGTCCGAAAAAGAAATATCGGAACAAACGTTTCTATGACTATTATGCATCGTCTGCGCGATACCGTTCTACAACAGTAACTTTTCTATGCACAGTCTGCACGATACCGTTTCTACAACAGTAACTCTAGTATGCACAGTTTGCACGATACCTTTTCTACAGCTCTTCTATGCACCGTCTGCACGATACCGTTACTCTTCTATGTACAGTCTGCACGATACCGTTACTCTTCTATGTACAGTCTGCACGATACCTTCTCTTCAACACTATACATCTTCAAACATTTAAGGTTAAGGTACGTACACGTAATTTACCCCGAGAAAACAGAAGCTTCATACTACAATACGGGGTAAATCTGATAAGACACGGAAAACTAATATAATACAGATATTGGCCTTTCATTGAAGAAGAAAAGCCGCGTAAAATGCTCCCCGTTTTAAAGTAGGTCTTGGACAGATCACAGGTATTCGATCATTGCGCTCAACTTTATCTATGTAATTTCAGCAATGAAATGTTGCTGTGTTCTAAAAACATATTTCAATGATCAAATAAATGTTTCATAGTAATAAAAGTTTATATCTAAACTTAACAAGGGATTTAAAGTCATATTATCAATTATAATTTCATCAAAATTAATTACTGCACTGGCTATCTGTGACATCAGTGGAATATGGTCTGTACAAAAAAAACGGTTTGGTATAGCTCTGTTAACGGTTTTTTACTTTCAATATGCGTGAATGTGGTCTCCCCGGCCCCTATCCAACACCCTTAAATGATCACAAAAATGGTAACTCGAATAGGATGATAAACAAATGATTAAACAGTCAGCTTTCCGTACTTAGCTTTATATCCACAGGCTTGTTTTTTTTAAATTACAAGCACGATAACAAAGGAATCGGTTTGGAAATGTGTGTCAATGTTAAGAAAATTCTTTCTTTAACCTCAAAACCCAATACATACAATATATGGTGAAGTTTTAAATCCACAAAACCCCAAAGTAAAGGCTTAAACGGGCACTGACATACATGCAATATATTGAGATACATATAACAGTATAACTTAGTTTTTCACATAAAGTTATATAAATTATAACATTGTTACAAGTTTAGATTGATTCAATATGTTTTCTTTATTTATATGGTTTATTTAAATTGGCAAAGTGCAGCCATCTAAAATATTGATTTCCCATACGTATATTGGGTTATTTTTGACCTTTTACACTTGCAAATAGTGTCGCCCCGTCCTGCATTCGCCCAGACACATGTGTTTAAAAAGAGATAATATGAGACATTGGAATTCTCCCAGTCTTAATTTCGCCTGCTGAAAACGAGACCAAAGAGAGCGAAAATAAAACGGTGGCGAATATTTCTCTGTATACAGTATACATTTAAGTGTATATCAACTGTAATTCCGACATTGTTAACCTAGACTAAACTTGAGTAACTTAGAATTCCCCGTTAAATGCAAACACTTTTGAAACCACAAGCATTTGTGCATTGTACATGATTTCGTTTAAAATATAATTACATTGTGTGCGTAATATTGTAGGAACTTGGTGGCATAAAAAAACACCACACCCCCATTAATGGCCTAAACATGGGATTAAGAAATTTATGTATATTTTTCATCATTAAAACTGACGAAATTCTCCTTAATTTATTCCAAAAACCATGAGAATCATCAAGAAAAATAAAATAAATTGGATCATGCTTATTCCCATATTCCGCTTAAAAAAAAACATAACGAAATCATTCATCAAATTACTTACCTTGCTTTTAAAAAACTTTTTTTTTCAAATAAGTATTTTCTGTTGTTGAATTAAAATGTTTTTTAAGTTCAGATTGAGAATTATACTGATTTTTTATGGAATATATTTGATATTAAATCTAACGTTTATGAAATAAAGTTATTGTTTAACGGAAATGTCCAATTGAGGTTGCATCATTTGTTTCCATCCAAAACGAGTTTCATTTGTTCATCGTTAATTTAATTAAATCAAAGATATTATGTCATATCTTGATTATCTTGATAATTTTTTCCGAACTGAGAATTATTCTTATTTGAAATACTGATGGAAACAACATTGCAGTGAAATGTTATATACCGGTAATGTCTTGCTTTGGCTATTTCCCCTTTTGATGTAACGGTGTCCAATTCCCTTCTGAGTTAAATGAGCCTCTGTTTGCAAACATCAGTCGGAATTTCAGGAAAAATTCTAGGTGCATGCAGTTGCACTTTTCCTCCATTATTGAATTCAGATATGCAGGTAGTTGCACTTTTTCTACCTTATTAGTTTAAAGCAAAACATAGGCAGCCTAAGCAGGTATGCATTGATTTTATGTTGGTTTACGGTAATGTCTTACAGTAAAAGTGAGGAAGAAAATGCTAATTTTGGCAACACAAGCGGCCATTAATGAGACTTTGTAACGCCACAAACAACAAAATGAAGTGTTTTGTTTTAAAAAATTGATTTTTTTTTCCCAATAAAAGACGTTTTTATTAGACCAAAAAGGTTTTTCTGCTAAAATTTTCATTCGTTTAAATATGTATAATATGTATGTGATTTTTTAAAAGAGTGAAATTGGAAGCCATTCGTATCTTGTTTGTGAATTTAAGTTTCTAAATTAACGTTAGCTTAATATGTACGAATTTTACTAAATGTATCATCAATTAAAAAAATAAAAATATTTGTAAACAAAATTGTGACTCATTGCACACAGCAATGAAGGAATACGAGTCCTCAATTAGTTATTTCCGCAAAGCATTTCACAAACGCTTCAAATTATTTAGGTCATAGTAAACGCTAGTCAGTAAATTAGATACACAAATCATCGAAGAATTGCAGTAATATCGCTCAATAAAACCAATTAATTAGTTAATTGCATCATAAGTCGATAAAACACGTGCTCTGAAAAGCCTCGTGCTTTGTTTCATTCAATATCTTACTCAGTACATGTAGTAGAATAATTATCAGTAGATCATCTTTCTAGCATTCTGAGATTATGCTTCAGTCCATATATTGAATGGAATTCCCAATCAAACAACAAACAGACTTAAACATTATAAACTGGACTTCAAACGGACCTTTAAACCTTCGCACGTTATATTCTACCAAGACTCTTCCAAGTCAATTGCAATGGGTACCGGAACATACGTGGTACATGTAACATTGCAAAATTAACGGGGACGTCTCAAAACGCACAATGACCACAGATATATAAACAAGGACCTGGTGAATTGAATCATCGAATGTACACCCATCCGAAACAAAAACAACTGTGATAAAATCGTATCTAAATGCTAATGTCAAGAAAATCATTCAAAATTTAAAACACAGCTGCACGTCTGGTCATTAAAGCCCCAAATTGAGAGACACGACGATAGTTGTATGCATAGTCGCAGTAAAGAACACTTTGAACACGGTATGCCAATTGAGATTATTTTGTTTTTGCAAAAACTTAGACACTGTGTGAAACACACAAAACGTGTTTCCATCATGTTCCATCCAAAACATCTAGAAACATTAAATGAGCAAAAAATTGTCTATTCTTTTTATGAAGAAAAAAAATCATGGTGTCAATAAGTATAAATAAGAGAAAAAAAATAGTAATAATACCACAAGTGGATATGGTATGTTGATATACTACCACGCGCCTTATGATTATTTATTATAATTACATGTATTTGAGGTAGGGTGGGGTTGAATGTGATTAAGTTATGCTTTCATTCATACCACAGAAACATTAGTTTAATAGTCATGTCAACCGAGTAAAAATTAAACCGCCCCTACATCTCCCCTTGTATCTCCCAAACAAATTATATACATCCAAACTGAATAGAAAATCACTGTCTTACCCGATTTGCCGTGGTTTCAGATGTCATACACACATCCACTAACCAGGAAATTGAACTCACACGGCTGTATATGATAATTATGCCCCGACCTATGCACTTCCCTGGTAAGAAAGACGAATGAAGACCCCCCTCTCTCTCATTGCCATGCCTTCCTATGATCCAGAGATTATCCCTAGGCTTGGTCCTGGACATTGAGTTTTCATAATGCCTATGGGGTCGTTTAATTTGTATTAAGGTTATAAAATAATGCGGCTTAGTACTGTACCAACTAAGCTCCTATGGAAGCTGAAAGTAATTATATTACTAGAATCTTAATATATCTACCACGTTAAAACTTGTTCCCTTCAAGTGTGAGGGAAATGCTTATAACAAATTACAAAAAACTATTTAAAGACTTGGCTCTGCTAACTTGGAGCTGTTTAGTACAATATCATTTATGTGATTTATTTGCTATACAAATAGTGATATAGTTAGTGGGACTATAATATATGGTTAAGGCCCCAAATGTAGCTACAGTGTATGATAGGTAAAATGGTAAGATAAGCTAGACTTGAACCATTTATTAATCTAGGAGCAGACATAAAAATACCACCATTACAAAAAGTATAGTGAATAAGGTCGCATATACAATGTATAATAAATTTTGTGGGGAACTGGGGAGGAAACCAGAGTTCAAATTCAACTACCCAATGTAGGGAAGACTTATGTGAGCATACATGTAGGTACCCGAACCCTGCACGAGGGACTGTGTTCTAAGAAGGGAAGTGATTCCAGCTCTTCTTGTCAGCCCCCGAGGGCTACCTGGTATGAAAGCATGACCAGGGCCAACATGTAGACAACCCTACCGTTGCCCCGGAAACATACACCATTCTGTATCATTCCGTCCCTTTGCTGGGAGGAGGGTGTGGCAAAAGAAATGTATTAGCTGTGCGCCACCACCACCCTCCCCTCGAAAACTTTGTAAATCTATAGCTTGACCTATTTAATAACTGACCGGCTTGATGCTATACATAAAACCTGCTCCCTGTATTATTAGCAACTGGGAGCAGAGAACCGGTTTTGGAGCAGAAATAGTGATCAACGACCACTGTGAACTTCCCAGTCCCCGCCAGACACTGAAAAATGCCCCCCCCCCCCCAAAAAAAAAATAGTTCCCTTTTCCCAAACTTAACCATGGGAGGAAGGGGGGGATATTATTATTTATTTTGACTTTGAGCAATTAGGCTCATCAGTATTTTATACAAATACAAACACTACGCGAGGAACGCAAAATGCGAAGCCAGATGAGTTGGCTTCATAGTCTCTGCAAAGCGTGAACCTTTTGTACTCGCTCATACATAGTGGAATCCCGATCCCGATATCCGAGATTACCCTGTATGTACTTGGTGGGAAAATGGTACCAATTCATTTCCCATAGAGCTCAATGTTAACCTAAACACACCTTGCTAGTTTGCTATTTTACTTACAGACATATCCTTGGTCACATTTGAAAGTTCGTTCCAAGCACTAACGAAAAATCACTAGAAATATATATAATCCCATTGCGTTTATAGGTCAAAATTGAGCTTGTTTACAACTTATAGCGATCCGCAGCAAATGACTCCAAGTCTCAAAAATGACACCCACCTCCTATTTCAACCCCTCTTATTTCTTTACTTTCTGCAGTACTTCTTCATTCCATCATTGAATTTAAACAGTGATAATTTTACTTTAAAATGATCATTATTTCAGCAATTAATTCAGCCAATCACCTAAGCCATACCTTTTTCTGCTCGGCTCAATCTTGTATAAACACTTCTCTGATGTCAACATCCGGTGCATTGGTACTCTCATTCCTATAGTTGCTACATGTACTTGTCGAAAATTATAACAAAACAGAAAACTTGTGTCACGATAAGCCCAAGATTTAGGTTTAATAAACTACTTCTGGCATAACAATGAGGTCGTTCAAATGTCGACGTTATCATTGTCCTTGTAATCAAATCAGAAAAAGCGATGGGAAAGAACAATGAAAAGAGGAACTGCAACTATAGAAAACCCTTCATAATTTCCCCTTTCTCGGATAAAAAAGACCGAAATGTTTGACACTACAATAAGGGTTGGGTCTACATTAAGGACGAATTCTCGAACTATTTTAACGGGGTTAAAAAACTAAATGTTTTGGATTAAACAAAAAACCTGCGGCAAATGATTTTCTAACAGCCAAAAATACAAGGAGCGTTAATTGATAATGGCGTGAAAAATGTTTAGCTTTTATCTTAACCGTAAAAAGACATTTTATCCTTTAACAAACGGGAAATATCGCAACAATAGCTAGGGATTGTCTATAAACTAAAACGGTCTTACATAATTATAAGTTCACTCCGACATTTAAAAAAAAACCCTCCAAAACAAGTAAAGGTTAACAGTGTTGGAATTAATCATAATGAATAATATTTTGCCCCAGCACGGAATTTTCTATGTACTGCGGACCTTTAATTATACGACATCGGGCCAGCGTAATGAAAAAAAAAAGCATCGTTCGGCCTTTTCTGTCAAGTTTCCACTTGATGTAACGATTGAATGAAAACATATTATTGGGTGGATTAAAAAACAAACTAGCTCTATTGCCGAATTATAACTAGATCAAGTATATTAGGACCGAAATTCGGTACCGATCAGACCCAACCTAACACCAGAGCAAACTCTAACTAAACCCCGGGTTTACTTTTTGGGTTTACTTGGGGTTTACTCTGGGTTTACTTTTTGAAAATTTGGGTCCACTCGGGGTTTACTTTGGGTTTACTCTGGGTTTACTTTGGGTTTACTTGGAATTTGCTTTTGAGGTCAACTGTACGCACTGAAGTGTGAAGCAGACCCGTCTTTTATCTTACCATCCTACTGCCTGTAATTCCTGCCCCTTGTATATTCCGAATACACAGTTAGTGTCTGCTTTCAGGGGTATACTTCTGACCGGGTTTACTCTCTGTGTACACTCTGGGTTTACTTTGGGTTTACTCTGGATTTACTCTGGGTCCACTCTAGTAAACCCGGAGTAAACCCAGAAAGTAAACCCATGGTTTACATGTAGGTGGGGTTTACTTTCTGTTAGGTTGGGTCTGATCGGTACTGTACTTTGGTCCAACAAAAACGAAACCGTCGTTTTAACACTCAACATGTAACACTGTGCCGAATAATTATGCCAGTGCCAAGGTGGCATTTTTGCACCCGCTTAAGATGCAGTTTCGGAAAAATCCATATACATGTATACCAAATGATAGACCATTGTCTAGAGAGTAGGAGAAGGCTATTTCCTGTAGGAATTTGACTCAGACAGGTAGTTTTCCTACAGGAAATGAAAATTTCCTATCGGATTTTATCAAATCCTACCGGATTTAAAATTCATATAGGAAGTTCTTGTATTCCGATAAGACATTTCTAATTTCCTATAGGAATACTGTTTTTCCTATGGGAAAATTATTTTCCTGTAGGAATTTAGTTTTGAAAGGTAAATATCTCACCTGAAAGGTGAGATACAATGATAACAAAGGTAGTAGTAAACTCTTTAAGCAATGGTCTTTCACATGGCATGGTTGAATTTTTCGATATATGCAGCTTAGACGGGTGCAAAAATGCCACCTTTGCACTGGCATAATTATCCGGCACAGTGTTATGTTTTCTTTTGTAAAATCAACATTAAGTGTTTACTGCTATATTTCAAAACAGAAACTTTGGATTTGATGTAAAAACATAGTCAAGGCTTCTTCTTTTTTTTTGAGGAGGGGGGGGGGGGGTGGGGAATCGATGGGACTCGAGCTTTATTGGATATGATCACGTGACCAACCGAAATGGTCTCCCCATAAATGTCAAAGATTGATTTCCTGTTCCCGCATTGAATTTGTAAAATGTATAAGAAATGTGAATTATAGATACGAATTTAATTAAAAATGTTATCGAAAACTTCACAATGGTGTTTCTGGGTTTTTTTTGGGTTTTTTTTTTGGGGGGGGGGGGTTAGACGCGCTCTCCTCGATTTTGATTTAGTTTAACATTGTTGAATTATCTTTAAAAGAAAATAAGCTATTACTCTAGAATTTATGACATTTTACGGCATCAGAATGACATCTGGAAAAGTGACAGAAAGCCGTGAGAATCCCAGTTATTCCCAGAGACATAAATACAGAGGTACAACTTTTCCTGTAATATTCATTTAAAAAATCATAAAACAATTGAGACTGAGGCATTCACATTTACGAAGGCAATAAAAAGTCTAAACCCGTGGGATCCTTTTTCATTCTCTTTGTCGTAATTCAAAGAAGTCGATCTCTATGGAAGAAATGAAATTTATGCCATATAAATACCGTTATCATCTTTTATATTTTATATCGTGCTACAACGTTTAATGAAACAATCTTGTGCATGAATATTTCCATGCTAATAACTTTTTTTTATAAACCATCGGTATCATAAATAGTTACTTAAGTATTGAATCCTTATTTTTTGAAAGATATAGCATCATAACTGCAACGGTGTGTGCATACAAATTGAATAACGCGCGTTAGCGCGTTATGAAAATTTGTTTGCACACACCGTTGCAGTTATGAGATTATATGTTTCAAAAAATAAGGATTAAATGCTTATATTTACATTTTTTTTACCTTCTTGCCTTGTATGCAAATGTGAATTATACCTCAAAATTATTGCATTATCCTATGGGTAAGTTCAAATTAATGGAAGAGCCTTAGTAACAGCCACAAGCGTGATCTTTGATTTTCGCTTGTGACGTTGCATTTATCAGCGTTTAACGTTTGTGACGTCACAATTAAAACTCGTGGTTTAACCTTTTAGTACACTGTCTGTGTTATGGTGCTATATCTGCAGTAGCTTTACATGCAAAATATATGTGGAATGTAAATATATGTATATATTTACATTCCAAATATTTTTTGCATGCAAAGTGTGTAAGAAGATACTGCAGTTATAAGACCGTAACACACACAGGGTACTCAAAGGTTAAAATGACGAGTTTTATTATGACGTCACAAACGTTGAACGCTGTAAAATGCAACGTCACAATTGAGAATCAAAGTTCACGCTTGTGGCTGTTACAGTGACTCTTCCATTAATTTGAACTTACCCTTAGGATAAAACAGAAATTTTGACGTATAAATCACATTTGCAGAAAAGGCAAGAAGTTTTAAAAAATGTAAATATAAGCATTAAATCATTATTTTTTGAAAGATATAGTCTCATAACTGCAGCGGAGTGTGCAAAGAAATTTTCATAACGCGCTAACGCGCGTTACTCAATTTGTATGCACACACCGCTGCAGTTGTGAGACTATATCTTTCAAAAAATAATGATTCAATGCTTAAATAGCGCAGTCAGACAAAATATAAACGCCAAACAATTAATTAAGACCCGATACATTCATACAAAGAAATCGCTTTGGGTTTTTTCCCGTAACAGATATTCAAGGAAGTAATGACCTCTTTTAACTTGCAGATAAGAACTGTGGAATCATTAAAATTCGTGGGGGCCAATTTTTGTGGATTGCTTAAATTTTACAGGTTCCTGGGCATGTAATTTCGTGTATTCTATTATACTTACATAAGGAAATATGACTTTATAACCCTAATTTATCGTCGTGGACGATGTTAATTAGCTGATGAGAGGTACCCACTGATTCCACGAAAATTAAGACACCACGAAATCTAATGATTCCACAGTATTGCAAATGGTTTGGATGGGGTCCCAACTATAAGCCATATATTGATTATAGTTTGCACGTATCCAAGAAAAATAGTGACGATATCATCAATTGTCACCTAGAAAAAAGAATCGGTTAGTACATGCTCATCTTATGAAATATGTGTAATGTTTATGTAGATAATATATATTTCAATATCTTTTATGAAAATCGGTCCTTTGTGACAAAACTAAAAGAGGAGGAGCGACATCTGTTGTAGCTAATACTAGTAGACAATGCTCTGTAAGATATCCACGCATCACATTGTGCATGGGAGATTTTGCATTACATACGAATTTAAAATACCCGGATGATAACTTTGAGTAAGTTAGGATAGAAGAGTTCCATATGCAAAAGATTACCCATTCATAAATCTTCGTTTGACATCTGTTTTGTTCTTATCAATTTCACCGGTTGAAAATAGGTGGCATGCAATTGAAGAATTCTTGATTTTTTCCCATTTTCATCGATTTTAATTATACTTCTTTAACAGGCATGCATATTTTCATTTAAAATCATCAAAAAGTGATTGAAACAGTAACCTGGGACAGAGTAAAGAAGATCTAGACAAACTTTAAACGAGTCAATTAAGTTGACACTTTCATAGGGTTACGGTAAATTCGACCCATGTTCAAAGAGAGTTTAGTCCACCAGTCTTTGATTGGAAGCGTAATCAACCAAGATTCAGGAAGAACCGGAAGGGAATTTTCACAACTACATGTATGTGTATCTCAGGAACACGGGGACGTGCTTATAATAGAAAGACATGCGCAGATCTAGAGGGGGCCAGAGAGGAAGGAGGAAGGACCGCCACCCCCTTGAAAAAAAATCAAATTAACTAAATTCACATAGTAAAATTCCCGAAAATAGAGCTCGGAACCCCTCCCCCCTCAAAAAAAATATTTATCCCTTGCATGGACCCCCTCCTCTTAAATTTTTTTTCTGGATCTGCGCATAGGAAGAGGCAGTTATCATGCTAATGTTTTTTTTTAACCTTCTTCCTTGTCCTTAGCGTTAAGTGGTTTTGATTGGGACTCTAAAATTGACATTCTGTTTGTCTAACTAATTCTTGAATTTAAATGACTCTGCAGATTTACTTTTCTATATTTACGTTCACTTTTATTTGTATTTCTTCTATTTTATAAGAAAATCGAATGTGATCAGGTGCAAATATAGGATTTGAAGTTAGAGGGGGCGCCAGTTTTAGGCAGGGGGTCTGGGTGCCGCCTTGAGATTGACTATACATGTATTAAGATGTATTTCATATGCCTATACTAAGCCCTTAATTTGAGATGTTTTCACGAATTTATTAAATTTATGCCATTTGTTAGTTTCGTTTTAATAAATCTTCGGGAGCAGCAATTGTAGCGCACACACTGCCGCCTGGCGTCATAATGCAGCATTAAATTCATGCAACTTGTATTCGTCTTTATTGAAAGTGCTTTATGATTTGCGTGTTTGAATTCACGTTTGTAACAGAGATAGAAGAAAGAATTTACACGAATAAGAAGAGAATGTTGCAACATAGAATGAAGCAAACAATGAAGGATCAAAGAGAATCAAAGTGAAATTGGATAAGCATGAATATGAAAACAATAAAGTGACATGCAAGTGTAAATGTAATGAAGAATAAAGAAGTAAGCATAATAAGAATAAAAGCAAGATACATAGAATTTTGGCGGTAATTCCCTCCCATAGTTCAATGGGACGATGTAAATGAAGTTTAAAAAGATAACGATGCCGGCTTGTATCATAGAGTCGTTAAAAACACAAGCTAGTATAACCGATTACTTAAAGGTCGGGGATTGGTCACATAATCACATTTGAACACAAACAGAGCGTAATTAAAATGGGCTTTCTATGTACGTTACACCATTGAACCCACGGGTTTTCTTCATACTACTCCATTGAAATTAGTGTAATGTAGAGAAATCTATTGAGTTCCTAAAAGTTGATACATGTAATTAAGACTTGCAAGTGTTGTACATTTTCTTTGCCAGATATGGAGTTTGATTTAACTTTATTAAAACAATTTTAGGACGGGGGGGGGGGGGGTAGGCACCCCCTTGAATCCGGCACTGGTGATTCATGTAGAAACCGACAAGACTGAAATCTACATTATCCAGTTCTAAACAGTTTCAAAACGTTCTGAACTTCCGACCACGTAAGCATAGACATATGTATGCATAGACACATTCCTCTTTTAAAACTGTGTTAAGTGCATTACTTAGATAAAGCTTTCATATAAATAATATTACATCGTTTTTCCGCCATTTTCGCGGGTCCCAATGTTATCTATGAGTGTAATAAGAACTTAGTACTTCCTTGACGATACAGTAGAAACATATGTATTCATGCCAAATAAGTAGCACTCGCTTCCTCAATCCACCAACTAAATGTTTCTATCAAGTAATAATTATAGCCTGATTAAATAACGTGATGTTTATATATTAGTTGAAAAAAAAATCATTTAATTTTACTAATATCTTTTCTGCTCACACAAACACGTGTGAGTATGTTTGTGTAATGCACAAAATTTCACAAGTTTAAATTTACAATGAGAGGACCCCCCCCCCCTCTCCGATCTGCGCAAGTGATAGTGTGTTCTAAAGGTTTACATGATATCAAATAAATGCTGTCTGAAATGGAGTAAAATTAAAGCTATCATTTGATGTAAATCTATAGAGTCTTTATCCTACAGTATATTTCACAAAACTTATACTGGTACTGTACCAGTTATCGGCTAAGACCAGTTATCGGCTAAACTGAGAGTTCGGGTTACTAGCATGCGACTATCCGAGATTTTTTAATTCAGTCGTCTGTTTCGAATAAAGAAAAGTAAGTTTGCTTGAAAACTTTCTTGAATATGTTTTAAACATGAGCTTAAACGAGCATTGTTTACCGCTTTTTTACATCTTTGCACTTTCAGCAGTGGGGGAAGTGACGAAATAAGTTAAAAATAGATATAACCTCTTTGTGTTACGTTATTATATCCCTTCATTGGTTTGACATATAATATTATTACATATAACATGTAAAAACAAAAATAAATCACTAAATTCCAAGAGATTCATAGCGCAGTTGATCACCTGATTGCACAATTATGTATTGAATAGTCCACGATTTTGTGCGTAAGATAACAAACGAATAATTTTATGAGTTTTGATTATGTATCATAACCCCTATTATAGCTACGACCTTTAGTCTAACCCAACAAGGGGCATAAATCAAATCACATTTTGCAGAGTATAAAATCAACATGTACAGGGATTTTACTAGTATATAATTATCACGAAGCCGATATCTGGTACAGTAAATCTTGAAAATTCGGCACATTCGGGGCGTGGTAAAAAGCACAAAAACAAGATATTTGGGGTTCTAAATAATAATATAATCTAACAGATGGATAAATAGGAAGTTCAAAATTTAAAGCATGTCAAGTGTTATCCAAAAATATCAAGAAATAAGGAAATACGAAAAGAAAACGTTAAATTTTAGCCGATAACTGGTATAGTGCCAGTAGGAACTTTTGTAAAAATTAAAAAATCTTATTTAAAAAAAACAAAAAAAAAACTTCCTCATAACTACAGACAAGTGGGGCTCTGACTTTGTGTGTTACCGTTTAATTTCAGTTTTGATATTTTCCGGAATCATACTTAGTTGTGCACGAGGAACACACACTACATGCACTATCTTCGCTTACACTTCTGTCAACGCCGGAAAAATAGTCTGCCACATGATCAAAACAAGCATGGCGAGCACATGGCATTGTTGATTTGTTCCTCCTGTACAATCAACTGAAAGGGAAGATATTAATGGGTAAAGACTTAGTGGGCAAGTTTAAAACTATCATAGGGGATGACATTGCTGCTGATTTGGGTAAAATCAACGCTTGTATAATCTGACTATTTTATCAGTCAAACTAGATCATGTGATCAGATTTTAATTTGTACCATTCTTCCAGTAACTTTGAAAAAAAATGAACAAAAGTATTTAAAAAGATTTCAATTGAATTACATGGATAAAAAAGGTAAATACATTGATTTTAAATACATTTTGCCCATCGTTTCAGTTTGTACAAGAGTCTTAAGCTTGTTCATCGGGCGTTGACACATTCCTTTTAAAACTGTGTCTAGTGCATTACTTAGATAAAGCTTTCATATAAATAATATGACCTCTGGTGAGAGAATGGAAAACAATAAGTAGCATTATCAATAATATACGAAATAAATACACTTACTTTATAGTTTTCTATGCTGATTATCTTTAGGGCATGATATAAGTTCGTCAACCTTTAAGGCATTTGTTTATTGAAAGTATTTGGTGTTTAGATATTTTTTCACACTTCTACTGAAAAGGAACAATTTTTAAAAATATAGCGAAACTTAGTTAATTAACCAAAAATATGCCCCCCTCTCCCGGGAAAATGTCTACTTCCGCGCATGTTAAATGTCCTTTGCTACATTGCCACGTACCGTATTATACAAGCATCTTCCCTGTTTCTACATGAAGACGGTGTTCTTTCTAAACAAAGCCGAATTTAGTTTATGCTGGCTGGATAAAAGGCTGCAAGAGCGATAACTCTTTTACACTCTATTCTTTATGGGGAATATTATAATTAAGATCAGTGGAAGAAAGAAATGAAACTTACATACATTGTCAAAAGATAAAAAGCAAGAAACATGACGTTTTACGTGTTGTTTTGCATTCAGATTATGCATACAAGACATGCGCGGATCTAGAGGGGGGTCGGGGGGGGGTCCCGACCCCCCCTGGAAAATGAAAATTTATTAAGTTTACATAGTAAAATTATCGCAAATATGCCTCGGACCCCCCCTGGAAAACACAATTACCCTTCGGACCCCCCCTGGAAAAATTTTCTGGATCCGCGCATGCAAGAACAGAACAATGCATTTTTAATCACAGAACTGCGCAGCTGCAGTCTTAAATTGAAGATATAAAAATCTGAAAAAATCTGAAAGGAGGTTATTGGTGTCCCCTTGACAACCAATTGTTAAGAAAAGGAGTTCTCAATTATTAAAAATGGCATTGTTTTGTACTTAAGTACGATATTTGCATACAAAACAACACCAAACAAACCCATATTTTGGTTGTTTTTTTCATTTACAAAAGCCAATTGAGCTCATTTTCGTGGGAAAAAACCCTCCACCAAATTCACCGCGAATCGGGAAAGCTTCGCAAATAAACGCGAAAGTTTCTCGAATAAAGGCGTAACTTTCGCGATATGACGCGAATCTTTCGCAAATAAACGCTGATCTTTCGCGATATAACGCGTAAGTTTTCGCGAAAAAGGCGTAAATCGCTAGTTTTATTCTCTTGACAGTGTATTTCCTATAACAGTATATAATAAAAGATATATAGTTAAACTATTGATATTTTTCAGCATATATGTCCCACAGTAATGATATCTAATATTTACCCTTGCTTTTAAAATAAAAAAAAGTTAATCGCTGAAATGAAATGATACACAACTTTGTCTTTATACAAGTATGTACATGTAATGTATATACAGGAACTAATTTTTATATTGATTCACAAAAATATCAAACTACAAGGGTGATCCAAAAGTAATATTACAAGAAGCATCGTGCTTCTCATAAGCTCTGTATTATAGAAAATGATCATCAGGTTAAAAATTTGCATAACAACAATTTTAATCCAATTAAAAGTTTTATCAAATTTCATTGTAAAATTGAAAGGATATAATTTTTAAAACTTTTATGCATTCGGGATGTCGGCGCGACATAAACTAACGTCTAGTTTGAGAATTTCATATCAGAGAAATAAGACAAGTTGTGAATTTACACGTTTATTCGCGGAAAAAATAGTTTTTTTGCTAGAAATATGAGCTTAATATCTTTCGCAGTTGTCAGTATAAACAAGTCAGTTCAAGAAATGTTTAAATTTTGTATACAAGATGGCCAGACATCCCCCCTTAAAATGTTCGATCCTCTCATTTTTGAGTAAACAGTTTGGGTAACCTCTAGTCTGCAACATATATTGAATCAACTCATAAATTTATTTATATATTACCATGCAAAAAACCCCTATTATATATTCAATAAAATAGTTTAGGGAACATAACATGTTTAAAGAGTTTAGTAAGTAACAATATTTTGTGGTGGAAGGTTTTCAAGAAGAAAATGAATAATTTTTTAGAGTATAACTGTAGCTTTCTAATTTTCAGTGCAGACCAAACTGCCAGATATTTTGTGCATTTGGAGATTTTCATTTTGTTTCGAAAAACATATTTGAACAATATTTCTATAGACAAATTTTGAGTATCTAGCTAATATTTTCTTTAGACTTAGTAGTCAAGAAAAAATTAACTCGAATCTTTGCCTGAAATTAGCTTAATTAGTTCATGCCATATCCAACAGTTTACGTCATTGATCCAAACTTCTGATTTTTTTTGTTTTTGTTTTTGTTTTTTTTTTTTTGGATTTATAAGATTTTTCTGACAAGCCTGTTGTAATATGAGTAAAAGTTTGAGACTTTTAAATGCTTTAATTGTATGTTGAATCTTTAATGTCTGAAAACCACGTTTTATAAGTGCAAAAAGTTTTAAATATTAATTAGTTGATGATAGAACTAAATGCGGTATTTTGCATTTCTCGCCGCCAGAATAAAAGAATGGAAGAAAAGCTAAGAAAGGCAAGAGCAACAGAAATTGGAAGCTAAGGTGCATGGACGAGATGGACGACATCAGAGAGGAAGCTGAATTGGGGAGAGATCTGGAGGATGGAACCACTGCGTATCCAGTTCCTTTTAAGATCAGTGTATGATCTGCTGCTATCGCCAATCAAATTACACAATTAGGGCCTAACAGAAAATATGAACTGCGATCTACGTGGAAAGAAAGGCACTCTGGAACACAACTTATCATCATTTTTCTTTGACACAGGATAGGTACAGATAGATGGAGACATGACCAAGTTCTCTGAGAGCTAGCT
The DNA here is from genome assembly GCA_020458035.1 of Magallana ariakensis. NCBI lineage: Eukaryota > Metazoa > Mollusca > Bivalvia > Ostreida > Ostreidae > Magallana > Magallana ariakensis. Next base: position 37,607,166 of record CM035818.1, on the reverse strand, counting down.
GACATCATAGAGAAGGAACGGAAAAAGAAGAAGAGAAGGCAGAAAAGAAACAGTAAATATATCAACTTTGTGACGGAGGGCGATCCAACAACAGCCAAGAAACCCTCAGAACAGAAGTCCATCTTAGATTCAGCAACATCATGGGAGATGCAGGCAGACCTTGGACGACGGCTGGTATTTCCAGACATCTCCGTCCTGACATTGTATCATGGTCCCACGAAGGCAAAACGATAACAATGGTGGATATTACGGTTCCATGGGAAGAGGGATGCGAGGAGGCCTACCAGAGAAAGATTAATAGAATCATTCATTATTAGGCCTATACTCGTGTGGGATAGTGAAATTCCACCGAGGGGACAAGATCTTGGCCCCGAGGTGGAATTTCACTATCCCACACGAGTATAATAATGAATGATTATTTTTCTCGCATTATTTTACATTAAAAAATCATGTCTGACAACTTTCTGTTATAACGTTCGAAAAATAATTTTCGGTTTATTCTTCCGCGTGCTTCAAATAGTGCAAGTCAACATGAAAGCATACCACATTTTTTAAAATAAAAATTAATTAACTAAGCGAAGCAATTACTTAATGGATAATCTCAATCAATCATATATTTCGATCCCAACAGCAGACAACGTTTGTTAACGTTTTAAAGCGGCATAGTAATACACAGTGTACGACACTGTCTCACTCAGGACAAACCGTTCTCGCACCGGTGATAATGCGAGAAATTAAAGTATCAAGATCTGGCAGACGACATCCGCAGAAAAGAAGGAAGTGTATGGGGTTTCCCAGTGGAGATTGGCTGCAGAGGATTCCCGGCCCAGTCTACGTGGAGAGCAATGGCAGACCTGAGAATTAAGGGGAAAGAACGACAAGAGGCCAATAGGCCTTAACGGTCACCTGAGTACCATAGCCCATACACAAACTTGTCGAGGAGTCTCATATATGCATTTAATTAAGTTTCATTCTGGGGTAAAAAAAATTATAATAATCTAATGACGACCACCTTCCTGCCTGAAATCTTTTAAAAAGGAGTATGAAACCTAGAATTTTAGCGAAAATCTAATAAAGAACAATATTAGAGTGCATGACCTGATATTGAAAAGGTACAAGAAAATAGTCGAAAATAATTTTCCCATATTTGTTAACTTTTAAGATGGGTTTTATGTGTATATGTTTTCATAGATAAACTAAAACAAGGTGGCTAGTAAACATGTTTCATTAAAACAACCTCCCATCCCCCATCTCCGGGGTCAGACAGAAACTCTCCCTGTGGGTATTTAAAAAAAAAAAACCCATAAAAGAGAACATCTACAGAACCTTCCATCTAATCTGTGCTCTCCACTTATGCTTTTCACCTCTACTACAACTTCTGAATTTTCACCATACCTAAGCATAAAACACCATCTGCTATTTATACCAAAACCGTTTTACAAGTACTGTTTATCAGTGATTTTGGTTAGTCAATTAATACTTTACTATTAATGAGTCTATTTATTTATTTAAAGACTTCAAAAACTGTTTTTGTTTCAATAAATTAAAAAAAAAACTTGCATCGTTTTTTTTTTATCATAAAACTTCTTAATTACATTATATCTAATGATTAATAACTCCATTATGAAGAAGCAAGGGAAGATAACTCCATTATGAAGAAGCAAGGGAAGATAACTCAATTAACTTTCACAATATCTTAGTTTTTATTAGGTCTTCCCACAAGCTTATCTTTTAAAAAGATTGGTGAGCTAGCGCTGTAGCCATCATAAAACATAGAAGCATCGGCAATGGCATAGCTCATTGACTGTGCATTAATCATATGTATCTACTGTAATTCAACTTCGAGGTGAAAATTTTCAAGAAACATTGGTACCGTTTTGTAGCAATCGTATCTTCTCGGGCCTTTCCGTCAAGCTCGGAAAACATATCCGAGGTTGTTTTCCGAGCTTGAAGGTAGTTAAAATAAAGCTAGCTATTTATTATAATAATAAATTTGCATAATAAGACCTAAGCGACTGTTACTATTTTGACATTTACAATATAACACAAAACTTCGTGTGGAGATGATAAAACGAAATTCACACGGTACAGTTTATCTACAGTAGTACAGTATTCCCAGAATCCCCTACTATGGAGTCGAGCATGCGTATTCAAGTGAAAAAGACTAACGCAGTTGCTAGCGCTCGAGAGCGCTAGCAATAAACTAGAGTTGTCGTTACTGAAAGAGTTATCTTCCCCATATAACAGGTATGCATTACTTCCGGTTATTCGAAGAAGCGTAAGCAGTGCGGGAGATTACATATATACGACGCTTAATAACGACTTTTATTACAACAAAAACATGTGATAATATTTGAATTACCTAACAAAAACATTAAAAGTTATCTAGAATTAAATGAAAAATCAAAGTAAACGCAAAGAATGCGTTTGATTACAGTCAATAACATGGATATAACGTGATATAACGTGAATTACATATTTTTATTAATCAGCAAACATTGCGAGTGTAAGACATTTGGATTCTTATTTTTGGGACAATCACTCCTTTTGTCAATTTCAGAGTTAGTGGATTGATGGTGATATAGTGATTTCTCTGATAAAATGAACCCACCCTTTACGCAGAAATGAAAGATGGCTGGAGTTGAAAAGCGGACTTTTTTTTCTTCTAAAAATCAAATATAGAAATATAAATTCGTAACGAACTGTCCCTATCCTTTTTCTAAAGACAACGCGAAAACAATATAGGGAAAGTACACACATATATATACACTAGACTTTGACCCGTGCGTTCACGGGTTGACATTTCATATGATATCGGAATAATCTAATATTATTCAAATAGAATAATCTAACCGTGTCTCGGGACAGGCCTTCACCACTGTTAAAATGCCTCCCATATACGCGTAATGTAGCAAAAAACCTGCAGAATCGCTCCGATTTTGAGAAAATTAACGAAGCTTTATTGAAAATAACAGTCAAATTATTCATAACAAACCATATTGAGGCTGTAAATACATTTCATCTAAAAATTTAATTCATATTAATGAAGAATTCAAAACTTTTTCACCAACGTTTTTACTCGCTTCAAATTTACACGCCATGTAGACATTTGGAACTCTCGGGGTTTATCATATAAAATGCACTGATTTAGAGTTATCTCCCGTATTTTCTTTGATGAACAGAACAGTAGCAAACTTTCAATGAAAATTTACACGTATTTGTATTATCGTTTCTGAGTTTATCCATGCAAATGTGATATTGTGGAAACATAAACTAAAGAGCCTCCCGTGATTTAGCGTGAATGTAATGCGCATGCGCAAGATTGAAAAATCCAAAAAATCCAGAAGATTTCCAGATTTTTAAAAGGAATTTTCGTTGATTATTAATTAGCGAAGCTTGATTGAGAAAAAATAAAAACAAATTGGTAATTTTCAAGTACCAATGATGTTTAAAATATATAAAACAAAAGACAGTACTCTTCCGATTTCTCGGTATTAAAGCCCAAAAATTTGAGTCTATTATTTCTATATAGTAGTATAGATAATTTTGGGTAATTTCAAAGATACATGTACGAGAAACCCAACTTCACGGACTGGGATTTTGGGAATTTATGAAGTGATTAATTTAATGTTTTAATTGTATTTCGTCATGATTTTCGGTCGGTCTGCCCCCCCCCCACCCCCCCCCCCCCCCGCACACACTCTGTTTGCGTTAGCCTGTTGAGATGCATTCGTTTGAAATGGTATGCTTTCATGAAAAAATAAATATACACGCAGTGGGTATACAATTCGTATCTAACCAAGCACCGACGGTCATTAATTCAGGCAGCTGTACCTGTCATGCAGGATGTTTAATCGATGACAACCATTTGAATTTCTAAACAAAACATATTAATTGTATAAAATATATTATAGGGTTAAGAGGAATGACGGCGTTGAAATTAGAGATCAGTGCTTTATAATATAGATTTCATGAGACTGGTTAAACACATTTTTGTAGTACATGTATGTTTGTTTGCTCGTTTTACTTTTAGTACCTTTATTAAGTTTATCATTTATCTCAGCGCCCATTATATAATTGAAGTGTACTTTATTTACGTACCATATATAGCAAACACCATGTTAGGGAATAAGCATTTCATCAGTGAAAACTTAAGAATGGAATGAACTATATAAATATAAACGTGAATGTTGTTGATCAAAATCGCAACTCAACTTTGAATGAAAACATGATTGCATGTCACATGCGAAAAATTAAATTACGCAAAAGCTAGGTTGCAAATGTTATTATCCATTAACTCTTAAATTTCCATGATGATGAAATTGAAATTAGTCATTAATTAATCTAAACGAAATCCATCAAAAGGAAGTAACGTCCGCCAATGATCAGTACAGATACGTAGGTATAATGCATATATATATTTGTACCCCGACCTACTGATAGAATAAAACTTTCTCTTTGGAGAAGTGGACGGACAAAAGCATCCATGTCTTTATGACTGCTTTGCATGTCCACTTCTCTTGATAATACAATGTACCTCGTGTACATGTATCAGCTGCGCTCTCCTGTAATTACGCACTTTACCACCAGCAACTGCATTAATTATAGGTAGATGGCAGGCGCGTAGAATCAATGAGGGGACCCCCCCCCCCCTTACTTCTTCTTGCAGCAGTTATTTTTCATAAAATTACATATAAAAAGTGGATAAGCATGAAGTTGTCCCATACCACTTTTTTGTGATCAAGTAAAAAAATTGTGAATCTGTGAAAAGCAGGAAATAAATAGCAACTCCCTCCCATCCACTTTCAATCATGATAACCATGGAACGAGTCTGGATGGTACATGTACAATTAAACGCGCTCGTAAAATCTCCCTACTGTTTTTTTTTAGTATTACAGCATCCTTTAATTGCACAATCGTTTTTTTACAATGACAGTTTAAATCAATAAGTTAACCGATTAAAAAAGAAAAAAAAAACCGTTTACTTCAACCATTTGTTTATACTGGTTACATAGCGCTATACCTTCTCTTATGGAGAGATAACTCGTGTTACGAACGATAACTCCAGTTTATGAAAATCCCGAATACATCGCATGTACACCGCTACACGCTTATCTCTTCACGTACATGTGCAGCCATAAAATAAGGGTGCAAACTTAATGTGTACATCTATATTATTATTGTTCTGGAAACTATTTATTTTGTATTTTGATAGATTGTGTATTCACTTTTGACCTAAAAATTAAAATTCCGCTGGCTGACTTCCTTAGCTTTTTAAAAAGCTAACCTTGTAAATGTTTAACTCAGTCTTCAAAAATAAGAGGAGTTCCGAGTGACCACCATCTCATAAAAAATCACCATCATATAAAAAAGCACCATCACATAAAAGAACACCTTCACATTAAAAAGCACAACCACATGAAAAAGCACCTTCATATAAAAAACCACCATCATATAAAAAAGCAATTAAATTTTTACAAAAGGCAATTCTGTATTTCCTAGTCAAATAACTTTTCAATCATATGATAAACTATTTCAGATTTGTATGTAATATTTGTATTTTGACATTTATGTATGGGTGTTTAACATAAATTTACAGACGACATTGTATTGAGTATATAGAAACATATATATATATATATATATATATATATATATATATATATATAAAGCATAGAGAAATTCACCTTATTGGAACTCCACCTCTGCCCCTGCCGGGGCTTGAACTCACAACCTCTAGAACCCATTCTCCTAGCAGTGAGCGGCCACCGCGCTAACCACTACGCCATCTAGGCAAGCTAGGAGAATGGGTTCCAGAGGCCGTGAGTTCAAGCCCCGGCCGGGGCGGAGGTGGAGCTTCAATAAGGTGAATTTCTCTGTGCTTTATGTATATCTATATCATTCACTATGGGCAGGTATATGTCAATTTGAGAGTTATTGCAATGTTTGTGCTTTTATATATATATATATATATATATATATATATATATATATATATATATATATATATATATATATATATATATATATATATATATATATATACACACACACACACACTAGTATACTAGTTAAATGTTCATGTCTGTCCTAGCTCTTTCAATCATTCAACTTTTTCCCTCTTGTATATGTATGTTATTGAATGTCTTATATGTACATTGGATGTTCTATGTACAATCTTCATGTTGCTCCTTGAGGGCCCTTAATTGGTTAATAAAGAAATTGAAATTAAATATAAAAAAACACCATCACATGAAAAAGCACCTTCATATAAAAAACCACCATCTTCATATAATAAAGCACCATCTTCATATAAAAAAGCACAATCTTCACATAAAAAAACACTATCTTCATATAAAGCACCATCTTCATATATAAAAAGCATCATCTTCACATAAAAAAGCACCATCTCCATATAATAAAGCACCTTCTTCATTTAATAAAGCACCATCTTCACATAAAGAAGCACCATATTTATATAATAAAGCACCATCTTTATATAATAAAGCACTATCTTCATAAAATAAACCACCATCTTCACGTGAAATAATCACATCATCATATAATAAAGCGCCATCTTCTTGTGTAATAGCCACATAAGGCAACTATGACGTTCCATACATGTACATAACCAGTAGCAAAACAAGAGCATCGAAACAAACAGCTTTAGAGACCTGTAATAGAGCAAAGAAAGAAGTAAAAAGCTCTGAGTTATAACATCCGCCTTCGCTCTAGAAAACACTAGAAAGGGAGTAGACCAATAAAAAAAACAAAAGGAAAAAACCCTAAATACCCTTGAAGAACAAATGCTCAGATGGATAAATCACAACGTTTTTAAGGTGGGTCCCTACTCAGCAATGTTTGCTTTTTCTCTTAAAATTGTTATCTTGTGTAATTAAAAAGCCCAAAACATGTCCTAACTAGTTATTTTTCTGACCAAAATATCCATAATATGTATACCCCTTTTTAATTTCAAAATCCGTATTTTGCGGTTCTTAATACATTGTTCAAGCAAAACAAGACTTTAGTTTTAAATCTTTTTCAAATCAATATTATTTGAGAAACACATAACAGTTGTCATTTTCATTTATAAACTAATATATATTTTGTAAGGAAAAAAATCAAAATAATCAAATTAAAATTATTTCAAAATTTGACTTACGTTGAATATTTTGTTAACTGGCTTATTTTTCTCTTTAGACTATTAGATTTACTTGTACACTTGTTGCACTTGAAAAGCTATTTTAAGACAATATAAAGGTTAACATTTTTTATTTCTTTCTATAACTTTTTGAGCATAATCCTATTTCGCTGAATCAACTTCACCTTGTCATTTCCTAAATTTTTCCGAAGAATTTCAAGTCAGTTAGCTTGTTTGTTTGCTTAATAATTTCAGTTGTAAGTGGTATCTTTTTGGTACCTTGTGGATCTCTCCTGTAAAGAGACGTGTTGTTTGTGGCCTTTATCCCCTACAGAAATCTACTCAATAAAATTTCAAAAGTAGCAAGTAATTTATTAATTTCTTTTTTTTTTTAGAAAAGTGGGTTGTCGCACTTTGATCGGTTTAATGAGAATTATCTTTCTTCTTATTCAATGGTATACATGCAGTTTCTGTCTTACTTCATGCAGTGGCTTGGAAGCAAATGAAAAAGAGGGGTCTAGACTTGTCAGAATCTTGACAAGCAAAAAAAAGAGGGGGGGGGGGGGTATGTCTAACTTTGCAAAAAAAAAATGAGAGGGGGGGGGGGGCTAAGCCCCCCCCCCCCAGCCACCCCCCAGCCACCCCCCTCCACCCCTCTCTAGCCCCGGTTCCGACCCTATGTCATATGAATTACAGGTCAGGCGTGTTTAATAACAAGGGTATATATATATACATGTAATTATATGTATTAAAAAAATAGCAGTTCCAAGTTTAAGGAAAAATGTTTGTGTTAAGAATATCAACTTTGATAAACTTCTTTTAATTAAATTATAAAATAGACATTTAGATATTAATGATGAAAGTAACACCAGTAACTAGTTGTAGCTCCAGTTCTAAGTTGATACCATACATTATTAAATCTCATGCATGTTATGTAATCTAAAATAAAAACAGAATTGGACGCGATGGACTTGGTGAAACTTGTGTTCGATAAGACTTTACTAAACGATAAAAAAGTTGAGTAACATTGATATGAATAGCTTTTAATGAATGTCACTATTGATTTTTCGCAGACAGAATTACTTTATCCATGAAAGAAATATTGTATATATGCATAGCAAGGCCTGTAATTGACAATATCATTCGACATTCCACGGCCACACTCTGGCGAGAATAAACTGTATACATGATTTTATTCACGATTATTACGTCGTTATTTTTGTCCCTGGGGTGTGATAACTCTCTCTGCTGTCCGTGGATTTATCGTTGATGATAAGAAAACTGTGCAACAACTGGGTGTACGTTTCTGTTGTCAATTGATCGACTGTCTAAAACATCTAATTTTAGTCATGGTTAGTCTTTGAAGATCATAAAAAAAGCCTAATAAATGCAATTACTAAATTATATTTCGTTTCATCAGCTTTAATGTTACGTGAACAGGACATTGTGATTGTGTGTGAATATATATATATAAATTTTGTGTGTGCATATATATAAATCATATAGATAAATCAAGAAGATCCTAAGTGGTCGGAGTAATATATATACATGTATATAAATGAAAACACAAAGAACGAGTAAAACATCAACGTTTACTTTTTCTTCAGATGTTTTACAAAACAAACATGGTAACGTAACCTGGTAACTGTTTTAATACACATTTCCGCAACAAATAGTGAATGCTCTTTTTGAAAAAAAAAATTAACAAGAACGATTACATGTATATGAATAATATTATGTATAATTATGCATAACATTGTATTTGATTGATCCTTTTACTTAGTGTGAAATCCAAATAGTGAATGCATTTAATTGTGAATTGATAACAGTTATGTATAAACTATGACTAACACATTGTATTCAATGATTGATACGATAATTTTATATTGTGATTTTTGTGTGTGAAATTTATATCGTTTTCAGTCTTAGTATGGATATCATTCCCCTAGAAATTCCGCAATATTTTTTTTTAAATCTCAGTTATAATCGAGTTTGGATAATTGGTAGAAACTTTACTCTAACACATAATAATGTCGGTTGAGGTTGATGTTATAAAACATGCTACTCCAGTAATACAATTAAGTATGAACAAAGAGCACAATCTCTATCATTTTGTATTGGCTCTAAAGTTTTTATATATATATATAAATATTAGGTTTTTTTTAATTTATTTTGAATATCACAATCTTAATGCACTTTTGATTTACTTTTACTATTTTGTTTCAATTTCAGCTCGCAGTGATAACATCATACAGAAAGCTGAAATATCACATTTATGGAGGTTTAATGGTCAACAAATCAACCATCAGACCTTCCCAAAAATATGAGATTTGTTTAAATTTTTTAGCTATAAACTATTATTTAGTAGTAGAAAATATCCATATATTTCACCTTTTGAGTTTGGGTGTTTTCCTATATTTTTATTAATATAGAGTTTTCCTTCTGAAGGAGATCAATACAGTCTAAAAATGGCCACGACCATTGAGCCCTTTTAACTGTCAATAAAAGCATAAGCATAACAGCCCTGCGAATGTTATTGTCATTTAAATTTAGACAACGTGGTTTTATTTGACCCTTTCAGTTTCGCAGTAAAAATCGTGCCTCGTGTTTAGAATCTATATAGGTACTTGTAATCAAATATAAAATCTAGACGTTTATTGATTTTAAACTTTATCTTCATTAATTGGTAGATAAAATGAGTTCTAGAAATAAATGTGACAATAGAAAATATAGGATTTTTTCTGCTGTTGCAACAATTAATATGCTAACACCTAATGATTAATTTTCGATCCGCGCCTGACCAAGTAATAGCATCAACAGTGAAACAGACTATACCATTTTATGCAGAATGTTACTTGAAAATGGCTCATTGTACTAAGTTTTTATACAAAAGACACCCATTCTTTTTTTCAAAAAGCATGGTATTGCACACCAAAAGCATAAAACATGACTTTGATTTTTATCAAGCAACCCAATGTTTACATTTTCAACCACGTGTAGAGTGGTTGAACACGAACGATAAATCTTTTCTGAATATCATCGTTTATATACATGTAGTTTAATAACCGCTAGATGATGAAATAAGACATATATCTTAATAGATTCCATGTTTTAACAAACATCAAAGTAGGATATGATTTGAAAAACGAAGACCAGTACTTACGTATTTTGAGAATATTATCCGAACACTTATACTTCCGTTCAAAATTTCACAGGAACTGAACAGATCTCGGGGAAGTCTCGTGAACTTTCATTCGAGCACCTCTGGATTTATTACATACTTAGCAACGATAAAGAAACATTCCGAACACGTTCGCAGGGGTGATAAGAAACGACAGGGCTTTCAGCTAAAAGTTAAAAAATACCACCATATCAAAGAAAATATTTTTAAACTGAGGCCTGCTTTCAACCTTTTTTTTTGAATTTGTTGGGAAAAAATAACAATGTTTTAATTGTTCTGTATTGTTTTTTAATCTTTAGGGGGGGGAGACAATTCAAATGAAGAATAAAAAAATGAACTCAACTTGACAAAGACGATAGTTTATTATTACAACCCCAACATCCATCTTCATATATATAATCATTTGTTTGTATAAATATTCTGACGGCGACCGATCATGAACGTTTGTCTGCATAAATTAATAAAATAAACATGGTTAAAAGTAGTCGTTCTGTTGTACATGTGTCTTTTACTAATTAAAAATGTTTATTTGTCAATGAGTTTATGACTAATTAAGTCATGGACCTATTGACAATTAAAAATCGTTAATTAGTAAAAGACACATGTCTAGTGTTAGTTTATTTTTTTTAGCAATGCGGAAACATCCCCTCTCCTATTTTCCCACTGAATGGCTCGTATATTGAATTCCTGTATTGCTGGGTCAACATATTTAGAATTTTTACAAGAACAAGTATACGTACTTGTTTTATTTCATTCTTTTCTTTTTCACACTTTTTTCACGCATTAGTAATAGTAATAGGACCAAAGCCCCAAACTAGCTTAGAAGTCACCAACATTGTCCACCCCTCCCCCACCTCTCAAAAATCTGTTATTTTTCTGCTGCATTTTTTTCATTCGTGCAAGTCATCTTCCTGGATTTATTAATTATTTATTTATTTTTACACCGAGTTTCCTTTCTCGGATTGATTTATACACATTTACGTGACTGAAAAATGCGCGTTATAAGTCGTGCGATTCATCATACACATGTGCGGGTGAAACAATTTGCACTTAATATCCTACTTGTCCTGGACTTGTATTCTATGGTTGTAATGTGTATATTGAATCTTTCTACTTGTAACAATGGAATTTAAAAAAAAGCCAAAGAGAAAAACTGAAAGCTGCCAAAATGCACACTTCAGGGAATAAAGACGATTTTAAGAAATCTATTTCAACTTTATCAAAACTTCACAAAATACAGTAATTTTCGGGGTGTTCATAGCGTATATTTTCATTATACTTAACCCCCCCCCCCCAAAAAAAAACCTTAAAAACCCAAAACAATTTTTATAAAAACAAAAAACAAAAAACCCCACAAACACAAAAGCGCACAGAATTACATTAAAATCTATGATTAAAACAATTCATGAAAAATGAACGTCATATTCGCAGTCACTCTCTTTTCTATCAATCTATGGATACATTGTACAATTGAATGAAATCAATTGTATTTACGCTCTAATTGACTCTTGAGATCCAATTACCAACTTTAAGCTAATTCTATAGAAAGCAGAAGGACTAGTATTCTCCTTCCCAATATTCATTTGTCCTCCCTTCACCCGGTTTGCCAAGCTAGCCCTTCATTACCCATAGCGTCTGTATTGAAATACTACACTGGTGCTCTTAAAATAGTTTCAGTATCGCCGATGTTTGATAAATCACTCGAATTTAGCAGCTCGTTGCATACGATTCACAAGCTTAATCTAAACCGAACAGTTCAGCAGTGCGAATATATTTAATATTTCAGAAGTATAGGGCGTGCACGCTGCGCTGAACACAACAACACGGTATAAGCGTCGACTTCAGCGAAGCGCGACCGAACCAGCTAAATCGGCCAGAATCGACATTCTATACTGACTGTGTCAGGTGTAAGACATCACTGGATTTACTCTGTGAATTTGTCCAAGATATCGGATTAGTAATTTAAAAGCAGGGAAAATGGCTCTTGGAAGTTGTCACACATGCATCAAATATTTGATGTTTGCCTTTAACTTTTTGTTTTGGGTAAGTGTTCTTTAAAATCTATTTGTAGTTTCGCTACTCCGACCCTGACGCGGTGTATGAGTGTGTGTTTATATCTCACCGCACATCATGCATATTCATAAATCTGATGTCGTTTTCTTCGGGTTTCGTTTAGTTTTGGACAATGTGAGGTCTCGGTCAAACTATTGTAAAGACTTTAAAGAAGATGACAATAGGTGTTGTTTAAATGCATGCACATAATAGGTCTTAACTAGTGATCAGTTTGGAATTAAATAACCTGGCCCCGTATTCAGACAGGTTAAGTTGGGTTTGACTGTTGAAGAAATTATCCTATAAAGCGGCGGCGAAATCAATGAAAGAAACTCTCCGATTCCACACTCTTTCTCATCGAATGGAAGCTTTTAAAGACGTTTCGTCTAAAGAACGCATTTTGTAAATCGATGGACAACAAGGTTCCAAGGAAATTATTAACATCGAAAAGAATGATCCTGCAGTGTATGTTGTCTTCATTAATTATCTCAGGAATGGCACGCACTCGCCCTACTATGTAAATAAATACAACTGCATTGCAAGCTTATTATATCAAGGGGTATATCGGTACCCATCATTCAAAGTTTTCGATGGAACAAAAAGGGGGCGATCTTAGTAATTTGACCTCCAAGAGGATGTGAGGTATCCACGATGGGATAGGTGTGGGATGCTGCAAATCTTGATCTATAAATAGGTAGCCGCCCCGGTAGAAGAGGAAGCGGCGGTAGTAGAACTGAGTTTGGCTACAGGGAAAAAGAATCTGCGGCATGACAAATCCGTAAACTCTGATGGTTATCAGGTGATGATACGACCCCCGCAAATAGGTCGCCGCGGGGATGCCTTCCCCCCGGATATCAAACACCTCTACACCTCCGATAAATGAACATGTATGTTTGCTCGTTACGACATTGAATGACGGATAGGACATTTATTAGCCCCCAACAACTGGTATTTCAACAACCTTGGAATGTATGTACTCAAGCGAGCCATACCAGCTGATCAAATGTATGCATTTATTGGGGGGGGGGGATAGATACACACACATACACACACATGTATATACACCCCACACAGTACATGTAAGGGGATCAAAAGATGAGATTATCTCTTAACAGAGTTCGTGGTTCCATCCTGAGAGTTTGTGCTGTTTCCTCCACTTACTGATAAGTTTACATGGATAGTTAATCAGTTCACGGAATCATTATACATATAGATATCGAACACACTATCTGTAAAGAGAAGTCGGCAATAAATTGTTCACAGACGTTATGCACAAAGCAACGTTATAAAACGCAATAATTTTGTGATAACGAGGATAAAGTTTGGGTATAATGTCCGGCTGATAAGAGAGATAACTAAATAAACACCGTCATTTCTTTACAGTCTGTGATCTTTGATTTTTTTTGTCCCACACGATACTTGTGCTGAATTTAGAATTTAAAAATTTTTTTTCTTCAAAATATATACTCAGCATATTCATTTTCATGTACCTCTTTATGCAATACTAGTATCATTATTGATTTCTCAAAGTTTACAGAAACGTTTTTCATTAGAGGGTCCTAAATGAGGGCGGATTGATGGGTCCCATCTCCTTGGGTCACAGCACCCGCAGGCTGGTTTGTCATTACGAGACCACTGCCATTATCGCTACATCTGGTCCTATTTAACGCACCATCACTCAGGAGCCAGGGGGTCATTATAATCCCGTTGACCAGGAGCAATACTTGTACACATTTCGCCGCCTAAAAATTTCTTCTTTCGACATGCGAGTTGCACTGACTCCACTGGTTGTAAAGTTTATAGTTTGTCATTATGGTCTCTTGTCATTAGTGAAAACCACAGAACTGCGAAAAGCATTTTAAGTGCAAGAGTTGTCAGCAAGTTAAAGCCAGTGAATTGGATCTCTTTTTACAATGAATTGAACATTGGGGTCACAAGGGACAAAATTTGTAGAATTTTTCTTTTCATGATTCTGATCGTTTTTGCCTTTTCCCCCGGGGTTTTCTATTTTAGAAGGAAAATGAATATCGTATGTACACATGACAATGTAACAATGACCTTCAACTTTGTGTAAAGACGTTTAGATCAATTACAGACAAATCTGCAAGGTTGTCTCTTTAAATACAAATTTGAATGACTTGGTTTTATTTTAAGAACATGAAAATGCGCAGTAATTCTAATGCAAAACTAATTTATTTAGATTATATTTAAATGGATTTTTGTTACAAAGGGCTTTTGAGCTAAATTTCTATAATGATTCGAATCACCCCTGTGTTTTGTAAGTCTAGTTTTATCCATTCTAGCATATTTTAAAAGCAACGGTCAGGACTTTCATTCAGCCCCGTGTGTTTGTTAAACCTATAACTTGCCAGCAGGCACCACTGTGCGAAATAAAGCTGAACTAGATGAAGTTACAAAGGTGTGACCCGCGGCCTTTTGTGTGCGGCCATTCAGCCGAGATTATCACCTTGTTGTTTTTCGTTTTTCGCGCTAAATTCCTCTGTGGAAACGATAAAAAAAAAATCGAATTATAATTATAAATGCAGCAAAAGCTTTAAATTGTTACACTGCGAACAGTGGAGCGTTTATACTTGGATTTTTTTTTTGGGGGGGGGGGCTGTTTCAATTTTATGCTTTTATGTCGTGGGCCCTTGAATAAGGAGTAACAAAACTTTGCCGTTGACAGAAAGTTTATTACGATGATTGCGGGGGCTTTGTTGTTATTTGTACATATGCCAAGTCAGAAAACAAATTACACTCTCGCTTTTCTTTTGATGGAGCTTTAAGCATGCACGTTTATCTCCTCCCTTAATTTACTTCATTTGGAGGAGAAGAAATCAAGATTTAACATGTATTTATACATTTAGGGACTACTGTTAGTCTTTACGACACTGATTTACTGATATCAAACTTAAGCATTTTAAAGATACTGAAGCTCGAGGGTTTAAAAAGATCATTTCTTTGATATTTTTTTCCGTTCTTTTTCCCCTTGAGGAAATCAATTACACATGTAATTCACGAAGTTAATATTCTCTAGAGAGGTGACACCGCATATATCAATAAAAGACAGACCTGTCCAAATTTCTAGAGAATAACTTCCTTTACTATCAACTTACATGTAATTATTGATACGGAAATTTTACATCAACGTTTAAAAATCCCAATTTGTAACGAGCTTATCTTAGATCACCATCATACCAGAGCTTGAGAATTTTGACGTTTATTCAAAAGTTTGTGGGTATATTGCTAATTGTTAAAAGAAAATGTCCAATTTATTACTTAATATTTATACCGCGTTCAAATCAGATCAAAAGTATCTATCCCGAGTACAAAGGTTATTTCAAACAACGTTTTATAATTTTCTCCTCTGAATCTCAGTTTGGCATCTTTCAAATTCTTTCGTAATGGAGTTTCTGGGTTTCAAAATGTTCTTCAGTGCACAGTTGAAACAGGTGCTCTTAAGAACCCATTGCCGGCTTGGTTGAGTGCATTCTTTCTTAATGAATCAATGTTAATTAAAACATGCATGTATGTTATCTGCACAAACAATCAAACTACGGTTGGATATCCCCAATGATCAATGCTGAAAAAGAAATTTCGTTTTCTCTTTCCGTTTCGGTTTTTTTTTCTTCCTTTTAAAATAACGAAGAGTCAATCATTCGGTAGCATTTCCTTTGTTAATATATATTCCTATATATCCAGCTACAACCGCCGCAAAGGAATGCCTGGCTTGTTCAATTGCCAACTAACTAAACGGTTTCTCCATTCTGTTTTATGTTGTTGTGTTGAAACGTTAAAAAAAAACGACCCCTGAGTGTCATACCACGGCTTCTCATGGAGCTACATGTACTCGTGAGAATTCTCTTGTAATTGTGTGAACACAAATTACTTTCCCTGGGTTACTGTCAACTGTGTACAAAATGAGAATCAAATGGTGCAACTGTTTTTGGGCATACTCTAAAACCTGGCCTGGCCTGGCCTGGCCCCATTGGGCTGGCCTGGCCTCAAAGTTGGCCTGGCCTCAATTTTGGCCTCAAAATTGGCCTGGCCCCAAATTTTGGCCTGGCCTCAAAAATTGGCCTGGCCTCAAATTTGGCCTCAACAAAAATTTTTGGCCTCAAATTTATTTTTATATTTTTTTTTTACATATTTGATGATTTTATTGATTTTTTATTGATTTATTTTCAATGCACATTAAACATCTCACTTGGTGGCTTTAGTGTCTTAAAGTGATAGTCTATTAAAAGTAATAGTTACAATTGAAAATATAGTACTAACAATGTATACTTATGACTAAAGGTATGTCAAGTAATCCATTCTAATAGATTTTTTTTCAATCTGTTTCAAATTCTGAAGAACTTAAGAATGTGATTTTGCCCTGCCATTGTATAACCATGGCATATTGTTTTTGCAATATATTTAAATCAAACTGCTCTCAGGATCGGACAATATCTATGTAACTCTTCTTTTATCAACAACTTGTTTGAGAAAGAAATAATGGAAGAGGCCAATATTTGATTATTCTTACCAACATCAAAGGTCACAAAATGTTTTGCTGTGTTCAAATTCTGACAATAACAATTCCCTATAGGAGAAAAAATGTTTCCTAAATATATACAAACAACACATGCATGAAACTCTACTCTAATCAGGTGGTGATGATTAATGACCATCACTGAGTCAAGTTATCGGAGGATGCAATGTTGCAGTCGTTCACAAATGTCATTAATTAAATTAGACCATGTGAAATGTTAAATGACAGGATAGGCAATGAATCTGACCCCAATGTAGCAGATTAGCGACAGAAAAAATTGATATCAAATTTCTGCTGGAGAGGGAAATTTGGGCTTGATTGGTGTTGACAGGTAATATAAACAAACTGCAAATTTTAAAGTGCATTACACAGTGCTATGTACCGGTACCAGTTTACAAATGTTATGGATATCAATCAGGTCAGTCTTTTAAAATGATGTTTAACTTTTAAATGGGGAATGCGGGATGGCAGCTCTTAGTTTTTTGCTTTGGTTTTTGCATAATCTATACCTTGACAATAGTAAGAGCAGAGCTGTACATGCATGTCTTAGGTATTTTTTGTGTGTTTAGACATGGATTAAATTAATTAAACTTGAACAGTCGGTCACTTAATTGTCATATATCTGAAAAAAATCATATGATTATTCCTTAAACCTTAAAAAAGCATGGAAATTTCAATTTCTATAAGAAATCAATAAAAATTCAATTTAAAACTAAGAAAATGAGGAAAAGAGAAATTTAAAAATTTGAGGCCAAAAATTTTTGTAGAGGCCAAATTTGGGGCCAGGCCAATTTTTGAGGCCAGGCCAAAATTTGGGGCCAGGCCAATTTTGAGGCCAAAAGTGAGGCCAGGCCAACTTTGAGGCCAGGCCAATGGGGCCAGGCCAGGCCAGGTTTTAGAGTATGCCCTGTTTTTGTGTGGTTATCTTTTTCTTCTTCTCCCCAAGGCCACAAACAGACATATATGTTGGCTAGACATCGATTGCAATTGTCCGCCCATCGTTTTAACAAGTTTGGATCCAAAAGCCTCTGCTTATTTCATATAGACCTAAAAAAAATATTCCCCAATGAGTGACGTAATTTTGTGTTTGCTTTGACAACAGTCTTTTTTCAGCAGACAAATAAATTCTTATTAGAAATTTTGATGATATTAGTTGTGTTACTCTAATGGTTTATTCTTATTAATGGTATATGCTTTTATTTTTAAAGTGCTGTTTGATAAAGTGAAGACAAGTTTCTTTTTCAATATACAGCATCACTTTAATAACACTCATGTACTTCAGAAGGCAATTCACGTGCCAAAACTTTAGGCGTTTTGTTTAATGTACTCGACTAAACAGTTTAAACTGAAGTAAATACTTTAAAGAGGAGGCCAATTCATCGCATCTTGTTGTTTGTGGCAAAATCAGACGCTTTAGATAGAATCTTGAAATATAACAGATGCACAAAATGATTTAAATCATCATCAAATAATACTGAAAAGAAATGAATTATGTAGAATTCTATAGCTGGGTATACATTGGTCAAATATAAAGAATATTTTCATACTAGCTTATATTTAAAAATGAAATACATGTCAACTTCTTTTTCATTGTAAATAATTTTCACGGATGGATTTGTGCGTTTCAAGGACATTATGATTAAGATGTTGGGTTAACAGAACACCCCGTTTTTTGCTATTTGTGTAAGGTTTAGTATTTTATATCACAATCTTTAGTGTATGCATGCGGTATAATATGATATAATTTCCTTGGGTTTACAACACAATATCAATGTGTTTGTTTTTCCTTTTTATACAACTTTATATTCAGTTCTTCACATTGGCATTTAAGGTGGATATTGTAACGATATCAAATAGTGCTATAATCTTTATTTAAAATAAACAATTTAATTATCAAATACGAAAGAACATATAACTACAATTATGACACATGTCTCATTAATTATTCAAAGACCCCGTTTAACACCACCTATATCGATTACCCGTCTTCATCTCCGATTTCAAGCTAATGTCTTTTGATTGTGTGTGCTTTCTATGCATTGTATTTCCCCGCACACATTCAAGATGGCGCCGTTTCATTTCCAGATATTTCTCGAAAACAATAGTTTTCAACTAGACCATGCAGTTCAAGCTATAGATATCCGGTAATCAATATCCAAGAAACGACCGAATGGTTCGAGCGAAGATGGATCATTAATTTAGTTCAACAATTTGTCGTCAAAGACTTAGAAGCAGACGACACGCCGTTACCTGGCATTTTGTTGACGTAAAATTTCGATACGGTTTATGCTGTCGGGCACTCTTAATTAAGCTAAAAATAATGTATCAAGGAATATACATTGATTTCTACTGACAAATTTCTTGCTGACTACATTTTTCATCAAAACGGTTAGCCAGATGTGAGCAGCTTTCGGTTTGAAGTAAAAGTGACCCTTGACCCTGGATAGTTTACTGTCCGAACACAAACTCTATGGCAAAATCATACACAATTTATAGCTAAGAAATGTGAAATAACGATATCGCCCTCCAGGTGTGGGAACTTGTTTATCTTCTTTATACCACTGAAAGTAACTTTAACAAGAATTACGTAACCGAAATATAATTTTTTTCTTGTTGAATAAAGTGAATATTTCTATTTA
The DNA here is from genome assembly GCA_020458035.1 of Magallana ariakensis. NCBI lineage: Eukaryota > Metazoa > Mollusca > Bivalvia > Ostreida > Ostreidae > Magallana > Magallana ariakensis. The sequence goes on along the minus strand of CM035818.1, from coordinate 37,587,619 downwards.
ATTCAAATTTTTCGTGTGGGCTGGAATTTTAACCTTAGACGATGTGAAAGATTTCAAACATCACAGGCACATTTTAATACAACTGCGGAGCTCAGTAAAAAGTATTTTAATATAAAGAGTAGGGCAAATGACCCTTTTATACAATGTAGGAGAAGACCAACAAAGAAATAAAAGATTTTGCATGCATCGGAATTCCTCTAGATCTGAGTTCCACATGACCAGTAAAGTTTGTTTTTTGCATGCATCGGAAATCCTCTAGACGAAGGTTCCTCGCCTGAGCTTTGCATAGTCAGTTTGGTATCGATAGTACCTCTTTTATTAAGGACAAGAGCTAGTACAGGTCTAACAATCACGTATATAGTTAGCATCATTCTGCAGAAGGGGTTTCTTTTGTTGTTGCAAATACGCATGCTCGGAATTAAGACAAAAGTGTACTTTTACACATTTATTGTCCAAAAGTGATAGAAACAATATGGTAGTCATCATTGTGTATACCATTCCTTCCTAGGTATAATTATATATTACGATGGCAGTAAAAAGGAAAGATAAATGAATTAAATAGTTTTAATCATATTAAAATGCAGATTCTTCTTTTCTGATATTTATGTGCATTTAGCACCAGCTTTTTTTTAACGGTAAGCGACGGTATGTAGAATGAAATTCAAATTGATATTTTTATAAAATATGATATTATAAAAGTTTTAATCTTATTCTGCGAAACGAATTTTGCTTCCTGTTGAGGATGCAGGTTTAGTACATGTTCAACAGTATCATTGTTATTCATCTATAGTTATAAATCTAAAAAAGAAAACCCCACACCAAACAAACACTTAGAGCTAAAATATAAATATTTTATATAAATATACATGCATTGAAATAGTCCAATAAATCTCAAGTAAGAACTATATCTCAACGTGACCCTTCTATAAAAACTGTTCAAAAAAGTATAAAACAGGGAAGTAATTGTATGACACAGTCTGGAAAGTGATGATAATAAAAGTAGTCCATTTATAATCCATGGTGTGTAAACACCACACTATCCTCGCCAACACTAGGTGTGTTCAGAGTTCACCAGATTGTTACCAACGGCAAGTTCGGTCACCAATGTCTACAAATGGTTCCCAATGGTAGCAATTGGTTACCAATGTTGACCATTGGTGTACTTTCAATTTCAAATGAGGTCACCAAATCTACCAGCAGCCTAGAGCTTTGGTAGGTGACGTCACTATATGCTAATTCAATATGGCAAGCTATAAGAAATCTATAGAAACTTATGTAAATAATCATTCGTTGTATAAAATATGTAAACATCTCGTTGCATAAATATCTTGAATACAATGATAGACAACTGAGGGCTTCTAGAGTCTGTCTATGTACCCAGGCCCCGCCGTCACCAATATATGTGATATACTTTTTGCTCGTGTTGAATATGATTGTAAATAAAAAGGTACAGCTTCTTTCATTATATGCCCTAAAATTCAAAAGTTGTTCAAATCTTATAAAAATACAAATATACAATCTTTAAAACGTGTTTTTATAAAGTATCAAGTTATACACTTTTATTCTGTTTACAAGAGGGAATAATACATTCAAAAATTTGTCATATTCGTTAGATGTAGTAAAACAATAATACAAAATGGCATATATTTTCCCATAGTTTTTTGATAAAGAAAATGTGTCTGTCGTCGTCGCCCATAACGAAACTTTATTATGTTTTATATGCTTTCTATTCAATAAACTATTGTAAAATTGAGTCTACTGCTAAGTTTTAAGAAAAATACGGTATAATGCACTTTTAATGATAACACAATTACCAATCAGGTAACTAGATTGAACTGAGATGTTTTTGGGGTATCATTGTGTGAGTAAATGCTAAATTTCCATTGTTTGTGATATTTTTAAAAATCACTTTAAAAAGGTCAAAATATGACTGAAAATGTACATGTACCCAGTTCTTTTACAATTTTACGATCATTGCATAAATGATGGATTGATAGTCATATTGTAGTAATCAATGACGTCTTTTGTAATATAATTAGGAATAAAATTGTAAATTTTTTGTATTTTGACCTCAATATTTTAGTAGAATAAATCATTAAAGAAAGCATTTTTGATAACTGTTTCGGGGAAATACAATTACTGCAGTAAATTTACAAGAGGATAAATTTTTCCACTGTTTTATATGTTCAGATGGTTACAGTTGGTAACCAAAGACTACCATTTGTTTGAATTTGACCAAAAATCGTTCATGGTTCTACCTATAAAAATTGCTACAAATGGCAGCACTTGGTGACCAATGACTACCATAGTTCACCGATGGCAACCAAATGCTGCCAGCGGTAGATCTCAATTTCACCAACGGTACAACTCTGAACGCACCTACTATTATGTAATATGTAAACGGAAAGTGTGCAGTTCTTTGATAAATGTTCAAATGGTAATCGACAGTTCTTTTATTATGTATTGCAACGGAACAGCAAACATCACAGATCGCATGCCCTGTCAATATTTTGTCGGAATTCATAGGTCGACAGGCACATTGTAACGTTCTGTTTGACTATCAACAGCTCCGCAAATCTTACCAAACAATGTGTTTAGACTGCCATTAAAATGTAAATGTTTAGGAAATGAAAATCTTTGTTCCAACCCAGGGTTAGACTAGGGCCACTGCATTAGGTCAAGGGTTTTTGCCAGGTTATCGAAACTAGGTTTATAAAGTTGAGGCCATTGGATAATGCACAATCTTTTAACTACATGTAACTTGTTTGTGAAGATGGGGGCGGCAAAGTAGTTGTAATGGTAAAACTCACAACTATAAAGCCTAATTCAAAAATGCATCACAATAAAAAATAAACGTACTCTTCACCGGTAAATTACAGAATTTTTTATTTTTTATATCTCAACCACATGAAAAATATTCAATCGTTTACATAATCATTTACATGTCATCATCATTAAGCCCGCCATCATGATATCTAATGTTACTTTGGTTTCTACTTCAGCTGCTGGGATGTGCTATGTTAGGAGTCGGGATCTGGCTCCTCGTCAGCGATGACTTCACAAAGTATTCCGATGCCGACGATAATTTGAGTTTCATCTACACTGGAGCCTACATCCTTGTGGCTATTGGCGGCCTAATAATGATAATCGGCTTCTTGGGATGTTGTGGTGCAATTAGGGAAAGCCAGTGTATGCTGGGATGTGTAAGTTCCCCATTTGGTAAACCAAATATCCGATAATTAATTTATACAGACATCACAATTATGAAAAACCAATACTTTATACAAGAAGCTAGATGAAGACGTCTTAGTACCTTTCGCTCAACTAATTAATTATAACCACAATGACAGAATGTGGTATCTGCATTGCTTACTTAGATGTAAAAGCACTTTAAAGAAACTGAAAATACATGAACACATTAAAATAAGTTCTATTTGATCCTTATATCCCCGTGTCGTTATGACTCCTGGCTAAGGGCACTGTAAAATCATTTATATTCATGGAGAATTTCGTGGGGGTTTATATTTTCGTGGATTTTAAAATAACTACTCTTTTCAACCGCATAATTAAGTTTTCAACTCAGATCCATGGAGCAGTGATGACTGTATCGTGCAATCGCCTGCTTTTTGACATTATAACCTCTCTTATCCCGAGTAAACTATACTTACATGTACTAGAATTATGTATTATTATAAATGTGGGGACGAAGATTCACATTCTACACGAAATAGACCTGTAACCAATTTGTCTTGATGTACTTTTATGACACTCGTACATGTATTCTTAAATACTGTCGTTACAGTTTGGTATAATATAGCTCTCTTATTTGTCCCTTTAGTTCTTTTTCCTGTTATTCATCATCTTTGCGGTCTTACTTGGGGCTGGAATCTGGGCAGTTATTTCGAAAGATGAAGTAAGTATAAAGAATAATAAAGCTGCATAAATAATTCAGGTAATGTAAATATAATTCTTTGTATAGTGGTCAAAGTGTACATAATCAATGTCATTTCATTATGAATGTTTTTGTACACGCTTTAAAAACTTTCTTCTCCAGGTACGGACAATAGTGAGAAAGGTATTAAATAAACAGATTCAGCAGGCCTGTGACCCTAAAGTACCCAACTCGAAGAGTGTTAACTTTCTCAACCACGTACAAGATCAGGCAAGTGTTTGGCTATTATTTGGACGGAAGGGATGCCATTCCATCTAGAACGTTAACCATAGAGTGAAAGGGACCTAGCTACGATTTGAGATGAAAATTTTATTTTTAATTGCTAAGTATAAAATGGTTTTCTTGTGTATTTTAAATGATTCACACAAATTTGAATGTTAGAAGTCAAGTTATAAGAGAGATACAGAGGAAAGAAGTCGTTGTTATGTAAACAAAGCTCTAGTCTTCTATTTGTTTACAAATAATGTAAAGTAATTACCTTTTTTGACAAAATAGCTTGTGGTAAACAAAATAAACTGATTCATTATGTTCATAAATAATTATATCAGCAACAAACAAGAGGCCCATGGGCCACATCGCTCACTTGAGGAAGAATACGTATGATAAAATCAGCATAATGCAGTCATAATACAAACTATCTGGACAATGTAGTATACATGTAGATCCTGTATAAATAAAAATCTATTATCCTCCCCTGAATATTCTAATGTTTATTATCATTATTCCCTTTTCTAGCATGATGTTTTAGTAATATCACATGTTGAGAATTGCAGTTCTCCAAAGGATCCTAAACAATTGATTATATATAGGATATAAACCTACATCAAACACTCTGAACCCCTTGTGAGGGCCAAGAATCGTCCAAAGGCCAAAGTCTAAACAATTTTAAAGAAGATTTTAAAAGATTTACTCTAATAAATATTCTTTACGGTAAAAATTCGACCCCCATTGTGGCCCTACCCTACCTCCGGGGTCAAGGTTTTCACAACTTTGAATCTACAGTACACGAAGAGACTTTCACACAAGTTTCAGATTTTCTGGCTGATTAGTTTTTGAGAAGATTTTCAAAGATTTACTCTATATTTAAAATTTTGACCCCCCATTGTGGCCCCACCCTACCCCCGGGGATCATGATTTTCACAATTTGAATTTACACTACCTGAGAATGCTTCCACACAAGTTTCAGCTTTCCTGGTTGATTAGTTTTTGAGAAGAAGATTTTTAAAGATTTACTCTATATATTCCTATGTAAAATTTTGCCCCCCCCCCATTGTGGCTCCACACTACCTCCTGGGATCATGATTTGAACAAACTTGAAACTACACTACCTGGGGATGCTTCCACACAAGTTTCAGCCTTTCTTGCCAAATGGTTCTTGAGATGAAGATTTTTGAAAAATTCTCATCTTTTTTATTTAATAATTCCTAATTATCCTCTTTTGAAAAGGGCGTGATCCTTAATTTTCAAAACTTTGAATCCCCTATGTCTAAGAGTGCTTTGTGCCAAGTTTGGTTCAAATTGACTCAGTAGTTTTTGAGAAGATGTTGAAAATGTGAAAAGTTTACGAACAGACAGACGGACGGACGGACGGACAGACGACAGACAAAATGTGATCAGAAAAGCTTACTTGAGCTTTCATCTCAGGTGAGTTAAAAAGCAACATTAGATTGAAACTTATACTAATACATCTCATATGTAAACAATGACAATACTTTAGCTTTGTTTACAAAACAAAGAAATCTTACCTCTGTAACTCGCTTGTATCTCAATACTTGACTTTCAAATTTTGACAAAGCATTAATAACATCCATATTGATCATTCTAGACATTACAAATGAAAAAATAAATGAAAAATTTGAACTCAAATGGTGTCCAAGTCCCTTTAATTTCATAATTTATGTCTTTAGGCTATGGAGTTTATTACATTATTATTAATCATTTCTAAATTATTTCTAAATTATATTATTGCTCATGAAAACCTAATATATTTCTTTTTAATAGAAAGTAATAGTGTAGTTTTGGCTTTACTAAGATTTGTTTAAAATTCACGTGACGTAATACCTGTGATAAATTACCTTGATAGCGCGTGTTGGTTCTGCTGTCAAACATTTTAACAATGGCTGTATAATGCTGAAATATATGACATTAAAAGCATGTATCGTTCTTCATAGAAAATGACAGAAATGGATAGTAATGATATTAATTTGTGTATACATGTGTATACTTTAAGGAGGGGGCTCAAATAGGCAGATTACCTGCTGCCCAATCCTTATTATGTAATATTTTTTTCAGAATACAATATTGTTTATATTAAATTATACTGGAACATATTTATGGTATATACATGTATTTATGTAACTGTTTTAATGTATTTTCTAGTTCCAATGCTGTGGGGTCGACGGTATAACTGATTACAATGACTTCACGAACTGTAATGTTTCCAAATCAGAGCCCTGCGGTGCGGAAGAAATCAACAACGTAAGAAGAATCTTAAACTCCATCCATTTTTTTCCACTGATGATTGGGCTTTGGTCTTGTTAATTGAAGAGTGCAGGAGCCTTTAAATGAAGGAGGCCTCCAGGATGCATTCTCAACATTAAGTGGTTTATGTTCAAAATCTCTTCCTCGTTTAACAAGAAAGCCCAATAATTTACTAGTTGTATGCTTTAGAATAAAAATTTTGCCTTATTTTGGCAGAGTTTTATATAATGTTCATGTACTAGTACCATATGCTTAAAACTTAGAATTCTGCCTCTCTTTATATCAATATAATAAGAAAGTTGAATATTGTTCATGAGTTGAATATCATATATCAGAGCCATGGATATAGTTCTAGTAAACATTCTTCCTTCCTTATATCTAGGAATTATTATACTTGTAGTAAGACTAAAGACTTAGAGTACCCCCCCCCCCTCCCTTCCCCGGAAACACATAAAGAAATTCAATATTATACAGCTGCAATGCTCAATTTTGTGGTTTTTCATTTTATAGGGTTGCTTAGACAAAGCGAGCGCTTGGTTCGAACAGAACATTCTCATTGTGGCTGGTGTAGCAATAGGAATTGCAGTGGTTTTGGTAAGACTTGATAGGAAATATGTACATGTACTTGACAATTGAAAGCTCTCTGTTCTCATTAAAAACAAATAAAAAATGCCCCAAATTTGTGTGAATTTTAATAATTTCTGGTTGGTTGTAGATTTTGGGAATGATCTTCTCAATAGTGCTGTGCTGTGCAATTAGGGACATCCAGGCGTAAATGGTAAAGACAAAAGTAAAATGTAGATTAACAACAACTAGGGAAAAGTTACATTTATATTGGTACTTACTGATTACAATAATGTTTATATTCCAATTTTCATTTTTCCCTAATACATTAATTTAAGGTAATATTTCTTTACATTATTATAAAGTTTTAAATTTTAATCTTTATTCTTAGTGATTGTTTTTCATTTTTATTAAAAGCTGTGTTTTTAACAATAATTAATAATTCAAGTTTTTTTTCATTTGAAAATAGTATTGTGTTGTAATTGATAATTCGATTAAACGTTTTACGTTACACGTTTTTCATTAAAAAAAAAAAGTTGTGTTGAAATAAATAATTCAGTTAAAACCTATTCATATTTATTCTTTTACCAGGTGTGGGAAAACCCTCGATCACCATTTGGCAGGAAGACTCATTCAAAAGCAGCAGCAATATTTGTCAGATGTTGTAAATGGTGCCTTTTATGATTTTTGCTATGTGTTTTTATGTGCTTGGATGCAAGTGGGCTCTAACTTAACCAACGTTCCATTTCTGTATGTGAAATAAAAAAAAACAACCTCTCAATACTGCACAACAACAGGTTCCATTGAACCCACTTGGATATTATCTATATCACATAATTGTAACAGGAAATTAGTAACTACTTTGTATACACAGGACAACAGAAAAAATATTACTGAAATTACACGTTATTTGTATGTATGGAGACAATGTGTGTAAACGATTACAACAGTCACGTGACCGACAAGTGCTTCATTGGTAGCAGATGGTCTGAATTGTTTCATGACGTTCACATCACTGGGAAACAAATCACGAGCAAAGAATAAGATCATTAAGTGTATGTCATTGCTAAATAAAAGTGCAATATAAAGATTAGACATCGATGTATCATTGGAATGAAGTAAGAGTTTTAACTTCCGGTATTTTGACTTCCGGTCTAATTTTCTCGCTTTAGTTCAAAGTGCCGGAATTTAATCCCAGAGGCGCCGAAAACGATTTATATGATCTCTCAATCAGTGACACATTTAATAAGCAGTTATAAGCTGTATGCATTCTTTGTTTTCGGTAAGTGAATGGTAGGTAAAATATAAATGAATCTCGTGAACGTTGAAAAATTTTGATTAATCATACACAGGTTTTGTCTGTGAAAAATATGCATCTTCGATGTGTGTATACTATTTTTGATTATCGTGATTAATATGAATGTACACTTGATGTAATTTAACTAGTAGTTTATTAGTTGTTTTTATCAACAGTTTTACTATTACTTAGAATTAGTTAGATTTATTTGAGATTTTAGTGTATATGCACATATGTTAGTTGTTGCTTTTTATACCTGCTAGTTACCTAGATATTTATCTTTTTTATGTATCATCTACAAATAATATTGTTCTAAGTTTTTGAGCAATTTTATGTTTCCAAATATTTTTTTAAAAAGAAAATTTTAAAACAAACTTAAAGTTTGGTTTCAGCAATATCATGACAGAAATACTGTAAAAAATTAATTACAAATAATTTTGAATAATATTTTTCTTAAAATACGAAAGTGTAGTGCTTAATGTTAATGCAAGTTTTTAAACGAATTTAAGGTATTGACTGAAATAATGGATGACAATTCACAAGACAAACTTTTTTTCTTACATTATTTGGGATTTTAATCATTAAACTAGAAATGTATTGACACAGTTTGTTATTTATGACAAATGGTAAAGAAGAAGACTAAACGTCACATGGTTAATACACACGGATATATTGCGAGCCAAACACATATAATTCAATACACACTTGTAGATCTAGCCCCTATAGCCTTCTCTCTTTTTACATCATGCTATCTTACGAAGCAGTGTGGACAATGAGACCTCTTTTTAAAATCATTTTTTCCAGCTACAAACTTCCATTATGGAGGCGATGGTTTTGAAATCCAGAATAAAGTGTCCCATGAGATGATTGTCTTTTAGCAGGTTATTTTGAAACTGCTTTCAGGAATTCATTCATGCATAAATATGGGCACACAGAACCTATAATAGAAATAAGGCGGTTAGAATGGTCCTGTTACATGTACATGAATTGATATGAATACTTTAAGCTTCAGAACACAGTTTATTTAATTATCAATAAAAAGCAATAGTTATAATTTTCCAATAATTTAGAATGCATCAAGCTGATACAGTAAGCGGGAACGAAAGCGCGCAACGATGATCCGAATAAAGTACAAAATGGAACCAATATCGATTCCCGGATTGAAAAATGAAAGGATTCATATGAAAACAATTGTGTGTTACCTCCGGTAAGGAGGGCGAATCGGTGGCAGCCTTCTCTTTGAGTCGACGTCTGTACAGCTCTAGAAATCGATACAGAGTAATTAACTCATCAGACATAACCGATAGATTCAATCTGACATGATGGTGGCCGACGGATGGATGGATAATTCATTAATAGCAGAAAAGACCCCAAAAATTGCTGATAAACTATAACCTTAGACATAGAAAAAAAAACCCAACACCGAAACAAAAGAGATGTGAGTGAGTGAATCCTTCGAGGCAAGCCATATGAGATCAAGCGATATTGCATGTTCACGACACTTTTTTACTCGTATTTAGTATCTGATTCCACTGCTTAATGTTTCGATTCCATTACGTTTTGTTCCTTATCAGATATCTCTTCCTACAAAGCAATGTGGAGAGAGATGGGAGCTACAGTGTAGTCACATAGTTTTGCAATGGTTAGTAGTTTATTGAACGGGGGGTAATTTCATTCGACCCATTATCTAACGACCATCCGCCAGTATCTCCGTTATACAGTGATTTGTATTGATTTTTAGTTCTACTCATTGGATAGTAAACGATGCTGGTATTAATCAAACAAATCAAAGGCAATATAGCAACAACGGGACGCCATTGCTCAACTTACGGTGACCCGTGACGACCTTGATCACACAGTTCATGAACCTCTCCAGGGTCAAGGTCTCTTCCAGAGAGAACCGTATAATCAGTGCCTCTATTGTTTTATTGCTACCAGTGACACCTGAAAATTAAAAGACGAAAGAAGTAAATTTGTTTGTTTTTAATTCACATTTCTTTGGAATAATTCCTTCGTAAAAATTAATTATCAGCTGAGGTTAAAGTTGGAAGTCCCCCGTGTTCGATTAATATTCCTATTATAATGGCCATCAAAATGTATTGAAACGATTTGTAACTATTATTCTAGTAAACACACATTAAAGGGGCATGGTCATGATTTTGGTCAAAAATTATTTTTCCTATTTTAATGCTAACAACGCTTCAGTAAGGCATTTTTAATAGGCTACACAAATTTTAGTGTTATTCGTTGAGTTATAAGCAAGTTACCGAGCTTACATTCTTTGCTATGTAAACAACGCTTTTGTTTACATTTTGAATGTTGATGTGAAAATTCAAATTTTACACCCAAAATGAATGTGTTAAATGTTAGAAAGTGTTTATTTATGCTTTAAATGAATAAGAAGATAGACAAATCAACTTGAAAAAGATTTTTACTGGTATATTGAACCTATGTAAACAAAAACAGGGCACGAGCATTGTTTACATGAAAAAGAATTGTGAGCCCCCTATCTTGCTTTTTACTCTACGACTGACTCTCAAATTTAATTTGGTCATTAGAAATACATCACTAAAGCATTGTTAATAATAAAAACAGAAAAATAGAATTTGACAAAAATCGTGACCATGCCCCTTTAAGGTATGGGACACTAGTACTTCTATTTATTGATATTCTGTTTTTCGAAATAAACAACACAATTATCCATATTATGCAACTTATGTTTCACCTCAAGTTTTTGTATTGAAACTGGTTGAAGCGTCATTTTTTTCTGTAAGCCGTATTTTCGAAACCGACTGGGTTTTAAGAATTTTATATACCCAATTTATTTTCAAAATCCATTTCATGGTAAATTAGGTTGACCAATTTGAAAAGTTTAAAACGGTTAGTAAATTTTGAATATGATGTGCTCTCATTCATATCTGAAAGTATCCCATACCATCTGAAGCAACGCTTTGAAATTAAAAGATGATTATGTTTTTAATATACACGAGTAATGACTTGTACACATACAAAATCTGCATAAAAGGTTTAACTACATATTTTTATACAAAAACGATAATTTGCATATGAGAACTTACTCAAACAGGGAGAAATCAATCAAATGATCTATATTTACATGTATGAGATCGTATTTCATGTACATGAATACATGTATATGATAACCATCATTCTTACCTAAAACTTTAAGGGCGTTTCTCAAGCAGAATGTGTCCATTTCTAATTTTCCACCACTAAACTGGTTGAACACGTTCTAAACAACAAATATCAACAAGTATTAAATAGAAAAATAGGCAATTGTGGCAACAATGAAGGCAATTAAGATATATTGACAGGAACATGAAATATCTCTGTTTAAATTTGAGTCACAAATTCCAAATATACTTAATAATCCATCACATGGATTCCGTAAATAAACATTGCTCGAGTTTTAACAATATTGCATGCTTCTATTGGCATTATTTTCAAATACAAAACAAGACAAGTACAAATAAATGTAGAAAACAGATTAATGTTTTCACGTGTTGTAAAAAAGAATAGACAGCCCGAATAACGGACTTTAAGAGGGCCCTCAATACAAACTGGACTAAAGGTTGCATTGCAACTCATGTAAAAAAATGTTTTATTATACTTTCATGTTAAATACTGAAATCTGATTGGTTTAGACGCAATGATAATCTGTTCTATTACCCTCAGCGTTAGCAACACACTTGGCAACGGGAAACACAACGAATTGTTACATGCGCGTAAATTATGCACGTATTGTTCGCCGTAGAATTTACGTCATTCCTATATAAAAGCAGTAATTAAAAAGTTCTCTTTAAATTTAAGACATTCAGTATAATAAAATAAATAGTGCCTATTTAGGAGGGTAAGAGTTGAAATTGACAACCCCTCGAAAACAATTGTCAAACTCCGCTTCGCGTCGGTTGACAATGGTTTTCTCGGGGTGTCAATTTCAACTGTTACCCTCCCAAACAGGCACTATAATGTTAATGCTGTATTCAAAGGGATCTGTGGGTCAGTAGTCTGATTGTTTATCCACTTATTATAAGCAACATGTACGAAGTTAGTCAAAGGTATCCATCAATATCGATACGTTCTTAAAGCATTCTAATCTGGATGCTGCGTCATATTGTCGTTAAAACCATTCGTGATGGTGTGTGGAGCACCCTTAATCAAGGATCCGGGTGCTATATCGGCTTTTATGCTCGTACCTGCCACATCATGATCTTGGACATTAAGTTACTGAATTCGTCGTAGTTAAGTTTCCCGCTAAAATCCATCTTCAATATCTCAAGGATAAATGATAGTTTCATAAATGTAAACGGTACAATTGTCTTTAATAAAGAAGAGCGCATAAGAAAATCAACTTCATTATAAACAAATAATTCTTCAGGAAAATGTTCCGAAACCGAATGATTGATCATCTGTTGATTTGTGACTGAACATTTGTGACACATTTGTGACTGAAAGAAATCTATCAGTGGTGCAGCGTCTTTAATACAAAAAGGCAAAAAATAAATGCATGTATTTTTCATAAAATTGTTGCAAAATCGATAATACATAAAAAAAAAATTTGTCTAAAACACTGGAAATGACTGAAATCTACAGCACTGAAAGAAATGTCACTTATTTTGTCGTTGTTCTCTTTCTAAAACTCTGTCTCTTTGGTCAAATCTTCCATTAAAAAGGATACGTTTGTTATTGATATTGCCGCTTTGCACGCCTCCAAAGTCAGTTGGATTGGTTTGAATTGAAAATCTATGATTAAAAGTAATTAATAAACAATATACATGTAAGTAAAGTGATCTTTAAAAAAAGATAGGAATAAAAAACCGGAAATGCTTAATACATATATGTCTCAAATGCTGATTGATTTCTTTAAAAGCATCCAAATTGTTCAAAGTGCACTCGTCAATGAATATTTCATGATCAATTTGATTCTATTTTTAAAGTACACACGATATCATACAAAGGGAAAGTAGGATTCCTCGGCTTATTTTCATCACAATAAGGTCTACAAGTTCGATCGATGTGGAAGGTTTTATTCTTTGTACTTTAATATTGTTTACAAAAAACAGAAATCATGAAATAGGCTACATGATAACGATCTGTTCAATGCCGATTTTTTTTTATTATTTGCTGTCGAAAATACTTTCTGTACTGAAAATGCCTTGTGATTTTGAGATACTTTTTGCAACGAAAATTGCTCTCATTAACAAACCCAGTGCCATTTTTCAGCAGAATCAGTGATTTTGTGCCCTAAAGGGAGAAATCATATGAATGAAAAATTGATCGAACATCGCTACTCCAGTTAAGGATAATGGGTTTCATATCGATTTAATTTGGCTTCTTTTGACATCTTACTGGTAGCCTCCTGAAAGCAACAAGAGTAGGACTGGGAGCGCATGCGCGACTGTAAAAGCTTTTGAAGTCCCACAGCATCTAACCGATTCGTCTGAAATGAAAACACCGAAAAAAGAATGAAACCATTATGCTAATGTACAAACATATAATCGAAAAGTCCACGTTAATTATTTGTATTGTATTGCTCTTTGTACCCATAATTAAACGGGCTTATATAGCCCCTGTGAATGCATTATAAATTCATAAATATATAATTGCATCAGTCTTCTTAAAATAAATTCGGTTTTTGTATTTGGCACACACCTCTTTTAATTAGTACGGATATCCATAAACTTGCATAACGCTTTTGTTTAGAAAAGATCCAAATTTTTGGATGTTAATTTAATGAACTAGTTTCCGCTGTTAGTATATTTGTTTAGATTTGTTTACCTGTTTAGTAAGAGCACAGAACCGTTTATGCAGCGTGTATCTGGCATCTAAGTCAACAAACCTCTCTTCTGGCTGCAATTAAATAATCAATAGAGAGAGAGAGAGAGAGAGAGAGAGAGTAAATATGATGTGTTACCAAATGAATTTTGTTTAGTGTCTTCTCAAGAAACTTTCACATGTACATGTTCATGTACCTGTGTAGGCTATTTAATGAACTAAAACAGATAAAATCTATTAAGGCTAAATTATTGATCATTAAAACATGCTCAACCTGTGTATTTATACACGGTATAAATGAACAGTTAACTGCTTCGTGTCAAAAAATAGTTTACCCAGATATCATACATCAACTGTTCAAGCTGTCGGTTATGGAAGTTTCCAAAATAAGTAATTACTGAACCAGTGTAAATTTACTTTAATGAGACATATGGTACATAAGTATATGGAACTCACCGGTATATACAACATCGTATCTTCGTCATCCAGCTCTCTAAAACACATATACAACAAACACATTTAGTCTACCAATCAGTATAGTACACGAAAAGCGTACAAATAAAATTTATTTATTCAATGTTATTAATTAACTGTGATATATCTTTATTACTTAAAGCAATATGAATCGTTAACACACTTTAGTGTACACGTTTTCTTTTCGGTTCTTTTTTTAATCACTGGTTACGGAGTTTTATAAGCAACTAGGCCTATGTTATTTAACATGTACATGTAGGATGCAAACAATATACGCTACGCTTTTATCAAATATTCGTGTTTGCGGCGGAAAACACTTCAATTGCTATACTACATGTAGTAACAGACTGATTAAAGAACAATTACAATGACTCAATGACTGGATCGTTAATTCCTAACGTAGATCCTTTTTCGAGATAAAACTTATATGTTATTTACGATAAATAAGGAAGCTGTGTGGACAACATACCGGTATTAGCCATATTTACAATTTAGATATAATTTTTCTGGCTAAAAACTATAATTTCTGGTAAAGAAAATTTGGCTTTCAATGTCTATTTCCCCATATTCAGCTACATAAATTGCTTTTTAACCCTGGTAGGTTAGAAAAGTCTGAAAAAGGCCATTAATATATAGCCTTTTTATGTACACACATGTATAAAGAAAAACGCGAATAAAATGTTACGGATGATAATACAAGCTACTTGGTAAAAAAAATGTAAACATTATAATTATGCAACTTTTACCATTTACTTATTCATATCTATGAAATGATAAATGGTTCTGATTTGATGAATGACAAACGACAAGAAAATACACGACTGGGTTGGTTTTTTTTTTCTTGATTTATGATGTTTTGTTGTGGATGTTTTGAGGAATTTACTCGGCCCATGAAACACCTGTGTTGTGCAGTTTGCATACATTACCACCTACACATTGCCATTTTATCTATGTCGTACCGGAAAGTCTGTCTCCCATGTCTTAGTCAGACTTGTGATAATCGCAATAACAAACCCACAGCTTTCCTTGCAAACAAATACACACTTTTTTCTCTTTACCTATTTTTGCACATACAACACACAGCTAAATTAACCTGCGCAAAATATTCTCTTATCGATAACATTACATGCCAGCTTTCCAAAGTCGTCTTATAAAAGTGACATCTACGGAAAATAAAATCAATATTTTTTTTTATAGTCTATAAAATTCAGGTGACTTACCGCATTCTACATTTGCCAGAAGTAAATATTCTTATAAGGTATTTTCCCTCTACATTAGGGTAGCTCGTCACCGGAAGAATGACGTAGGATCCGGCGGGAAGTCTGAAGAATCCAACGTTCTCTCTTTCTGTCTTAAACCCTGTGGTGGCGTACAGTTTGTTACTGTTGAAAAACTTAGCGGTCAATCTGGACGATTGTCCAGGGGTAACCTAGTAAATCAAACGTAAATTATTTTTAAAAACATAATCTCTATAAATACGGTAATGAACATTTTAAACCACTAAGCATTTCGAAAACCTTTTTGTAGTTGTCAATACAGTTAATGTAAATATAAAAAACAAGAAACAACATTATATTGAAATTTCTTTATATAAATCTTTCGCTCAATGTCTTTGAAAAAACAATTGAATGATCAGAAGGCTATAGTTATGTTGATTCAATTTTGTTTTATGTTTATATAATATTATGATCTTGTACAGTTAGTCTGACCTGATAAATCAGACAGCCGCAGGACAGAAACCGCCTGTCGTCACCGCATAATCGGTATTTCTGCATCAGAGCTATGACGACACAGCAAGGAGACGGCACCTCCAGATAAAACTGGTTGTTGTGCCACAGTAGAGCTGAAAACCGAAAGGACACAGAGAAAAACATTATGGAGACAAGACAGAGTGCACTGAAAATATACATAGACCTTGATATTATAGATGTATTCTGAAATAAATATCGTCTATACAGACTTATAATATTGTATTACTACATCTATAATCTATCTGAAAAGTATTTTATTTCAGAGGGGGGAAATCGAGAAAGTGTTAGACCAACTAAAAGCCAAGAAAATTTAACTCCAATGAATACATTTGTTATGATTTCCCAATATTTACTTTTCTTATTGTAAGGGATTATTGGTAGGGATGATGCTTTTTCCGGACAAGGGAATTTAGTACCCTTTAGTATTTTGTCGCATATTTTAGACAGTAGATGCAGATCGAGGGGTGATTTTTATTAATGACAGTTGTAATGCACAGTTTTGGTTGAATTGGTTGTAAGCTTAGATGTTGAATGACCGAACGGGAGACGGAGATGATCACAAAATAATTTTACCGATGAGTTTCAAGCAAAACTTCCAGCTGATGTGACAGTTTGAAATAAATCCAAGATGGCGGGGATGGGTACCTTGTGTATTATTAGATATAGGGTATTTATTTTTATTATGAGAAAAATTTATAACGTCAGGTGCCTGTGGGAGTGTGTGTATAGTGCGTCCTTTCTCTTTTCTAAATTGTGTTCTTTTATATGTCAAATCTCAATATAATTTTAATATAATCACTGTCCCAAATTAGTATTTCGGAAAAAAGAATGTCATTTTCAACCCCTCTCCCTACCAATTCAACTTGCCCGTTTTATGCATACATCATCTATTTATACGTAGAGTCTGTTCATGGTTCGCAAATTAATGTATATAAGGTTTACTACCAATCTGAAGTGGTGGTTGTTTATATGTATTTTAAAAACGCTAGTATATACATTTTTTGGCATATCTTAAACCCAAGTTTAACTCGCCCTACACTTCCCACCATTGCGTTAATTAGTCAACCCGCGTTCTTGGTTATCTCGTTCTGGAAAGTCATATCTATCAAAACTAAAATCCTGCATTCAAGAAACGAACTGGCTTATTTAATTTATTCAACATTTGTCAAATCTTAATTTCTATGCATACCCTAAACAAGTTCCCAGTAAATATATTCACACTTTACTTAATCATTATTATTCCATTGCAAGTATACATTTTGATGCAAACTCCCACTGACTAGGATCCGCCAAAGCGTGCCCATCACCTTACTTTCATTTTTGCTATTTCGGGCTTGTTTATCGAAAATGAAAGTAGGTTTTTAATTTATTTCTCAAAAATTATTTATCAGATAGAATTTAGTTTTAGCTTCCGGACTTCATATCACACGTGTTGAAATACCAATGGTATAAGCAGTTACTCTGGTGCAGGCGTTTCGTAGTTTATTCGCGAAATTAAAAGTCTTAATTCATAAGTATAGATGCTCTGACTTTTGGAAACAACTCTAGCTGTACTTAAGCATTGAATGCTTATTTTTGGATGTCGTCGGTCCTATGACCGCGTTAGCGCGGTATGATAATTTGTCTGCACCGCAGACGACATCCAAAAATAAGCATTCAATGCTTATATTTATATTCATACTGGGTTTTTTGTATAAAATATATGTGTATCGTCACTGTAAAGCTATTATATATGCTCTCAGTCATGGATATGAAACATACATGGAACAGCCATATTAACGTTATTTAGTATGCTTCCACGGCTAAAATATAGTGCCATAAACTTTGTAGAGAAAAATCTTTTTAATTAAGGAGTAGATATAATTTAATGATTATTTTTCAAAAGTACATATTTAAATTGGTTGTGTATGGTTGAACGTTTCATTTAATCTTACAAAAATAAATATACTCAAAACACGTGGTGACGTTTATATTTGTGCTCATGGCGCATGAATTAGCAAAGTGTATTCATAGAAAATTGAACGTCGCAGATTTCCAATGCAAACATAAGGGAAAATATACACTGAATGTAAATATATGTATATGGTTAACGCTCTGACTTTTAAAGACAACTCTAGCTATATTGTAAATGCTCTTACTCTAGTCAGACTTTTTGAGACAACTCAGCTGTATGATAAATGCTCTGATTTTTAGAGACATCCCTAGCTATTTGTTTCATGCTCTGACTTTTGAAAACAATCCTAGCTATATGGTAACTGCTCTGACTCACGTGAAGAGGCTGCCCCTCCCGCGTTGTACCCCCTCCGCCATTCCCGGTGCCCCACGGCGGCCGCCCATGACTTCCTGTGGTGAATAGACGGCTCACATTTCCAGCATTCCGGACTCAGGTGACACACCTCCAGCATGGTGAAAATATTGGAGAAATCAACAAAGGACATCCTGGAATCATACATAAATTCATTTAATATTTATTGAAGCTCACTTTCAAGCAAAATGACTTTTTTTTCCTTACCGACCGACAGATAAAAGCTCTTGCATTTTAAATTTTTTAATCAACAATCTAAGCAATTTTTCGGTTGAACATTAATTTCCTGCACTCAAACAGCTGAGTCGGGAAAAAGCAAACAAAACATTTTTTAAAGTTGGTCTAATAAAGACTTTAACATAAACAGCTACAAATACTTACACATCATTTGTGAGTATGCAATAATTAATTAATGTGTTCAAAGAACAATGGGGAATAAGGCAGATCAAATGTCTTTTAAGTTGATGATCAAAAATGATTTTCAAAGAACATGGTTGAATAAGATGGCACAAATGTCTATTGGTTTTGTAGAAAAATACCAGATGCCTGTGTAAATACAAATTAACATTTTCTTTGCAATATTCTTTGCAATGCTTCAAACATCTATGCAATATAGGATGCAAGAGCAGTAACTCTAATTCACAGGCAGATTCAAAATATATTCGAGCCATCATTTTGCACAAAAAACAATCAAATTATTGTATTTGCATTTCATAAAAATTTATTTAGAATGTTCTGTGGGTTTTTTTTTTTTGGCATGATTAAACTGATTTTGCAGTAAAATAGAGCTTACCAGAATTCTCCGTCATCAGCTTTGTCAGGTCTCAGTCGTTTACGGAGGTCCTCGCTTAAAGCTTCCCAATGAGGGGACCTTCAAAGTAAACCACGCCATATTTAATATTCGTAAACATTATCATACCCTGTCTAAATCAAAATATGGTGCATGATAGTTAAGTGCGTTCGCTATATATATAACAAGTATGACTACCCGTCGCTCCACGCTCCGTTCCACTCAAAATGACCCCAAGGATTCCTTAGTCGAATTAATATGATCATTCCATTCTTAACAGGAATCTGAAAAAAAAAATTAAGTGTGTTAAAGCCTGAGCATTTTAATCTAAGACATGACAAATTCTACAAAATCCTAATTAAAACATTAATTATGACTTTAATAAAAAACATACAGTGATACAATCCATTCAAATTTGCCACCAATAGGTTCTATTGTCTAAAACTTGAATATAATAATTGCCGAAATTCCACGTTTAAACCTAAATAATGTGAGAGAAAAGTATGCGACGTTCGCAAGGACACCCGATCGCAAATATTTGTCGTCGCGAACTAAAGCATGTAACAATAAAATTTATACTCCACCCCGAAATGTAATTTGAGTCTCAATGGAGAAAGTTTGTTGTTCCAAACCACTTTGACAACAGTGAGTAGCAATATAGAGTTGTCATTTCATGATTTTTACCATATTAACATGACCATTTACCTGGGCATATCCGGTGACACTGTACGCATGCCCAGTCACCAACCCGTTTGACAATCTCCTTCTCTGTCCTTGTGTCATATTTGTCTGCATTAAAATAAAATTTCAATGTAATTCATAAATACTAGTATACCATTTTCGAATATATATGTCGTTAACATGCGTCCGTCTCATCAACAACAGAGAGTAGAGAGCATAAATAGGTTCTCACAGAGATGTAGGTACCGACGAGGGAGGCGGTGGTCATGGACACGTCCAGGAGGCGCTGTATGAGGCGGGGGTTCTCGTACACCTGGTGGTTCTCTGTGACGCCACCCGTCAGGTCCTGGAGCGCCCAGTTAGTCAGACCACCGCTTGTGTTCTCGTACGATCCATAGCACCTACACAAATAACACAGATCCTAAACTATTGCAATCGAACCATCTATTTCGTTATTTCATGAAGAAAAGCTTCTTTACATTTTTCCCCGGGTGAATTTAATATCGCATCATCGGAAACCCACGATGTTAATATCGAGGTATTTTTGAAGATGATAAGAATTAAAAAAAAACAGACAATATTATGTTCATCACAAAAGCTACTGAAGTTTTAACATTTAATCTTAAACAGTAGAGACTAGTTTCGTACTTTGCGTAAGCCTTTTCAAAAAGTGCTGGCCAGAATTCTTGCCGATCTGAACTTCTCAAATAAATTAGTTCTCCTGGAAAAGAGTAATACAGTTTTAGTGTCAATGAATTTTCATCCAAGACAAACATTAATTATAATAATTGTTTCAAAGAAGTTTACCATTGATCGTCGGGAGTCGGTCGTCGATGACTACATCAATCCACTCTCCGTACCTCCAAAACCGGAAGTGAAATATTCCCGCGTATTTGTGCGTGAAGCCCTGGTCTTCTGGAATGCATCTTTCGAGCAGTTTTGGTGTCAAAGTGAGGCAAGAAAAGGCGGCTACTAACCAACAATTGCCTGAAAAAAAAGTCGGCATATATTTTCCCTTGCTATGCAATAGGTATTTATCTGGCATTTGAAATGCATAAAACTGTACTTACCAAGCTTCCCTTGCAATAAGTCAAAACGACTGAAGCCGTCGACCGTGAATTTCGGATGAGCAGCAATTTCCTGATATAGAAAAAAACCAGATAGATGCAGCGTCTGAATTTGAGTGAAATGAAATAAAATGTAAATATTTCAAACTAAGTTATATAAATACATGTAAGATAAGACTACAACATAATAAACCTACGTAAGGTCTTTTCCAGATGATTCGTCCTATGTTAGGTCTGTAGCTATAGAACAAGGATTTATCACTTGCTGGGAAATCAGGGTCTTCGAACAAAATACGTCTGTATGAATGACAGCAATTGAAACATTAATGATCGATGAATAAAAGATTAGAATTTGAGTAAGTATATTATTAATATTAGTTTCTATGCAATACATTCCAGTGCAAATTAACTCACTTTTGAATACATATTTCACGAATTTTCTCGAATGAAAGCGTCTCTTCATATTTATTTTCAATCACAGAAGAAGCCTTTGATGTATCGTGGACATTTTTTGGAATATAAGGTTCCGGTCTTGCAAAGTTGTTCCGAAATCCATTGACTTCCGGTTTCCGGTTTGCCACTGGAAAACTGAACGAAGTCAGTCCCCTCCTGGGACTTTCCATGCTAGGTCAATCACAAACACAGACTGCAATACACAATATCACATTCCAAGAACTCATTATTTGGAAATAGTTTATAAGTGTGAATATGATGCCCTTGTGTTCAAGTTCCTTTCACCTAGTATACTTCTGCAACAGATTCGGTTGGTTTAGCTCAGAACCGGTTATCATAGTATACCGCTAATCAAGATATCAGGTACATTGTTAATTGTATAGGATCAGGGTCTTGAAATATTTATGTAACAGTATGCTGTAAAAAACATTCTCCAAAATACGATTGTTAGATATTTTATTTACCTTTCTGAAGGCGCACAGGATCGTATCATCGTGGTTCATTAAACTTTCAAAATACACTTTCAGTTCATTCATTAACATGCATGCATAAATTAATTTGATGTGTGGCAGGCAAGCCTTTTGATATTATCACCTTTATATATTATTAATTTGTGTTTCGGTCTTTGAATAGCGTGCATATATTGTTAAAAATTTTATTACCCCCCTTCTTTGTTTCTTCATTTGTCATTCTATCGAGATTTTTTTTTTTAAAATCTTAACAATAGCTAGCGTGTCTGTAAAATGACATCTAATTGGACAATGTCCTTTGTCCTGTCTTTGTTGGATTTTGTCGGCTCTCATTATTAAGACTTTGTCCCCCTGTGCCCACCCGCCGGTCATCGACTCTCTACCCACAGATGTGGGTTTTATCTATCCAGGGTCCTGTGATCGCAAAAAGGGTTTTAACCTCTTAAGTTAGATTTGACACCGATCATGTCTATAAAATGTTTCTAAAAACCAGTATCATTTGTAGAATTAAAAAAAAATAGCCAGAGAGTGGAACATATTTCTTCTTTAATTGTTATTGACATTTAAATCTTTATCGTGAACACGGCTATCAAAATCAACGTACATACGTAACATACATAACTGTCAGTTGCCTACTTCGTTGTGTTTTCTGTTTGTTTGCTTGTTTTCTTATGATACATGTAGAAAAGTTAGTTTATACAGACCAAATCAAAATAAGCGAAACGCTTGTCCGCTTTAACTTTGGAAGTTGCTGTCAACTGAAGTTCTAGCACAGAACGTTTAGTACAGAAAGTGGCCGAAAAAAATTGGCGCGAAATCTATTTCATATATAACATTACTTTGTTTACTTACATCATACAGGTTACATGTACATTACATGTCCAACGAGATCTCACTATTCACACTGGCACTAATCGCAGAAGGTATGGTTGAACATTATTGCATCGATTGTCAACTCCTCCAAATTTTTCAGCTGGTCAATAATTCTTGGCGACGTTTGTCCAGAAATTCTCATATAAATAAGTGTTAACTTAGCCCATCTGATCTATCTACCATCAACCCTGAGGAGAAAACGGTCCGAGTATTATATATATACTCCGGACGTAGCCTGCACGAGTAGAGTAGACGTTTAATAGCGAGAGAAGACTATGCATAATATAATGGGCACCTGCTCTTCCGAAAAACCTGGGATATTTAAATCAACCAGACCAGTGTGTGTATTGAATACCATGTTGTTTGCACTCTGAATTTAGACAATAGCAATGCCTAGCTTTTTATGTATGATAATTCTTATTCTGTCGACCCTTCCAGGTACTTTGACATAATTGTTAGTTTGTAAACCAACAAAAACTGTCACAGTTTTTGACAGTAATTACGGACCAGAATCCTGAAGCTTCTCATTGTTAACTCACTGCAATACACAATTACCATCAGTAGTGGTGAGATCAGGGAGTGATATAATTTGCTGTTCTTTGGGCTATTTATCGGACTGAGCAGGTATCACATACATGTAGTTAACCACGTCTCCCACTTTGCAACTAAATATCGCTACCTACATCTTAAATCACAAGATCGTAGAAAAGATTGCAGTTTAAAGTGGAATGTGGTTTTTCAAATTTCAAAGCAACACTACTCAACATAAACTCTATTTAAGAGTTTTTAAAAGATGTTTTTATAATCCAACTTGTTTGAAAAATACGCACATATGCTAAATCAAATTCCCATTGCAATGTCATGAGAACAGATTACAACGAAAATGTCTATTAAATAAGGAATATAATTAATCAAAACCATATTTTATCATAACATTTAATGGTTGATATATAAACATTAAAAATATACAAAACATAAAAATATGGGAACCTTTTTTCATATAATTAACAAATCCACAACAAAAAATCTTATGAACATCTCTAAATATGAACATAATGCTGTTTTGTGATTTTCCACAAAGAAATAAAATATACAGCACATCATATAACGATTTTATATCGATAGACAAACCGATCTCAGAGCAAATTCGTCACTTTTTATATCTGACCAAAAAAAAATTTGCTCACTGTTTGGAAAATTGTCCTTTGATAGACCACAGTAAAACAAAATTATTCACTTCATAAGCATCTCTTTAAAAAACACAGCTGTATTATTATTCATATACATGGTTTTTTTTTTTTCATATTTACAGGATTATTTCCAACCCATTCATCACTGCAAAAGCCTACAATGGTTTAATAGCTATGGGGGACTGGACATATCACAGTTTGCAGTAGACCTAAGTACACAGCAACATATATAAATAGAATCTATGTACAGCCGCTTCTCATCCATTGGGAAGTTCGTCTATGTCAAAATGGCAGATCTCTGCTGCCTCCTCTCCAATAGAGTGACGAACATGGAGTCTGAAAGTGAAGAAGTGTAAATGGTTTAATTCTGACCCGGGTTACATATATTTCTGTGTAGGGCATCATGGGTTTTTTTTTTGAAGAGGAATGAAATGGCTTACTTTAAATCATCTTCTGTAATGGCCCCAATCTGTATCATCCTGTCAACTTCTTTCAAATTCTTAGCACCAAAATTTTCTACACATTGTCTGAAAAGTAAACAGTAATGGAAAACGGTAGGATCGCAGAATTAAGTACTCGCGTAAAATAAGGAATCTACAGTAATTGTACATACTAATTAGATGCAGATCATAAAACAGTTATACACGTACTTGTTAAAGATGGCTGTTTGACGAAACTGCTTTTGTAGGACTTTGTCATCAGCAAAGAACACATCCACTGGTTCAAGCTCTTGAGCTTCACGTGCTTGATTGACAATGTCATCTAGATCCTGCAAAAAGTTTTTAACCTTTTCAACGAATGTCAAATTCAGTACGTATCTTTCTGAACTTCTAAACCAAATTTCACTGTAAGGAAACTTTTCAAAATTTGATTTGCATAAAAATTAAAGTGAAGTAAATATTAAAGATATTGTATTTTCAAAAAAAAATATAAAAATAGAATAAAAGTACAAAGTTCCTTTACTCACTTCACTGGAGTCATACTCCTCAAAGTCATCATCATACTCGGCATCCGAGCTGTCTGCTGCCTTCTCACAATTGTCAGGAATCTCTGCATTGTGGGAACAGTATATCATTAAATGCGGCAAACTATTTTATCTTTTCTATTACATCTTATGCTAATCTGTTCATATTATAAGAAATGAATTCAATAACAACAAAATTTATCCTCATAGTAACTGTGTTGCTACGGTACCCTAACACTTTTTTACAAAACAACTTTGCAGTTTATAAAGCATACACTGCACAAATAGGTTTATACTCTTGTAAATTCTTTATCTATTAGATTCATTTGAAAAGGTACTGTGCTAGCAAGAATAAATGTTTGCAAGAATCATTACACTATAGATAATCCAAGGAAAATGGCCTCCTTGAACATTTGAGCTTTTCGTATCTATGCAATGTACACAGGCCATCATATAACTTCAGTTTTAACTCTTACCCACTACAAGTGCTGAAGTTGTATAAGGTACATGTCAGTTATTGATTCATTCACTCTTACCATCTTCATCTGAAGAATCAAAGTCATCAGAATATTCAGCCTTTCCTTCCCCATTTGAATCATTCATAACTGCAATCAATTTAAAATACCAAATAAGCTTTCACTTTAGAGCCAGTAAAAATGACAAAAGGGTCTGCATTTGATAAATTAACATTTTATCACAATGCTTATTTTGAAACTAGAAAGAATACTGTGAAATCATTTTAATTCATGGGGCTAAAGTTTGTTGATTGTCAATATTTTTAAGATTCATGGGGAAGTGAAATTTGTGGTATCTTATCAGACTGTGTTTTTAAATAATTCAATGGGAATGTAAAGAATTCAAGAATATTTAAAGAATACTAAGGAAACTGAAAAAAATCAAAGTACTGAAGTACTGAAAGCCGGGATCTTTTGATGTGTTAAATGCACATTGTGCAGTTAAGACTGACAAAATCTCTCTCTCTCTCTCTCTCTCTCTCTCTCTCTCTCTCTCTCTCTCATATGCTTTTAATGTTTTAATGTCGGCAAAGCGTCAGATAGTGACTGAATTTTAAAAGCGGCTATTAGCAAAAATTTGTCTGTCTAGTAGAAAAAAATCAACGGTGCATTGCACTTTGAAACAAGCGTGATTCCCTATTTCTTCGATATGCAGCCGAATACCAATGCTTTGTAAAGTAGTTCATGGAAATTGATGCGCATTGTATGTGTCAAAAATGCATACTATAAGTCTTCTTTTTAAAACACGTAATTAATAAGAAAACAACCACACTTCGCTAAATTTTTTCGCAACCCCACCCCCCAAAAAACACAATACATTTCACAAAACATGGCTTTCTGTGTAACTATTTGGTATAGCGGAAGCTTTTACTTTGACGCTGTTCGGTTTTTTGTTTACTTTTGAAGCTGTGCTATTTATAGTAACTTTGGCGATTTGCCTGCCTACAGCCAGGACTCTGCTTTCAGCAGAGCCCGGCTAAAAATTGAGCCACCATGAATTGTAATAATTCAACATTAAGAAGTATTTTACCGAGACCACTGTCCTTTTGGTGTGCATGTTTCACGGCTTTCTCTGGGGACCCCTGCCTTCTGTTTATGGCTGGACTGGCGGACACAGAACTGTTGGCACTGCCGGTAAAAAAAAACAAGAGGCCCATGGGGCCACATCGCTCACCTGAGCAACAATGGGCGTTCAAAAGATATTGTGCCATATGGCCCCTCAGTAGAATAACAAAAAATAAATATTGTAAAGTAATCGAATTTTACACTTATTTTTGCATACACGTAATCTTTGACATTGCATCTTTATGGAATACTATTTTTACCCAGAATAAGAAAATCCTACACAAGATATAAAACTAACATTTGGTAGGGGTACACTGTTAACTTCCAATTCCCTATATTTTCGTTCTGCCCCCACCCCCTTCCCCCACTTTATAAAGCGATCAAAATATATGAGAGCATATAGGTACATTTTCTTACTCAACTACTTACTAGTTATTGTATTTTTTTTAAAATATCATATAATAGTTATTGCATTTTATTAAATATCCTATAGATGTGAAGAAGAGAATTGTTCTCCAATCCGCTCAATTCCTCAAATTAAAAACATTCAAAAATTTAATTTGTCTTCTCCATTATAATTAAATGACTGTTGTTTACCTGGCGTAAACTCGTGTGACTTTTATAACTTTACTCACATTTGAGTGATGAATACACTGGAATGAAAATTGTTGTCACGTGACATGTTAAAGAACTATAAAAATCAATGTTACAGTATTGACAGGCACATCACTCTATTTTACTAAGGCACACCCATTATTTCCATCTTTATTCAAAAATAAAAATAGCTACAGACCAGGATAATTTTCCGCTGTAATATTTTCTTAGGAATAGCAATAATTCCTTTATCCCCGCAAAAGAAATGTGTCAGAACTATGGAAATTGTTTAACGGTGTCGTTTTTATTTACTCGTGTCTGAAAAACTATCAAAATTGATGTAGATTTCACATTATTCATTGTATAAAGAGGGGGCACCAGAGAGTAGTTATATACAGCATATCATCCGTTAATTTTTTTGTACAAGTATTTAACATTTAGCAAGACATTTCTAATGATCAACCAAAATTTCAGTGTCAATCGTAGAATTATAATCAAGATACAGAGCTCACAATTCTGCTAGGTTTGAGTCATATTTTGTTCACATGAGTTAAAAATTATTACATTCAGCTTAAGATTTTTAACTTGGTATTTCCTATTCAGCATTTAAAGTGGGAAAAAAAGAATGGCCTCAGATCTGTGTACATAGAATTTTGAGAAAATCTCTGTATCTTGCTTATAATTCGAAGCTTAACACTCAAATATGATTAGTAAATAGAAATTGTAAACAATTAAACATAAGAAACATGCACTATAACAAATAAAGTGCACAATTTATTTTTCAAAATGAATCATATACATGTATATACCTACATATTTCCGTCAGCGATATTAAACTCTATTTAAATTTATGAATAAACTCGAGAAAATGCTAAGCATCTCAACAAAACACATTGCATTAATCTAATATTACGCAAAAGATCATACCGAATTACCGATAGAATGAATAGTATTTTAGTACTCTTTTAATACATCAGATTTTGCTTAATTTGCGCAGGTAAACAGTTAACGCTGATTTACCGAAGTCTCTGTTTGATTTGATACGTAAAAATTTACAAAATACAGGCGATAGTTCCCAGGTTACAAAGCATAGATAATGAAAACGAAACGAAAATCAAAACAAGCTAACACCACCGTCATATGTGAAAACTGTCAACGCATTGAAATATTTCACCTCAATTTACTTCACAAAATCGGCACCAATGTATTTTGCATGTTTCAAAGATCCCCTTCGTACGCGAACTGTTGCACAACATTGTCAGATCGACCCGTTTATCTTAAACACGAGTCTTGGTAAAATGGGTGGGCAAACCCGGGCCGGGGCAAAATAAAAGCCGGGGCAGATCGGCAATCGTCAATTCCAAAATACGCATTGTTTTGCAGCAATATTTACAGCGAATACAAATATACTGGTCTTAAACATATCCTCAAAATTTTAATGAGATTGGCATATTAATAACTGCCAATATTTTGTTTTGCCCCGGCCCGCGTTTGCCTACCCATTTTACCATGACTCATCATGGTCATGGAATACCGAACCCGAAGCTATAAACTGATTGAAACACGCCTTTCCTTTATTATTATTTTCGTAATAACTCAGATTTGAAACAGAATTAGCCCATAATTTTTGCAATTTATATTTTCCTTTCCATAAGGATTATTTATGCTAAATTACATTGAATTTGACTCGGTAGTTCTTGAGAAGAAGATTTTTAAAAATGCACCCCCCTTTTTCTACAGTTTCGAGGTTTTCTCCGCTTTCAATAAAGATCGGTCTTTCATTTTTGCAATTTATATTAACCTTCCCATAAGAATGCTTTGTGCCAAATTTGGTTGAAATTGGCCGAGCGGTTTTAGAGAAGAAGTTCAAAATGTTAAAAGTTTACAGACGGACAGACGGACAGACAGACAGACGGACAGACGGACGGACGGACGGACAGACGGACGACGGACAAAAGGTGATCAGAATAGCTCACTTGAGCTTTCAGCTCAGGTGAGCTAAAAATCATTTCTTTCTCATCTGTATAATTTTTTTATAAAAATCAAAAGACATTGCTTATAAATACATTCTCTATACATGTACAATGCATGTACTGTTGTATGGAGAAAACTACAATAATATTTCAGTTTACCATTACATAGATGTAAATGTACACAGTACATTTTGTCATTTATCAAACTACATGATACATGAACAATATTTTCTCTCCAATTTATTGACCCTGAGGTCTTAGTTTATAATCTGAATCCAAAAAAAATTCTTCAAATTCCATACACATACTGGAAAAACATTACAGAAATTCCTGGCATCACAGATAAGGATCCTAGTTATATTATAAACATGTACTAGCCATCCATCACTAGCATATTGATTTCACTGTCTTTAATAAATAAAGCACACATTCAACATATGTCCTACCACAAGCACCATGTAAAGTATACATTGGAAACTCCATACCTGTTTCCTTTGCTCCTGGACTGATCCGAGACACTGAGGTATGGGGAAGATCTGGAATTTTCCTTGTTGGTTTTTAATTGAAGTAAGTTTTCTTTCTCCTGTATAAAGTCTGCCAAATGTTGCTTTACATAAGGCATGTTGAGAATAGCACTGGCGCTGTAAAAAAATGAAAATCTATACAAATACCAGGTAATTTACTGATATTTTCATGATGAAATACACAAGGTTTGGTTGATATTAAAAGGGAATGTGGGTTCATAGGGTATATTCTTGACTTAAGTTGCCATTTCTTATGAAGGAGGTTTTTAAATTTCATCAAAGTTTTCAAGTTTATATACAGCTGTCATGCACCCCCCTCCCCCCCCCATTACACCTATGGGTTTAAAATATATTAGAAAACAATATTTTTCTTAGATTTGTTGATAAACAGAGTTGATCTCCCATACATTAAATTTTAAGAATATACCGTATACAGGTATGTGGTTTCTGTTGCACTCACACATGCAAGCTCTTATTTTACAGAAAGGTTTTTAAAAATAGTTGTATAAAAGTAGTGAAAGGTAATAGGTCTGAACACAGTAAAGAGTAGAGAGCTGACCTTGGTCTGTCCTCTGGCGTCTTCTGAAGAATGGCTGTGACAAGCTCATGCAGAGAATCAGAGTAATGAGACGGAATGGGCTAGAGAATAGTAAAGAACTTATAAAAGGTACGTCATGCAATATTATTGACAAAATGAATATGAATCTTGGACAAAAGTTAAAGCCATTTGAGCAGTACCGGGGTATTTTTTATTTTTATTTAAAACCCTGTTTTTATAATAGTTTTACAAGTAACGTAAACCTGTATGATAAATAAGATTTAAACAAATCATGAAATATTATATCAGATCAATGTATATTTCTTTACAATGGAACATAGTAAACCATTTTTCGTACAGGATGAAAACGATAAAATTTTGTAAATTTATGGTCAGCCACAGACCATCATGTGACCAGAACCTCATTAAAAGATTTTTTTTTTTTCATTGAAGTGTAAAGATTTATAATTCATATATGTGATTATAATGAAATATTTGGGCCCAGGAATCATGTGCAAAAAATGTATCCAGATCCTTACATTTTACTATTCAAGGAAGCAGCAAGGATATGGAAAAGCTTTGACTGATCAAGCCTGGCTAATTATTGAAGTCATTTGTTAATTGATAGAATTACTTTTCACAAATTATATTATACAGTTGTACATTTAAATGGGTGCAACAAAAGATTGCAAAGTGTGTTGTGTGGTTTTTTCAACTCGGGTTGAATTTCATATGCTGTAGAACCATGATTATATCTCTAGTTCTTCTGATAATGAATAAAATAAATGATTAATAAAGTCTTGTACTGACCTGATATTCTGCTTTGATGATTTTGAACAGCAGGCTGACCAGATTCTGCCCATCAAATGGCGGTTGTAATGCACACATCTCGTACAAAACACAACCTAGTGCCTGCATAAAATACAAGTGAGTGTTATTGTTGGATTGTCAATACACCCTACACCCTACAATACACAATGTACCCTAGTCGATTTTGATATTTGATATTAGATTGTCAGTACAATGTACTCTAGACGATTTTGATATTTTATCAAAATCGTTACAAAGGCCAGATATTTCGGATTAAATGTACCCAAACATGTTATAGAGAAAAGAATAACATGTAAATGTTTGTTTAAAAATTATCCTCCAAGCAATTTTATTTATATTGAATTGTTTATTTACAACACAATCTAGCACTAAATCTTGCATTACTCAGATTATCTCAGGTGTTTTATAAATAAACTTGTTTTGTGCAGAATAAGAAAAATCTTACAACAACGTTCACAGTAGTTTTCACAGAATGAAGGTATTTAAGTTATGAAAGTGTTGCAAATATTCAATCATAGACTGTATTGGTGTATGGTGGCATCTTTGAGTATGACCTTATTTTTACTTGTTTGAAGTGGTACTACATTCACTGTTAAAACAGTAATTGGAAAAAAGTGCACCCTAAATCTTTAGCCTAATGATTTTTTTTGTTGAAAATTTTAAATCCAATACACAATCTTCACGACTTCATCTACAAAGATATTATACGTACAGACTAAATCTATACAGATATTACGGTAAGCATTGAGAACATCGAAGATAAACTGATACAGTACTGTTATACTATTGAAGAAAATCTCGCCAAGATACAGAGATAAACAACCAGGATAATGAACTATTTACATGTACAGGTACCATCATTACCATGATGTTAGACAGGCTACCTAGATATTAGACTGGAAGATGACTTTCTCAGATATCAGACTTGGAGATGACTTGCCCAGATATTAGATAAGGAGATGACTTA
This sequence comes from Magallana ariakensis, assembly GCA_020458035.1. NCBI lineage: Eukaryota > Metazoa > Mollusca > Bivalvia > Ostreida > Ostreidae > Magallana > Magallana ariakensis. Next base: position 37,555,507 of record CM035818.1, on the reverse strand, counting down.
TTAAGATATCAGACTTGGAGATGACTTTCTCAGATATCAGACTTGAGGATGACTTTGAAATTCTCAGATTTCAAACTTGGAGATGACTTAATCAGATATCAGACTTGGAGATGACATGCTCAGATATTAGACAAGGAGATGACTTACTCAGATATCAGACTTTGATATATGTGTACTTACCCAGATATCAGACTTGGAGCTGTAAGGGATATCCTGGCAGAGTTCTGGGCTGAGATATGATGGGGTTCCTACCACTGTCTTTGCTACATCTATTGTATTATCCAAGACTTTGGAAATCCCAAAGTCACCTGATCATGTGAGAGAAATGTATACATATTCACAAACTATAAAATGTATAAATAGAATATATAATAAATGTAAAATTAAAATATATATATATAAATTCTATTAATTGAATACATTTTGATTCTCTTGAAAAGCATGCAATCAAAATGAGATTCTTCTGTAATCCAATGTACCAGGTACATACTGCAATAGTATTTAGTTGAACACTCACAATGTACCAGTAGATATTTTTTAATGGTCATTGCAGTATTTAACTCTTATGTAATGTAAATAAATCATATAAAAAATTATTCCTTAATGATTTTTTTGCTATTTTGCAATAAAATAATCCTTAACAGGGATAACAAAATTTCTAGGTGACTACTAAAAAATTTGCATGCAAATATTATGAACTTTGCAGATTCGTTAAAATTTTCAATTTATATTTTCGAAAAAAACTTATGACAATGCGAATACACATTAAAATTGATACCCATTCCCCTTTTTTTTTAAAATGGAAATTAACATACCTAGTTTAACCAGGTTTTTCTTTGTTAGAAACACATTTTCTGTTTTCAAATCTCTGAAAAATTTTATTGATTGAACATAAAAGGTGAAAAGAATACATGTATTGTGTTAAAAAATAATAAAATTGATTAAATCTTGAATAGTGCTTTAAAAACTGACTATTACTTGTGAATATTTACCTGTGTAGGATTTTGTTGGAATGTATGTATTGGACTGCCATTAAAATTTGCACAAACCACTACAAGACAAAAATAATAGAACAACAATTATGTTGTTTCATAATTACATGTTTCTAACTGACTTCAAAGTCTTCGTGAACCTTAAGAACCCTCGATATACACAAATGAAAGAATATTTTTTGGACTTAAAAAATGTATTGCATTAATTAGTCATATACTGAATTTATCTAGTTTTTTTTAACATGGGAAATGTGCCATTTTTCAACAGGAAAAATATATATTTCAACACAATCAAGTGCTAATGAACAGAAATATCTTTGGCCTACTCAAATGTGGAAAATACAAATCGACGTACATTTCGAATGTATACAATAACTTTATCTTAAATTGGTCTAATATAATATTTAGAATTCCTTAATTGATTACAAACTATGTCATACACTGTAGATTATAGTTTATTCTATTTTACATTAAAGGGCAGATCACTCCAACTGCACAGAATTCAAATACTAGTGAGCAGCGTAGCATATGTTCATCATAACTTTTTGAAACCTGCATATGTGCATACTCACATTCATAATCTGTTTTTCTTCAAAATGAGTCTTTTTCTAGAAAACCAAAAAAAAAAATTCATATAAACATACTTATTTTCAATACAAAAGAAACTTAATTTATTTGCTTAATTCATGCAAGTGTATTTACAGCGCCTTGAAAGAGAAACTTACATTTGCAGCTGCCTTAATTTTGTCATCTAAATTACCTCCATCACAAAAATCCTAAAAAAAATATTCCTAAAACATGAATTAGGAGATACATGTACATGTATGATCATATGTACTCAATTCATCACTTTGTATTCATTCTTATTAGGGTAAAACAAGCCCCATTCCAAATAAAAAAAAGAAAAAGAGAGAAAGCATGTGATCATCTCTTTCCGATTTTCTTTTCTAGCTTCTTTTTAAGCATAACATTTACTTCAGTGAAGCATATGAAAAGAAGACAAAATGTTGAGGTAGCTATATACATATCGTAATACTACATACCTGCACTATATACAGAAAGGATTCATCATCATCAAAAAATGAATCATGATATGACACAATGTGTGGATGCTTCAACTTCTCCAAAATTCTAAGGGTAAGAAAAAAAATGTAACCAATACAGATGAAGATGCTGTTTCATTCCTATACTGCTATATATAAAATAAATCTTCAGTAATATATAAATTATGTTCATAATTCTATAAAAACATCCAATTCCACAAGGGTTGAAAAATTAAATTCTTTTTTGAGGCAACACTTTTAAGAGGGCTTTATGGTCGTGGCCCATTTTTAGACTGTGTTGATCTCCTTTAAAAGGAGAGCTCTATAAAAAAATATAGGAAAATACCTAAACTCAAAAGGGGAAATATATGGATTTTTGTCTTTTTTTATTTACAATAATAGTTTATAGCTAAATAAATCATCTCTCAAAATTTTAGGCAGATCTTATGGTTAATTTGTTAACCATACAGCCTCCATAATTACATCCTATTCATAATTAAATTTTGAATAGGATGTAATTATGGAGGCTGTATGAAATTATTTGAATTTCACACTTTGGAATATGTGTATTGATTAATATTTACATTCTACTGTGTTTTTCCATTAAATTCTGTGATCTTCAAATGCCTCTAAATGCAACAAGTAGTCAAAGGTTAAAATGTCGAGTTTTATTATGACGTCACAAACGTTGAACGCTGTAAACTGCAACGTCACAAGCGAAAATCAAAGTTCACGCTTGTGGCTGTTACTGTGGCTGTTCCATTAATGTTAACTTACCCTTAGGATATGATAGGAATTTTAAGGTATGAATCACATTTGCAGACAAGGCAAGAAGTTTAAAAATGTAAATATAAGCATTGAATCATGATTTTTTGAAGTATACAGTCTCATAACTGCCGCGATGTGTGCATACAAATTTTCATAACGCGCTAACGCGCGTTACTCAATTTGTATGCACACATCGCGGCAGTTATGAGACTGTATACTTCAAAAAATCATGATTCAATGCTATATTATTATCTTGTTATTGGTAATGAAAAACAATAACATTAATGTTTATGATTTTCCATTTTAAAGGACAAATTAATGTGTCCACTGTCCTATTACAAGTACAACAATGTACCGGTAGTAACAAATGAATGATTTCAAATGAACTGTTTTTGTTCTTATACCTAGCTTCTTTCTGCACAGCTTCCCTTGTTCTGTTTTTCCTTGATTCATCTAACTCAACCTTCTTTAGAGCACAATACCTACCATAAATAATGAATGATTTAATACTGAGAATGTTTTAGACAAGAAATACAACATACATACTGTCTTATAATTTTTTACATTTGTTATATTAGATGGGAATCTTGTGGTTTTCTAATGCTGAAAGTACATGTATCATTTATGTTCATTCACATTTTTTCAACAAATAATGACATTTAGCATAAATTCCAAACTAAAATCAATTCTGTTGTATACAGTTGTTTACTGGCTGTTAGTGTTATGACCAAAGAATGTTTCTCCCTCAAGACATCTACGATTGCTATAGCAAAATCAGTCCAGGACAAACAATGGTACTCACTTTTTGGTTTCATTGCTACGGGCTAAGAAGACTGCACCACAACCTCCTGCCCCCAGCTTGTGAACGATTTCATACCTCTCCATGCTCAAAAGTTTTGTTTACGAACTATAACTCATGGTATCACCATTATTTTATGGGAGTTGGTCTCACAGCTCTAAAGAATAACAACAACAAACAACCATTTCAAAGAATCGATCAATATACTGGTAGTTGGATGTTTGCAAAAAAATTGATTATTATTAGCAGCAGTTAAACAAAAACTGTCTTTCATGTAACTTTTGCATAACAAACTGAATGTTCAGGAACTTGGACAGAAACATGCATGTTCTTTTCCCCCACAAATAGTCTAGGTAGAAGAATGAAGTACTTAGGCCAATAGAATTTCCAATCATATCATCAATAGGCTGTTATCATGAAAATGCTCATCTGAATTGATATTAGAATTCTCCAGACGGTAAAATGTCCTTGTCTTATTTTATATTACTCTTGGGCAATGTTTATAAAGCTAAAAAGCTGAAGAGGACAGCAACACTTAAATAGATTGATTTTGTAAAGTGCGTAATCAATTATTACTTGCACGATCTTAGATATCTGAATCGAATTATTTACTCCATATGATGTAAATATAAACACAAATTATGGGTTGGAATTACTTCTGAAATTATTCTCTATCATTCATAATATCCAAGACATTGAATAATCACCTCTTTGAAATAGTTAAGCTAAAATTATATCATCGTCATCATAATTGTTTCGTGCAACGTAATCTTGTGAAGCAATACCTAGCTGAAGGTCACGAAACTGTGATTCTAATTTATCAAATTCCTTTTCTCGTCGCCTTTATTTCAAGTCATTCCTATTTTCACTCCATCTTGTAAACAATGTAACAGGATGTGGAACTTTACGAAAGAACGATTTTCATTGGATTATAAGTTAACATTGTATCCAATGCAATTAACTGTTTTACATTGGATTTAGTTTCTAGATGCGGGAATTTTCAAACTCAGCATAGGGAATGATTTTTTTCCACAATCCTTCGAAATATTTTTCACTTTAAGAAAAAATATACTAACTCTACATAGTCAATTTAACATTAGTTGTCATATTTATTTCATCCTTCATGATATTTTTTAGTTCATCAACCGATCAAAATGTAAGGTATGTACATAAATGTACTCATAAACATATATCATTAAAAATACACACAATGGTATTAAAAATCATCTTAATATGCACAACATACATATTAATTCATATAGACTTTTTTTAAAAATTTGATATTCTATTTGATATATTAATATCTTTATCATTGTGATTTGAAGTTTGAAAAATAATTGTCACTGTCATTAGCAGGAAATCGTCCATTAGGTGGCACAGAATTATTATTGTAGGCTTGACGACCCTGATTTCTCTGGCCAGCAGGGGCACTAGTCGCAGCAGTGTCTTGTATAGTGATTGGTGTATTCCATAGAGTGTGTGTCGGAGGAAGGATCTCGTCTGGTTTTTTCTGGTTTTGTAAAATGGAGGCAAGTTTGGGAGTGTCTGTGCCCTGTTTCTGAGTTTTGACATAATATGTTACTGGTCCTGTACTAGTAGATGCTGTTGTCTGAGAGTCATTCCTTCTGGTCATGGTGACATATTGGACTGAAGGGGTGAAGGTGGCATGTAAGCTAACAGGAAGGAGGGACACCGAGGGCTGTGAATGGTTGGAGGATGCCAACTGATTTGCCAGTGAGCTTGGGTGATCCTGGTTATCTAAATGGATCGAGTGAGCAGGATCTGCATTCATCTGGTACTGATATTGTATCTGTTTCTTAATGGGGGACATGTTTTGTAAAGGGATTTCTTGAGAGGTGACTGCAGAGGACTGACCAATATTCAGGTTATTTTGAGGTGAGCTTTCCTGTAGCTGTACATGTTGAAGCTGGGCAGCAGGTACCATCTGTATGAATGTTTCACTCTGAGTCTTGGTATGTTGCACATACTGTCTCCCTGTATTTGCAAGCATAGCTTGGATTTCTTCTGTTGTGTAAGTTTTCTGGCCTTGTTCTGTGGTATTCAAATTTTGGGAATTTCCCTGAACTAAGTTGATAGGTGTTTCCAAAGTGTAAGGATGATCTGCGTGATGAAGTTGATCTCCACTGACATGATTCAACAGGAGCTGGGCTGTCTCTACATCTCCTAGAGCCATCTCCTGGGATATAGGAATGTTGATGGTCTGTAACAGGTACTGCTGGGGATCCTGCAAATCAGCAGCGGATGAACTGGTTCCTGCACTTGCAGCAGTGGATTCGATCAGAGAGCTCAGGGTTGAATGTATTGGATTAAGGTCTGTACTCGATTCACTGGCTTTGACATGAAGCTGGGAAGCAAGCTTAACAGCTCCTCCATTGACAAGAGATTCATTGTATGTCTGGCTGTCTACCACATCAATCTCACCCTTCTGGTTCATCAGCATGACATTTTGTGTTTTGGTTGTGGTTTTTGACTGGCCTGACTTTGCTGATTTTGAGTCTTTCTGTACACTTGGATTTGGCTCATCATATTCTTCATTGACTTCTACAATACACAGCACAGAAGGGTTGTACTTGATGCTTTCCATCAGGTACTTGATTTCATCAGAGCTGAGCTTATGCTTGTTTGTGAGATGGATTCTCATGTTTCCCCTTGTTGTGCTTTTGTATGTACACTCTGGACACTGGAATGGCTTTTCTCCACTGTGAGTTCGCTTATGGACTAACAACTGGGTACGTGTTTTGAATGTTTTGGTGCACTCTGTACAGGGATGTTTGCGTACTGTGCTGTGCTTATGATATACATGGCTGTTCAGACATGTTCTAGATTTGAACCCTGTGCCACAGGTCTCGCACACAAATGGAGTCTGTTCAACATGAATAAGTTTATGGTCTTTTAACTGGAACTTTGTAAAACATTCTTTTCCACAGATATCACATTTGTATGGTTTCCAGCCTTTTGGTAAAGGAACACCATGTCGGAAGTACTTATGATAATGCATATAATAATGATTCGCATCCTTGGTAACATAGCCACAGATATCGCAGGACTTTGGAGCTGCTTCTCTTTTACCAATCTCAATATGATTCATAGAATCTACTACACTCATCTCGTGAGTTTTCATAACATGGGTGATACAACGTTTAGGAAATACAAATTCATTCCCACACAAACTACAGATGAAAACCTTTTCGTCATCAGGTACTGACTTTGCCATTTCTTCCAGTTCAGAGGCATATCGGCTTATCCCAGAATATGGTGTTAGTTTGGAGGATCCTGCGGAGCTACTTTTAGCTTGTTTTTTCTTTTTCTTTCCCTTGTTTCCTAGAAGAGGTTTGATATTGGTAAATGTAGCTGTGTCATTCTTGAAGATGTAAGAAGCCATTTCTTCTACTTCTTTTTCTGCAAATTCTCTTGCTCTCTTCTTTGGTGGTTGTCTGGTAGTCTCAGACTTCAGTAAAGGTGAGTTAGAGTGTGCTCTCCTTCAAAATAAAAACAATTATCATCTGTTTATTCCAATCTTATTAAAATCAGATCCTCAATCCGCTCCTTGTTTCTCTATTGTCGCTACACGAGGATCTGAAGAAACACCGCCTGGGGTCACCTCCTGGTGAACTTTGATTTAAGAATATTCATGAGTTATTTTAGCCAATCAGAGGAAGTGTTAGAAACGGTAATTTTGGGTTACAAACAAAAATGGAGTCGTATGATGAAGCGATGGCACATGTTCTTGCATCTTTCAGTATCAGCAAGCTAGAGATGGAGCATAAGTTGATATTAAATGCCCTCAGGGAATCTAAAGATTTTATTAGCATGACTTCCTAAACACGTAACTGAGGAATGGAACTGACGATTTCATTGGTCAAAACAAAGTTCACCAGGAGGTGACCTCAAGCAGGGTTTCTTCAGATCCTTGTGTAGCGACAATAGAAAAACAAGGACCGGATCAAGGATCTGATTTTAATCAGATTGCTGTTTATTCATAAATCAAGTTTAAATATCAAAAACTCATACTCACAAACTTTTCGTGACAAAAAAGCATTGAAAATGGAATAAATTTGAAAAGAAAATGCTCATACTTTTTGCTAAGTCCTTTCTTGATGCTGCTAAGAGTTGATGATTTCTTTAATGTCCTGAAAGTTTTTCCCCCTTTCCTGGCACCCTCAAACACTGCCCTCTGCATCCCTGATTGTGTGGTAATAGAGGGAGGAGTGTAGTCACTGTCTGTGTCCTCATTCATCTCCTCAGACACCGCACCTAGATCCTCCTCCTCAAATTCTCCCTTTTCTCTGTTGCCTGAAGTCTCCTGGGCTAACATTGAAAGCCTTCTTTTTCTAGGATGGTTGAGATATGACGACTGTGCAACTACTGTTGGGATATTGCTGTTTTGTTTAGGTGATACATTTGCTCGTTTTTCAGATAGAGGCTCAGGTTTGGTAACTCCAGAAGCTAGCTTTTTATTTGATGGGCTGGTTTTCTTGGATGTATTAGTGGAAGAATCATCTTTGAATGTTTTCTTACGGACAGAACCAGACTGAGTGCGTGTCCCATACATGTGGTTGACTGTGGTAGGAATAGGGCAGGTTTTATTAGCCTCCTTAATTGGTTTCTTTCCACTGCTAGTTAATGGCTTGTTTACATTCCGATCCTCTTTCTTTGTTGGGGTCTTTTGCACACCTTCAGGAGATGCAGTGGTTTTATGGGGTGAGATTGGACTCACCACAATAGAGATGTCTTCGTTCATGACATTCAGTAAAGAGTTGTCAAGTTTATAATGAAGGACAAATTGTGTACAGATTTTAAGGAGATGTTCCAGATGAAACAATTTAGCTATTCTGGCAAATTTCCCCACATTTTCTGTAGTGATGGTGACATTTCCATCATACAGGTAGTGAATCAACTGAGAGGCCACTTCCAGAGGAATTCCAGCAGGCAGACTCACTCGAATGGACTCACCAGGACTGGGGTTGGCCATTTTGTTCATCAAGAAAGGACTGGCTGCCATCAGTACAAGCTTGTGAACCTGTTCAAATGATTTTAAGTAAATCATATAAAATAGTAACTCTCACATAAATATTTACTACATTATAACTTAAAGTTGTTTTTCAAAATTGAGATTTTAATATTAATTAAGGTCTGCATATAAACTTTGATGCAATCATATGTAAATTATGAAAGTTTTCACTCATTACCTGGTAAATCTCTGTCATCAATACTGACCTTTATATCTTTCCCTCCAGCTACAAGAACAGCATCACAAAACATGCCTTGCTTCAGTAGTCCGAACATCTTGCTCATCAGTTCTCGCGGTAGATTAGTCTCGGTGTAGTCCTGCGTGGCGAGCTTGTCCTCAGTAGATGAGCTCAGAGGGGTGTCTTTCTCCATCCTCATCACTTTCTCACTGATGTTATGTCTTGGCTTGTAGGGTGTTGTCTTCATTGCTGGAGGAGGATCAAGGTTCTTCCCAGATGTGGAATCTGAACTACCAGTAGTTGGTGCTGCTATAACAGAAGTTTCAGTTGGGTTGTTTCTGAAGACTGGGATACCTGAAGTCAACTCACTCCCTCTGCCTGTGTATCCCTTAGGAGGTTTTACAATCATAGTCGAGGCCCTGTCAAAGCTGAATTTTCTAACAGGAGTGCAAGGTACGTCTTGATCAGGTACTATATTCACTAAAGAATATTGTTTACCTGTGCTTTCATTTCCACACTGATTTGAAATTAGATCATAGGAAACTTTGGATGGACTGACATAACTGGACTTGTAAGGTGATATATGTGTATTGGAGTGAAATTGATCATTAATGTTGGATGGCATGTAATTTCTGTTAGGAGAGGTTTGCTCTGTTGCCTGCATACTGTAGTTGCTGACGTAGCCATGTTGCATGCCTGTGTTGCCCTGGTTGCTGGACTGTAGGTCTAGCGGTTGCTGGTATAGAGCCATGTCCCCTTGTTCGTTCATTGATGACAAACTGAGGTCTGTTGCCATAGACAAGTCGTGTTGATACCTCTGATTAGATGAATCCATCTTTCTAAATTCAAAATTTGAAAATCATGTATAATACAGTAATATTAAATCTTTGAAAAATGTTTTTGAATCATTATTTATATGAAATTTAAGTCACATAATATTAACAAATGATTTTCTACTTTGTTGTTAGAACCTCTGACACTGAAAACAATGCCACACATACGTTTTTTTAATTTCACTTCAATGACATGGTAATACATCAGTTAAACTAATTATGTGCATTTATATATATACATCTTCGCTACGCGAGGGTTTTCGGTCCACTCAGTTTGTGTAAGGAGATCAAATGGCGCATTAGAAAGCCTTGGCTAGTGAAGATGATTTATATATGCATGGATCCACAAGTACTACAATAATCTACTACATCATAGGACATGATTTCTTCTATTGAGAATTATAACCAGTTTTTGTTATAAATTTAAGAGTTTATTTATTCATATTGACATTTTTCAAAAGTTTGTTCCCTTTAATAAATATCTCTTTTTTAATGTAATGAATTAAGACACATATGATCTATAGGGAGTTGGGGGCGTGTTTCAGGACACCCCCCCCTCACTTTTGGAAATTTTGAAAAAAAATTTATACAGTATAAATTTACCAAAATTAGGCATTTCCTCCCTCTTCAGCTTTTAAGGATTTAAACAATTCGGATTACTCAATGTATTGTCTAAGGGTGATGGCCGTGATATTTTCTATAATCTCTACTTGATCATTTAAAAACATGCAGGTAATGAGAGATATTCAAAATTTTTTGTATATAAGTGCTATATAATATAAAAATTCATGGTGCTAATTTTAATATAACCAAGTACATAAACAATAAATGATAGTGCATTAATTATCAAATAATTATGGACATACACATGTATTGCGAGCCTTAACTTTCCATAAAAGAAAAATTTACAGCTATAGTTATAATAGTTTTTCAAATGGATTAACAATTACTACATTTTTAAGAATACAGACATAGACTATACTTTACTTTGTAAAAACAGACTACAAAAGAGTGACCTTGAACAATAAACAATCTCGTTATGTCTTGTATCAAATAAGTCCAGGTAACGGCTCACGGATAGAACAATCAAAGCTTATAAAACAATGTAAACATTGCAGAAAGTCTGTACTTTCGCTCATCAGAATATACTGCTTACCTTACGGACAAGGGGAGGCAGAAAAACGGGCTACATTACGGAATAATATATCGGATGTTTTTCCATCAAAATGGCTACTGGCTATATTTATAAACCGTAATGGGGTCACGAGCTCTTCTTTGTGCCTAGATTCATGATGATGTTTTAGATTTGATTTTGCATTGCATGTTGGATAACTAGTCTGATTAGGTTTTACGATCTGTTAAATATTTTGTAAACACAATAAACATTCATTTATTGTGATATTATGAAGCACTTCCTGTGCATCTTCCTAAATATAGCCCGTTTTCGAAGTCTGTCTATTTTTAGCATATGACAACAAACCCAGGGATCTCGCCAATCTCTTATGAGAAGTGGACAGACATAGCCTACGTCTACTTCTCTTAAGAGAATATTCGCCTACCGAGCATGCTGAGTGTTTTAACTATATAAGAAAAGAGATCTTTAATTCAATTTTCTTGCAAATTATCTTAATTAATGAATACGTGTTTTAGACATGCATATCTTAATTCATTCGCAGTTATGCAAGTTTATTTTGAAGGAGTATATACCATGTATACTGTATGTAGAACTGCATGCATGCTGAAGGAAAATATTGCAGAACATTTTGTCGTGATTAACAGATACTTTTGCAGCTGGATAAATATTTATATAAAAACACAACTCTGTACAATTTAACGAAAATAAATTATGTTTACGTCATTCATTACGTCGACTATCTTTTCGATGTACGTCACTGCGTCGAAGCAGACGAACTTTTTGCAAGTGTGTGATGTCACTACGACGAAAAAGCAAGATAGAAAACAATAGAAAAGCGCACCGCAAAGTAGTATACAGTATAATTAAGTAGCAATTTTATTTATTCCGTTGTGTTTTTACTATTCTGACGAGGACTGTATTTCACCGCAACTACAATTGACTGCAATGGAAGTACTTGACAACGAATTCATGGATCACCATTACCCATCATCAGTTCTCGAAAATTTGAAAAGCTTATGGCTTTCAAAAAGATTATGTGATGCAACTTTAGAGGCTGGACCTGTCAAATTTTACGTATGATTTTAAATTATTTACACCCATATGTCAAAAGTACGTCAATTTATTACTTTTTTCCTATATTAAGTTGAAAACCAGACTTATCATTTCAAAGGATTTCTGATAACTTTTTCGTCAGATTTAGAAAGAATTTAATTTATTGATTAATGCAGAAAATATTTTGCTCTAATATTAACAAAAAAGCACTTAATTAATTTATAAATCTTTTTCAAAATCGGTCAATGCCAATGGACGACGTTTATAACAACTCTTTGAAAATGTTGGTGTTCAATTAAATTATAGTGAAAAGAAAAAGATTGACATATTTTGGCACCTGAGCGTAGGCCTATTTAACTTATCATATGATTTTAAAATTCTTCATACATTACTAATATATCCTTGTGTGCCCATATCTTTAATATACAAGTGTTGATTCTTAATTGCTCAAACTGTGATCTATTAACAAACCAATAGTGGGGCCATATTAGGAGTGGTGCAGAGTTCAACATTTTAAGATCAATTCTATGTAAGAATCAAAATTCGGTGGCCACGCATAGTCACAGATTTTCCTCATACTTTACAATTTGATAGACTTTGATGAGTAAAAATGCCTAACACCATTTATTTGTTGCTATGTGATCCCGTTGCCATGGTAACAGAGGTTAAAGATGTAAAAATGGCATTTTAATGCTTATTTGAGAACATATTGTGAGTAATGTGCACAACTTGGGGTTTCCAGAGTAGAATTTATTATTAAAAATAGTTGTCATTTTTCAAAAGAAAGAAAAACTTTCATGGAGAAACACATATTTTTAGAGCGTTTCCATGGTTACTAAACAGAAATTTAAAAATATGTTTTTTTCATTTAATTTGGATAAACAGAGCAAATCTTGGATTTTTGGTAAACGATTGATTGTGATGATTGTGCATTAAAGAATTTATATATGAAAATTTAGAACCGTTGCTATGGTAACAAGCTTAAAAATAAGGTAAATAATAATATTTTAAGGTATATTTGAATGAATATTATTCACTTAAAATGAATAAATATATAAAATCATTTTGTGAGAAAAAATCAAGTATGTCCTAAACTTTAATGACATTCGAAAAAAATCTGACATTTTCTAAAAATAAATGCCGTTGCTATGAACTTTTCAAAAAGTAAGAATTTCTGTGTGATTTTTTACGCAACTTAATTTTCCATAGCAACAACACTTCTCTGTTGCATAACAAAGCTTTTTGTGGTATAAAATAAAATTTAAGATATATTTTTACAAGTTCAAACTAAAACAATTGCAAAAAAATTATAAAATCAGGAATTAAAGCATATCAATATTTTCTCAGTTTTTCCTATTTTTTGGCCTTGGTGCCATAGCAACGAATGTCAATTTTCATAACAAAATAAATATTGCATGGACATTGATAAGGATGTAAACATTTAATGGTTTCCCATTTCGGCTTTTTAAAAAACCGCAAAAAACTGATTTAAAAAATTTGTAACGGTTTACATGGTAACATTTTAAAATTATTGGTTTCTCCATCAATTTTCTGATATAATTAAAGAATCTAAAATAGGACAAAAGCTGTTTTATGTCTTTGATAGTTTACATTAGTGGACAAAACCTTCTAATATGGCTTCAATGTAGGTAGGTTTTGCTATTTTTCCATATTTAGCCTCGGTTACCATGACAAGTTACCCCCAGCAACCATTTCTTTTAGTGGCTTTTTGTGTTTTACACCTAGGTGTGTCTATGTATGAAATATAAGGAAAATTGGTGACTATGCGTGGCCATACCCTTTTATAAATCTTTGTTTCTTACCTAGAATTGATCATAAGGAATGCATAATGAAAAAAATTCTCAATTCTATAATATGCTACAATTTGTAAAATTTATATGCAAGCATAAGTTATTTTTTTATTATTTTTGATCTGATATATAAATTTGATATTATGTAAATTCAAAGGACTTTATATGATAAAAGTTACATGTAGTTTTGGCCCTCAGAAATGAATATTCCTAATAAAAATGTGTTAATTAAAAAAAGTGTAATTATAAAGATTATTTATGTTATAACCTGAGTATGAAATGAGTTGCTGAATATTTCAATTATTTTTTACCTGTCTGTCAGACTTGTTTTTTTAAAGCAACTCCTCTGAAAACATGCACTAAAACAAAAAATCATGAAACTGTAATTAATATTAAAGGTATAATGCACATTCACAGGAGAACTTCAAATTTTGCCCCGTAAGCCTTTTGAACTTTAAAGTTTGGCCATTATTGAATCAAATAGGAGCTTGAACCAGTTTGTTAGCTTTACTTATATTTACTCCTTCAATACCACTGACCAGAGTTTCATAAAACTCAAATTTTAGTTAATAAGGACATAATGTGGAATAATGGGCTCACAGAAAATTTCAATTTTGTTATTAATCTGAAAATTTTTCCCTATCTGAACTTTATAGAAGATAGGACATTACTATATAATATATACACACATATTACTATATTATAGTACTGAATATACAAATATTAAATGCAATTTGTCAGTGCAGCTCATTTAGATCTTAAACTATATAATTATGCACTGAGCAAAATTTTGTGCAACTTTGTGGTAAATATACTAAATAAGAAAAAAAATACCGGTGAATTGTGTGTATATTCAAAAGGTATTTAATATGGAAATTGATTCTGATTCCTTCATTTTTCTGGGGGGTCATTCCCCTTTTGAGTGCATGCCTTTCCCCATTATTGATTAAACTACTTTAAAACAGTTTGTTGAGGACTCAGGTTATACAGGTAATTTAACTCCTCTGAAACCACTGAATAAGATTAATGTAATGAAACTTTGTTGTTAATGAGGACACAATGTGTATTGATGACTGATGTGTCATGCACATAGGCCATAATTTTAACATATTTATACATGTACTATTAAATAGTTAATGCCATTGTAGTTCTTCTGTTGAAACTTTTATCAGTGGTAAAAAAAGGACAGAATATGTTAGTTTGATATTTACATGATGTACCGTAAATTTGCAAATGCCTTCATTTTTGGAGCTATGCTCCTTTAGAACATACAAGTGACAGGTATGGCCATTATTGATTACACTACTAAAAGAAATTGTAAGCTCAACTCTTATAGAAATTTCATGAAACTTTGTTATTAAAAAGGACATAACAGTAAAGCAATCAAGATGTACAAATTTACAGGAAATTCCAATTTCATAATTTTTGGAGAATTTATCCCTTTAAAATATACCATAAGTCTAGCATGGCCATGCAATCTGTTTAAAGTTGGATCCTTTGATCCTTTCCAGTAGAATTTGTTGAACCTTAAATGACAAACTGTCACTGTGACATCTAGCTATATACACATGATATTTCAATTTTCCTAATAAATGTTGCCCCTTAGAATTTTTGCCATCATTGAATATATACCACTGAACTAATTTTTCAGTATAACTCCTCTTTAACATTTGAACAGAACTTTATGGAACTTTGTAGTCTTTAAACTTATACAATGAAATGCATTTGCAGCATTTTTGCAGAAAATTATGATAAGAGAGTTATGGCCCTTTTATTCATTTGTTGTATTTCGTAATTTGTAGCTTTGCCAAGTATTGCGGGAGTGTGGGAATGAGCGCATGCTCACTTTTTTCTTTAAAATTTATTCACGGTACCATATTATATGTTGAAGATACAGTTCTATACAATACTGATTTTTTGTTGACAGTGAATAATATAATCAATCAGTTGATTTATTTCTTTTTATTGGTAGGTCCATCGTTTGATCCTGATAGCAATGATTCCAGGGTTGAACCAGCTACAGATCTGTACAACAGTAAAGCCACTTGAAGTGATTCTTCCAGCAACAATAAAAGCTGAAGCATTAAACATCATAGTTCACTACCTGTATACTGGAGCTTTGCATTTAACCCCACAGAATGCTTCTTGGGTAGAACAAATTACACACCTTTTGGGATTGGCAAAGCTCTACCCATTTTGTAAGCAGTATCAGTGTTATTTGAAGAGAAAGAAATTGGTTACCCAGGCAGTTGAGTTATTCAAGAATCCCATTCTTGTGCTAAGTGAATCTGAGAAGGCAGTGCAAGTTCATTATTTGGAGTCTGAGCAACAATTGGGTTTCCTAAAAGGGCAGCTTTCCATTTCAAACTTCCCATCAGTTATAAAAAACATTTCTGTTGTCAAAAATGAGGAATCTGATGACAAAATCGAAGGAATTGAAGCAAAGAATTCAGAGCTTGCATTAAATCATAGCGATTTTACTTTAGGAACCTTTCTAGAGTCATCATCTAAAGAGAGATTACATTTTCAAATTTGTATGAGCAACACTAAAGATTGTGAGATATATGAACCAAACTCCTCAGACACTACCTCTATTCAAAGACCATATGCATCATCAGAAACTTCTACATGCACAGCATCAGAAACTTGCATGATTAATGATTTGTTAAGCTCTAATGAGGAAAACTGCAGCAATGAATCAGAAAATGGAACAGTTGGAAAATGCACAGCAATTACCAGTTTGAATGATTCCAAAAGTGAAACTTGTGAGAAGAAAGCTGAGGATGTAATGCTACAACACATTAAATTGGAACCTGTATCAGAAGATGAGTTGGAATGTGGTGTTGATAGGGGCATTTTGCAGGGTAAGGGTACTATATGTTAATGTATTGATCAGGTATTCTAGTAACTTTAACCAAAGTTAAAAAAGAAAAATGTCCATTTAATAGGTTTTAATTATTTCAAACATTGTAGATAAGTACATAGATGGAAGGCAAGCTGTAACCACTCAGTTGAATTCCCAGTTCACAAGACAGAAGTTACACATAAGTAACCCTGATCAACTAGGCAACACCAATGCTAATGGTTTATCAACTATGTCTAAGGAAAAAGAGGATTTTACCATTTTCTGTCCACTCTGCTTGATCTATTTTAATTGCAGAAAGTCCTACACAGATCATCAGAGTGTTTGTTTTGATACCTTTCATCACAACGAATTATTTAGGCTTGAGCAGAATGAAAAAATACATCAGTTTTGCAATTCAGTTCCCAGAAGTAAGAATCTTTTTGGTGACAGTTGTACATTAATACTTCCACTTACCATAATCATTACTTGTGAGTATTTTATGATTTCTTGACTATTCGTTGATAGCTAGCAGGATTCCTTATCAAAGTAGCACAGGTGGCAGAGTTTTCTCTTTTGTAAGGTATGAAAATGTGTGGCCACTTTTTATTTAAATTTTTGTAAATTCTTTAAAACGCTAATACAAGTATATACTGCAGAGAGTTTGAATATATAAATTGAATTCAATATAAACTACAGACAAAGGATGGAGTCTGCCACCAAATCATCAACATATACAGTTCCTGTATCTCCTGACAGAGAGCAAGCTAGTCATGTTCAACAAATAGAGGCACAGGTACAGACTCTACAATTGATTGTTTTTGTAAAATTACAGTGTAATAAATATAGAAGTTTATATATGAAAAAGTGTTAATGTTTGATCAAAATAGTATGTTACAGCATGATTGTCATTTATAACAAAAACAATTTCTAAGATGCCTTTAGATGATGTACCTCTTTTTAGATGATGAATATAGTTGTTTATCTTGATTTAGACAGAAAACAATAATTGTATAGAATTGAAAAATCCAGTGCCAGAAGGAAATGGTGGAGAGTCAGGAACGATAGAAGATAACCGATACATACCATTCAGTTTGAATGAGTGTGCCAGTTTCACTCCAGAAAGTATGGAAGAAAAGTTAAGCACAGGGAGCAAAAGGTCTTTGCTCTCAGACTTGTTGAGAGATGATGAAGTAATGGAGGAAAACAGACAAACTGAAAACTGCGATGGCGTTCTGCAATCAAATGCTATTGAAAACACAGTGAATCACACCTTGGATAGAGAAAATGATGCTGATGATCTGAAATTGAAAATTACAGATGTTTGGACTCTAAAAGGTAAAAAATATCTTCTTTGGGACACATTATGATAAAAACTTAAAAAGGTAAATTATATTATGCTTGTACATGGATTGACCCAAAACTCAAACAATGTAGTATATGCCATAGTTTTCTCTTTCTAGATGTCAATGAACATTCAGAACTGTTTCCTGGAGACTCTCAGAGAAAACTATCAAACAAAGCTAAAGACCAACCTGAAATTAACAAAATGGAGGACAGATCCAAGGAAGCATCCAATTTTTTTTCCTTGTATGATGTGGAAACAGTTGGAAATAAGTTATATATCAAAAGAAAAACCACAGGAGGAAGTCATGAGGGGAATCAGACATGTGATCAACTCAAAACTAGGACAGACAAAATGAGTAGACAAAGGGGAAAGCAAGTCAATGCTGAAGCAAATGTACACAGGAATGGTAGCAATGTAGAAATGCAAGAAGGGGGAAAAGCTGCTGATGAAATGGCCGATCGTAATGTTTTACTAGAAAACACCGAAAACAAAAGAAGAGAATGTTTCAGTTCTGATGGTAAATCAGGGAATGAAAAGGTTGTGATTACCCAGACTCCCATAAAGAAATTGACCAGTATTATCACAGCTGTATCTGCAGGAGAAAACAAACACCTATTGAAGAAGAAACAAGGAAATAATGAGGATATAAAAGCAAGAGGTTCATCAAGCAAAGAAGATAAATGCAGCATGCCATCTAAGAGTAATATCAATAATGCTTCTAGTATTCAGAAGGACCAGCAAACAGAGAGAAAGGTGTATGAATTTAGAGAAAGAACAACAAAAGTCATAAATCAACGGGTGCGAGATTATTTGGGCATTAGAGATGAAAAAACTTCAAATAAAGTTAGAACCCAGCATCAAATCCATCAGGCGAGTGTGTGTTCACCAACCGTTAGTGGAGCAGGAGAACTGTTAAGTTCATCAAAGAATGAAGTTTTAATGGAACAAGATGAACCTAAAATGTACAATTTAGTCAATACATACAGTTGCAAGACCAATTATCCGAACGTGGGTCCTCTAAACTTTTACTGGAAATCTTCTTTACAAGAAAAAATTGCCAGGATTAACAGGGAAAATTGCATTGTTATTCCAAAGCAGTGGAAGGATTGGAAAGAGGAAAATTCAACAAAAGTGACAAAAGAACAGTTGGAACCAAAATTGAGGGAAGTTCCACCGATGGTGTTAAAGAGAGTTCCAAATGCAACAGATGACTTGGTGAATAGAAATGCATCATGCACTTCAGAAGTTTCGCGCCAATATACAGTGCCTTTAAAGAAAAGGAAGCAGTACTAACTTGAAGATATATCTACTTTAACAGCATTTCTAACAATAATTCAAATCATAATCTACTGGAATACGAAACTAGAAAAGTTTTATATTGTGCAACTTTATTCCAAAGAGAGTGTAGATGGACAGTTTGTGTCAATGTGTAATTGTGAAAAAATTTAAATGCTTTAAATTTATGAACATTATGTTTCAGTATGGGATATGGTAAAAAAAATCACTATATTAATATACATGAATTTAAGTATACAGGGACCATGCTGAAAAGTAGAGTTACGTTTCTTTTCGAGTTTGTTATCAAAATGTAAAATATTTTGCGTTTTCAGGTTGTACATGTATAATTCAAATTTTTCAAAACAGAAAAGTTAAAAGCATCAACAACGTCGTATAAAAGAAGACTTTATTATGTTGTGTAAATAAATAATGCATGTGCACACACATCAAATTTAAGACATTGTTAAGTTTTTATTAACGAAAATATGCAACATATTGAACATAGTAAATACCATAGTAGTTTCAGCACAAGATATTTTGTTCACATTCCCCACTGTTAATCTATATCACATAGTTGTAAAACTCATATGAAGTATGTTTATATTAACCATTCAATATATTTATATGATTTTGCTATTAAGTTTTCACACATTGCAAATTGTTGTATATTTATGTTAAAACCATGCATGATGCTTTTGAACAATGATAAATGAGGGAGAAAAAAATAACTACTCGTATCATTATTGTGTATTCTTCATATTTTTCTTAAACTTATATATTTATTAGTTCAATTGAAACCATTTATGATTTATGTACATCACAATGAAAACAACAATATTTGCTTCCTTAATAATACATGTTCAGTAGCTCACTAAATGCATCATGTACACGTACCATCATACCGGAATAATTAATTCCGGTTTATTCTACTGAATTTAACTACTTTCCTCCTAAATAATTGTTTGTATGAAGGAAAAAAATATATGAGTTTGAGATTCCAAGTATATTAGCTGATAGCGTCTCGAGTAGAGTCGTCATATCCGTCTCTGGTGTCATCCAAATTCATTGCGTAATGTGTAGTAAAAACAAGATGACAGGACTATCCCAAAAACCTGAAAAAATATCAATCCATATTTTAAAGTATAATTGTAATCATTTTGTGTACCAATCTATTGCCAAACGGTAAGATTTCTCGTGTTTGTAATCTATTTCTTTATATCGCTGATTGCAATGTACTCTTTCCCTTTTCAAACATAGCCCCTTGTCTTGCATTATGTGACAAATATATCCAGAGCGATTTATATTGCACTTGCTGACTTAACAAATGTTCAAGCTTGGATACCACAGAGGAGCGATGATTGCATGATTGCGATGACTAGAGAACTTTTTATATATCGATTAAAAATAAATGCATTCGGCCATCTTATGCAAATTGGTGCAGTTTTGTATCGTAACGATCGAGTGCATTGTGTTGTAGATGCTTCCTCGAGCTGGAAGCTTTGTGCTTAACATTTGTTATCTGCATGTATCGTTAGTAAGTGTGACTTGTAAGTCAAGTTTAAATGTATTATTATACATGTAATCTAATTTCAAAAATGCAAAGCTTCTCTTTAATCTGAAGGCTATAGGATCGAACAATGTCTGCATGCTAGAATCGCCACCAGTGCTTAATATTGTCCACTCAGCAAGCCCAGACGAAAGGACCAAAATAGTTGCACAAGTATAATGTTTTGACCTCGACTTTTGTCTCCAGTCGATTTTTTCATATGTGCTTATGACTGACAGTTCCGGTAATTTTTAAAAAAACCTTTATTATTTTTTGCCTGGGGCTTTGGTGAAGACATACATACATGTACATGTATCTATCGGTATATACAGATAGAACTACCGGTTTATATAGACAAAATTTCCGGTATATACTTACTTGAACGACGGAAAAAGAAAATCCTCCCCATCCAATGATAAGTAGATTTTCTTTGGTCCATTCCTCCAACACCTCGCCGCACTCCTTTGAAAAACAATAATACATGTACGTAGTTACATGTATATATAGAGTATTGCATTCGTCTTTAAAAGTTTGAAAGTTTTGCTATACATGCATTAAAAGTTTATTAAAAATACGTTCAATGTTGTCACTTACTTGATTATAAATTGTATAATGCGTATAATTATTTGTGATGGATTTTTGAAAACAGGAATGTGGCATTTTTCCATTGGCCCAATGTGTTGAATTAGTGCTTCCACAGCACTGCATCTAAAAGTTGTAATTTATATATTTACTGAAGAAGAGTACTTAATATCAATCTATGAGTACATTAGAATCATGTACTTTTCTTCATTGTTTTTTCTTATGTCAACAAACAGTGGAATAATCAGTGTTTGTAAAGAAATGTGCCACCCCTTTAGAATTATAATTTTCCTTGTAAAGGCACCATAGCCTTAATTTTACTTTGATTGGATTTAGAAATATTGTACAGTCGCAGCCTAACCTGGCGTATATCATCAATATAAATGAGAATCTCTGTCGCGCCTTATAGTAATCAGTCCGTCCGCCTGTTCGTCCGGAGTATATTTCCCCCTTCCCCTTGCCTAATCTGACTTATCATTCACTCATAGAGTTGCCTTTGGTAGGTTGTGTGCTGTAAGTTTCTACGTCAGATATTAAGGTCAAAGCAGGTAAATGTGAATAATCACTGTCCGGACCATATATTCTCTCTCCATGCATACAATTATATCTAGCTCATTCTTCAAACCAGGATAACTTTTAGTTAAGAATGTGCAGTACCAAGTTTCTAGGGAAAAGGTGAAGGTCACATCAGACCCCATTTTTAAAAGTTCAATTTTGTACTATATTTCTCTCCCGCATGAGTTTGCAATCTCTAATCACTTGATGTACAGAACTGTTACAGTAGCTGAACGGTCTGTTAATCCAAATTTTCCGGCCGATTTGTATCTCACTAATAACAGTTTCCACCTTTTATATCCGATATAGTTAAGGTAAGGTTTGCGGTTACAGGGAGATAACCCACATATTTTCATTGTGACGTAACACCAACAACCCTG
The DNA here is from genome assembly GCA_020458035.1 of Magallana ariakensis. Lineage (NCBI taxonomy): Eukaryota > Metazoa > Mollusca > Bivalvia > Ostreida > Ostreidae > Magallana > Magallana ariakensis. Next base: position 37,533,332 of record CM035818.1, on the reverse strand, counting down.
TATCTCAGCTATGACGTCAAAATTTATGTGACGTCATAATTGATTTCAGGTTCTTTTTATTTCGCGGGGTTTTGAAGTTTCATTGAATAAATAACAAAATACAAGGGTTTTATCAATTTTCACGAAAACAACGTCCGCATCATATGGTTTTGAATAGTGTTTTAGATACATCAGATTACACATATACTAAGATACATTTTTCCTGAAATCGGTGGACCTTGAAAGGTTTCAAATAAGATGTTTTTATTTACATAACAGTAGTTAAAAATTAAGACTTTTGTTGCATTTTATTCTATTTTTAAGTAGTTCATTAGAAATTCAAAAAAATGAATCACGATATAAAAAGTGACATTATTTTTTAACGATTTAAGTATAAATAACCCCCATAATAGTTACATATAAAATGTATATATTTTCACGAAATTATTTACATTTCATCAACATGAAAATTTGAAATCATAAACTTTGAGCTTTTGTAGTTATAAAACGAGACCGGCGAAATCATTTGAATTTCATGAGAAAAAAGACTTTAGTATAGTGAAAAAAATTGCAATCCGCAAATCTTACCTTAATGCGTTTGATGTATTTCAAGTGGTGCGGACAAATTGATTTGAATATTGTTTTTTTCAATTTTGTAAGTATTTATAAAATTACATTTAGATTTTCTTAAAAATTAGTCGGGAAAATACTCAGAAGGCGAAAACAAACATATTTTTACTCATATTCTCCCTCACTTCGTTCGTTGTCATATAAAACAATAAAGTGCTAAATGAATAACAAAAACAAGAATTAAGAACGCTGCTCACTAGCGCTTTCTTTTATAATACATACAACGCAAGTTATACAAGATTATTATCAGCCAGTATTGATAAACCCAACTCAGTATCGCTACAGTCCATATCGTTCGCCATTCTTTTTAAGGTGATATGGGACACTTCCATCTTGTGAAGTATTATTTATCGAAATAAACAAGGAAATCAAGTTTATTTATTTATATAGTTTCTTTTCCATAATTGTCATCTAACAGCGTAACGCAGTGGGTTAGAGTGGTCACCACGGATCTGTACGTCATGAGTTCGAATCCCGCTGGGGATTTTAAAAAAATTTCCCTTTCCAAAAAATTTTAAAACGTATTTCTGATTATATATTTATCGAAATTTGAAACTTCTGAACCGGTGAAAGTGTTTAATTATAATGTACTTTAATCCACATTAATATCGACAGATGTCCCATACCATCTTAAAGCTGAACACCGCTCGTAAAAGCATAAGCTGCAGACCTCTTAACAGTTTAAATCAAGTATTTTGCTGTAGAGGTCTCATCTGTGTGGACGTACATATTACTCGGTCGCGATGAATTTATCAAGTTTTTTGCACGTTTTTCAAGCCAAAATGATACTAACATCAAATAAACAGGTCAAAGCATTATTTACAAACAGTATATGCACATAAAATAAGAAATAAAGACATAAAATCCAAAGACCACGAAAGGAACTATACAACACGTCGGCCACTAGTTTCAGGTGTGCAATCGGAAATCGAAGGGTTTATATACCGGGTACCTGGGTGACGGTGCCTATTTACGAGCGGTGTTCAGCTTTAATACACTTCTCTAGCGAGCGAGCTTAGTGTGCCGCGCTACCGCATGACCCTACTATTTATACATTTAGATCATGTGACTTAAATCTAATCGAACACTAATAACCTTGCCACACGTAATTTTAGTCATGCCGAGTTATTGGTTTCCGGAGACACAGGTAACACATAAATAAAGGTCTTATGATAATAAGTAATTTACAGTATATGTCTAGGGAAGCTTGCTACTAATGAGTCATTAAATATTGTTTCTCGGCGACTGGTGGGTCTCTTATTTTATCAAATACTGGTGATAACGAAAATTAAACAAACTTTGTATGTTTTAATACATAAAATATAGAGCTTGAAGGAGTATTGATTGCATAACAACCCAAGTGAGAAGTATATTTATATAGAATTTATTGCTATGTAGACGGATGTCGGTGCGAATATTTAACTATCTTCAATGGCAGATTTGAATACAGCATTGGCATATCACGCGATGCCAAACCTTGTAGACATCTTTAGCGGCAATGTTATCTTTTAACTGCTTAAACTGCAAGTACAGTGTGATCATTTTGGGCACTTCATTATCGTTGTATGATCATGATTACAGCGTCCCCAATTCACGGATACAGAAAAAACTAATTCGAACATCTTTCATCAGTAAGTTACTTGATTCAGATAACAGTTTATATTTGTTCGACAAAAGTACAGTGGGTGATTTTTCCTCTGAGCTGAATGTTAAATTGTACAGTGGGGTGATTTTTCCTCTTAGCTGAATTTTAAATTATGTATTATTTCCATGTCAAAACCAAAATTTAGATGTTGGTCTAGACCGCATATAAGAAGATGGTTTTTTTTTCTCAAAGATTTTGCTGTACATGTAATTTACTGTTGCTCTAGTAAATGAAAGGAGTGTTCAAGTTAAATTAATTTGAGATAATTATTTCTTTCAGTGGTGTTTCATATAAGTAATACTAGTTCGGTTAAATAAGGTGTATCCGAGTTATGCACGTATTAAAAACTTTATTTTACGTAAAACGACGAAAAATTGTTTTCTAACTAAATGAATGCAGAATGCTTACATTTCTTCTCTAAATAATTGTAAATAACTGTTAATATGTTCTTGTTCTTTTCTTTGAAATAATGACAGGTATCCGGAGTACATACATGTCAAGTAAACCATATGATTTTCAATTGGAGTGTCAAGAAAATATATCATGCTACAAATGTTGCATATGTTACGATTTTCTACAGACTTCCATTAAACCGTGAAGCACGGGATTTGAAATCCCGAACTGACGCAAATGCGTGTATTCTTGTCATTATTTTAGATGAGATGTTTTCACAATATGTTAGCATATCGAACATGCACCGTAGCTACCTATTTAGTTCCGTTATAGGTCGTCTGGGTTGTGTGGCAAAGTTCAGGGGGGAAATTGATGCAGACCTTGTGGCAACGCACCTTGGAAAAAAATACCCACTTTGAAAAAAAGTGAACTTCAGCAATGCCTTGTTAATCGATAATTAAAGTTAGTTTCAGGTGGACAGACACACTCACAAAGCATGGCGAAAAATGAAAGTGTTGGAAATTGAGTGGTTACATGTACTCTATGTTTAATCGTTTTATAAGTCTAAATAAATCACTGACATCATTTAAAGCGAAGTGTAAGTCAACAGGCCTGATTAACCGTGTCCTGTCATGAAACAAAATACAGGATTGCTATAATAATTAATATTTTTCCATGTTATGTTTGCATAACCAAGGAGACATAATCCCCTTATTGTGTTGCCAAATATACCACCGCCCTATTTCACCTTCAATTTTACTATATTTTATAAAAGCAACCTGTTTCCATAGCTTTAATCAAACCCCCATGACTGGGCTGTCTAGACAGATATTTTTCGTTTTCTATGACTTAAGTATAATTACACCGGTTGGTTGCTTGTGAGACATTTGCAATTAGCTGCACAATATTTCTTTCAATACATTTGTTTCATAACGTTTTACTTTCAAACGACTCTTTCAATATTTTTTTCCTTTTGGTATTACATCCTTGTCACGCAATTATATTTAAATGACAAAAAAAAAAAAAAATATACAAAATTTTCGTTACTGGTATTATACTATTAACGAGGTGGCTTCAAGTTTATCAATATCCTGTGACTATGAAGCTATGAAACTCCACTTTAATTTTTTAAAAGTATAAATCCACTCATTTGGGACTTGTAACTTTGTACCCTTCTTATTGTACTTTGAAATATTAGTTGGTGTTCATTTTCTACACTGTGATCGACAACTCTACGAATGTGTATAACACTACAGCAATTCTACATAACTGTGATAGGACCGATTTCTCCCTAATCACGAAACCAGGACATGCGCGGATCTAGAGGGGGGGGGGGGTCGGAGGGTCCCAACCCCCTGGAAAATGAAAATTTATTAAATTTACATAGCAAATTTATTTATCGCAAATATGCCTCGGAGTCCCCCCCCCCCCGGCAAACACAATTATCCGTTGGACCCCCCCCCCCCCCGGAAAAATTTTCTGAATTTGCACAGTGTATAGTACAAAATTGAATTCAATTTTGGTCAGCTTTAGTTTAAGGTCGTCATGATGACGAGTTTTTAGGTTTTTTTTTATTCTCGTGATGAATCAGTTCACAGTCTACCGAAGTACCGGTGTACAAATCTGATGGAGGTCAGAGGTAAATGAAGATTATAGAAGCCACATCGCCGCGTCTCTTCGTACCCGCCATGTTATCGCAACGTGTTTATATGTAATGGGCGATTCTCTCTCTGAACTGATACCGTGCAATTTGTTTGAAGTTTTCGGTCCTTAATTAGTGTCAGCTAGGTCCTCTTAGGTGATATCTATAGTCCGCGCTGATACAAACTCCGTATACAAATACTGTTCAAAAACTGATTTTATTCCGGCCATTCTTAGATCCATCAACTCAATTAAATCTAGAGTCAATGTCTCACTATAATGTTCAATCAAATCTTGAATTGGTGTTGTGTTTAACTTGAAATTCTGAATTACTTGTATGGAGGTCCCTTAAGGTATTCTAAATTTAAAAACATAACATACCTCTAGCTGTAAATTGTCAAGCTGTTTTTGACTTGCAGAATGGAAGTAATAATCATGAGTAAACTTCATCACCCTACCATTGATATACCATGGTACCTGCAAAAGTAATATAATAGTTTTCTGTAATGTGATCTTGTTAAACTACTTATCTATGAAGTACCAGATCGTATATAATTGATAGTAGCATGTTTTAGAATTTAGGATTGTTATTCACGTAACCACCTAACTAGCTGCATGCATGTAACAGTTTTCGTTAAGTCCAAAACTTCGAAATAAGCTTCGGAAATTTGTTTCAATAGAGAGATGAATTTCTGTGTAACGATAACATTTTCATCAAGTGCAGCGAAAACGTTGACGACAACCACAAGGTTGTTTGGCGTTATACCTATCGGATGTGACTTGACCTCACCCCTCAAAAAAGTCATCTTATACTAATGGCGGGTGTTGTACCAAAACACAGGGCATGGAGTCAAATAAAAATGGAGACACATTCGGTCCTTGTCTCATTTTTCCGAGATATCACAGAATACTGAATTAGACAAAGAGGCGTAGTATTCTCAGAGATTTCCTTACAAGCAATTAAATATTACTCCGCGTCTAAATCTGGTATTCAATGTCCCATTCTGGAGATAAGTTTTTTGACTAAATCCTATCCAATGGCTTAGATGATAGGAAAACTGTTTTAATTTCCGAGTAAAGCATACGCCCTGTTATCAGATAGAATGTATTAAACGTCTTCTAGAAAAATATAAATGGATTCTAAAATAAAACTTGGAATAACCATGATGGATATAATGTGTTTCATATCGTTAAACAAAAATCCGAAATTGTAAATGTTTCAATGATTAATTAAACATTTTTAAATACCTCGTTAGGTTTCTATCTAATGATGCAATCTAATGATGCAATATAGCGGAAAAGTAACACTAGCGTATTTAAATTGATTTGTCCTTTCTTTATCACATAAATTCATTGTAACTCTGTCCTTCATTAGTATGTATATATGAGATAAAGCTTATTCCACTTTTCAATATATATGACTCTTCGTCCATTATCAAATCTGAATGTCGCTTATAAATAAGCCCAAAGGTCATTTCAGACATTAAACACAAATACATAGTAATCATTCGATCGGACGTGATTATTACCACGTATTAATAACCTTAAGTTACAGATCTGTGGAGTTAATATAATTCCTCACCTCATCGTAAAATCTAAAAAATTCCACGCTGGCATACACCTCTGCGCCAAAAATCACCACGAGGAAAAGCAGAAACTGCAAAAACCAAGTAAAAAGTCACGCATTTCCTAGTGAACGTCATTTATTTAAAGATTTGAAAGCAATAAACCTTAACCTTTGCTTAATCATAATTGACACAATTTTTCTAATGAGATACCAATACAATAGCCCCCTTTCGCTCGTTGACCCCTCCAACGCATCCAACAATCCCATTAAATGTAGAGGCGATACCAGCTGTTATGTAGATGATGGCTGGGATCTGAAATTTAGAGATCTCTAGAACGGGATCGTAGGACATTAATTTGATGTACTGCCAGGTGGAAACCCCAAGTAAGGCTGGCCCAGCAAACTGTATAAAAAAAATCAAGTAATCGATGGCCAATGTTATTGCACAAGGAGTTATGAACAACAGGTGCAACAATAATACTAGTAATGACTCTATGTTTTTCTATGGTTGTCTTCAGGCTACAACAATGCATGGATTGTTTTTTTTATTAGATTGAAAAATATACATTAGTTAAAACGTTGCAAAACTAAAGAAAAAAAATCAAAATTTTATTTATGATTTAAGAGACCCATAATTAATATGATCATTATATGCTGTGTGGGTATTTTTATTGATTTGAACTTAACAAGTACAGATCCACCTGAATGGAATGATTTGGTAAAGTTTATTATAATGAACAGCCTTTCTAATGCTCATTTCAAAGGAACAGATCTCGAATTTAGATCCTAAAAAGAAAATGAAGAACCATTATCCGACTAACTTCTCCTTAACTGAGGTATTAGTTTCACTTTTTGAAGATTTAAGATACCAAAAAAAAAATCGTTCTTTTTGATTAAAATTATTGAAAATAAAAATGGATAAAGTAAACCGTATTAAGCATTCGGCTGTAGGAGTTAACGTTGCCTCCTTCCGTTTGAAATGACATTGTGGTTTTAACTTTGAAAACATTGCACCAAGCAGCGCACATTACGGTCCTTTAATTCATCATCAACTTTATCCGCGTTTGGGCGTTTGTTTTGATTGATCCAATTTGTTTCTCAGATCTTTGAGACATTATGTGATGAATAGTGCACAACAACTTCTATTTTAAAAATGTTAACGTTTCCCCACTACGGGACCCGAGAACAAAGGTCGAGGTTTGTTCTGACCAAGGCCCTCTGCCTTTTTATACAAAGACAAACAATTGTGAACTTTTTTGATTTATTTCCCAAAAAGTTGTTATAACAAAATATAAATGTTACCTAATTCTCATAGGATCTTGTGTGAGATTCTGAAATATACATTTGATCCATAAAACCTACCCGTGGGAACAAACATTTATTTAATCCAACTATTTTCTTTATTTCTTGCGAATAAATATCCCTCTTAGCTATGTTGTGCTAGTAAACACATACAATAATTCATTTTTAATGTGTTTTATTCTATGTTGATGTCAATTTTTTTTACGGACTAGATATTTATAGATCAGATAAACAGATTCTTCATACTTAAGTAAAAAAAGGTGTCCTGCTCCATGATTGATTTAATAATATATCATATTGGTATAAATAAAACAAAATTAAAAATGATAAATGTTCAAAAGCCCTAAAAATTTGTTGTAAAACATTAATCTGAAAAAGTAAACGATCATTATCGATCTATCACAATGGACAATTCACTAAAAAAAATACATAGGAAAAAAAATTCTGAATCATAATGATAGTTTTGTAAATGTTTCAGAAGAATTGCAAAATTAAAATAAATTTTTTATCAATATGTTGAAAAAATGTCTTACCCAGAGTATTGTATTCAAAAGAAGAAAGGTCGTTTTCATTCGTCGAAAAGAGCAGAAGCAACACGCCATGTCTGTCGTCTATTACTCATTGTGTGTCCCCAGTGAAAGTAGCAACCCGGGCACCTGATGCAAGTGGATCTTAATGGTCATGTTTTCCTCTGCGGACATGCACCTCTCCACCAACTTGAACAATCTTATATCTCAGTGGTGCACATCTTAATAAAAGGTCATCAAATTCATCAATTTGACTATTTAGGACCGTTATCTATTCCCCCTACTTGCTAAGTGCTAACCAAATTGATTTGATCACTTAGATTCCAATTGTTTATAGGTAAGCTGGTCTAAACGACAGATATAGACGTGGAATGAACCCAGGTGATTTGCCAGGTGAGATGGAATTTGACAGGCAGGAAAAGTAGGGTTGATAGGTAACTTAATTAAAAAGTGAGCGTAGATCTTTAGAGGTATGCGAATTAAAGGACCTTTGTGTAAATATATCCAGGTTTGACTACGTAATGTCTGCGACAGATATACAGTGACATTCTTTTTCTGAACACTCTATTATTTGGATAACGTCTATCAAAAGAGGAAAGGTGATGCAGCACAATTAATCATAGACCGTATGTATCTCTCGAACATTCCTTTGCCCCAGCATTAATCAACCCTGCTGTTCAGAATAGGAATCTAGGGATAAAGAATACAAAAGACGTAATCTATATAGTCGTTAAAATTGACTTTATTGGTCATCAAAATACTAAGCTAGAACATTCTGTGATGTGATATATATCAAGGATTATACTTACTGTCATGATATGTTTCATGAGGATTATGGGGAATTTTATGAAAAATCAGTATAAAACCATATTAGAAGTAATATTAGAATGTGCATAATTGTTCTTTAACTCCATGGTTATTGCACAATTTTTTTATTGTTCATAAATGTAAATAATATTTTGGTGTTTCTCCATGCATCCTAATGTCAAGGAAAGATTTGGTAAAATACGTAAAATCACCCCAGATATAATAATGGAGAAGAAAAAGATAACATTTTTTCTAGAAATTGAAAAAAAGTCCTTTAGTGTCCTTTATGCACCAAATAAAAGACAATACATGTACTTAGAAAATTGACTACCCGCATTTTTTCCACACACAGTTTGAACCGTCTTTTATTTATAGTTAAACATCTCAATAAATTTAACGTAAGGATCTGATATTTTTTACTTGCCATCCTTACAATCATGTAGGTCTTCAAAATGCAAAATGTATTAGTATCTCACACAGTTCTTGTTGGATTCAAAAGTTATGCAAGGGAAAAGGTATCCTACTTTCAAACCATTATGCATATCTTTTAATTTTCTGACGACATGCACTTTACCTAGTCTGGAACTTAATTTGGGTCACTTTGTACTTATCTTGACATTGTATCTAACTTTATTTCTTAAGACAGCCCCGCTGTTCATACACACTATTTGCTGCTGGCTCCTAGAATCCCTAAATAACATATCATTGTTGTCTGAAGATTCTTTTGAAGGAAACATCTTTTTATTCGCAATTCGGACCACGAACAAAACGTGTTTGATATGTAAGGTTTTCTTTTCAATAAGTAATCTGTTTGGCGCGAGAAAACCACCTGTGGTATTTCATTCCAGAGTTTTTGACGAAAATCAAAAATAGACGCATGCCCTTTTTTACAGAAACTATCCTGTTTCTTGCCCACAGGTAACAATGCATAAGAAATGTATTTACTTAATTAACAAAATACAAACATTGAAATTAAATTTAAATATTTCTACATGAAGGCACAGTTTAATTTAAATGTTATATACATATATGTTTTAAGATTATGAGGGTATTGATGTGCTATGATATATTTTAAAAATATTAATAGGCTGGACAAACAATCAAAATGAGTACCGGACCAATGCTATAAAAGGTTATCGAACAAGGAGCTACGGATAGAGCGCCAACGTTTGTTACTTGAAAGTATTACGGTAATTTATTTTACAATCATATCACCTTGGAATGATATTTCGTAAAACTCATTTATTGTCAATTCAGTTTTACTATATTTTAGCTTATTTCAGTTTGATCTATATTGTATTTTTTTCATTATTTTACTTTACAGTATGAATTGTAAAGATTACAGTGTCTACGTCACACAATACAATGCTTTGTTTGGTAATTTATGCGGGATATGAAGTTAGTGACATTGCAGAAAAAATGCACAACCCGCGGCGTAAACGTAACTCATAACACTCATTATAAATTGCCTTTGCTAGATAGACAAATCAAAATTCTGAAGTATTTATTTCTTTGTTGCAAAATGTTTGTTAACTTTGGCAAAGTTTTCTGGAGTGTATTGAAAAGAGAAAGGCTTTATCAAAATTGCAACCATGCTACGTATGCAACTTTTCAAAGACATTTGTTTTGAACGTTCAATATTTCAACAGCTTCACCTCTTTATATAACGTACTTTTTTTTTTGAAATATAGTACATGTAAACAGTACTTCATAACTGATCAAAGTTATATAGATTTGAACATATTTTATTATGTAAATATATTACATAAATGGTTTACATATTTTATTATGTAAATATATAACAAAAATGGTTTACATATTTTAATATGTAATATATTACATAAATGGTTTACATATTTTATTATGTAAATATATAACAAAAATGGTTTACATATTTTAATATGTAAATATATTACATACATGTAAATGGTTTACATATTTTATTAATATTGTGTAAATATATTACATAAATAGTTAAGACAGCTTGTAAGCCTTGTCTAAAGCTACATCACATGAACTTACACAAGCATTTGTATACATGTATTTTATGAATTACGCATCTATAGCGAATACACTTTGTGCAAAAATAGATTGCAAACGAAAATTAACGCTTTGTATAACGAAATAAAAGGAGAATATGAGAATACCTGAATCTAAATATATCTTAAAATACACATAAAAGTCAGGCAATATTCCAGAATGTACAATTAGATACGAATATTGCGTGGGAGTTTCATCGTTAATCAAACGAGTTATTTTCTTGTGTTGTGATGTATCAATGATTTGAATCATGCACGATGGTAAATCATAGACATTCATATCTATATACAGTATTTATAATAAATTATACAGTTAGTATATCATTAACTTTTTCAATCGAAACATTTTTTTTACTCTTTTAAAAGAAATTCACTGATAAGAAATTGGCAGTAAAACGCATTTTTAAATTTTTTTTTTACAAAAATGTACAAAGTATTCATTGCTGCCCACAATATTCCTTACATAAACTAACAGTAACAGTAACAATTCAAAACAAAGACAAATCTACAAACAATTTACACACAATACAAGTCATCTAAATGTTTCGTGAGTCTACCAGACCAGCCGTTAATGTCAATTACAATTGTGATATACGATTTTGAATCAGCGACACTGAAGGAGGAAATGTCCCTCAAAATGGTCAATTAACTCTCCTTCCCGCTGAAAAAGACAGGAGAAGCTGCATTGGAATCAGTAATTATTGGAGAAAGAAGGTTAACAGATACAGTGTCCAAAGATTGACAAGGAGAGGGATGAGACACGTAGAAAGATCTGGCTAGGAAAATATTTTACCAAATCTGGTATGTATAAGTTTAAAAATATATACTTTAAAAATTAGTATGTACATGTGTTTGCATTTATTTTTACAATCTTCTATAAAACAAATGAAACATACTACATTTAGCAATTAGCACAGTTTTAAAGAGCTCATTACATATATTGCATCAAAATCTCCCTTTGAGATATCTTAAGATGACTTCATATTCAGCATTTCAATTCCTTTTTTGTAAGACCTTAAACCATATATTTGATTAAATAAGTTCATCGATTGAGGTTTATTGAACGAAGTTTTGGTTAACTCTTGTCACCAATAAAAAAATCAAACTTACAATAAAATTTGAAAGAAAATGCTCATCATTAAACACTTTGTGTGATTATCTTGATTGTACAGGAATCGATGGTATTTCTGCTGCCATCAATCAAGAGTACATGACCAGTTTATTTAGAAATGGGCAAATGATATAGATAATTCATCCAAGGGTCAAATATATAAAATTTATAAACAAAATTTTGGATTTGAAAAATACTTAAGCATTCTTATGGAAAAAATGTGTTGGAAACCACTTATTAAATTCAGAACAACAAACCACCGTTTACCGATTGAAACCGGTAGATTGTATGGAACTCCTTTTAATGACAGGAGTTGAACACCCTGTAATATTGGTGAAGTAGCGGACTAATTTCATTTTATTTTCGAGTGCAAATCCCTCTCAACTTTGCTAAACAATTTCTACCAACCAGGTATTGTCACAAACCAAATACATGTACATTGAAATTTAGGGAACTGTTTACGACATCAAACATGAAAACATAAAAAAAAATTATAAGCACTTTTATTTTGAACATCCAGGAGCAAGTCTGCTGTCCAGCCTAAACTGTATTAGCGTATACTTTTTGCGTATTATATAACAATTAAACTCCCACGACTGTATTCTACATGATCATCCACTTTTTCTACCACTTTTTGTATTATTACTTTTTTTCTCTCTTATCTATACTTATTGACACATATAATACTGTGTTGTATTATAATATTATATATAATTTATTAGACTCATGGCATTACTATTAAATGCAAATATATTTATGTACCTCGTGTATCATTGAATGAACATGGTTTGAGAGAATAAACTGAATTTTAAAATTGAACTCTCTTCTGATATACATAATGTTGCAGACCATTGACACTATCCAGCCTCCTTAAGGTCAGACATCAAGGTTTCTGTTATTTTTATCATTTCTCTACATAAAAAATACATGTCGTTGCTGAATTTCCACTTTTGACATGATTTTTTCTCTGAATCATAAAGAAAAAGACACTTATGAGAATAATGAATCCGCAACATAGAATTGTTCTTTTTTAAATATGAGAAGATGAGAAAACAACAATATTACCCATGCATACTAAATGAAAATGAATTAGTTACACAAATTCTCAGAATTAAAAAATGAACAACTTTAAAATTTAAAATAAAAATTTGATGTCTGGGAATTTAAACAATGTTAAAAACAATAAATGCATTTGGCATGGCATCAATTAGTTCCGGTAAATTATTTATTCAATAATCAAGTTAGTCATTAATTACTAGTATAGTTTGTCTTGAATGTTAGCCTTTTAATACATAGCAAACTACACAGTAAATAGGACTATATCAGGGCCTTCCCTTCAAAAAAAAACTTTTGAGGTGGTACGTGACAGTTTTGTGATACAGTTCACTGTAACCAGGAGATACGTGTCTTCTGAAATATGTAACTTGAATTTCCTTAGTTCCTATTTATCACAAATACTTTTAAGTCACTCCTTATAAGGCCAATCACCATCAATTTCTGAGGAAAATTACCAGACAGAACGTATAAAAAATATTTTACATACTGGTTTTCTGAGATTTCGATCCTTTCATATTTCGCCCCTTTAAAATTTCATATTTCGACCAAATTTTTGTGATTTTTCAGCTTTTCAAACACCACCAGCTAATTCCCTTCAAAGGGTTGACAATGCGTGCCATGTGCATGTCGCACCTTTAAATGTCGGAAACTTACTGGTGTATAGTTTACAATGTCACATCCGCTAATTTTTCGTGTTATTTTACCTCCTGTCTGTAACTTGCAATTTCACTGTGTAAAGTCAACACCTCTGATTCTCATGTACTTTCATTACTGGCCTTCATATTGCATATCGATTTCAACAGTAGACAATCCTCTAACTAATGATAATCATTATTATATTAAAAATAAGTTCATGCATTTAAGCAACACTCATTAGCCTTCAAGTATAGCAATTCTCAATTTTACCAAAATATACTTTATCCGAAACTGTCCCTAGTTACCGCTGACTCTGAATAAGCGATGCTCAGATATTGATTAAACGATAATATTACAAAAATAAAGCTTTAAGTGCTTTCACTACTTGACGATATTCCAACATCTCGCCAAAAGTTTACTACTTCGACACTACAATTGGAATAAGATTTCGGGAAAATAATGACATAAGTCCATCACTGATAAAAGATAATATCTAATTACAGTTCATTTGAAATTTTGGTTGATTTAATTTTTTTTCACTGCATTGAATTTGTACAGCTTTGTAAGGTCAAAACGACGCCACCTGATAATGTGTCCCCGACTTAAATCATTATTCATCCTATATGCGCCGTTAACATTCAAGGCCTCTTTCTGTAATATTAGATTGTCAACACAGCCAAGTCATTGAACAATAATGGGATATGTGACTTGGTGCATCTTGATAAACGTGTAGGCGTTGGATTGAAAAGAACAATATCTCTCTCTCTCTCTCTCTCTCTCTCTCTCTCTCTCTCTCTCTCTCTCTCTTTTAAAATTGATTCTGTATAAACATGTAACAATGACCTTGATGTTACTTTTTTCTTTTATATATGAAAAATTATCGCCTTTAATAAGAATTCGATTTTTAATGCAATAACTATAATTGGTTTTACAATCGCTCTTAAACTACAACTAACAGTTAAGGTTGTCCATCAATTACTATCATATTTCATGTCTAATAAATTGCAAGTTTGATCAAACAAATTTTAGTGTGATTTTAAGGGGTTTATTAAATTAAAAAGATTCATCTTTGAAATATAAAAAAAATTGAATATTAACAAATTTACATAAGGTTGAAGTTAACATTAAAATCTATGGGAAAAATGCAGTTTTAATTTTTTTAGTACACGTAATTTTCTCACATTTCTCTTGGTAAAAAGTCGCAAAAGCTTTCCTTTTCATCGAATATGCTAAAATAATACATAATTTACCATACATTTTTTAGAAAATGATTTTTAAAAATTTTCCTTAAGGGCGGACAACTCTATAAAAAAGTTTTAAGTGCAAAAAGATCATTTAATTGACTACATACATACTCTCGAGTTTGGATTATGTCGGCCTCATAATAACTTTTAAACACGTATTTGATGTAGTATAGATCAATCAAAATTGTTAAATTTGTCTTAGTTATAGATGGACTACCAAGATATCACAATATGCCCATGAGTCCACATTGCTCAATGTAGTTTTTAAGTTTATATTGTCACCACTTAATATTTACTGATCTTCCTTTAGTCCTCATAGCTTCTGTTAGAAATATATTACACATACATCATCTCCAAAATTAACCTGACTCGTAAATCGTATCTTCTTTAGTATCTTCTTCATGTTTATGTAAGGGTTGTCTCTCTGAGTTTCTATACAAGTGTCTGACTCGTAATGTTAATGCTGTCTCTTTTAGTTGCAATGCTGTTTAGTTATTTTTGTTTATCCTAATTCATCAAAATTCTAGTACATTAAATTTTTTGATTTTGTGACAAATACACCTACTACAATGCCAGGAGTACTAAATGTAACTACTATGGCAATGTGAGGTCTGGGGAGTTCGTATTACATGTATTGTAGGAAATGATCCGATATAAGAAAGACCGTAAGCATCAACAAAGGTAAAAATGTATAATTATATGAAGCCCAATAGTGTTACCTGCAGCGTCTGTTAAGGAGTGTGTTAAGACGCTTAAAATCAATATATTTACTAATCACATATCTAATCACATTATATCTATCTATCTATCTATCTATCTATCTATCTATCTATCTATCTATATATATATATATATATATATATATATATATATATATATATATATATATATATATAATGTGATTCTGGATGTCGTTTTTGAAAAGACATGTTGAGCATATCAAATTAAAATAATAATTGTATTTTTAAAAACAAAATATCAATAACATGTATAAACGAAAACAGAAGAATGGTAAGGTTTGTGACAACGCATTTTAAATATATTTTCGAAGTGTGTTAAATTTAGGACCAAAATAAACCCATTTTAAATACATTTTTTTTTCAAAGTGCGTTAAATTGACGATGTCCGCGAAGTGCGTTGCAACAAGGTTTTTTTTATTTAATTTTACCAATTGTTTATCATGCTATGTTAAAGAATATAAAAAACTCATTCTCAAAATATCTTTTAGACTTCAAGCTCCGAATGCAAAAATTACATATGTCATGATCGTGAGTTATGTCATTTAACTATTGATTGTCGAAATGAAAAATAAAGTTTGAAAAATATCCATTTCAAAACATTTTGGCATGAAAGAAAATCAAGTTCAGAAAATCTATCAGTTTGCGATGTTCTGTGGATCTTCTGTGGTAAGCTTGATTTGATATAGGATGAATAGGCTACTATTGAAATATAAATCAAAGAGAATGATCAAACACAAATGACTTCTATCATTATCAGTTTGATGTTAACAAGAGTTGCCCCGACATAACATCTATGTCTTGAAATAGATCTACTGAAATATCAATATTGTACTATAAAGGGAGAGAAAATGAAAACTGTCTTAGAAATATGCTATTGCGTCGCATTACCACATCAGAAATTATATCATTAACTCATCTTGCCTCACACATTTTTCTTTTGTTTTAAATCTAAAACTATTATCAACCAGAAAATTATTCAAATGTCTTTATTCAATTTATGTTATTTGATAACCAAAATAAATGCATTTAATTACTTTTGAGATGCATACAAAGGTAAAAAATTAAAGAAAAACAATTTCTGTGGCATTAATTCCCATTTGATGACGTTGTTTATTACGCATTAGTTTCTTTAAATGATTTTATAATGTACCATATTTGTTTTGTCTCTGTTTTAGGTCTGCATGTAAAATCTATACATATCTCTTTAAATCAGTTTATTTCCGGGAGAAAACGTAAAAAAACACAGAAAGCAATAAATTATAAATACGTTTGAAAGGAAAATTCTGTCCGAAGTCATAAAATAATCTGTTAGAAAGTATACTTTTCTATCTATTTTTTTTTCCAAAAGATAAAATGATTGTATAAAATGTATGTGATTCCGTGCGCTGAAGATATAAATTGTTTTCTAACGTATTGGTAACATTAATACTTGATCTTTAAAGATACAAATTAGTATCGAATGTGATAAAAGAAAAGCCAAAAGAAATCCCCACACATGTCAAGTAGTGCTTACTGGAAACAACGATAACCAGTGATTCTCTTTCATTTGCATTTTGACACCTCGTCGAATTTATCAATCATGCGAATATGAGATTATAATCACACATTTGAATTAGAGTAGGAAAAAACAGCGTGCCCTGAAAATAACGGGCAGCTACTTTCGTGGAGATGATGTAATAGCCATTTAATTCTTAAAATTTGTTTGCGTAAGAAGAAAGTACATCCCTGTAATATGTCTTTCAGGAAAGCATTATTGCCATTCAAGGCTTAAAGACACGGTTGCTGTTGGTATTGCTATTTTTTTTTCAAATGAGAAGCACTTGTTTTATGATCTTTAGTTATTGCTTCCAATATCTCTTGCTGTTTTAAAAATATTTGTTACATATAAAGTGTTGGTTTTTAACATGTGTTTCTGTTTGCACTGCCTAGTTAATTACAATAGAAGATTTATACATGCATATTAAAACTGTTAAAATGGTTCCACACATGCGAAATATGTTATCTTTACATAAGAGGTAGCAATTTATACAAAGGATATAACGGTGACAAACAAAGCTGAAAGAAAGTACAAAACTCACTCAATTAAATTATGTATTGCATTTCCTTAAAAATGAAAAAGAATACATATAAAGAATATTAAAGATTGAGTGTACTTTCTTAACGCTGTTGTAAATTAGTTGATATCTTTATTACAGAAAAAAAACATTTGAAAACATATGATAAAGAAGTCGTTTATTTATGACTTTAGCTTAACTCTGCCTATAGGTATCTAAATTGAAATATAATTTATTTAACCAAAATGACTTACAAAAGTTTTTAAAAACCGCACTATCAAGCAATACGCATGCGTATATAAAGTATGTATTTTTAAAGTAACAAAACAACAATACATTTAAAATTTCTTCACTTCAGAAAAAAATTCAAATAAAACATCTATATAACATAATGCATTTAAACCAAGTTATTCGCTATTTTAAAGCCGTGATACATAGATAAATATGTTATAATATTCTCTTCAATATTATACTAGTACCCCCTAACGGTCTATAAATCGTATTGCAAATCAAGTCAATGAAAAATAAATGCCTTTAAAACTGAACCTACGCATATCATTCGACTAAGTGACGAAAGACAAACGTTTATTTTAAAATTTTGCTAGATACTTTTTTAATGATTGATTAGTTGTAATGATTTTTAAAATGTATAATTTTACGGTTTATAAACATATACACTCTCCAATCAAAACTATAAATCTTTTCTGATCTACCACAAGAAATGAGACACGGTAATAACTAATTTATTTCTTATCTGTTTGTCAACTACATGTAAGGGATGTTTCCAAACATACCATATACTTGTTTATATTGCTCTAAAAGATTTTTTAAAAAAAATCCAGTAACTGAATTGGGATCTTTTTGTGATGCTTAAAAATGAAAACTCGTCATAATTATGTGCAACAGGGTACTATATATGTATCAATAAATGACAAAAATCAAGTCTATTTGAAAAAAATGAAGAATAGACAAGAAATTATGATATGCCAATAACTGCAATTACGCTGTCGATTAATATAAATCAAAAACTTTTTTTTCACTTTTAGTATTTTTATCAATATTTAAGATATTAGTTTGAAACAAGGTATCTGTTTTGCTTTGCATGTGATTTTAAATGAGTTATTTTTGTACAGAATTAAATTTAATTTATTATAAATGCAATCAGTGAAATATTGTTTGCACGAAGTTCTTTTTTAAGTAAGATTTTTCACCAAACTACCATTCTTTTCTCTATTCATTTATGTTATGCATTTAATCTTACTTAGATAAGAAAGAAAGAGAATCCCGTGCATGTAAAATCAATCTTATGTGATAAGTATACCTTGTAAATCAATTAAAAACGTAAAACTGTAGAACTGCCTAGGATATCAAGCTATCCATGTACATTTAAAAACAGCAATTGGAGGTGAGTTAAAATGTAGTTCGGTCAAAATTATTTTACTTAATAATGACGAAGAGGTATACTGTAAGTCGTTTTAATTAAATTCCACGATGTTCAAATATTTTAAGGTCAGACGACACATTCCTCGAAAAACGATAATCAGTTTTCAAATTTTAAACGGCCTGGTATCTAACAAATTAAAATATTTTTATTTATTATCATTTTTAATATGATTAAAATTTTTAAAAATATATATTTATGCCAATTTTTTATATCAGCAATTCAAGTGCATTTTCATAAAGATTATATAGGAAATTGCATACTCTAGTATTTTGCACAAATGCCTGGTAATGTGCCCTAATTTTTTTGCAAGAAGGCTTGTCAAAGTAGTAGTAAATCAAAAACAAATTTTTAGAAAAAGTTATCTAAAATCGAGGAACGTGTCAACTGACCTAAAATGAATTTTTGCTAAAAGCCTTTTACGCATTTTATTAAATATGAAATTGTGAAAATTTTTCAATTAAATCCCTCAAACAGGCAATATTTTGCCAATCATACAGTATCTCCTTACCTAACCTTCAATAAAGAGTTAATACCATTTAGAGAACAAGAAAATCTATTTGTTGAGTTCCTTTTAAAAGCAAGATGACGGCATGACGGTAGGTGATGATCCACTCAAAGCTTATCAACCACTGCAGCTATAAATCTCTAATATATACATTGTAATAGCTTACTTAAGGTAGGTATTAAGCTTTCAATGATCGAACGCATCGTATTTTAATACCTCCCTTTTATCGATAATTTAGGTACCATACCCATTTTATCTACAATTTAAACTCGTGCGACAATGATGGGCTTTTTAAACGATTCTTAAGCTTGGTTTGCGGTCGGTCTCTGTTAAGGTAAGTGATACTTACGTTAAACAAAGGAAAATCTGCACTGGAATCAGCAATAGCTTTGATTTACAAAGCTATTCTGCGAAGAGTTATGCTAACGATCTTGAAGACTTGATGGAGATGAAGGATTCCGTTGCTGCTTAAAATGAAATAAAAGGATAAATTTCAACGTCCAGGGTCAGCTTTTGCAGACGCGTATTGCAATAATTTTACCATAACTATGGCATGATGTCCTAAAGTAAATGTCTTTTATTTTATAGAATTGCATCTTATTAACGCCAAGGAGGAATCTTAATGACGGGAGGTGCCAGTGTTGAACTGAAGGCGTTTGTAGCTGGAGGGTCGGGGTTAATGGCGTCGGTTCGTATCGACTGAAGCAGGTCCAACAGTTGCAGCAGTGGGCTGTAAAAAAAAATTTGAATTGACAAGCCTGTCAACCGAATTCTAAACAACTGAACTATATAATTTGGAACTGCACATCACCATGAATTCGACACTTCAAACTTCTGTGGATTGTAATAGGACGGACAATATGATGGTTCCTAATGAAGAAAAGGTAGGGGATGAACTATGCATCGGGATTTAATATTGGTATCAATAATATGGAGTTTGGTGTTGGAATTGATTTTTATTATTAGGTTTTTCGCCTACACTAATTGAACGCTGAAATTGATTTTGCAAATAATATGAAAAATAATATATTTTTTAACAAATCTTTAGTGTTATCTTTCCACTTTTTCTAATAATTAAATAATTCACGTATTCAAATTTTGAATAGTGTTGTAAATATCTAAAGTGTAATAAATAACAAGTTCAAAGATAAGATATAATCAATATAACAAGGTAAATGGACAACACCAAAGAATAACATGCTGATAATTTGAAAATTGGTATCAGTCCAGTTCTCTCTAATAGAACAACGTAAATCAAAACTAGCTATGTGTCACCCTCTGCCTGTCACCACTGTTGTCAGGTTTATTTAACAAGTGACCCATATCTCAGCTTTTTGTTGGTGTTGTTGTTGTAAAATCATTTTATTGACAGCATGTTATCATAAAACACTACTTCATTGTACAACTGTAGAACTTTCTTAGAAAGCTATGCCACAATATATTTCATAAAATAAAGTTCAGACACATTATAATAATAAAATTGTTGCAGTAAATTTAAATCACTGGGAAAATTTAGAATATGACTTTCTATTACTAGTAGTTTTCTTCTGAGTTTGGCATTTGATATGATTTACAACGCTGCTTTATTAAAGTTCTGATTTGCTTAAAAGAAACAAAACCTTTTTCTTGTGTCTCGTCGTTCCACTTTTCATATCTATGACACGTACGACCCTTAGGATAGCTACCTTATTATACAAAAAGACCAAACAAAAATTTTAAAGACTAAAGGTAGATACAGTACTTCATTATTTCTTTATTGCCGCTTTAATTCAATTGATACCCCTAGGGGTGTCAGAATATTTCGAATTTACACAAATCGTGACTTTGATTCGGATAACTCTTCTGATTACATTAATTTAAATTTCATATTTCATGTGATTTATTTTTCATTAGGATAATTATACAGAAAACGTAAAAATGAATTGCACAGTCTTGTATGATTTGTGATTGAATACGGGATATACACGATTCTTATACAGCACGACTGAAGATTATAGCTAATTGATATCTTTTGATATATATTGCAATATGTTATTAATTGATAACTTATAACATTTACACAATAATAAAACATACGGGTAATGCTGTAGTGGCTAGTCATAGCGCTACAAACATATCCTATGTTATAAGAAATGTAAAAGTAAAAAAAAATTATCATCACTAATGTGTGATAATCTGATGTAAAGCGTTGTAAAAAAAAAACGTGGTTATATATACAATGTAATTATTCTATGATGGATGTCAATTGTACTGTGAATCAAATGTTAAAAGTGCTTTACCACATCTATTTGGTATGGTCTTGTTTACTGCGTATACTGCCTTCTTCTATAAACTTATTGACTTTCATAAAATAAAACAAAATCCACAGCGCATGAATAATAACTTATTGGATATTTTACACCGAAAGGAAAATCAAGAATCAAAGATCATAAGTACTATTTGGTCCATGTATTTACAATATTTAAGCTCTTGTGTTAAAAATCAGCATTCAAACGTTTTAGAGAAATGGCTTTCATAATCAAATTTGAAACACTTTACAGCAAAAACCTTAACTACTATTACATAAAATTGTTTTCATTTCTGTGTTATTTTCAATTCTGAAATAATCATATTTCTTAAACAGGAGCTATTGACTCGCTCTGATGTCAAAATCGATCCTTTCTCCCAGCATCGCAGCATTGGTTTCATCTTTTATGTTATAATATAAAATTGCAATTTTTTCGTGTGCAAAAGTTAAAAATATAGTCAACTTATTCTTGAATTCAACTGCTAATTTTTGTCGGTCGGTCACGACTGTAACACTAGTAAAAAAAACAGCTGCTGAAGAATGGTCTTATTGTCAATTGTTTTTTGCATCACAACCTGCTATAAAATATTAAAACTGTACAATCTAACATCGGGTAAAAATAGTATGCTTTGCCAAATGAATATAAAAATCACGTTCCTTTCTAGATATTTTCAGAGAAAGTTATATTGATCCAAGTGCATCTTCGTGTAGATCGAATTCATGAACTGTAGCTAAAGTTTACGTGCACTGTTGTATCATATTGCGGTCCAAGCAGAAATTAACAATTGCGTGTTGAGAAAATGAAGTGGGTAAACCAGCTCTTTTCATCTACGCGATGAAAGTGTTTGGGCTGGTATTCTCGAATGATATACTATGATTGCACAGCAAATACAGGATCAATGTATAAGACATTGTACATGAATCTAAGAACTTCCAGCATTATTATGTCATAAAATGGCCAAAATAACAGTCATATTAGTCATAAATGCAAAATGTTACATGTATTTCTGTCGGTTTTATTATTTTTAACAATTGCCGATTTCGTAATGGTTTTAATTTAAAACTTTAAGATTACAATGAAAAATGACAATAACAAACTGCCAACCATCTATTAAAACAGACTCTACATGAATTTCAAGGTTTTTCGTGATTATTGCACGCACATGTACCTTCTCTTATCGGAATTATAATTCCAGGCTCGATTGTTTTAGAAGCACGATCCACATTTACAAAGCCAGAAGGGAGCAGTATTTAATAAGTCTTATTCCGTTTTAGCCAAGACCCTTGGTTTTATCACCCACTTATAAAATGATAATCAGACGAGTGCATGACAAACCATCACCCACTGCAAAGATGCATTCGAGTTGCAAAAGAATAGAATATACATATATGGCTGCAATTTACTTTGATTAGCCTATTAGTATGTAAGCTTTTTCTATTTTAGTTAAACATAAGCCTTTCTGTAAAGAAAAGGAAACCGAAGTCAATTCTTATTTGTTCTTAATCAGAACCATACTTAAGGAGACATCATTTAATTATATTCAATTATTTTCAATTTCCGCTTGGTTCTTATGCAAGTGGTGGTTGTCTGTTATTCGAAATGAGATTATGGTTAACGAAGTCTAACAAATGTTAGAAGATGACAGCTTAAAGCCTTCCATTCAGGATCTTCTGGTCTGTTTTTAGGAATACAGACTGTCATTACTTCAGCAAACGAGAAGACTAATGGAAGAAGAAGCCAAATGTAGTAAACTAATTCAGCAGACAGTACCAACTGCAGGTAAAAAGGGTTGTTATTAATAGTCAAAGAAATTTTGTCAGCAAGTGAAAGACATTATGGTTTACCAGAAATCTTCGATATTAGTACATTAAGGTGTGATAAATGCTTTACTTTGAACTAGCAAGACAAAAGGAAGCAGGTTTAGCTTTAACTATAATGCCAACATTTCCCGGATATTCACAATGTTTGATTTCAATTTGGTAAAAGTTGTTTCTGTGAAAAAGCACCGACGTAAAAGTTAAAGTAACCCACACAATCCGATTCCGTAATTATTGTTAAAGATTAATGGGCAAAACCATGTATCTCTATCTTGATAAAATACGTAAATTGGATAACACGTTAATCAAATGAACAATTGTATCTTCTACATAAATCTCAAAGCTAATTTTTTCTTAACAGATTTCTTATTTCGTTTACGACGCGTTAAATTCCCATCTGTCCCTTATTTCCAAAACAAAAATTTGTATGCCATTTCTATTCTTACGAATGAAAAATCAGTTGCTTTTGCGCTCGTAAAATAGCATTTCAATTCTTTATAATGAAATAAAACAACTACTCATCAGGGATAATTTATGTTCAGCTCAGCCATGTCTTTTGAAGTTTTGTAGTTTTGTAGTTATAACAAATAAAAGAATACATTGAGCTGTTAGATCCAAAATCCAAACTCGAAAAACTATAAATTTGCATCCTTTGTGTTTATTTTATCTTCTGAAAATAGAGAAAATAGGGAAATGTCCTTCACAAAACCAAACCAATAACCTTGACTCCTACACCGGATGTACCTCCTGGACTCAAGATATAGTAGACGAACTCGATCATAATTAAATTTGCTTTACTGGTAATCATCAAAACATCACTGTCAAACAAAGATATTGATATTAAATAAAAAAACACATTTTATGAGCTTCCTATGTGTCTTACAGTCTTACAGATTGCTGTTTACTGTTTTTAATATTCAACGCAATTTTAATTAGAACGAGACAGTTATGGTACCTTGGAAGAGAGAGAGAGAGAGAGAGAGAGAGAGAGAGAGAGAATTGAATTACTAGCACTTCACCTCTTTTATGCTTTATGACAACTTCTATGTATAAATAATCTTAAGCTTCCATATAATGATATATATGTAATCAATTAATTTCAAAGATGCTTTTCATAGAAAAATTTGATTTTAGTAGTTTTACATTCAACATTTATTCATATTCAACAAAAAGAGAATCTGATGTTTTGCATATCATTCAACAACTGGAAAAATATTTTAAATACTCAAGTTTTTAAAAATACATTTCAAAGTCATGTAAAATCAACAAATTTAATTTTTGTTGCCTGCTAAATATTTTATCATAAATGTTTTAGAATATTTGCATACAGTCGAAAAATATCGTGTTAATTAATTGTGTTGTGTTGACAGATATGATGTGCCCCCCAATATGGGACCACGTAATGTGTTGGAACTCAACAGAAGCTGGAACCACTGTCGTACAACCTTGTCCAAACTACATACATAAATTTCTACTTAACGGTAAAATATCGCACAATCAAGTGGATATTGTATTTTTCCTTCCATCTAAAGTAGAAATCTTTCAAAGCGCTTCAGCTTTAGGTAATCATGTGTTGCTACATGTATATAACAGTTTGTACCATCCTTATTAGTACACGACACAAGTTGTGGAATGAAGCACATTAGAATTGAAATGCGCTCAATTTCTTTCTTTTTTTGTTGTAATAAAATATGCGTGCATCATCCATAAAACTTATAAAACCAAATATTGTCATTTATTACAGCCAACAGATAATAATCAATGAATGACTTTAGGAAATTTGATGCTTGTTTCGAAAACAATCTGAAGTATTTTATTTTTTAAACATTTTGTGATAAGAGGTCTCGACTTTATCTATAATAGTCTTATCCAATAACACTTAACTTTTTATGTGTACGCTGGTTCCAGCTGGTTTGTTCCTCTCTGATTGTTATGATTAATAAATAGATTAGTACATTTTTGTAAATTTTGAAATTTGTGGTACATGGCATCCATTTGGTGGTTAACTTCTTAACACCAGGGCTATATTTTAGCCATGGTGGCTGTTAGACTACACTCATGAAAAGATATCTTATACTAACAACTTTTAACAGTTAATGCAAGAAAGTAAATGAAATATCTTGTTTTTGTATGATTGTATTTAATCAATAAAGGATATGATTGTATCCCCAAATAATGAAAACAGATTCTTAATTAAATAATTTACTGTAGTAGGAATTAAAGGTATGTTGCAGCCCATTTCATTTACTGGCTGAATTTTGTCATTATATACAAGATTACAAGCTATAAGATGCGAACAACAACAATTTGATTAAATCAAAATCGTAATACAGTAGATAAATATTGTTTTTATAACTGCGTAAAGGTATCCGATGAGTTCTGAATACTTTAACCAAATTTGATAAAATGAAAGAAAAACTGTTTTCTATCAAATAGTAATACTGTAAAAAACATTCATTTTTTTGAAAAACAAGTTATTGGAGAAATATATTATATATATTTTTATTAATTTAAGGCATATATGGATCTTACTAGGCATTCAATATTCATAGATTGTTTCCCTAGAAAGAAGATTGGGGTTTGTTAAAAACTTCTTTTTCAATTATCTGTTATAGGATTTGCAAAGAAAACTTGCATGGAAAATGGCACTTGGTACATAAGCCCTCAGACCAATAAAACGTGGACTGACTTCACTGGTTGTTCCTTTGAAGAGCACTGGCGTCAGTCCCTCAATGTGAGTAACTATCTAAAGTAACTTCATTGCAGTTTACCAAATATAGTTTATTTACAAAATTATTTCATTTTGATAGATAACCTTTGTCATCAAACTATCCATATAACCTTCATAAAACACATTGAAATAAGTGCGGAATAGTAAGCAGACTTTATTTTGCCAGTGAATAATCGTTTGGTTAACTCGTAGACAATCAATACAACTGTACCGATAAACAGCAGGGAAGCAGGAATTCGGCATTGGTAACTGGATCAGCATACAATATCTGCGATGGATGTTTATTTGAGAACAAAGCAGGAAGAAAAAATAAAAAAAGTGTAGATTAAGACGATCTAAATTGATGATGACAAAAATCATAGCCAATCGGGCATTGTGCTATTATTTATAAAAAAAATCGAGGGCAATTTTTCTGTAAATGAACATTCTTCAGTCTGTTTTGAGAAATAACTTCCGGTTTGAGCAAAAAAAACCAAATGGTAGGATGGTGATAAAATACTCATTGCAAAAAGTATCATAATTAACTTACATAAACATCAAATTATTTATTGACTAAGTATATACTTGAACCATTTGTGTCTATAATTACAGTTTAAGATTTTTAAATAACAAATTATGCCCTTCGTTTAGTTCCAAGCTATATGTGTGACATTTAAACGGTTTTCTATTTCTTTCAGCAACATCTCGATCGTATACAGATCATGTCAATCATTGGCCACTCCATATCCCTAGTGTCTTTGACTATAGCTGTCGGTGTCCTGTTACAACTCAGATACAGGTCATATGTTACACCTGACACAAACTTATACCTTCAAGACATTTGCTTATGAAACCTCTATTATAATATTTAAAAGAAATCGATTACCCTTTTTTATATAAAGCATTTATTAAGAAGGAATCACAAAATTTTTAAATCGAAGTGTGTCAGTCATAATGACTATAAGTTAACTGTTGGTCTTCCCTTTTAAGACAGTTTTGACTTTTACATAAAGACAGATAAGTCAACCCACCCAACTTACAATTACGTACAGCTTGCGTAAATTTATCCGCTTCAATTTAATGAAGGTATTTAAGATAAGATAAAACAAATCAATTAAAGACAATAATATAGCTTTCTATAAGGTAAACAAAGCATTATGTGAGAGAACAAACTAGGATCAAATACAAACTATTTTTGGGGGGAGGGGGGGGGGTGATTTACTCCAACAATTGGACACAAAAATGTACTTGTTTATATATTTCAAACATAAATATTCCAATTGTGCATTCTATTTTTTGTATGTTGCAAATGTTGTTGACAGACTTAATTAAAATAAAATCATCACAATACAACCCCCTGGTCATTTGTAATTAAAACCATATAGATAAAGTCACTTTTGGTTAACCTTTTCTTGTTTTATTCTATTGCTCTGCTTTGAATTTGTATTTCTTTTTATGGATTTTTGAGATGGTTGACGGATTGTTATTGTCATTTTTTCATTCTAGGACTGTTTTGCATTGTAAGAGAAAGAGATCCAACATAACCATGTTCCATATCAATTTGTTCCTCGCCTATATTTTACGGGCTACCACATCTATTCTGAAGGATTATCTACTGTGGAATGGTTTTGCCCTTTCTAAAGATGTGCAGCAAAACGGGGAAATGTTTGGGTTCAGGGACGATAGTTCGGTGAGTGAGAACAATGGCTCCGTGTGTTGTTTGTTATCAAATATTTGTCATGAAATCCCTCATGGTGTGACACTTTTGGAGGAAAATAATTCGACATTATTTGACATGTTTGTCTGAACAAGGCAGTGGTTTGCTCATTGTTGTCATCATAAATATATATGGTATTTTTATGGTAGATGTAAGGCTTTTTCTCACGAATTCAAGTGCAGAGATATGTGATATTATAAATTATATCTATCTATCTATCTATCTGAGAAAACAACGCACTGTACTTTATAAATTTTACAACGATTGATAAACAAGTTTTACTCTTATTAATATATTTCGTTGGCAAGGATGTTAGAGCAAGGGGGTCATTAATCTATATATCAATTATCTTAAAAAGGATTTAATAATTTTCGCCCAATGTCATTGTAAACCATTTTTTTTATTCGGCTGAAAGTAAAAATTTAATATTTAGACTGAGATTGGCATTAGCTTTGTATGACATTTGTGATATTTAGCGAAAGTAAAAGCTGGAGCGGCAATAACCAAGTATTTGGTATTTATATAATTTCTGTTTTTATCTTTTCTTTACCTCAGCACTGGGAGTGTAAGCTGCTAGTCACATTCTTTGTGTACACCCTGGTAGCTAGTACATTCTGGCTGACGTTGGATGCTCACGTCCTGATGAAGCTTATTGACGTCGACCTTAGATACCTCCAGAAGAAGAAATACACACGTCTTCACATCGCCATAGGATGGGGTAAAATAAGCTAGAATTACGACATAATTAAAAAGTTTAATACACCAGAGTGCATATCTAAATTAGGTAATTTTGACGCACTGTAAAAAGTATGCGTGCTATGGATTAAAATCCCCAAATATAAAAGATATAAAAATAAATTCATGCGCCAAAATTATCCAATATACAGTCAATAAAGTACTGTGATGACTGTCACCAATTGTTTACTAGGAGAGGCTGGGACTAAATTGTGAATTTGCCATGACTTTCAAATGATTTTATTTTAGCTGTTCACTCTTTTTATATTTATGATCCTCCACAGTTTACTATACTATATTAATATCCATATCGTTCTGTTCCATCCGTTCCTATCGTAATTCCATTATCATAATAATTTATTAACTATTGTGTGCGTTATTATCCTTATCGCTTCCTATTGTACCCTTTGCATAATTTGTTTATGCTTCCACATATAAATTATATTGCGTATATCCTAAAAATTTGTTATCCATATACACTGTAGTTCCTTACTTTTTATTCATATATGACTTCCACATATTAATTAGTTCTTTTGTCCTTATTGCTCACTTAATTTTATTCTTATATGACTTCCGCATTTAACTTTTCTTTGAATATCCATTTTTCCTTATTTCCTTTCTTCCTTATTCGACTTTGGCACAGAGCGGTATATTTTAAATATATCCTAATTGCTCCCTTCTAGCATTCACATATTTATGTACTATTTGTTTATATCTCTTTGCACACGATGTTCCAGTTCTTCTCTGACGTTTACATACTACAAGTAACTTCATATTTTTTTATTTATTGCTCTTCATTCTAGTATACTGTTACTTTTGGGCCTATAAGCCGTTTTAACAAGCTAAAGAGACAATCCATGTACAAATCAGGCAGGGGGTTTTTAGCGCACGACTGCTGTTGCTGCTTCCTTGTATTTTGTTTCTCTTTACTTGGCTGAAATTATTTCCTTTACGATAATTATTTTTATCCATTCCCTTACACATTATATATTTTTAAGTTACGATAATTATTTTTATCCATTCCATTACACATTATATATATTTAAGTTACTACTAATGAAACATTCAACCAAGTTTTTGTGCTGAAAGAAGTATATTTTTTAACCTGATGTCTCCGCACTACTAAGATTACATGCATATAGTCACTCCTTTCATACATTAGTTTTAGTATTGAGTTGAAAAAAAGAGAAGAACATTTATTTCAATGAACATAACTTGATCGTTTTCTACATTTATAATAAAAATGTGATATGTTTCGTTATTCCACATTTGGAGCTGACTCTTTAAATCGTCCATGTCCTGTAAGTATAACTTATTTTATTCTTTATTTTCATCAATTAAAAAAACACACCATTATTTTTCATAGTGGGACCTCTTGCTGTTGTTATACCGTGGGTTTTGTTTCGGATTTTTACCGAAGACTATATGTGAGTTTATTTTACAATTCATCCTACTGATATTTCTCTCTCAACCAAATATGCTAATGAAAATCTTGAAATAATGGTTTTGGATGCATGGGCAATCAGGAAATGTTAAGTCTATTTGTTTTTCGTCTAGTTGCTGGAATACCAATCCAAAATCATGGACAGTTTGGATTTACCGAGTACCGATTTTTTTAATGAACGTGGTATGTAATAATAATCGCAGACCATTCGGTGATTCATTGGTTCAAGGTTTTATTTTCCATTAAAAGGTTTTCATATAACGAAATACCATCCATCAATTACAATTTATTACAGTTCTCTTTCTTGCAGGCGAATGTCAATTATTTCATCAAAATCGTGCGATTTATGTACCAGAGAATGAAAAAGAATCGCTCTAAAGGGAAACATGCTAACAATAGAAGCACTGTTTTGTAAGTTTTTTCCTTTTTGCCCACATTTGTTTTAATTTGGAAAAAGTATGCTTAGAAAATCCTTGGCCCTGCACATTAAAGGGGCATGGTCACGATTTTTGTCAAATTCTATTTTTCTGCTTTTATTATTAACAATGCTTTAGGGATGCATTTCTAATGACCAAATTTAATTTGAGAGTCAGTCATAGAGTAATAAGCAAGAGAGAGGGCTCACAATTCTTTGTCATGTAAACAAGGCTCGTGCCCTGTTTTTGTTTACTTAGGTTCAATACTCCAGTAAAACTCTTTTTCAAGTTGATTTGTCTATCTTCTAATTCATTTTAAGCATAAATAAACACTTTCTAATGTTTAACACATTCATTTTGTCTGGACATAAAATTGGAATTTTCACTTCAACATTCAATATGTAAACAAAAGCGTTGTTTACTTAGCAAAGAATGTAAGCTGTGTAACTTGGTTATAACTCAACGAATAACACTTAAAGTTGTGTTGCCTATAAAAATGCCTTATTGAAGCACTGTAAGCATTAAAATAGGAAAAATAATTTTTGACCAAAATCGTTACCATGCCCCTTTAATTTCAGGGTACTTACATGTATGTATAGTTCGCCACTCGATGCACAGTGTATTACATATATTCAACAAAAGTGATTTCTAAATACTAGTACTAGTATGTCACTTAGACCTGTTCTCTATGTAGTGTTTTTTACTGTGTTTCACGAATCTTAATTTCTTCTCCCAATCATTTATAAGTGTTATCAAACAAAGAATTATGTGTTTGGCATCATTTAAAGGTATTAAAAAGAGACCTTATTATAAAAAATAGATACTTGAACAAGTCTACACTTCACCATTAAAGTAAAATTGGTCCTTCGTTTGTTCTCCACTAAGATGTAAGTAAGAAACGTTAAAACTTGGTTTAAATGACACGTACCTTTTTGAAAACGAAGAAAATAAATTATAGACGTTCAAATTGATATAAGCGACTTTATAATAATATATATAATTACCGTCTTCCTTGGAAGACGGTATAAAGAGTTGAGATAATTTACAGTCTCCGGGTTGTGCACTTCCTCTCCTTTGTGATTGGTAGAAAATACATGATGTGAAAATTTACATTTATTTCATTGGTTGAAAAACTGTTCGGCGCAAGGGAGATAATTTTCTGATGGTCTTTTTTACGTACGACTTAACAATTTTCGTAGATTTTTAATCTTAAAAAGTGAGAAAACGAAAAAAGCAATACAATTAGCTATCAATGAAATTCAGACTTCAATTTTTCAGTACAACTAGTTGAAAGCAATGTTCTATAATATCTATTGAAATTTTTTGTTCTTTTCTTTTTGGATTGTTTATGCAAGTACAAAAATGTGAAAATTTGATACGGTATGTCTAATATCAGTAAAAACGATACGGTATCGGGTAAAACTAGAACCATTTTAACAGGAGCTTGGACTTTGGGTAGTTGCGGCAAACAGCATTGTGACATAGGCCTGTCTATTTCATTGCTGGCCATACAACCATGGCTCTTTGAAAACAACTAGATTTGTCTGGCTTCGGAGCTAAGACTACGCAATCGGTGTATATTTCGCTTGAAACCAGCGTCATTTTTAACTTTTTTTGACGCAAGAATAGATAGTTACGTCCTACTGAAAGTCCAAGGTCTTGTTAAAATGGTTCTAATATCAGTAAAACAAGTGCTAAATGCTGTGGTTTTAAGTTTGATTTTATTAAAATAATACGGCCCTCCTAAGATCTCTTTTTCCTTACTATAGTCGATCTCAACTCACAAGCACGTGGTACGCATTTCTCAATTTAAGGCACTCACGCTTAAGGTACATGTACATAAAAAAAGTTTCAAAAGCCATTGCATGTGGAGGAAGGCGACATTATATATAAAAAAAGAATTGAATTTTCTTTGATAACTTAGTGCTGTTTAAAGTTTGCTCTAAAGACGGTAAGCTTTTTTAAAAAGCTAAACTTGTATATATATGATAATCTCAAAATGCAGAAAGCACTTTATATCTGTGAATAAAGGATCCCTTTAACCAT
The DNA here is from genome assembly GCA_020458035.1 of Magallana ariakensis. Classification (NCBI taxonomy): domain Eukaryota; kingdom Metazoa; phylum Mollusca; class Bivalvia; order Ostreida; family Ostreidae; genus Magallana; species Magallana ariakensis. Next base: position 37,500,839 of record CM035818.1, on the reverse strand, counting down.
AAGAGCATCTTTTGGTTTTAAAGTCTTTAGTATACTCAGTATATTGTGTTGTAATAGCTACGTTAATAATATCCATATATACCATACGATGGAAAGGGAAATGTGTTTTCTTCAGCAGTAAAAGTGTTTAAAAATGTGTTATAGCTATAGGTATATTTTTAGCTCACCTGAGCTGAAACTCAAGTGAGCTTTTCTGATCACTTTTTGTCCGGCGTCAGTCTGTCTGTCTGTCTGTCCGTCTGTCTGTCCGTCCGTAAACTTTTTACATTTTCGACTTCTTCTCAAGAACCACTGGGCCAATTTCAACCAAACTTGGCACAAAGCATCCTTACGTAAAGGGGATTGAAGTTTGTTAAAATGAAGGGCCATGCCCTCTTTCAAGGGGAGATAATAAAAAATCATTGAAAATTTGTTGGTATTTTTCAAAAATCTTCTTCTCAAAAACCATTTGGCCAGAAAAGCTGAAACTTGTGTGGAAGCATCCTCAGGTAGTGTAGATTCAAGTTTGTTCAAATCATGATCCCCGAGGGTAGGGTGGGGCCACAATGGGAGGTCGAATTTTTACATAGGAAAATATAGAGTAAATCTTTAAAAATCTTCTTCTCTGAAACTGATCAGCCAGGAAAGCTGAAACTTGTGTGGAAGCATCCTCAGGTAGTGTAGATTCAAGTTTGTTCAAATCATGATCCCCAGGGGTAGGTTGGGGCCATAATGGGGGGTCGAATTTTTACATAGGAAAATATAGAGTAAATCTTTAAAAATCTTCTTCTCTGAAACTGATCAGCCAGGAAAGCTGAAACTTGTGTGGAAGCATCCTCACATAGTGTAGATTCAAGTTTGTTCAAATCATGATCCCCAGGGGTAGGTTGGGGCCATAATGGGGGGTCAAATTTTTACATAGGAATATATAGAGTAAATCTTTAAAAATCTTCTTCTCTGAAACTGATCAGCCAGGAAAGCTGAAACTTGTGTGGTAGCATCCTCAGGTAGTGTAGATTCAAGTTTGTTCAAATCATGATCCCCATGGGTAGGGTGGGGCCACAATGGGGGTCAAATTTTTACATAGGAATATATAGAGTAAATCTTTAAAAATCTTCTTCTCAGAAACCGATCGTGCAGAAAAGCTGTAACTTGTGTGGAAGCATCCTCAGGTAGTGTAGATTCAAGTTTGTTCAAATCATGATCCCCAGGGATGGGGTGGGGCCAAAATGGAGGGTTGAATTTTACATATGAGCATATAGAGTAAATTTTTAAAAATCTTCTCTGAAACTGATCAGCCAGAAAAGCTGTAACTTGTGTGAAAGCATCCTCAGGTAGTGTAGATTCAAGTTTGCTAAATCATGATCCCTGGGGGTAGGGTGGGGCCACAATGGGGTGGGGGGGCGAGTTTATATATAGGAATATATAAGGAAAAATCTTTAAAACTCTTCTTCTCAGAAACTGATTGGCCAGAAATGTTATTACTTGCGTGGAAGCATCCTCAGGTAGTGTAGATTCACATTTGTTCAAATCATGATCCCCAGGGGTAGGATGAGGCCACAATGGGGGGTCGAATTTTTACATAGGAATATAAAAAGAAAAATCTTAAAAAATCTTCTTCTCAGAAACCGATCGGCCAGAAAAGCTGTAACTTGTGTGAAAGCATCCTCGGTTAGGGTAGATTCAAGTTTGATAAAATTATGATCCTTACGGGTAGGGTGGGGCGTCAGTTAGGGGGGGGGGGGGTTGAATTTTCACATTTGAAAATATCGAGAAAAATCTTTAAAAATCTTCTTCTCAAAAACCGATCATGCAGAAAAGCTGGAACTTGTGTGGAAGCATCCTCAGGTAGAGAAGATTAAAGTTTGTTCAAATCATGATCCCAGGGGGTAGGGTGGGGCCACAATTGGGGGGAGGGGGTGACAAATTTTTACATAGGAATATATAGGGAAAATCTTTAAAAATCATCTTCTAAACACAAATTGTCTAGAAAAGCTTCAGTCAGTTCAGATAGTGTAGATTAAAATTTGTCAAAATCATATTCTTTAGGAGTTACATAGTGTTGGGCCACATGGAGGGGGGGGGTTCCAATTTTACAAAGGAAAACATTTAAATTATTCACAAAAACTCAAATGTTATTATATATGGTTTTACTTATATGCAAACATTTTGACATATTGTTGATTCTTTAAAATTGTTTAGACTCTGGCCCATGGACAATTCTTGGACCTCACAAGGGGTTCAAAATTTGATGTAGGTTTGTAATCCATATATAAATAGTTGTTTAAGTCTGATCATCTTCTTGAGAACTGCAATGCTCAATATGTGATATGACTGTAAAACCACCCTGTTACAAAGGGGCTCAATGATAAACATAAGAATATGCAGGGGAATTTTTTTTTTAATACAGAATCTTTTATACGACATTGTTAAGATATTTTGTATATGACTCCATAGAGCTGATTTTATTATGTTTATTGTTGCTCAGGTGAGCGATGTGGCCCATGGGCCTCTTGTTTAGTTTATAAAGTCATCTATATGAATACTAATCCTATGAAAATGTCATTCTCATGTATAAGAATACTATTAATCGATTAGAAATTACATACAATATAAACAGTTTAAAAACAGACATCTGACATGATAATGTGCATACATACCGGTTTGCGATAGGCACTTTGTAAAAAAAGAAAGTAATATCAGAAGATAATTATGAAACAGAAACAAACACCTAATCTTCTGGTATAGCTAAAAAAATAAAAACATGCTATTTAATAACACGTTCTTAATCTACCTAAGCACTTTTGTTATGTACATGTACAATATGGTGTTAGGAGACGATTATTTCCGCAGAATGTGCGTTGTGATAGCTTGGATTTAATGTGGAATTGAATATTGATCAGAGCAGTGAGTCTCATTATCAGTCATTTCAGGGCATCTGGTTTTTGAGGCAACAAATAAAACTCTCCTCACTGTCCTACTCAGATAGCTGACAAGGGCTTATATAATTACCAGCTTTTGTTGAAAAGGATTTTAGTGGAAGTATTGTTCTACCCAAAATACTCAATACTATTTTTGCATTGTTAACATCTTTATAAAAGTAAGACAATTAAGACAGATTTTTTTAAATTCATGATTAACTGAATTTTTGGCTGTTGTTTAATATTTATTTGGCTAATGTTTTCTTTCTTGACATTCCTTTAACATGAGAATCAATATTTCCTGTCATTTTTGGGCTGGTGGTATCAAATTTCACTTTAGATATGGCTAAACGTTTTTGGACATAAATTATTATTTTTAAAAAAATTCAAGTATTTTGGATTTAGATTTTGAATATTTTCTTATATCTTTTAAAATACAGAGCTCTTATTCTCAAGAAGATATTGAAATACTAGTCTAAAAAAAGCCACGAAAATCGAACCCTCTTAAACGTTTTGCTACCATGCCGCGCGAGCCTATAGCATGACGAAGAAATACCGGTAGTTATGGGTACAAATATGACTATAATATCGATTACATGTGTGACTTTCTGTTCATTGTTTTAGAAAAATGACCAAACATATCTGTATCCTGATTCCATTGTTTGGGGTCCCTTATATCATCTTCACTGTCATGTCCATCATGCTGGATGTCGCCTATTTATATGCAGAGATGTTCTTTAGTTCATTCCAGGTAAATTGACTTTCGGTTAGCTTAGTATTCAATACAATCAATGTCTATTCTAATACATGAAAATTACGGACTCGATTTTGTGTGCTTCAATACCGGAAAATCGGGAGAGAACTGTCTTCCGTTTTAGATATTATAAACAGAGGTATGTCCAATGCACGATGTCGACACTGTAATGTTGGCCAACATCTAGTCAACATCGCAATGTTGATCGACATCAAGTCGACAACGTGTCTATATCGTACCTCTTATATCCTGTTTACATCGTCGACATTGTCGATATCGCAATGTTGACCAACATTGAGTAGATACATCGTGTTTACATTGCATTGCAAAGGACAACTTAAAAGATATATCCGCGATGTAGACAATGCAATCTCAATATCGGTTCAATGTCGTATACATTGCGATATTAACGATGTCGACGATGTACGAGGGTCAATAAAAAAATACGAAGACAATGTGGCTATCTACCATATATTTTTCATTAAAGTCAAAACTAACAGATTAATTTATGCAACAATACTTATTTTATTGATATACGAAGTTTCATTTCATTTGATGAAAAGGTATTTTTGTTACCCGATTTTAAAATCAACATGTTTTGTCACCACGGCGCAGGGTAACGTTGAAAACATAACGTCAAGATAACGCAAGCACAGTTAATAGAAATATCTAATCTTTATGTCGACGATGTAAACTGGATATAGGTTCAACATCGTCAACGTTGCGATGTCGACAATGTCGACGATGTAAACGTTAAAGAAATATCCGCGATGTAGACAATGTAATTCGATATTGGTTCAACATCGATCATCGACGTTGCGTTGTCGACGATGTTAACGTATAAGAAATATCGGCAATGTAGACAATGGAAACTCAATATCGATTCAACATAGACGACTTTGCGATGTCGACGAAGTTAAAGAAATATCGGCTATGTCGACGATGTTAACTGGATATAGGTTCAACATCGTCAACGTTGCGATGTCGACAATGTCGACGATGTTAACGTTAAAAAATATCGGCAATGTTGACAATGTGAATAAAACCGATATCGTATCAATAATGTATACATCGCGGTGTTGACGATATCGAAAAAAGAAATATATATTGGACATGAATGGAAGGAATAATAATATAAATTATAAATTATAATGCAATATAAACATTGTACTATACTTACATTTTTAAAATCGAAACTTATTTATTTAACTAGCGATAATTAATTAATTATCGGCAAAAATAAGTCCCCAAAAATTGGAATTTAAATAAAAAAAAATAATTTTGTACACCCGAGCTTGCTCTTAATAAATATTTTTAATTAGTTAATGGACTGTATCCACATTTTACGGATTTAAAGAAGTTAAAAAGTTTTACAAAGGGTCTTGTTGTCCTCAATGAATCAAGAAAACATAGGTATCATCTATGTTAAATACATAGAGAATAATACATACCCTTTTCCATATCACAGCCTGTATCATCCTGAGACTGTTATATCAGCACGTGGGCCGCTATTGGTCAAGGGCTGATACAGGCTGTGATATGGAAAAAGGGTATCTATTATTATATTTATTACATACTTAGTAATAAAATTAAAAACATCAACTTGAACAAATTGATTTTAAATATTATTTGAAAGTAGTCTGTACATGTATTAAATAAAAATATGAGATCTAATTGTTTTAAAAAACATGTACATGTAGCTAAAAAGTCGGAATTTCCTTAGGTTTTAAAAGTTAACTTCTCCAAAACATTTGCTAGCATTTGAAGTTTTCAACTGCATTTAAAATGTCGATTGTAACAAATGTTTTATTTATGAAAAAGGCAGAGGAGTTCTGCACCAGGTGTGATACGGATCCATATCAGCCCTAGAGGGCTGATAACCTGTATCAGCTGATAACCTGTATCAGCCCCGGAGGCCGATACGAGTTCTGTGATATCATCTGTATCACATATGCAAAAAACCTGTATTTATTACTAAGTATGTAATAAATGAAACTATGTAACTGTGCAATTATGGGAAAACAATAGCATTTTAGTTTGAAAAACTGTGTTTTGAACTCTAATCTTTAAGCAGTCTAAAAAAGAGAAGCTATAAATTTTTTTACATGTATTCATTTTAAACAATATAAAAAGAATATCTGAGGGATGAAGACCATTCAACGCAGGGACACTCTCTTCCATTGTTTACGCCTAAAGAGCATGATATCGGCAATACTTTAATAACTTATTTTTTTTCAATTCTGTTCATCTTGCTCGATCAAAGGTCAAATGCTTGATATTGTATCGTTAGCTCTTTTAAAAACTTGTATTTTTTCTTGATCATTAAACTATTCAATCATGCATTTGGTATTAGGGGTTTTTTCGACAAATATAGTCATTTTCTAGTTCATCATATAATGTCAAGCAAACGAGATAATGCGTGCATATTTGAATGCCAAGCGAATTACACGACAAACCGAACGAAATAATAGGACGAGCTTTCGACGTGAGACGATTGTCAGAATTTCATCCAATGATTTAAAATAGAAATATACACTGTACGTGTCAACGCCTGGAATATACCAATGTTGCATGAACCAATATAAACTTCCAGTCTATTGGATTACTAGTAATATGTGGGGAGTTTTCCGCCAACCAGATATGGAACATGAGTAAACTGTTAAGTCGTGTCTGTCTGTCAAGTTTATTTAAGGAAAATTGATGTTCAAATGTGTCGAGACTCAAAGTCGATTACATGTACAGTTTTTGTTGCTGAACTTTATGATTCCAATATGTACGAGAGTGCACAATTTTTCAATCATTTTCACCTTTTTAAGATTGATAAAATTGTACAGTTACTGGCCATTAAATGAATTTTTAATCTCAGTGATTTTAACCAATTGTGAATTTGTACCAATTTTGATTCATCAAAATCTTTGTATCAACCGCATAAAGGCAACCAAGCATTTACTTTTACCAATTTATTATTCAGCATTTGAATCATGTAATTAGAAGGATGTTTAAAACCATTCGAAAAAATTCATTTTATTTTTATTTAATCATATAGGGATTTTTGTTGTCGGTTACGCTGTGCTTTACGGATAAAAGGGTAAGTGCTCAGCCAGGCTTGATATAAATAAATATAATCCTGATAATTTTTATCAAAACTTTCCTTCCTCATTTAAAAAATTTTGATTGAAAACAAAATCAATGATTATGGAATAATGTTCCACATGCTCGTGTTCAGAAGGTCTTTTAAATTTTAAAGTACAAAGATAAAAACAAATGAGTGCAAGTTTTAGATTACTTTACAATATTGATTAATATTAATCATATCATGAACTTTTGATTCTAGGTAATCCAAGAATCGAGACAAATATTCCTCCGGTGTGCGAATACGAAACCAAGAGCCGATATGGGAAGAAAAATGTCACAACTATCCTCAACTACAAGAACGGTGATATCAGATTCATAGGCAAATGTTTCCAAACATTAAAAAAAAGGCATGGAAGACCACTGCATGGAACGGCTGACTGAAAAAAAACCCGAAATCTGTTTATAGTACAAGGAAGCTTAAGATATTGTCTTCCCACAAATGTTTATTTAAAAATAAAATTTGGTAATTATATTTTTAAATAAACATTTCTGGGAAGACAATATGTACAGAAGTGGCGAAACAAAGACTCCTAAATACGATTGTAAAAATAAACAGTTTACATGAACAGAGTGTGAATCAGATTTGTTCCCCTCAAAATTGTCTCCAATATGAAGTGTTGTCTTTCTCTGACATCGCAATGGCTGCGAGTCTGGCGTACGCTGCGCAAAGATTTATCTACAAGTAGCTTTTTAATTGACAATTAAGAAGGCGTGTGCAACGGTGTTGAGAATTATGGCGAAGTAGTTTTGTTGCAATTAGAACCTGGAGGGTTCAAAAGAGTTCTTATTGTCAGTCTGAGAACCATGATACAACGGTTATACCATTGAGGTATAAATTGAGATTTGTTTTATGGATATTTTGAAAATTTTAAACCATCCGATTTGTTGTGTTGATGAAAATATCTTTATTAAGAGAATGAATGTTATAACATTTTCTTTCGATTTGAAAAATGCATAAATTACATAAAAAAAAGATAAATTGTAAGTAATGTTTGTGATGGATAAAAAATGTGATAGTAATATTTTTAATTTTCCAAATTGATATTACTAGATTAAAAGACATAGCAAAAGCCCTGTTCTTTTGACGTGCATGAACACGGAAGAGTTAGTTAGAAAATTGTTGGTATATTTTGATCGAGTTTTCCCAACGTGTTTATATTTGTTATTATAATACATATTGGTGTGAATAAGTATATTTATTGTATATGTTATAATATCAAATGTTGACCTGTCATTTTTGTACAGTTTTACATACAAATTGATAAAATGGATTGGAATTAAATTTGTTTATATTACAATAAGCGAAAATAAATTGTTATGGATAGGGTAGATATAGGAAATATCTCTCTCTCTCTCTCTCTCTCTCTCTCTCTCTCTCTCTCTCTCTCTCAGGATTATATTCTCTTTTCACAGAAAAAAGTTAAGAATACATGAACCAATCAGTAATACAGATAAACTCTAAATACATGTACATCATTAAAAAGAAACATTGAATAAGTATTCAAATACCTACCTATTTGATTTAAAACATGCATGCAGACTTACTGAAATGGAAATCAATTAATTACGTTTAAATTCAAAGGCATAGGCTACTCTGTAAGATACGGTAAGAAGCAACAATGGTGATTTGAAATTTTATTTTAAATTGTCAATTTTTCGTTTGGAGTAAGACAACGAAAGATAACTCTGTTGAGTGAAACCAACGGGTTATAGATAAGGAAAACGTTCTTCTCTACATATTATTTGAAAGATTTATCGCTATTTCCAAAAAAGAAAGAAGATTCAGTCGGGAAAATTACTTTGTTTTTCAATTTACCATAAATATAAACAAATTTATACAGTATGAAATACTCCAAATTAACTTTATAAGAAATTAACTTTATTAAAAAAAACGTAGAATTCTAGAAATTAGATTCTAAAAAAAAATACCGAGCTGATAGAGCCAATATTCCCGGTTTTTTTTATATTGTGTTATGACTCTTTTATCTCTATAGTATATTTATTCATGCATAAACATCAAAATTGAAGGCAATATAATGCATGCATGTGCCAATGAATGCATGTAGGAATAAATCGTGGTCGAAGTTTATTTCCTGCTTTTTCTAAAAATACATGAATTGGCAAGTACAACAACAATAACATTGACTCAGTTTTAAAATAGAACAAGTGCCTGGTACTTGTATATATAAAGGTTAGTGTGAACATAGCCTGTTTGAAAAGCTTCGTTCAGTGGTGATGTACTGGGATATCATATTTTCTGTTTTCAAGTGAGTATATAATTTCAGCTGAGAGAATTTCGCCTACGTCATTCTTGTAATGAATGTGGCGGCTTTTATTCCGACTAATTAAGAATCCTAAGCTTAATTGCTTGTCTGAGTGGAACTTCTTTCATCTTTAAGAATATGTAGTAAGAATTTTATGAGGAGAAGAAGAAAACACAACACAACGTTTAAAAGAACACCAAATCTACTTTATTTCTGACCAGGAAGAGATATTATTTTGTTGGAGTTAAAAAAAAATATTCTCTTCCTCGAAAACGCTGGTGAATAAATATATGAATTCCAGTGGTTGCTTTAATTTGCATATCGCAGTGAATTCTGGGAGCTCGGCTTCGTTAGAGAGACTTCTTGATTACTAGGGTTTTAGAAGATTAACGTGATAAGAGTGTATCGCTGTGTGATAAAGATATTTTCCACGCACTTTCTTAATCTGAGGCGTCTCCAGGGAAACGATTTGCTACATTACTCAGTGGTTGGTCGAGCGTGCAAAGTTCAGAAACATTTGCCGAATTATAACTTATTTTGAAGAACCGGGGCAAAGAGAAAAAATTCTGAGAGGAGAGGTAAAGCTAGAGTCTGATTTTCAGTGCGTGCTCTTTGAAGCAAACTTACTAGAAAACGTTTCCTTACTTTCTGTTGCTGTTGTAATTGTGCACTCCAAGATGAATAGTTGTGCGGCTATTTCGGGTCTAATAATGCTAGTAGTGACCAACCTAGCTGCCATTGTGAGTTTCGCTACTCCCTATTGGCGCGAACAGAGATTAAGCACGGAGGGGCTGTGGGCGAAATGTCAAATGCAGGAATGTCAATGGGTGTTCGATAGTAAAGACCTCCACGACAGTAATGGTGAGTTCAATTATAATCGATTATTATCTTGTGTGACCTAGCTGAAAATAAAAGCGCAAATGGTAATCTAGATATTCACGTTTTGTAGTTATCACAGAGAGAGAGAGAGAGAGAGAGAGAGAGAGAGAGAGATATTCCTTTAATTCATTTGTAAGAAAGAGAAAGGGGTAGAGTAATGAAATGTCGCTTTTATTAATTTTGCAACAGATTACATCATTGCTACGCAGGGTCTGATGTCTGTCGGTCTGACAGTGTGCCTGACAGCCCTTCTTGTTTCCACCCTGGCCCTGTGTTGCCAGTGCAACAATTGCAACTACACGAGTTTTGTTGCTGGTCTGATGATTACAGCTTGTAAGTATCATTACACATAAATTAGTGCAAAGCTATTTTATCTTCAGATACCAAGTAACAATGTAAATCGCTGTTGAAAGTAACAAAATAACATATCTACATTTGTTATTGGAGAATGATTGTTGAAAGATTTTTGATTTAATTCAGTCACTCACTGATGGATTTTTTCCCTTAAAATTGTATATAAGGATTTAAAACACAAACTTTAAAATGCTGCTATGTTTATTTTTAATATGATAATCACAACACCAAAAAAGGTCATTCAATGCATCATAAAGAGTTCTAATTTTGTGTTAAGAATCGAAAGCGTAATTATTTTAACAATTAAGAACCAGGAAGAATCAAGTCCGCCCTGCTAGAGTTTAACAAGTATACATGATATGATTGTTGTCTTACTTGTAATAATGACAAGTGCTTTGAGAGAAGTGTCGTTTTATATAATTACCAGATGAATCACATCATCTATGATGATGCTTGACAATACGAATATTAAAAAAGTACTGCATGTGCAGCTAACAATGAAAATGATTGAAATGGGCATAATGTTACGTAGAGCTATGAATATATTTTTCATCTTGGCAGTCTTGAGCATTGGAATAGCCGTAGCAGTGTATGGAATCAAATCATCGAAAGAGGAGAAGGCCGGACTATCCTTTGATAATGACCACGACTGTCGTTTTGGTTGGTCGTTTTGGGTGGGGAGTGGCGCAGCCGTAATGGCATTGCTGACGTCACTAGTGTATGGTTGTTCTTCCAAAAATGAAGACTGACATATTAACAGAGTTCAACGTTTCAACTTTGTTTCATTCCTCTTAACATATATTGTAAAAAATATTACACATATACCATATATAATTGTATGTTTTCTATCGTTTATTATAAAACATGTACATTTTATAACGCAGTATTAGTTACATATACTTTATGTTATCAGCTATGTTTTGTTTATATATATATATATATATATATATATATATATATATATATATATATATATATATATATATATACCGGTATATATATAAAACATGTTTTTGTAAAATAATTTTATTCTATATTTCATCTTAAGTTATGCTATGTTATTCTGTCTGAAACTTCAACAAGTCGGAAATACATGTATGTGCGTTTTCAAGGAGTGTAAAAGTTTGAAATTATCGAATTTAAGTACCCTAATTGTAATAATACTTTCAACAATAGTTAAAGTACGTTTTAAGGAAACATAATGATTCTTGTTGGAAACCTGATCTTCCTCAAAGTTGACAAATCAGGAAGTTGCATGTAAGAGTCAATGACTGCGCATGTAGCTGGTTCCCCTTCATACCTTCAGCATGGAATTCAACACATCTTACGTAAATTCAAGTTTACCAAGCAACGCCTCCCTTGTCGAAAAGATTGAGGACGAACTCGTGAAGTCTTTGACCGGAAATACTGTTCTGTTAGTATTTTTCATGATTCTTGGAGCTTTTGGAAATTGTATGGTGCTTTTTGTTTATAAAGACTACAAGTTTTCTTCCAGCAAAATAGATGACCGTCGATTTATTCCGTATTTGGCATTGGTGGATTTTATGGCGAGTTTAACTTCCTGTTGTCAGTATGTGATTGAAAATCAATATCCCCTGCGATATCCGGGAGAGTTTTCCTGTAAGGTTTTGAATTTTATCAGCACGTTTCCGGCATCCATATCTGGCTTGATTTTGCTAGCAATTGCGTTTCATCGGTACAAGAGAGTTTGCAACCCTTTCTCGCGTTTGAATATAACACAAAGTCAAACTATCGCTGCGACTGCTATTTTCGGTTTCTTAATATCGATCCCGTCGTTATTTTTGAGTGATACGGCTTTGTATTATGATACAAGTAATGAGATTTATGTAAGAAAATGTCAACGCCTGTCTCGAGTCTGGATGATCATGTCAAGAATTTACTCCTCCTTTATAGCTGCTTTGTGTGTAGGTGGTATTGGCTTCATCATTGCGACCTATTCAATGGTCGGTGTCAGAATCAAGCGACAGTATAACCACGCACAAAATACAGTTCGAATGAACCCAATGATTGACGCAAATGACGCTTTTTCTGATAATACCGCAAGTAATTTTTCCATATTCTCCACAAGGGAAGTAAATGACATTGCAAAAGAACCAAAATCGCAATCGACTTTTTACATAGAAGATGTTGCTTCTGGACATGAACTATCAAGCTGTGGTCCCTCAACTTACAACACTCTAGATACGACTTTAAAAAAGAAGAAAAAGCAAGTCAAGCAGACAAAGTTCGTCCAACGCAAGCGCGCTCGATTCTTGAGATTCACTTGGATGTTTGTTCTTATGTCGGGTGTGTACTGTCTGACGCTTTTGCCTCGCGTCACCGTGCGCGTCCTAGAGATGGTGATTGTTGACTTTTGGTTTACTCTCGACAATGATTCGCATGTGGCCTTGACCTTTTTGGCTCGTATATATATCATTAGCTTCATTGTTAACCCTTTGATTTATGGATTCTTGGATAACATGTTTCGGAAAAAATGTAAAGCGCTGTTTAGGAATTGTATATGTAGTAGAACTAGAATAACTGTTGTGTAGAGTTGTTAGGGAATATTTCTTAATAGAAGTATATCTATTTTGAATACATGCATGTAAATACATCATTAACTTAATGATTTAGCGTAAAGTGGTGCATGCCCTTTAAAGTAAATTTGATCGAGTCCTGGTTCAATTCTCTCAAATGTACGTATGTGCTATAAGTTTCTACTCAAATAAATCAACATTGTATGGTACGATTCAAATTAAGTACTTGAAATTTGGATCGTGTATAATCATGAACTTAAAGTGAAAAAAAAAATGATCTGCTAGTTTATATAAAGGACAAAGTAGTGGATTGTATCGCAACTTTTAATCGATTCATTTTGTTTCTTTTTGTTGTTACTTTCCAAGAATTTTTTTTAGTAATAAACACTGTGACATATTTACATTGTTCCTACATGTACTGTATATTTTGTGCTTATGGAGAGGACAAAAGTGGCTGTGCCTGTTGTCAAATCGTTTTCGGTTTTGAATTAAAATAATAGTCAAATAAGATATCGGACATGGGTTTTCATAATAGGCATTTGCAAAAAATTCCCGGTAATCGGACACTAGTATTATTTCCTTTACGAAAAATTATCAGGCGAGCCTTTAACACCATATTTTATTGTCATCTGTATAGTTATGTAAATTATACTAAGCCTCGGATTTTTTTTTATTGATTTTCATTTTTTTTCCCCATTTTAATGAAACTTTTTTCATCAGTTTGGCTTTTCGTGAGCATTAGATACGTACTTTAAATATGTAAATACTAGATGATATCCCGCGCAAGCGCGGGAATTCACACTCTACACATTACATGTAATATGATACAGTGTCAAAATATTGAACCGCATTTTTTGGTCATTGTTGCACAACTGTACATGTGTCCGAATTTTTTCTTTATTGCTTTCTTAACATATTCTTTAAAATCAAAATAAAAAACTAACTGCATGACTGGATATTTAGAGGAGCAGACAAGGGTGAAAATTTTAAACTGAAATTGATGTTATATATACTCAGTACGTACCTAGCTTTCATTCTTTTTGTTTCAGGATTGAAAAAAACTTTTTTTTCATTTTATTTCAAACCAGTGAGTAGGTATTTAGTGCATCGTACCTCTAAATTGTGTTCTTTAGTGTAAATAACATTATAATTTGTTTTTAAGATAAATGGGGACCCACCCCCCCATTTAACTTGCCCGTTTTATGCATAACAAATCTGTCCATTGTTTACAAATTGTTTACAAATTAATGTCTTAGGTTTACTACCAATCTTTCATGGTATAAAAATGTATGAAATTTAAAAAAAAAACCGCTAGTGTAGGCATATTTATCTGCATATTTTAAGCCAAAGTTGTCAGATCCAAATTACATGTACACATGTATCTACCCGATGGTTAACTCGCCCTACACTTTCCGCCATGACGTTAATTAGTCAACCCGCGTTCCTGGGGCACCCCGCTGAAAAGTTTTTTCCCCATCAAAACTAAAATCGCTTTAAATTATTCCATTTTATCTTTTTAACTCACCTGAGCTGAAAGCTCAAGTGAGCATTTCTGATCACTTTTTGTCCGGCGTCCGTCTGTTCGTCCGTCTGCAAACTTTTTTAAATTTTCGACTTATTCGAACCACCGGGCCAAATTCAACCAAACTTGGCACAAAGCATCCTTAGGTGAAGGGGATTTAAGTTTATTAAAATGAAGGGCCACGTCCACTTTCAAAGGGTGATAATTAAGAATTATTAAAAATTTGTTGCTATCTTAAAAAAATCTTCTTCACAAAAACCAATTGGCCAGAAAAGCTGTAACTTGTGTGGAAGCAACCTCATGTATTGTAGATTCAAGTTCGTTTAAATCATGATCCCAGGGGTTAGGGTGGGGCCACAATGGGGGATCGGATTTTTAAATAGGAATTTATTGAGAATTTTTTTTAAAAATCTTCTTCTCTAAAACCAATTAGCCAGAAAAGCTATAACTTGTGTGGAAGCATCCTTAGGTAGTGTAGATTCAAATTTGTTCAAACCATTATACCCGGGGGTACGGTAGGGCCACAATTGGGGGTCGAATTTTTACATAGGAATATAAAGAGAAAAATCTTTAAAAATCGTCTTCTCAAAAACCAATTGGCCAGATCTAGAAAAGCTGAAACTTGTGTGAAAGCATCCTTAGGTAGTGTAGATTCAAGTTTGTTCAAACCATGATCCCTGTGGGTAAGGTGGGGCCACAATGGGGGATCAAATTTTTACATAGAAATTTATAGAGAAAAATCTTTAAAAATCTTCCTCTCAAAAACCAATTGGCCAGAAAAGCTGTAACCTGTGGTGCAGCACCCTCAGGTAGTGTTCGATTCTAGTTTGTTCAAACAATGATCCCCGGATGGAGGGTAGGGCCACAATGGGGGTCGAATTCTTACATAGGAATGTAAAGATTAATATCTTCTTTTCGAAAATCAATAAAGCAGAAAAGCTGTTACTTGATTGGAAGCATCCTAATAGGTTTTGTAATATATATATATATATATATATATATATATATATATATATATATATATATATATAGAGAGAGAGAGAGAGAGAGAGAGAGAGAGAGAGAGAGAGAGAGAGAGAGAGAGAGAGAGAGAGAGAGAGAGAGAGAGAGAAACATTCTTAAAAACCAAATCACAAAAAGATAAGACTATAATGGGGGGGGGGGTGTCAAATGTTTTCATAGAAAATATATTTGATTGTTCTCAAAAATATATATAGTAGCTAATATGCAAGCATATTGACATTTGTTGATTCTCAGTTGTTTAGACTGTGGCAATATGTGATATAACTTAAAATCATCTAGTTACAAAAGGGGCTCTACATCAGAACATCTGTAGAAAATTTTGAATCTTTTAATACAGGATCTGTTTAACTCATTCATTGTCCCAATATTTTGGATATGACTTCATGAAGCTGATCTTATCATGTCTAATGTTGCTCAGGTGGGCGATATGACCCATGATAATTTCACAAATAATATCAATTGATTTCGTACTGAAAAGGCTTAAATTTGCCAATGGTCCGTTAATAACATGTTCATGTGAATACTTCATTTAACAATCTATTGATGAAAAAAAGAGCGCACTTCCGATTGGTTGGATTTTAAAAAATCTATATCAATCAAAATTATTCAGTCTGGAAATGATGTTATGTCACTTTTAAGCGATATAAAATTTGTTAATAGACTAAGGAATAAACAGTAATATTAGAAGGAAAAAGTTAATGCTCTACGTCCACACACGTGTATTCTGGGGACGTTTCTATCCACGTAAAAATGGTTAATTTTCTTTGATCAATACTTTTGTATGTCATGTTGAAAATCCGTTATTCACTGTAGATTTCCAAACACGTTATGTTATTCACAGTTTAAGAATCACAATCTGGGTAATGGCTGTATTTGATACTCATATACGTATCTGCCGAACACATAATCAGATCGTAGAACTGCAGTAATAACCTTCAATTTCCTCCTCACAAAGTGACAAGTTAGAAATTTACACTAAACCTTATATTTTGACAAGTGAATTCAAGGTGAATAAATTGCAAGTTTCTTTATATTCAATTTGAGAAATGAGCTAAGTTACGTAAACTAAAACTGTGTGTTTTCTAAGACATTATTACATATAGACGTACCTTCAGATTCTTAAATTGAAAAATTATTAACAAATGATGATTACATTCATATACTTTTAAAAACTCATTTCACTTGACATATCAGTTTTGAAACACTGAATTGTTTTTTAGCTGTTCGGAGCTCGTTTCCTTCCGTAATTAACTTAACTCCGTTCATTCATGTCTAATTACTCTATTTTTAAACGTCCCCTTTATCGCATCAGAATTGAACACAAATCCAAAATTAAAATGGATACGGAGATCTTGCATTTCAAAACGACTTGTGGAGTACCCGGATAATGTTAAAAACCTATGATTTTAAAATGGATGAGTCAGATTTTTCCATTAAAAATGCTTTTTCGTTTGTGTGAATTTTTTGGGGTATAGAGAGACAACGTGTGAGAGAAAAAACATTTGCTATTCATCCATCTATTGATTTTAACTGTTCTATACTGAAAATGTATGTGTGTTTATTAAGTAAATCGACAAAAACAAAAAAGGAAACGTAAACCTGGGGAGACTAAAACATGAATACATGTAGAACGGTTTTAATTATAGATCAGACTCATTTTCACAATGAAATATTGACAGGTGTTAACTGGCACGGCAGATGACCAATAGCTACCAATCAACGAGTCCACATCTTCTTCGGAGCCAATCTTAAAGCTGAACATCGCTCGTACATGTAAATAGGCACCATTACACAGGTACCTGGTATATAAACCCTTCGATTTCGTTACACCCGATTGCACACCTGAAATTCGTGGCCGACGTGTAGTATTCCTTTCCTGGTCTTAGGATTTTATGCATAAAGAATCTGGGGGAATAAGCCGTTGCAAATGCCGTCTTATAAGAAGTAATAAACGTACGAGTTAACTAGGCATTTAAACGGTGGACAGCATTGTCCAAATGAAAATGTCCAAAAGTGCGAGAGAGGTGCAATCGACATTTGTAAGACATAAATGCGTTTAAATTTTGTAGTATTTACATATATTTATGTAATTTTTAACTGGCAAATTTGTAATGACAACCACTGACTCAATCTAAGAGTTTTAATACAAATGGAAATGTTGATTACTTTCTAACAATATTTTATTTACTAATATACCCCAATGTACATATGATAAAAAAGTTAAAAAGAAAAAGAAAAATGTGTACCTCCGCATCAATGTAACAGTATTTCTGAAGATATTTTAACCTAGCTACATATATACACAAATCAAAGATCAGTAAATAATTTTATTCAGATTCATCAACGTATTCCCCTGGATCATGAACATTTGTTTCATATCCCCTGGTTTCAATTATATTACAGTTGTGGCGACAGCAAACCAGGTACCAGATCACACTACAAATGTGAGGGCAACAACCCAAAGTTGTCCCAATCGTACAATCTCCAAGAGAATAATATACATTTCATGTTTAAAAAAGGAGTAGAAAACGCATGTCTATGGTGTCCGGATAGGGCCATTTGCGTTAGCGCGACATCGCGTTCAGATAAACAAGATATCGCGCTAAAACACAACACGCCGTCGCGCTAACGCAACTTTGCACAACACGCCGTCGCGCTAACGCAACTTTGCAAGATTCACAGTCTAGTACGGAAACGTTTAACCGCCTCTCATTGTTGCGTTGGAACGCGATATATTCACATAAATATATTGTCATATATGATTGTTTTAAAGTTTAGCAATTTAATTATGACAACAAACTTTATTTAGTGACACCATTTCGACATGTTTTTGACGTCTTAAGCACTTTAATCTATTAAAGTCGAATTCCGCAATGTCGCGTTGAATTATTGCGTATAAACTATGCCGCCAAAATTAAATATCGCAGAATTTATTGCAAAATAATTGTTTGTCGAATTCACCTAGGCGACTTATCTAAGTCAGAGGGAAATTTTCACTAAAAATTTGAACGACTAGAATAACTAATTTACTTATATATATGTTGTGTGTGTGCGTGCGTGCGCGCACGTGTGTGTGATTTCTTATATTCTTTTTCGTTATCATCAAATAATTTAAGTTATTATGGTTCCCATCACAAAGGATTAATCTCTCTTTTTTACTTTCAAATTAAAGTTTACGAAATATATATACAGCAATCGGAAATGCATATTTCTTTCAGTAATTTTATATTTAATCTTTCAAAAGCACTTCGAATGATATAGAATCATCATTAATTAGGTTTAGATAAAACTCTTCAAATATACATCCATACATGTATTATTTGAAACTTAATTAAAATTTACTAAAAGTTTCTTCGTTTTGTATTACAAATTTAGTTTAAATAAACTCATGTGTTAATTAAAGTATTTACTGAAATAATAAAAAAAACCTGTTTAAATCTTGGTGTATCATCTTTGTTTTATTTTTTCATTCGTTAATTTACACTTTAAAGCTGTTGGTTTTTTTATTACTAAAGAATGCTTCGCCCTTGTCTCTGTTTACTACGGAAACGTTTAACCGCCTCTCGTTGTTGCGTTAGAAGGCGATATATTCACATAAATATATTGTCATATATAATTGTTTCAAAGTTTAGCAATTTAATTATGACAACAAACTTTATTTATTGAAACCATTTCGACATGCTTTTGACGTCTTAAGCACTTTAAACTATTAAAGTCGAATTCCGCAATGTCGCGTTAAATTATTGCGTATAAACTATGCCGCCAAAATTAAATGTCGCAGAATTTATCGCAAAATAATTGTGATTGTCGAATTCACCTAGGCGACTTATCTAAGTCGGAGGAAAATTTTCACTAAAAATTTGAACGACTAGAATAACTAATTTACTTATATGGTGTGTGTGCGTGCATGCGTGTGTGCATGAGTGCGTGCGTGCGTGCGCGCACGTCTGTGTGATTTCTTATATTCTTTTTCGTTACCATCAAATAATTAAAGTTATTATGGTTCCCATCACAAAGGATTAATCTCTCTTTTTTACTTTCAAGTTAAAGTTTAAGAAATATATAGAGCAATCGGAAATGCATATTTCTTTCAGTAATTTTATATTTAATCTTTCAAAAGCACTTCGAATGATATAGAATCATCATTAATTAGGTTTAGATAAAACTCTTCAAATATACACCCATACATGTATTATTTGAAACCTAATTAAAATTTACTATAAGTTTCTTCGTTTTGTATTACAAATTTAGTTTAAATAAACTCATGTGTTGATTAAAGTATATACTGAAATAATAAAAAAAACTGTTTAAATCTTGGTTGTATCATTTTGTTTTATTTTTGCATTCGTTAATTTACACTTAACAGCTGTTGTTTTTTTTATTACTAAAGAATGTGCTACGCCCTTGTCTCTCACGCTTATGGAGCTTTGCAGTTAGCTATTATGTTTACTGCTTTATATTTATGTGTTTATAATTGCCATTAATTGGGTTAAATTGTTTTTTAAACTTAAGACGACAAACTTAAGTTGACATTCCTTGTAAACAGACAAGAAGTCATCAAAATATGGACGCGAAAGCCTCGCAAATTGTACAGTTTCAACATAATTAATTTTCAATATAAAAGATAGCGAGGAAATTTCTACGTATTTATATAAATACGACAAATTTATAACGCAAAATAATATTACGAATTAATCAAAGTCAACAAAGCTTGAAATGAGAGGTTAAATCATCAAAGATATATCGACTTGTTATTTATTCATTGTATAAGTCGACATAATTTTGACAATATATACATTTTATAGGAATATGGCACTAATTTTAATTTGCCATTAAGAGATTTAAAACAACATCAAGAGGCGGTTATACGTTTCCGTAGTTTACTGCTCTATATTATTGTGTTTATAATTGCCATTGATTGAGTTGAGTTAGATTGTTTTTTAAACTTAAGACGACAAACTTAAGTTGACATTCCTTGTAAACAGACAAGAAGTCATCAGAATATGGACGCGAAAGCCTCGCAAATTGTACAATTTCAACATAATTAATTTTCAATATAAAAGATAGCGAGAAAATTTCTACGTATTTATATAAATACGACAAATTTATAACGCAAAATAATATTATGACTTAATCAAAGTCAACAAAGCTTGAAATGAGAGGTTAAATCATCAAAGATATATCAACTTGTTATTTACTCATTGTATAAGTCGACATAATTTTGACAATATATACATATTATAGGAATATGGCACTAAATTTAATTTGCCATTAAGAGATTTAAAACAACATCAAGAGGCGGTTATACGTTTCCGTAGTCTAGTAGGAAGTTGTGTCACGTCGTCGCGCTAACACACAACTCTCTATCGCGCTAACACAAAACACGCCCTCGCGCTAACGCAACTTTGCACAACACGCCGTCGCGCTAACACAACTTTGCACAACACGCCGTCGCGCTAACGCAACTTTGCAAGATTCACAGTCTAGTAGGAAGTTGTGTCCGGAAATATCAGACTGCGCATGCTAAAATAGGTAGGCCTGCATGCAAGCATGGATGAAAAATAAATTAAATGTATTTTGAAATATATATATATATATATTTTTCATTTATTATCAATACATATGAATGGAAAAATAGTTAATTGTATGTCACTGCATAAGGATATGCTAGCATGCATGTAAAATATTAATAAATCTACCAATTGATAAATTTACTTTAAATATTCAATATAATTCATAAATTCAACAATTATATATTCATGACTTGTTATATACCTGTAATTGTACATTTTAAAATTTCTTTGTTTTGGTAATATACAGAGCTTCTTATTTAGAACCATTTTAACAAGAGCTTGGACTTTGGGTAGTTGAGTCAAACATCATTGTGACGTAGGCCTGTCTATTTCATTGTTGGCCACTCAGCCATTGCTCTTTGAAATCAACAAGATTTAATTGTCTGGTATTTGAGCTAAGACTACGCAATCTGTGTATATTTCACTTCAAACCAGCGTCATTTTTACTTGTTTTGACGCAAGAAAATGATAGTTACATCCTACCGAAAGTCCAAGGTCTTGTTAAAATGGTTCTAAATTTGTAACATGTAATAATGTTATGAATAGTGTATATTTTTGTGAATAAAGAATTTGATTAACACGTGAATTACAATCAACATTTCCAGACACGACTTCCTACTAGACTGAAAATTGCAAAATTGCGTAAGCGCGACGGCGTGTTGTGCAAAGTTGTGTTATCGCGACGGCGTGTTTTGTGTTAGCGCAACGGCGTGTTGTGTGTTAGCGCGACAGCGTATTGTGCAAAGTTGCGTTAGCGCGACGGCGTGTTGTGCAAAGTTGCGTTAGCGCGACGACGTGTTGTGTGTTATCGCGACGGCGTGTTGTGCAAAGTTGCGTTAGCGCGACGGCGTGTTGTGTGTTAGCGCGATGTCTTGTTTATTTGAACGCGATGTCGCGCTAACGCAAATGGCCCTATCTGGACACTACACATGTCAAATAATATCAAGTTATTATTAGCAAAATTTTATTATTAAGTAAAGAAAAAAAAAAGAAAATTACGTATGTATGTATATACATTTACCGAATGTATATGATTACATATGTTTAATAAATGTAACAAAAGTGAAGTTTGTGAGAAAAAAAATTGTTGGTTTTTTCAATGGACCTATGTGGTTTTTGCCTCGGCGTATTCCCCCAGATTCTTTAATTATTTCTTATTATATGTGCTTATTCTGTTTATAAATAATGCATTCACCAATTTATTTGATGTTAGTATTCTCCTGGCTTGAAAAAAGTGCGTAAAATTTTATAATTTCATCGCGACCGAGTTACACAGCGAAGCAAGATGTACGTCCACATAAGTTAGATCTATACAGCGAAATACTTTGAACTGTTTAGAGGTATGCGTCTTATATACGGGTTGTAGGGGCATCAGTGGCGAAAGAGAAATATGGCGGACAGTGCCTATTTACGAGCGGTGTTCAGCTTTAATAACTTATAGGAAAAATTGCTATCCAAAACATAACTTAATAAGAAATTCCTTTTTTAAACTTCAAATCCACATCCTCTTTTGTATATCCTAAATGTCTATTTAAACGAATATAAGCGTTTGCTCCAAGCCTAACTAACGTACGTTTCATTGGAAAGTTGAAAACTACGGCAGCGTGGAAGGGCCAGATGAAAAAATAAATAAATCTTATTTGTTCGGACGAATAAGTTATTTGTTCATACGAATTACGATTTGTTCGGACGAATTAGCTATTTGTTCGGACGAATAAGTTATTTGTTCATACGAATTACGATTTGTTCGGACGAATTAGCTATTTGTTCGGACGAATAAGTTATTTGTTCGGACGAATTAGGATTTGCTCGGACGAATTAGCTATTTGTTCGGACAAATAAGTTATTTGTTCGGACGAATAAGGATTTGTTCGGACGAATTACGATTCGTTCGGACGAATAAGTTATTTGTTCGGACGAATTAGGATTTGTTCGGACGAATTTCGATTTGTTCGGACGAATTAGCTATTTGTTCGGACGAATAAGTTATTTGTTCGGACAATTAGGATTTGTTTGGACGAATTAGGATTTGTTCGGACGAATAAGCCATTTGTTTGGATGAATAAGTTATTTGGTTTTAATAAGTTGGTAACTATAACACACACAGAGAGAGAGAGAGAGAGAGAGAGAGAGAGAGAGAGAGAGATATTTTATAATCATGGATATGCAATTGTGAAAAGTTTGAATCAGTTTACGAGATCATGCGCAGATCTAGAAAATTTTCCCGATTGGAGGGGGGGCGGATTAGGCTGAAAGATAAAATTGTTTGCCCATTGTTTGCCCCCCCCCCCGACTCCCCTTGAGATGCCCATGGAGGTGCCCATTCTAGGCAACGCCGGTTTTTCTTAACTAAAAAATATTCGCGCTATGCCACGTAAAATAATATTACTCCCGCCCTTTATTGACATGCAAAATTTTGACAAATTTTGAGACTTGAGCTTATATTCTGGCAGCAAAATATGTCAGGTATTGTATAAATACAGAGGCGGCGAAAGATATTTCACATTGGGGCGGCGAAATTGATCGATAAGTTGTGGGGGGGGGGGGGGGGGGGGGCGGTTGAACTAGATTTAAGTTGTTGTTCTACAGTGTGTCAAATTATTCTTGAATTTGATAATTTATATTGTCGCTTATTTGATTTTTTACCTTTGACGACATAAAATGTGTATCAAGATAACGCAACTCACATTTATATTAAAGAAGTTTGTGTTTCTGTGCATCATGTATACATCTAGAGGGGGGTGTCACCTGGAAGCTGAACCCCCTTACCCCTTAGAAAATTCAAATTTCTTAAATTTACATAGTAAAGTTACCAAAATAGGCCTACGACCCCCCACACCCCGGGAAACATAGATATCGCTTGGAACCCCCCCCCCCCCGAAAAATTTTCTGGATCCGCGCATGTGTATGTATAAGCACCAATTATGTTCACATAAATTTGATTCAACTTATCAGTCTCTGTTGAACGTCAAAGACATTCAAAAATCCTTAAAGCTGAACACCGCTCGTAAATAGGCATTGTCCGCCATATTTCTCTTTTAATACTGCTGTCCCTAGAACCCCTATATAAGGCAAAGACCTCTAAACAGTTCAAAGTACTTTGCTGTAGAGGTCTCACCTGTGTGGACGTACATCTTGCCTCGCCGTGTTACTCGGTCGCGATGAAATTCTCAAGTTTTACGCACTTTTTCAAGCCATAAGAATACTAACATCAAATAAAATGGTCAATGCATTATTTACAAACAGAATATGCACATAGAATATGAAATAAATGCAAAAAATCCAAAGAACACGAAAGGAATACTACACGTCGGCCACGAGTTTCAGGTGTGCAATCGGGTGTAACGAAATCGAAGGGTTTATATACCAGGTATCTGTGTGACGGTGCCTATTTACGAGCGGTGTTCAGCTTTAAATGGATTTCCGTGAATCATGTGGTGACATATTATATATTTTTATAGCCCATAATATAATATCAGTTGTTTCTAACTTACAACCTGTAATTGATCATCATAGCTGAAGAACGATATTTCTTTAATGGCAAACCTATCTAATTAATTCACTGTTAATTGTCAAATCACGTCAGAAACAGGTATATATACCCAACTTTTGACTATGTAAACAATGAAGTTACCTTCGCCGCTCCATTGAACAAAAATCGCCGTTATCATCGCCTCTCCAATTAATACAGATCACCGTTTTTAAATTTCAATTCAGTCTTATTTTTTTCAGAATTCATTTTTTGGCAAAATTATTGGGGCGGCGACCGCCTCTGCCGCCCCTGTTCCAACACCCTTAAAATATCAGTGACTAGTTCATGTATAACATTGAGGTGTTATCATTTGAAGGAAAAACGACATTCTAGGAAAGGGGTGGCTTGATCACAGACCCTCTCCCCCTTCATCATCTATATCATTGCCAGATCATATAGTCTTATAAATTGCTCATCAAAAAGGTTGTTTTATATAAACATAACTTATTCGTCCGAACAAATAGCTAATTCGTCCGAACAAATCCTAATTCGTCCGAACAAATCGTAATTCGTCCGAACAAATAACTTATTTGTCCGAACAAATCGTAATTCGTCCAAACAAATAACTAATTCGTCCGAACAAATAGCTAATTCGTCCGAACAAATCCTAATTCGTCCGAACAAATAGCTAATTCGTCCGAACAAATAACTTATTCGTCCGAACAAATCCTAGTTCGTCCGAACAAATCGTAATTCGTCCGAACAAATAACTTATTCGTCCGAACAAATAAGAATTATTTATTTTTTCACCTGGCCCTTCCACGCCGCCGTAGAAAGGGTATTTGTATTGCATTTCAAAGCTTTTCCGTACATTAAATGATTATCGTGTTCATAACGATCGGATGTGACTTGACTTGCTTTACTCTTTACATACATTTTCTAAGATGACTTCCGATTGTTTGGAAGTATGACCTGACTTGATTATATATGACAATGATTCAATCATGTGTAAAGTGCTAATCACAAATTTTTGTTGTTTTGAACGTGAAATATGCTGTATCGAATATTGCTCTAAAACCATGTTTGATCTATTCAAAACTTGAGATTTTGAGAATCATTTTAGAAACTAGTTCGATAAACAATCGAAAGACTACATGTATTTTGAGAATCATTTTGAGAGAATATTTTAAGGGTCATCAACTGCAGATTATGGAGACAATTAACACGATAAGCATTTTAATTAATATTTTGAAAGTCATTCTATGTACAATTTAAGTATTTTAAAGAGTTTATCAATCTAAGAACTTTGAGAAAGTTTAATTGCAAAAGATACTAGTACCGTAGAGGTAGGGTAGGATGGGGGAGGGGTTGGGTTAAAGTCAGGAAGGAGTCACCTAGAGGCCCCATCACTCTCCCCATGCTCTCCATTGTGTTTTTATTTTAATTCATTTTTGATGTTTTATTAAAATCTATTTTCATCATAAACAAATATTTATACATATTCAAACTTTCATACATTAGATTGAATAAAAAATATAAGGTAATGGGTAGAGTTAGTTATTATAATAATATAAATGTATATAAATCTTCACACACATCAAAGAAAATGGTTTCTGTGTATTTGGAGGTAACCATTCAGCACTGCAGAAAAACATGTCAATTGCCTAAACTGCAATCAGTACGTTTATAGCCCGCATAACCCCTACCAAAGACATTAATTTAATTAATTTTTGTTTAGATACACGTGACAGGTAGTAATATGAGTACAAATCACACTAGATTGTAAAAATGGAATCACATGTTTTCGAACTTAATTTACATGTAGCTTAAATGATAACAAAAGACTGAGTTTGAGGGCTTTGTTACCTGAGGCCAAGGGCATGCCTCTTCCCATTTTTAATCGGTCGACTTAGAAATTTAAAACTTTTTTAGCCATCTCTCTCTCTCTCTCTCTCTCTCTCTCTCTCTCTCTCTCTCTTCACCCTTCCCACACAACAATGTTCACCAGGTATTCGAAATTTTACACTGAACATTGTACGTTTTTTTTTTTATCTTTATATTATCTCAATTTTTTGTGGTGTCCAGGACGTTTGGGATAGATCTTCTCCCCAGCCCCATCAATATGAATAGATTTCCTGAAAACAAAGACAACATATAACGGTCAATGAATAGTTTGATTCCGTTAGTGACGGATTAGACATTTCTTTATCTCGCACACGATCGCATTATAACAGGCCTGGGAGTCAGAGAGTTCAAATAGATACGAGATTTGGACTGGGCCAGTTGTGTGTTGTGAAGGAAAAGATTTTGTAAACATGAGCGTTCTTTTTGTATTTGCCATCTGCGTTGGTAAGTAATTTAAACATTTATACGTTGTCTATCTACAATCAACATACCATCACACTGAGATCAAAGTACCTTAACTTTTGATCTGTATTTCCCTGATAAGAGTTTGTCTGTAATGCTGCTCAAATGTGCAACAAAAAGACCCGTGTCTTACCATCGGATATTAGTCGTCTGAATACTCAACTGTCGTTCCTAAAGATATAAAAACAAATTTAGTTACATAAACGATATAAACGATATTGAATGAAATGATTTTTGAAAGATAGAATTAAATGCAGTGGTTTCATTCTCTGTAGAAAGTTTACAAACTTGAACCCTTCGCAGTCAGTTAATAAATGATTTGCTGATGCAACTGAGTTTAAAAATGGAGTAACCAATCAATCAATAACCAATCAACAAATCCATCCATCCATCCATCCATCCATCAATCCATCCATCCTTCCTTCCATTCATTTCTCTATCCCTCTATTTACTGATACCATCCATTCATCCGACTGTCCGTCCGTCCGTCCGTCCATCATTCCATCCATCCATCCATCCATTCATGCATCCATCCATCCATTAATCAACCATTCAAACAAGTTATCAATCAATCAATCCATTTATCGGTTACTTCCTTTTTCAGGACTAGCTCTCAGCGAACATTGTACGGAGACCAATAGCTGCCATCATACACTCTGTGACTCCAGCAGCGAGCTACACTGTATCCATAACATGTGTACCTGTACTGTGGCCACCTCTTGGAGTAAGTCAGAATAGAAAAGATCTGGATAAAATTCATCAAAAAAAATGAAATAGGAATCTTTTATAAAAATTTAAAATAAATTTACCATTATTATTATTATACTTTCATAAATCTGATTGGTTTAGACGCAGTTTATAATCCGGTCTATTATCCTCAGGGTTAGCAACACACTTGGCAACGGGTAACACAACGAGTTATTACATGGGCGTAAATTATGCGCGCACGGTTCGCCGTACAATTCACGTCATTTCTAAAGTAGTCAGTTATGCGTTTGAAATATTGCAAATAAATAATAACAACAAAAGCAGTAAGTTTTCTTTAAAAATTAAGACATTCAGTATAATAAAATAAATAGTGCCTGTTTGGGAAGGTAACAGTTGAAATTGACACCCCGAGAAAAACCATTGTCAACCGACGCGAAGCGGAGATTGACAATATTTTTCGATGGGTGTCTATTTCAACTGTTACCCTCTCAAACAGGCACTATTTATTACCATGTATCACAAAATATACAACTGTTAAAAGTAATTTGAAGATGTAAACTCAACACACACACGTTCACTCACACT
The DNA here is from genome assembly GCA_020458035.1 of Magallana ariakensis. Lineage (NCBI taxonomy): Eukaryota > Metazoa > Mollusca > Bivalvia > Ostreida > Ostreidae > Magallana > Magallana ariakensis. Next base: position 37,472,766 of record CM035818.1, on the reverse strand, counting down.
AAATCAGTAACTCAAATAATGTTTTTCCAATTTGTTTCATTATCTACAACAATGACCCTCACATTTTCAGTAGAATTCAAATCTGTATGAATCTAAATGAATTTTTGATTATTACACAGCTTGCTCTGATGTTAAAGTTTGCCTTGCCATCAACGCATGGACTTGTCCGCAAAGCAGACGACACTGTATTGACGGCAGGTGCAGATGCACCGCAGTTTGACACCGTGTCTACTCTGTTATTTCATCATATGATGTATGATTTACAGTTTATTTACGCCATTGAATAGTTTTGTGAAAATTATCATGTAATTTTGTTTGTTTTGTTCCTACGTTGTCCGAAGAAAATAAATACAAGCAAAGAACTAACAGTGAATTTTTTAATCGTCCATGTATATGTTTGTTTACCTTTTCATTGTAGTATTTTTTATGGATATAAATAAAACATTGATATTGTACATTTTTTAACTAGCAGATTATGTTTATATACTGGTATTGCTGTTAATGTCGTTTTAAAACTAATATTAAATGTACAATTTAGTCTGTTTCGAAATAAACATATGATACTTTGAATATATATATATATATATATATATATATATATATATATATATATATATATATATATATATATATATATATCAGTGTAAGAATTATCTACAAACAAAATTATAGCATGAATGTTTCTACCATATCCACCTAAATAAGTATTTTATTATTCAAAGTAAACTGAAAAAAACGCAACAAATTAAATAAACGTTTATTTATTTATGGGTCATTTTGAATACCTCCTAATACTCATTCCCAACCATTTTCTTTTATTAAAATGCGCTTTGAAAAATAAGATCGTACGCTAAATATTGTGCTAAACAAACCAGAACACGGAACACGGAAAAGTGTTTGCAGCAAAATGTGACCTCTTTTCAATTTTTATGAGAATTACATGTCACGTGGATAAATATGGAAATCAAGATAAATCAAGATAAAACTCCTCGTATTTAATGAATCCAATCAATAGAATATATGTAAAAAATATTGTTGTCGTAGGAAGTAATTATAGCAGCACAGTGAAACAGTGATACAAAGGCAATTATTTTGAAAATAAGGACGAAAACAAAGGGAAAAGAATTCATTTAACTTCCTATTAGAATATCCAAAAATGAATATTTGAGATCAATTTAATTTTACAGCCATTAATTAAGAATATGGTTTAACCGATCTTTCCTTCAAATAATTTTATCCAAATAAACATGGCAATGCGTCATTGATTGTTCTGTTTTGACTATGTCAAAAAAAGTGTGAGCACAAAGAAACACGATACATTGATAAACTGTGTTCAAGATTTTACCATTTTACTTCATCTTTGGAAAAATAGTTTAGCATTTATAAAAAGTGGGAATGATTTACGACTTTCTCACAGGGAATTCATGCTATTACATGTACCTTAGGTGTTACTTTGTTTAAGACCCATCTTGGTTAAGGAATGAATGCAATAGTTTCCAAATTATATGAATTTATAACATTATATTTACATTCTACTGTGTTTTTCCATTAAATTCTGTGATCTTCAAATGCCTCTTAATGCAACAAGTAGTCAAAGGTTAAAATGTCGAGTTTTATTATGACGTCACAAACGTTGAACGCTGTAAACTACAACGTCACAAGCGAAAATCAAAGTTCACGCTTGGGGCTGTTACTGTGGCTCTTCCATTAATGTTAACTTACCCTTAGGATAAGATAGGAATTTTAAGGTATGAATCCAATTTGCAGACAAGGCAAGAAGTTTAAAAATGTAAATATAAGCATTAAATCATGATTTTTTGAAGTATACAGTCTCATAACTGCCGCGATGTGTGCATACAAATTTTCATAACGCGCTAACGCGCGTTACTCAATTTGTATGCACACATCGCGGCAGTTATGAGACTGTATACTTCAAAAAATCATGATTCAATGCTATAATAAAATGGGTTGAGGTCGTAAATGCTTAAAAAACGAATATGTCTTATTGACTCAAAGATTTTAATAAATATACATGTATATTAACAAAACTCTTCATTTGATATTCTAACACCATTGTATACAGATATTTCAAGAAATTAATTTTTTTAGAACTTCAACTCGGTATCCCCAGAACTTATTTACAATTAATATTTTATAAGTGTATTATTACCTGATACTTCTGATGTTTTTGTTCCAAACATGGCCTACCCAGGGTGAAAGGAAATACAACTCTATTAATTAAAGGGGCATGGTCACGATTTGGTCAAAAATTATTTTTTCGATTTTAATGTTTACAATGCTTTGGTAATAATAAGCAACCAAAATTTGAGTGTCATTCGTTGAGTTACAAGCAAGTTACAGAACTTATAATTCTTTGCTATGTAAACAATCCTTTTGTTTACATTTTGAATCTTAAATTAAAAATTTCAGTTTTTGACCTAAGATGATTGTGTTAAACGTTAGGAAGTAGTTATTTATGCTTTAAATGAATAAGAAAATAGACAAATCAGCTTCAATTTTTTACTGGTATATTGAACCTATGTAAACAAAAACAGGGCACGAGCCTTGTTTACATGACAAAGAATTGAAAGCTCTGTATCTTGTCTATAACTTAACGACTGACTCTCCAATTTCATTTGATCATTAGAAATGCATTCCTAAAGCACTGTAAACAATGAAAACAGAAAAATAAAATTTGAATAAAATCGTGACCACGTCCCTTTAAAATTCATTGGTGAAGTTTTTCTGCAGAAGATGATGGTTGTTGTAGTTAATTTGATCAGTATAGTGAAAACTATTACCCACTAATTAATTTTGTTTGTATTGTGTTTTTAAAATATCGTAAAGCTTGTTTTCTTCGTAGTTCAAAGAAAGGTTAAGCTACTTTTGTTGTGCATGAGCCTTTTGTTTCGAATATTTTGTTCAGGGCGTTCCATGGTTCTAATCAATTTGTTATAAGTACGCAAAAAGGTCAAAACCAGATAAAGGGATCGGCAAGATATTGTTATTTTGTAGCATAGTGGTTCCAATATTAACATTTCTTCCCAATTTTTCCAGGTGATGTCAAGTATCAATTAAATGTAATGCTATATTTAAAACAATGGCACATGTATGACCTTTAATGATACCTGACAATAACACATTGTAACTTTATAGCATTTGTTTAGTCAATACATGTAACAATGTATAAAAATAATTGATGCATAAAATGATGAGTTGATGAACATTGGCCCACGCCATGGCCGGTGAGGATAGTGCAAGTTAAACACAAAGATTCAGAAACTTTAATAATGCATCATTGCCAGGCGAAGAAGAAACTGTACAAATGGGAAAATAAACTTCTTAACTGATGAAATAACGAAAAAATCGTGACAATAATTATTATGTACCATTGTACCATTGTAAAATGATGTGATATATCCCTAAATACACCATAGCATATGGACCATTCCAATATTAAGGGGTTAACGTACATGAAGTTATGTTTCTGTTCTATTCAAACTGAAGCCATATAGATACACCATAGCCACATACACCACGACCTAATAACCATGTCACACTGTAGAAATGACTGCTTGATGAAATCAATTTATTTAAAATTTTATTTTAGTTCAATACAACTGTATGCAAGAAATGATCTCATTTCATCAAATTAAAAGTACAATTATAAACATTACCATTCAGTAGTGCAGTTTGCGCTATAAGACCGCAGACCTGGTGTGAAAACTAAACAATTGCGTAAAATGATCTGACACCTGCGAGTTCATTCACCAGAATACCATAAGAAAATAGCAGAAAGCTAATTATTATTTCAACTATGGTTGAAATACACGAGGGGCGCAGCCCCGAGTGTATTATGCACTCGTCCATAGTGTATCTCAACATAACCAATGCAACTGTATTGTTTAACTACTACAGGGACCACATCAGCACTATCAAACGTCATTGGCAATAAGAAATGAAATGTCTTTCACACAAAGAGATTGGCAATAGTTAGAGGAGCAAATCACGTATGATGTCTTTAAAATCTACGATAACCTTTACATTTGTTTGAACATGTATTGGTCTAACGTAAAGATAGGCATCAGAGCACATGGAGTACATGTTACTTAGGGATATGGTTTTTTAATAAAATTGAAATGCTTTGTACCTCTGACAACAATGAAAATACATATTAAGAACTTAAACTATGTCCACAGTTTGGCCTTTTACAAAGTTTTAAAAGGTCAAGTTGAATAATCTTAATCTTGCAATAAGATAACTGTATCTGTTGTATATGCTTTTTCTTTGGCAATTCATGATGATCCTATCCAAACAATGTTTTATATATTCCTTGTTGTCCATACAGCAGAACATTCGAGAGACGATGGGTCTGGGTTGAGACTTGACATTTTATATTGAATGATTGTAATTGATCTTGCCTATCTTGTCATGGAAAACGTATGGCAGTACAAAACAGCCATAAAATTGATTGTAACTGTTAATAAAATTAAATAAAAACTAAACGAAAAATCCTTTTTTTTTTTGACGTTCAAAGAAAAAATAAGATTTGTCATTAAAAAAAATTTCATAGTATAAACTTAGCATTTAAACAAAGGTATAAGAATCTCTGCAATTTATAAACAATAATGGTGAAGATCATATCTTAAGGTCAAAGGCAAAATTACATGCCGCCATTTACTTATTCTTAATTCTTTTAACATAGAAACGTTTTATATCTCCAAAATATCAGGGAGCAGCTCTTTTTCATTTTCGCACATTATTGTCTTTTTCATATATCAATTATTTTGGTACAAATTTTCATAATAAATAGCACCATGTCTAGTTAGAGTGATGCTGGCCATACTTAAAATTAATACTACTATTCATTATAAGGTAATGGCACCCTTATCCAAGCATCTTTTATAGATGCGATGGATGAGGGTCATTTTCCGAATTAGCCGTAAGGCTACGAGGGCTTAAATGGAATATCGTGTCACACTTAGGCCCGTGTACCTTGTTTTAAAGTTTTTAAATAAAAAGTAATCACACCTGAGTGGTTCTCACACCTTGCTATATATACCCAATGCTTGATGGGAGGGTATTTAAACCCTCGTAGCCTTACGGCTAATTCGGAAAATGACCCTCATCCATCGCATCTATAAAAGATGCTTGGATAAGGGTTCCATTTTCCCTCATAGAGCCTCCAGGCTTTACTCTGATTTAAATGGAATCATTAAAGAATTTTTGACAACAAATTTAGAAAAAAATTCATTGCACCGAAAAAATTAAAATAAAACCAAACATAGAAAAGATCAACACAACATTAATTCAACATACAAGTATAAGTAATCATAAATATATAATATTCAGAATATAATTACTTTTTTATATATATATATATATATATATATATATATATATATATATATATATATATATATATATATATATATAATTTTCACTTTTCACTCAAGAAGACTTCCTGGAAAAATCGTCACAGGGGTCACATCACCATCAGATCTGCTTAATCCGTTGACGTAGAGGTACTCTGAAGAACAGTGTCAGAAAAAGGATTTGATAATTCTCTCTTATAAAATGTATAAAATGTTTTGGCATTAGTCCAATTAGCAGTTTCAAGAATTTTCTTGAGCTGAACACCACCAGCAAATGCTGCTAAGGTTGAAGCACTTCTATAAGAATGAGCAGAAAATATTTATAATATCAGATCTTTTTAAAACTTCTTTTAACCATCTAGCCACAGAGCATGTGGAAACCTCTTTGAAAGTTTTGAAAGAAATAAATAATTTATTTGATTTCCGTTTTTCTTGTGTAATTTTTAATTATTCTTTCAAAGTGTGTAACACACACCAACTTTTATCAGGAAAAGAGCTGATCTACACTTGTTGTATATCATGACCTGGTGTTGAAGTGTTTTGCAATTCATCAATTGTGAACACAACGTATTTACCGTGATCAGCCATTTGATTAGTGATTGCTAATGGATCTGGAAACCATGACACATAATTATCTATTTGTTTATTCAATCTGGAGGCAAAAAGATCTATGTCACTCAATAAAATATATCCCTCATAATTATTATTCGAGATTGCTAAAGCTCGGATTTTGTCACTATCTAAATATTAAAAATGTAGTGCTCCTAAATTAATTGGAATTGACGATGTGAAAAGACCAATGAGTTTTGCCACTTCCCTTATTGAATGTATTTTTCTGTTTCTTAATACTGATTCACATTTTAAAATAATTTTTTCAATCTTTTCATCAGGTAAATAAACCTTAAATTGAACAGAATCAATGTGTCCCAAATAACGAATTCTTGTTGATGGTGTTAACACAGATTTTTCCATATTTACACTAAATCCCAGATCATTCAACAATTTTACCAAAAATTCTGCATTAGATTTGCATGCATCAAAACTATTGGCTTCAATAAGAGAATCATCTATATAGTAAAAGGAAAAAATTCCTTGTTGTCTAAGATACGCAAATACAGGTTTCATAACTTCTGTAAAATCTCTGGGTGCTGAAGCTCTAAATATTAGAGCATTACAATGGTATAATATTCCATTCCAAATAAATTTCAAATACTTTCTATGATTTTTATTCCCAGGTACTGACAAATAAGCATCTTTAAGATCAATGCTCACAAAAAATTAATTTCTTCTCACTGAAGATAATACTGACTCTAAAGTTTCCATTTTGAAATGATGATACTGAATAAACTCATTTAATTTTTTGAGGTTTATGACAGATCTGTATTTACCGTTCTTCTTTTCAACAATAAAAATGTTTGAAATAAATTGTCCTGATTCATAATTTGAAACACTAATTGCTTTTTAGACAAAAAATCCAATACCTCATTATCAATAATCTCAAATTGTTCTTTTTTTAAATTTGTTGGCGTTGGTACTTTTCTTTGAAATGGTTTACTCTCAAATTCTATGCTATATCCCATTATAGACTTTAATATCCAAGAATCTCTAGTAAATTCTTTCCATTTGACTAAATGGTTTGCTAAACCACATGCAGTAAAGGAAGGGTTCTTAAACTTACTTACATTTAGTACCATTGGTAGCCTTTTCTTGGGGCTGCTCCCCTGAAGCCTCTTGAGCGGCTTGAACGTCCTGAACCCCTGTAGGTACTGGCCCTTCCTCTGAACCTCCATCGGAAGTTTTTTGGAACACTGAAATTTTTGAAATTTGATGAACTTTGGCCGGCAAGTAGTTGTTTGTTTATTTTTGATGCATCTGTTATTTCTTTCATTCTCTTATTAACATCTGAAGGGAATAATGTTTTCTCCTCAATCGGAGCTGAAGCCGAACAAAGTTGTTGGAATTTTTTATGAACATACGGGCGCAGAATGTATCTGCGTCTTACATTTGTCTCATACACTGCATTGCACGCAAGCGTTGTTTTTCGTAAACATTTCTGCCAGATTAATCATAGGAACTATCGCTAAACCCAGAATTTTTTGTGCTTCTTGAAATTGTTTTATCTCTCTGCTGAACATTAACATATAAATTGTTCAATATTTCTGAATTTATGAGTGGCGGAAATAAATTTTTGCAGTTTTCTGGAACTTTTATTTCGTCAAGATATTTCGTTACATCTGCTTTCTGAGTGCAGCCTTTGCCAAATTCTCCGACACTGGAGGACAAATTTTGTCTCGTCTTCAAAAACCTTGGGCATTGGAAATTCACTACTCTTGTCATCAAATATGACTTCTGGGTCATTATCTATCGAAAAAAGATCACTTTAATCCATACCATTTAAATCATTAGAAAACGGAAAAATTTCCTCTACCGATTCCGTATTTATTGCGGAAGTGCACGCTTCCGATTCATCAGTACTTCTTTGCGTACTACTTCGCTTTAACAGTTCTGATAACATAGAATAAATTTGAGACGGGTTAAAGTCTACCTTTTGTTGTTTCTTGGGCACGGGAACATCGCCCTGTTTTCTTTTATTTGATACATTTACTCTTTTTGTTGGCCCTTTTCCTTTTTTTGTTCTTTCCCGGTCCTTTACCAGGCCCATTATTGGTAGTGCCCCCGTTGGATCCCGATGTAGCCACGACACTACGAGTATTCGGTCTGTCCGTCTGATGTGTTTCCAAGACTTCGTCTTCAGAAGCAAATAGCTGAACAATATCAGCATTTTGCTCTTCTTCAGAACTTGAATCTGATAAATTTCTAGGCATTGTTAACTCGTAACAATCAGTAAATTGATTCAATCAGCACGACGTACTGAAACAGCACACGGGGCCTTTAACACGAAAGACTCGGACACTGGTCAGCATTTGGTATATGACAGAAAACCGGGTTTTCTTTTCTGGGAACAATGCCCGAATTTGTCGACCCTGAATTGATAAACATTACCTAAGGCCGATCCCGACCCGAAATGATCATGTAATAATTTCGTTTAATAAGTATTTTTTCATAATTATCAAAAACTCAAAGTATGATTCTTATCTCTATTGTGCATATCAGTACAACTGAACTGACAATAGCTTCTTATCTTCAAAACTACAGGAGGAGTTACTGGACAAATGATGCATGGTGTGTGCAATATAATGGAAAAAAGAACTAAGTTCAGTACAGTATTAACCAAAACAAAATACAAGTAATATGCACATTTTGTGTATATGTACAATAGAACAGCAAAAATAGTTTTATCTTGAAAACTGTACGAGAGTTATCCGAATTAATGGGGTATGCTATATGCAACAATTTGTTAAAAAATGACTAAGTTCTACAACTGGTATTTTTCTCAGGTTTTCTCAAAAATTAAAATCTGAGTACAGTGAAGCCTCATTTATCCGGACTATTTCGTTCCGAAATCCAATCGTCCGGATAGGTGAAGAAAATATTAACCAAACTATATTAATAGCAAAATGTAGCTAAATATGTTTTTCTAAGTGTGAAATTACGTTAGGTTTTTTACAATCTATATCCAGACACGTCAATTTTCAACCAATACACTTCCGATCAATTGTAATGCTTTCCTTATTGTTGTCTTCCTATACTTCAGGTTTCGGCTTAATCTAACAACGTATTCATGAGACACTTCGTTTAAAATAACTTTTTTGAATATAAATACCACAAAGCTATGAAATACGTTCAAGATTTATTAAGTACATTCTTGCTCTGAAGTAGAGCAGTGTTTAAAAAAGTGGTGACATTTGACAGGTGCACAGTGTAAATATTCCCAAGCCACTTGCAGTGAGGCGTGACTAGTTCTGTCCAACCAGCAATGTTCGTAATATTTGAAAGTGATTTGGGAAGTCTGAGTGCTCATACCAGCTTCTCATGGAGGCTAGCAGGTAAAAAGGGGGTGAAACTCAATTGACAAGCGTAATCTTTCGTTTGTATTAATCGGAGAACCCTTAAATTTTAACGTCAGGTTAAATGAAGCAAAATTTATAGTTAAACCGTGTTTTATGGTAAAATCAGACCGTCCGGATCCGAAACGCAAAATTCCACATATATGGGACAAAATAACGTTTAAATAATTCTGTTTCCACTTAAAATCGTCCGTTAACTGAAGTGTCCGTATCTCTGGCGTACGGATATATGAAGCCCCACTGTAATATGAACATCTTGATATTTAAACAAGTGAAAAAGGAAAGAACATAAAAAAGATCTTATCTTGAAAACTGTAGAAGGAATTATTTGGACAAATAAGGTACCCTATTTGAAATATTATACAATAAAATGACTAAGTTTAACAGTTGGTATTTTCCGCGTAAATTGCTAAGAATAAAATCCCTGAATATGAACATATCTGATGTATATAAAAGTGATCTAAAACACAAAAAAAAATCTTAACTTGAGAACTAAGGAGATATCTAGATAATAAGGGTACCCTGTATTCGCAAAAGATGTTTACAGCTGGTATTTTTCATAAATTTTCAAAAACCACCACCCAAGTTATATGCACATCTCCAATATATGTACAATTGATCTGCATTACAAAACCCTCTTATTTTAATATCTGTAGGAAGAGCTATCCGGACAGTAGGGTTAGCTTACTGTAATAAAATGCAAGTACCCAATATGTAATATCATGCACGAAAATGAAATTGAAAATATCAATTAAGCTTACACTCCAAAGGATAGGACGCTTGATACAAAATGCAGGATGAAAGATACAAAATAAAAGATAGAGTAAAACTGTTCTATTCTATCCATCCTATCCTGCATCGATCAAACAATCAAAATTGAACTTCAGTTCAAACATTTTCCACAGAACGAAATATTAATGGTAATCTTGTTTTAAAACTTCAGTGAAATTTAAATTACAACTTTTGCAAAAATATGTTTTAAAATAAGGCGCAAATAAATTATTCTGCTAAAAAAATTCTTACGTAAAGATTACAAAAGAATTGACAAAAGTTTTTCGTTTTTTAAAAATGTCATTCCAAAATTTTCATCTGATAGGATAGAATGAATAGAATAACGATTAAAAGAATACATGATACAGAATACTGATTACTGGATAAAAGAGAGGTTAAGTTGTAAACGGTATGGATAGCGGCACTGTAAGTTCAACAGCCTTTATTGCATAAAAAACAAGATTCAAAATCCAAGTACATGTAATATGCACTACTGTAATATATGTACAATTGGTCTGCAAGACTAATTTGGTACCCCTAAGGCAGCCGCCTGCTCGCCACATAATATCGGATTTTTTCTACGAAAACTCCAGTGAAAATGTAGCAAGTCAACCTCATTCTATCTCAAGTGTTAACATATATTGTATTTGAGAATATAAATCGTTCAGAGGTTACAACCTCGCCGGTGATGTTTGTTCATATCGTTTTTAGTCAGCCCGCGGGCTGACTAATTAAGTTAGGATGAAACTTCTATTGCGCTTGCGTAAATTGGAATTCTGGGAATGAATTAGACAGTTCGTGATAGAGAAATTCGAAGAAGTTATGAAACCGGTCAGTTTCTATGTCAAACTGCGCATCGATGTTAATGGGAATCGTCTGCAGCCACAGTCCGGAGTCCGCGTATATCTTTCCGACTCTCTTAGTAAGATTGGAAAATAAATATATTGGTAGTGGTTTGCGACGAGACCAATATGTTTGCAAAGTTACAACTTTTAAAGAGTATTAAGTGTGCAGTCATACATTGTTGTACACCGCTACACGCTTATTTCCTCACGATATATCAGTAGACGTTGGCGATGTCAAATGCTAATGCAATAATTTATAGAATTATGCGTTGCAATTGCAACGCTAAATGATATTCATATCATTAAGCGGCGTTTTATCATTAACGTTGCACCATCACTTGACAGCTATAAATAGCTTACATATATTCCTTAACATAAAATGAGATAGAACAACACTACCCTGCGGTTTCCACAAAACAATACCCATATCAAGTGAAGGCGAATCATCTCAGTTTTATCAAAACCGCTGATAGAATCCTATATTCTGTTTAATTAAATAATTATTCCTTCGGTTCTCAAAAAAAAACTCCCAACCTTTATTCATTTTGCATGGAAAACTGTATGTTGCAATAAAACAACACAGGATTCTACCAGCACTTTTCAATTTTAGCATTGATCAAACTATCGATACATGTAAAATTTGAAGTTCAATATATAACGTTACGAGGTAGTGTTGTTTTAGTCGGATTTTTATATCATAAACAACGACAGAGGAAAGCCTGACCGACAAATAAAAGCAAAGTTACATACCTTTCATAGAGAAAAATTTATAAAACTAACATCCCTCCCAATATTCTGTTGTTCCATTCACAATAAATCACACCAAACTACTTTATGAGAGTTCTTAGATTGCTAATATTTTGAATCTGTTTACATTGCTTTTCAATCAAATTTACACGACATTCAACTTTCAGTTTTGACGTCATTAATGTGTAAATCTACGTTATTACGTAACAATTTTATAATTCGTGATAAAAATTGTTTCCAGTATTTTTTATTTGTTTTCTGTCTACGTTTTGTTGCTTAAATATTTGAGTATAACTAAGATTTGTGATTTCACTAAATTACATGTAACTCATATTCCATATGCTTCCTTTAACACCCCCGCAAAAAGTGCGGGATAAAATTCATCAGAAAATATGAAATAAGAATTTTTTATAAAAAATTTGAAATCTTTACAATTTTTTATTATACTTTCATGTCAAATACTGAAATCTAATTTGGTTAAGATGCAGTTTATAATCCGTTCTATTACCCTCAGCGTTAGCAACACACTTGGCAAATTGTAACACAACGAATAGTTACAAGGGCGTAAACTACATGTATGCGCGTACGGTACGCCGTAGAATTTACGTCATTCCTAATGAAGTATGTAATGCATTTGAAATAATGCAAAAATATAATAAAAATAAAAGCAGTAAAGTTTTCTTTAAAATTAAGACTTCCAGTATAATAAAATAAATAGTACCTGTTTGGTAGGGTACCAGTTGAATTTGACATCTGTTCCACTGTAAAACATGCACAATTACCATATATCACAGAATATACAACTATTTAAAGTAACTTGAAGGTGTAAACTCAAAACACACACGTTCACTCACACTAAATCAATATATCAAATAATATTTTTCCAATGTGTTTCATTTTGTACAAAAATGACCCTCACATTTTCAGTAAAACTCAAATCTGTATGAATCTAAATGAATTTTTGATTATTACACGGCTTGCTCTGATGTTAAAGTTTGCCTTGCCATCAACGCATGGACGTGTCCGCAAAGCAGACGACACTGTATTGACGGCAGGTGCAGATGCACCGCAGTTTGACACCGTGTCTACTCTGTTATTTCATCATATGATGTATGATTTACAGTTTATTCACGCCATTGAATAGTTTTGTGAAATTTATCATTTAATTTTTTTTTGTTCCTACGTTGTCCGAAAAAAATAAATACAAGCAAATAATCAACTGACAGGTTCATTTCTTTATCGTCCATGTATTATCTATTTGCCTGTAGTTTCTATATTTTTTTATGGATATAAATGAAACATTCTTTTTATATTTTTTATGAATATAAATGAAACATTCAATTTTCAATTAGGTTCATATACTGGTATTGCTATTAATGTCGTTTTAAAACTAATATTAAATGTAACAATTAGTCTGTTTCAAAATAAACATATGATACTTTGAATATACATCAATGTATATCAAAGTAAACTGAAACAACGAACAAATTAAATAAACGTTTATTTGTTTATGGGTCAATTTGAATAACCATTTCCTTTTATTAAAATGCGTTTTGAAAAATAAGATCGTACGCTAAATATTGTGCTAAACATACCAGAAAACGGAAAACTTTTTGCTGATTTTTACCTCTTTTCAATTTTTGTGTGTATTACATGTCACAAGGATAAATAGGGAAATCAATATAAAACTCGTATTTTATGAATTTAATCAATAGAATAAAAAATATTGTTGTCGTAGGAAGTAATTATAGCAGCACAGTAAAACACTGGTACAAAGATTATTATTTTGAAATAAGGACGAAAACAAAGGGAAAAGAATTCCTTCAACTTCCTATTATAATATCTAAACATGAACATTTCGGATCAATTCAATTTTACAGCCATTAATTAAGAATGTGATTTATCCAATCTTTTCTTCAAATATTTTTTTTTCCAACTAAACATCGCAATACTTCATTGATTAATCTGTTTTGACTGTGTAAAAAAAAGGTGAGCACAACGAAACACGATACATTAATAAACTGTGTTCAAGATTTTACCATTTTACTTCATCTTTTGAAAAATAGTTAAGCATTTCTAAGAAGTGAGAATGATTGTCGACTCTCTCATAGAGAATTCATGCGATTACATGTACCTGAAGTGTTACTTTGTTTAAGTGATAGCTTCCAAATTATATGAATTAATAACATTATAAAATGGGTTGAGATTTAAGGACGACGGACCCAATTCAAGATTTCGCACCTCTGCGCAGAAACCGCGCATATGCTATAAATATGACTTTCGTTATTACGTACATCAGAATAAGAGAAAATAATAAAATTTTCATTAAACTAAACATAATTTGTGATGCCAAAATATTTTTAGTGGAGAAAAATTAAGAAAAAAAATTTAGTCCGAATTTCCTCTGTTTGCGACAAATCCGTTTTATTTCCAATGTTTATAAATCGTACAACGCCGAAAGGCAGTTTATAGTCTTATATTCTGGTAGGTATTGAATTTATACATTAACTTAACAATATTTATATATACAATAGTTATGTAACGTCAGGCAATAAATAATTATGTCCTTTTTTCAATGATATTTCTGAAGGAAAAATGAACCATGCAGTGAGCTTTGACACAACCCCTCAAAAAATTTAGGTCGATGACCTACATTTTTTTCTGTTCATCGGTAAGGTAATTGACTTCTTATTATTACAATTTAATTATAGTAAAAAATCTATTGCAGAATTTTTAAAATATCAGTTTTTATACCACGCCCCAGAAATTTCCCATTACTTTCTATTATATCTGCCGACTTTCGTACCCAACTTATGTAACGCCCCTAGTAAAAAAAGGAAGTCGATGATCATGTAATTTTTTAATTGGTTTTCACTCACCATTAACTGATTAACATTATATAAAAATTTGAATAAAAAATCTATTGTAGAAATGAATTGGGTCCGCCGTCCTTAAATAAATATACATGTATATTAACAAAACTCCTCACTTGATATTCTAACACCATTGTATATAGATATTTCAAGAAATTAATTTTTTAGAACTTAAACTCGGTATCCCCAGAACTTATTTACAATTAAGGTTTTATAAGTGTATTATTACCTGATACTTCTGATGTTTTTGTTCCAAACATGGCCTACCCAGGGTGAAAGGAAATTCAACCTTATTTATTAAAATGCAATGGTCACGATTTTGGTCAAAATTTATTTTTTCGATTTTAATGTTTACAATGCTTTGGTAAGGCATTTTTAACAAGCAACCAAAATTTGAGTGTCATTTGGTGAGTTTTAAGCGAGTTATAGAACTTATAATTCTTTGCTATTAATCAATCCTTTTGTTTACATTTTGAATCTTGAATTTAACAAGAGGCCAATAGGCCTTAACGGTCACCTGAGTAGCATAACCCATACACAAACTTGTCAAGGAGTCTCATATATGCATTTAATTAAGTTTTATTCTGGAATAGAAAATTTTTTTAATTTGTAATGACGACCACCTCCCTGCCTGAAATCTTTCAAAAAGGACTATTAAACCTATAATTTTAGCGAAAAACTTAAAAGATCATAAAAGAGTGCATGACCTGATATTGAAAAGGTGCAAGACTCTGATAGAAAATAATTTAATAATAATAACAAGGTGGCTATTATTAATGTTTTATCTAAAACAACCTCCCATCCCCCATCCCCCCGGGGCAGACAGAAACTCTCCCTGTGGACATTTAAACAAACGAAAAAAAACCCAGCTTTATCGATAAAAGCCATCACGAGTTACTCACTTCTCCTGTTCCAGTTTTTGAATATTCAACATTCGTTGAGAATCACCATCTGGCATATATTGACCAAAATCATTTTACCTTTATATCAGTGATTTTAGTTAGCCAATTATTACTTTACTATTAACAAGTCTATTTGTTTATTTTGAAAGTTCAAAAACTGTTTTTGTTTCAAATGATAAAAAGCCTTGCATAACTCTTTTGATCATACAACTTCTTTATAATTACATTATATTCAATGATTAATTACTAAATATGAACAAGCAAAGGAAGATAACTCCAATAGGAAGAAGCAGGGGAAAACAAGATGTAATTATAATCGGGGCGATTATAAAGTCTCCCAAACGAATAAGGCTATCATATAGAGTAGGGATGACCCACAAAGTTTCATGATGTTCCCAGACGTCCTTTACTATATATCAGGTGAACTAACATGACCCAAGGAACAAGAATATATATGGTTTAGGGGTGTGGATATTAACCGTTTTCAAGATATTCGGGCACTACCTGTTTGAGGGGGGGGGGGGTCAGGACCACCCCCACGGCCCATGACCTACATATCATATGATGCCCCTTGATACAAGGAACAAGAATATATATGGTTTAGGGGTGGGGATCTCAACCGTTTTCAAGTTATTTGTGCACTTCCTGTTTGAGGGGGGTCAGGACCATCCCCGGGGCCCATGACCTACATACCATTTGATGCCCCTTGACACAAGGAACAAGAATATATATGGTTTAGGGGTGGGGTTCTTAACCGTTTTCAAGATATTTGGGCCCTTCCTGTGTGAGGGGGGTCAGGACCACCTTTGAGGCCCATGACATACATACCATTTGATGGCCCTTAACATAAGGAACAAGAATATATAGGGTTTAGGGGTGGGGATAGTAACCGTTTTCAAGATATTTGTGCACTTCCTGTTTGAGAGGGGGTCAGGACCAGCCCTAGGGCCCATGACCTTCATACTATTTGATGCCACTTAACACAAGGACATCATATCCATGCCTTTAGTTTTTCACAAATATATACAGGAATAGAGAAGAAGATTTTCTAAGATTTAATACATTTTTACTATATGGCCATATTGGCCCCACCCTAGTGCCTAAACACCTGTCCCAGGGGTCATAAATTTCACAATTTAGGTAGAAGACTTCATGTACATCATATCCAGGCCTTTAGTTTTTTCACAAATATATATGGGAGTAGAGAAAAAGATTTTCTAAAATTTAATACATTTTTACTATAAGGCCATTTTGGCCCCACCCTTGAGCCTGAACCCCTGACCCAGGGACCATAAATTTCACAATTTTGGTACAGGGCTTCATGGACATCATAACCATGCATTTAGTTTTTAACAAATATCTATGAGAGTAGAGAAGAAGATTTTCTAAGATTTAATACATTTTTACAATATGACCATATTGGCCCCACCCTAGAGCCTGAACCCCTGACCCAGGGGCCATGAATGTCACAATTTTGGTAGAGGGCTTCATGGATATCATAACCATGCAATCAGTTTTTTCCTCATATGTGTGGGAGTAGAGAAGAAGATTTTTGAAAATTTGGCTGTTTTTTGCATATTTGGCCCCACCTGTGGCACCCCGGGGGTGGTAGAGCCACCAATTTCACAATTGACATTCCTCTTACCATAGAGATGCTTCTCACCAAAAATGGGAAATATTGGATTTGTAGTTTTTAAGAAGAAGTTAAAAATGTAAATTGTTAACGCACGACGCACGTCGCACGACGCACGACGACGGACGAAAACAGATAGCAATAGGTCACCTGAGTTTACCTAAAAATTCAGTTTCAGACCTAAAATGATTGTGTTAAACGTTAGGAACTGGTTATTTTTGCTTTAAATGAATCAACAATATGTTAAAATGCTTGCATATAAGTAAAACCATATATAAAAACATTTGAGTTTTTGTGAACAATTTAATAAAAATGTTTTCCTTTGTAAAATTGGACCCCCATCCCCCATGTGGCCCAACCCTTCTCCTGAAGAATATGATTTAGACAAATTTTAATCTAGACTATTTGAAGACTGAACTGACTAAAGTTAGAGCTCTTCTAGACAATTTGTGTTTTAGAAGATTTTTCTAATCAGCTTGAAATTTTTTTACTGGTATATTGAACCTATGTAAACAAAAACAGGGCACGAGCCTTGTTTATATGACAAAGAATTGTAAGCTCTGTATCTTGTCTATAACTTAACGATTGACTCTCCAGTTTCATTTGATCATTAGAAATGCATTTCTAAAGTATTGTAAACAATAAAAACAGAAAAATAGAAATTTGAATAAAATCGTGACCATGTCCATTTGAAATTCTTGGTGAAGTTTTTCTGCAAAAGATGATAGTTGTTGTAGTTAATTTGATCAGTATAATGAAAACTATTACCCACTCTTGTTTGTATTGTATTTAATATCGTGAAGCTTGTTTTTTTCGTACTTTAAAGAAAGGCCAAGTTGGACCTTTGTTGTGAATTAGCCTTTTGTTTCGACCATTTTGTTCAGGGCATTCTAATTCATTGTTATAATTAAGAACGCAAAAATGTCAAAACCATATAAAGGGTTCAACAAGATATCGCTATTTGTAGCAATTTTGTTTCCAATATTAACCATTCTTCCTAATTTTTCAAGTGATGTCAATTATTAAATAAAAGTAATACTTTATTTAAAACAATGGTATGGCCTTTAATAATACCCGACAAAAACACATTGTAACGTTACTGCATTTGTTTAGTCAATACATGTAGAAAAATAATTGAAGTATAAAATTATGAGTTGATGAACATTGGCCCACGCCATGACTGATGAGGATAGTGCAAGTTTAAACACAAAGATTCAGAAACTTAAAAAATGCATCGTTGCTTGGTGAAGAAGAAACTGTACAAATGGGAAAGTAAGCTTCTTAACTGATAAAATAACGAACAATCGTGACAATAGTTAAGAGACCATATCAGCACTATCGGACGTCATTGACAATAAGAAATAAAATGTCTTTAACAGAAAGAGATTGGCAATAGTTAGAGGAGCAAATCTTGAGTATTACATGTTCAAAATCTATGATAACCTTTACAGTTCTTTTTTGAACATGTATTGATCTAACGTCAAGATAGGCATCAGAGCACATGGAGTACATGTTACTTAATGTTATGGTTTTATTAATCAAATTAAAATGCTTTGGATCTCTGACAACAATGAAAATACATATTAAGAACTTAAACTATGTCCACAGTTTGGACTTTCATCAAGTTTTAAAAGGTCAAGTTGAATAATCTTGATCTTGCAATAAGATAACCATATTGTACATCTTTATCTGTTGTATATGCCTTTTCTTGGGCAAATCCTGATGATCCTATCCAAACATTTTTATATTCCTTTTTTGTCTAAACAGTAGATCATCTGAGAGACGATGGGTCTGGGTTGAGACTTGACATTTTATATTGAATGATTATAACTGATCTTGCCTATTATGTCATGGAATACTTAGGGCAGTACAAAACACCCAAAAAATTTATTTTAACTGTTAAAAAAAATAAATAAAAACTAAACGAAAATTTTATTTTGACGTTTAAAGAAAAAATAAGATTTGTCATAAAATATTTTTTCCGTAGTATAGCATGAGATGGTTGACAGCTTATTATTGCCATTTTTCATCTACAGGTCAAAGGCAAAACTACACACGGCTATTTACTGATTCGATCTTAATTCTCTTCACATAGAAATATTTTATATCTCCAAAATATCATAAACTCCAGGGAGTATTTTTTTTTCATTTTAGTACATTACAATCTTTGCCTATATCAATTATTTTGATACACATTTTTATATGTAATAGCGATTTTACAGCTATGTGAGTTCTAATTTATCATCATGCTTTACTTAAGATGTCACGGTATCAAATTGGTTTACTGAGTTAGGTTCCATTTTGGCACATCACGTATGTCTACACGCAAGGTTGTCACAAATATGGCACAAAAACTGAATTCACTTAACCTGAAATCAGATCCCTTTTTTTTGGGAACAACAATTGTAGTCAATGAACTTGTTTCTCTTGTGTTGTTGAGATGTTATATCAACCCGCGAGAGTCAAGTCAAGACTAGATAATGGAATCAGCAAACGCTTGGTATTTCACAATATTTGCATTTTCTACTGTCTTTGTCTGTGATAGCAAAATGAATCAAATTTGAACCCTAAAACCCAATAACTTCATAAAACATGAGTGACACAAAATGGGCGTCTTATGGTAAAACCGAAAAACGGTATTGACTGCGCCGCGTAGTAATACAAAGCATGTGCTACATAAAAAGTAGTGGTTATAAAATTATGTTGTTTTCAAGTGTACAAATTGGAAATAATATATATATAAGTAATAAGAAATCACTCTTTGAATATTATGAGGTGACAATTTCGGTCGGAGCATTTCGGAGTCGAGAGCATGTGATGCCATTGGATTTGACCACGCCCCGACCGAAATTATCACCTCATAATACTAAAAGAATAATTCCTTATTCCTTAAGAAAAACCTCTTTTCAGTATCAACCCCTTTTCAACATTTTCTGTCACTTTCAACAAGATTCCACTGGTAATTTAATTTTATGGTTTTTTTTTTATCCTTGGTAGATCTTTTTAATAAATAAAACATATTACATATACAACAAAGGTTTGTCAACGGGCATTTATCAGGCAAATAAACTCGTAAATCTACAATATTTCTTTTTAAAATCCAAGATCTATTTACTTTATAGAAAAAAATAAATTGATGAACGTACGTATGCGCGAGCATGTCTAGAGCATGTGATGCCATTCTAGAGCATGTGATGCCATTCCGAAGATACAGTATTGTGTATTACGGTGTATCGTTCAAAATTGTGCGAGTGAGACGACGACTATTTTAATGAAAGTAAGAAAGTTATCAACCTAAATGGCTTCGATGCATGAGCATTATGATAAATATCAAAACTAATCTGACTAACGTACGTGGACCATATCGACCCTATCAGTGCTATGGTCTGTGCCATTTTCCAATGATAAAACCAGTTATTGATAATAGGTGATCAAATCTCTTCTACAAGGTATTGACACACATAAGAAATGCGTCTTGCTTACGGGGTCTTGCACACCTGTTATATTCTTTACAGAAACTAACACTTAATAAGATTCTACTGGTCGTTGAACTAATGTTAAGAGTGGCACTAGATCACACGACGTGTCACCGAACAGTATATTATCATGAGTTAATGTTGTCCCAAGATCAAATTGAACTGCAGTGGATCTGTGACGGCAAAGCCAATTCGCAAGAAGCTCTTTGTAAAATGTTCAAAGGAACAGTATGCTTTATCAACAATAATTAAAAAGTGAAAAGAAATAATTCAACCAATTATAAAAATGAGTATTTATTTATCAAGCAACAAGATTAAACTCTTGTACACCTGCATCTGCCGTCGATGCAATGACGTCTGTCTCTTGGGCAATCCCAGCCAGTGAGGTCCAAGCAGTTAGCAAGGGTTGTGCATGCTGTAACAAAATAATGATGTATAATAAGTCGTCATTTTTTTCAATCTTATTAAAAAGACTTCTACACAGAAATCTTTGTGTAGCAATCTAGTTAAAAAGGATCAAATATCTAATTTTGATTAGATTGCAAAAATGATTAATTAGATATGTCATTTTTGCATATTTTATTATTTTAACACATTTCTGAATAACATGTACTTTGTTTTAGACTTACAGTGGTCTGATGCTTCGGTGCATGTGCAGAGTCCATGGACGCAGTGAAGCTGGCTGGTAGAGTCACACTGTGTGTGACGACAATCTCCGTCAGCACGGCAGGACTCAGCTGCTACGTAACCTTAAAACAACGATGACACGGTGTTGTAACACCTCATTCTTTCACTCTAACTAATTTTGTTGTTATAGTTTAATATTGGTTGTAACGCGCTTTCTGATTGGTGAAAAAATACTTTGCCTACGGTACAGTCAAACGTATAATTCCGTCTGACTTTACGTTAGAATTTTGTAGTTTTACAATTAACAGTAGATAATTGAATTGTAAGGAATGAATTCCATTATTATACTCATATAAATTACATTGGAACAGTTTATGCTTTTTTATAAACTGCTATTGATGTTTATTAAGCGCAATCTGCACCAACCAATTTATACTCGTATTAATTGGGTAGCCAATGATTCCATTCCTTAAATAAAATCTATTTCAGAAACCAATGAGATAAGCGGATCAAATAAAAATAATGCGTGTGCCATTTGCTTGTTGTAAGAAATGTAAAATACATGTATTTAACGTAAATATATTACCAATAACAACGGCGAGGAGAATTAAGACCTTCATGGTAATCTTGAGTTGTCCTATGCAAAAGTGTATAATACTACGTTGGTTTTCGTCTATATATATAGTGTTCACAAGATCAACCAAGGTCAAAGTTGATAACACGATTTCGTGAATCTCTGGTTTAAGCCGGAAAATAACGTAACTGACATTTTGTGTATATTTATACCGAATTTAACGTTTATCTGCTCTGGCATTCAACAATAATACATGCCATCTTATATACAACTGCAAAAAGATAAAACTGTCACCATCATAGCATTAATGTAATTTTAATTAATGTCTTAATCAAATTAAAAAAAACAAAATTTGTTTGAAACTTGATGACAAATATACATTTTTTTTCAAAAAAAAGGAAGAAAAATTAGTAATTGTTTCGTTAAAGTATGCCTTTTTTCTTTGAATTATTGTCAGCTATTTTCTCATAAGTCTCTGAATTAGGTTACACGATTGTTAAAAGTTCCTGACCAATGCACATGTAACGTGAATCACGAAAAGTTCAGGAAATGTGATATGACCAACCATCTTGTTCTCAATTTTGATACACTCTACGTGTACTGAAATATGGACATAGTCATAATTACATGTACCATGAACCAAGAGTTGCTCATAAACGAAATGAGATACTACTAGCGTGACTCTGTAGATTATAATAAACTGACATTATAGTTTGTTTTCAAAAGTAATGAAAAGACCGTGTTCATTTTCATTGCGTTCACTAAATGCTTTAATAAGATGCAATTCTAGTATAGAATTCTTGTATAAAATGAAAAGAAAAAAAAACCAGTTTTAGACTGCAAACTGTAGATATCAGCACAATTGAAGGTTTGTTGATGATTTTATTTCCCCCAGTAAAAGAAAAACAACTGCTGCAAATGGAAGATAATCGTAATTGTATTAATACTGTATACAGTATTATTTTCGCCCGTCTACACTCGCAAACGCCGTCTTGAATTCGCCCAGACACAGCTGTGTTTAAGGAGGCTGGATCCTGCGATCATAGGTCTCTAAGTTTTTTTCTGAAGTGTTTTTTAAAAATCTACATACATAGCTAAACCAAAATTCAAAACAAAATGTTGGGGTCTATATGCTCCTTTCGGTGCTACAGTGTATTTAATATGACCTTTCTGCACTGAAAGTGCAAATTGCACATAAATCGCTTTTTCCTCAATAATTTTTAATCGGAATAAAGCATGGCATCAAATACAAATTTATATTATTTAAAATTAATAAATTTTAAATAATCTTAAAGAAAAAGTTTGCAATTTCTTCACCTAATTGATATTTTTACCTTTTTGCACTGATAAAACGCTGTTTGTATCCATTAACTTGTCAAAATATCTTACAAATTCAAAAAATAAAACCAAAAGTATGGGTCTATGATGTAAATTTTGAGATATAGCATGAAATAAGCTAATTTTAGGTAAAAATTGGAGTTCATTTTTTCTTGACTTTTATGAAATATTAGTTAAATGTGCCAATATATGTCGATAGAAATATTGAAATAGTGTTAAAATGTGTTTTTTGAAACAACACGAAGATAATCCAATGCATAAACTAGCTGGAAATTTGGTCTGCACTGAAAATAAGGAAGCTAAAATTACAGTACTCTAAAACAACTGAGTTATGAAAAATGTTCATTTTCTTCTTAAAAACCTTCCGCCACAAAATATAGTCCCTTACTTAACTCTGTAAATATGTAATTTTCCCTTAACTATTTTATTCAAAATAGTTTATTTGGCATTGTAAAATAGGAATTTACTAGTAGAATTAATATATGACACAGAATTTCCAGACTAAAGGTGACCCAAAATGGCTACCCAAAATCAGAGAATTGAACCTCTTTAAAGATATTATATTAGACAGTGTTAAATTCGCCCGCTGACAACGAAGGCGAAAGGGGCGAAAATAACACGGAGCGAATATTGAAAAGCTTTGACCATTATAGCTTTTATCTAACCTAATCTAAATAAATTTAATTTTTAAAAAATCAAAATTTTTTAACCAAAAATAAATATAAAAAGAAATACTAGTAATTTTCCTAGAATTGTTATTCAATTAATTGGCAGTTATTCTCATTAGTCTCTGAATTAGGAAACACGACTTTTTACAGTTTCTGACCAACACTCATGTAACGTGAATCACGAAAAGTTTATGAAATGTGATATGACCAAACCATTTTGTTCTCATTTTAAGATAGGTATACACTACGTGTACTGATATTTGGACAAAGCCATTGCTACCCTTTACCTAGATTTCTTCATAAATTGAATACGCTACTAGAAGTTAAAAGATCCAATTGGCATATTTGTTTCTCGTTCTCATTAAAAGCGTTTACTTCTAATGCATGTCAGACTGTATAAATTAAAAGATAATCAACTTACATGATACCCGTAGTTTGCTTTCATAAATACTAAAAGGTATGTGTCCATTTTTATTGTGTACATTGAGTGCTTTTACGTGAGGATTCTTCTTTATTGATATCTCGTTTTGTTCTGTGCAGAATCCATAGAGTTCGTGCAAAATTTTGATACCAGGCAGTCTAATTTTAGGTTGAGAAAAAATATGTTTTGACTGCAGATCGGAGATATGTACATTAGTATAAAGTTGTTGACTGGGGTCGAGTACAACAGTTGATCTGTCGGACCGGTTCGCAAACTGTTGCCTAAAGCCGAATGCCGCGGACAACAGTTTGCGAGCCGGTCCGACAGATCAACTGTTGCCCGAGACACAGTCAACAACTGTTTTGTTATACCCCTACTAATTTTTTTAATAACTCGTTTTTGCGGAATATGGCGTCAGCGGTCAACAGTCCTTTTTAACAGTCAATTTTAACGGTACCAATCAAACAGTTCCAGTCCAACAGCCAAAATGCTGGACTTTTTTTTTCGTTTAAAGTTATATAGTAACTGTTAAAGGGGCATGGCCACGATTTTGGTCAAAAAGTATTTTTCCGATTTTAATGTTTACAATGCTTAAGTAAGGACTTTTTATATACAACCAAAATTTGAGTGTCATTCGTTGAGTTAGAAGCGAGTTACAGGGCTTACAATTCTTTGCAATGTAAACAAAGCTTTTGTTTTCATTTTTAATATTGAAGTGAAAATTTCAGTTTTCGACTTTAAAATGAACGTGTTTACCGTTAGGAACTGCTTATGAATGCTTAATATGAATAAAAAGATAGACAAATCAGTTTGAAGAAGATTTTTTACTGGTATATTGAATCTATGTAAACAAAAACCAGGCACGGGCCTTGTTTACATGACAAAGAATTGTGAGCCCTGTATCAAGCTTATAACTCTACGCCTGACACTCAAATTTCATTTGATCATTAGAAATGCATTCTTAAAGCATTTTAAATAACAAAAACAGAAGAAAACAAATTGACCAAAATCATGACCATGCCTCTTTAACAGGGGTATACCAAAACGCTTTGCTGACATTTTTTTTTCTCCAAGAAAAGAAAAACAACTGTTCGTATAGAATATAATCGTGATTGTAAAGATGAACATAACGTACTACAGTAAGCTTACCGGGTGACATTTAAGAAATATGATTATATCTTGTTAAATACACATAATTTTTTTTCAGGAGCTTAAAGTAAAAATCGTTAACTTTACAACTTTATGTTCAACAGAAGTCATTACAGATTTACCGCGAGCGAAATGGTCATATGTCAGGACGCAATTTAATATTTCGTGTTTCAATAGTAAATAACGATGGTAAGCAATATATACTGTATATAATCGAGATGGGGTATTGGGTAGAGAGGTAGCTATCAATAAATCTGAGAATAATCGGGGTTTCATTTGCACTCCTCTATTCAAAAATAAAGCTTTCGTTGCTGAAAAAGAGATTTTTTAATGTTTAAATTCCTTTTTTCTTTTCAAAAGTAATTTAGTTTTCTTTGGGAAAGCTGTTTGGCGCGGACCCCTAGGCCTGGAATACATTTTTGAATCTGCGCTTTTATATATGATTTTATAAGGTAAAAAATTGAAAATTGTAAATTTGCACGCATGTCAATAAATGTTTAAAAACAACTGTTGACCGTATGTCAATGGAACTCGTATCAAATATAATTATTCTTATTGCTCTTAATTTTAAATCTTAATTTAAAAACAATAATGTATATAAGAGCCTATTCCCCTACAGATAAGGAGTACATCAACAAATCGTAGTCTAAAGTATATTGGTTTCGGGTGGGAAATGTTATTCCGGATCCGGGTTTTTTTTTTCTTTTTTTTTTTTTTTTTTTAAATAGTACTTAGATGTGATGAAAAACTTAACATAAAATATAATAGATAGCTCATACATTATGTCTATACATACGCATTTTCAGTTTACATTCTAATAGGTATATACGAAGAGATCGCCTAAAGTTTATAGGGACGGATCAACAAAATAAACAAGATTGATTACTTATAGTAAGCTAAATTAAATTAATATACTTCTGAAAAATTAAACATGATTTGTGTTTAAACATATGTCAGTTAACCTATTAATAGCAACTAAACTAACACTTGAAAAACAGTAAAACAAGAAAATTACGAATCACTCTTTTCAAAACAACACGACTTTGTAACCTTTCGATAAAGTAACAAGAAAACAAATAATCCATTGCAAGCTGATCCCCGGATCCCAATTGTTGTTATCGCAGTGGGCTTGTCAAATGTTTGTCTGGGTAATCTCGGTCATTTAGTTCAACTGAAAATTGGCGCGAGCTCGTGCAGGATACTTCCTCCTTGTTCGAACTCTTCAAATTCCCACAGCATTGACCAATCAAAAATCTTCCGGGTTGTCGTTCATTCATAAAATACAACAAACTCTCCCAACGATACTACATGTATATCGATCGTTGTCATACCATCAATCGCATGAGTAAGTCGTTGTTGAAAGACTTAAAGAATGTTCCTGGTTAGAAAAGAAAAAATATTACGTAAAAAAAAGATCCCCTAGTGTCTAAAAATAATTAAGCTGATAAAAAAGCATAAGATCTCGATTGTCATTGGATAGTTATTTATTGGTAGTTTTTTTGTCGGAAAAACCGGGTATGATACCTCGGCTGACGTGCGATTTTGAAAATTGTGGTCAAACTGGACAAAGGTATATTTACAATTATTAATTTAGTTTCAGTTGGAAACATTTCATTTTTGGGGTTTCTTTTTAATTAAGCTTTTAGGGCATTGCTTGTCAATTGTATTTGAATGCCCGCAGTAGAATATGATAAATCTCTTCAGAAAATGAACTTTGTGGTGAATTTTATCCGTACTAATTTTTTATGTTTTGAAATTTTATCAAATCAATAACGTCTCTATATGTCTCATGCGTTTCATATTTTGTATTTTTTTTAAAATATCGAACCAGTTATGCCCGATAGTCTAGCCAATATTTTAAAAAGAAAATTCGTTTGAATTTCGATACGGGTAGATTCCCTTCCGCGCTGGGCCGCTTTGCATCCCAGTAACTGGACATCGGTAGAGTTGACACGGTGGTTGGAATATGTGGCGGAGGAATATAAAATGGACTCTGAGACCACACACAATATGGTGGAGAGTTTCCAAGATCTAGATGGCCGGCGACTTCTTCAAATGACCCTGGAGGATTTCAGAGGAATCAGTGAACAACATGGCGAATTTCTTTTTGAAATTTTCAAAAAGATGTGTACAGTGGGTAAACAAGTATTAATTATGTTATTTATAATGAACAATTTTATACAATCAGAAAACAGTTTACTGGTAAACAAATTTTATACGGATCGGACAAACATAAAACAGCATAAAACCAACGTCAATTAAACTGAAATATTGGAGACTGATATAAAAATACATAATTATCTTCAAAAAATTCTTTGTTACAGTTAAAAGGTAACTATGAAATATTTTCTAGGCTTATTGCATATTTCTTTTAATACACTGGCTCATTCAGATTAAAGAAAAAACTAGTCGTAAAAATAAGCAAATGGTTAGTTTACAAATATGCATGAATGAATATTTATATTTTCAAACGGTGTTATTAATACATTAAGTACATGGAGATGGGATATTAACCAATTTCAAAAAATATGGCTGAATATGAAATATGTTTTAATATCATCGTGGCTATTAAGTGTGGGTAAAAAGTAATTGCAGTTACATTATGATAAGTTGTTTATTATTTTAGCTTTGCACTTTATTAAATGTGAACAGTTTAAGTAGATTTGGTGTAATTGCGGTTTTTTTACGAGATCATTATATTGTGTAATTACGTACATCATACATTGTACATGTACATACGTGGTCGAACAAAATAATATGACACTTGTCATGGCAAACATATTTGCTGCGAAAACACGTATTATCGTTCAACTTTCAAGTACTAGTATTTAAATATTGTAGAATTTGATGATATCAAAATACATAATCTTTACTTTTATAAATTTACTACTTTATTCGGTATAAACGGAACAAACCCGTAATGAATGATTATTAACATTACAAAAGGTATTATATCATTTTATTTAATCTTACATTTAATTTTTAAAATTTATTATATCTTTACTGGAGTATTGTATTTTTGTATCTATGGGTTATTAATTCAAACACTTTCATACATTTATTTTAATTTTTAATGTAACACTATTAGTTGAAAATTATCAATTGGATATTTGTAAAATTTATTTTTCAGCTAACTTTCAATTTCAATTCCAGTTAGTTTTGTCAGATCTTAAAAATCTTTTCGTATTTGTTGTTTGAAACCAAATCTTATATTTTCTTTCCTATATAATTTATTTTAACAAATAAAACATACAACAACATGACTATAAAGTATATCAGAAAGGACAGCAGTTAATGTATTTTTCCAAAAATAAAAATGTCACTCACCTATACATTGCCCAAAAATAAAAAACAATCTCTATCTGAATTTTACAGTGTTTTCACAATTTATTCAATTTACCCTTAATTAGTTACATGCGTTTGGTTAAGAACTTTGATTTTTTAGTGGCATACAGCAGGAGATTATATTTTTATATACGCATTTACACATGTACAGTATAGTATCATACATAATTAGTTTAATCAATGTACTTAAATATTTAAACTCTCAGAAGGAGAAGGAGGGACACAATATTATAACAAAATTATATTCTTCCTCATTTTTTATCATCATTTCTTTGTATGAATAAATATGTAAGATCGTTTATGATCTATAGATATCAACATTCTAATATAAATGACAATGATAAAGGTGTGTGTAATAGCGATGATTTTATCACTCGACAGATAAGCAGATGACGGGACTGACCATGGTACACATGTTGCCCCCGATTTCGGAAGGCAGTAGATCCGCCACACCGTCACCCCCGGAATCCAAGGGAAATAACCATAATTGGGAAGGAAATGGTACGTGAAAGGAATATAAAATTGTTACAGTGTTGTAATGTTTAGCAAAGAAAGAGAACGCTCTCCAATTTTTGTTACTTAAACAATTATTACTTATTCTTTAGTCAATGATCAGTCCTGTACTTTATAATTCCGAAAATATTTAGTCGAGTAATTTTTTTCATCTCCAAAAAATGATGTCTATTATGGCAAAAAGAAATTCTGGTTCATTATTTCATTTGACGAATTACAATGACATCGTTTGGGTACAGCCATTAATACTAAAGAATCATATATAATTACATTTATTTAAATCCAGTAATGAGAATACACGAATGAATAAAATATTGTATAGTAATTCTATTGAGATTTGCTTTTTTAAATTTATTTTTTTGCACATGTACATGTATTTTTTTTTATTCGTTTTTGGTATTTTTCTATAGAAAGAAGAATAGATAAATATATTTTTCTGTAATCTATTTGAAAGAGACTATTTTATCCAAAGTTAACTTTACTTTTAGTGTTTTGTTTATTTTATGAATAAAACTACTAAACATGTCACAGGTAATTTATTTTGTAAATGTATTGCTATTAATGTTATAAATACATTTTTATATGAGTGTAAACAATGTTATTGAAAAATACCACTTATCTTTTATTTTCAGGGCTACAAAAAGAAAGCAAATAAAAATAATTCCATAAACATAGTATTACTTTGTTCTTAAATCACTTCCTTAACAATGGTTGTCTTGCAATTACGAGGGTTGTTCGGAAATTATTGAGACAACACAAATATTTTCCATTCTAAGTGACAAATATTGGTGAAAATTGGCATAAACATTGAAGAAGCCTAAACAAATAATCAAACAAAGTAATATTAAACAATCTTAAATATTTTGTTTACGATGGTACATAAACAAGTCAGTCGTCGGGGTACCCGGCGCAGTCATAAACTCGGAGATTAATTACACTTAAAGAGGTTCGATCCTCTGATTTTGGGTAGCCATTTTGGGTCACCTCTAGTTTGGAAATTCTGTGTCATATATTAATTCTACTTGTAAACTCCTATTTTACAATGCCAAATAAACTATTTTGAATAAAATAGTTAAGGGAAAATTTCATATTTACAGAGTTAAGTAAGGGACTATATTTTGTGGCGGAAGGTTTTTAAGAAGAAAATGAACATTTTTCATAATGTTTTAGTTGTTTTAGAGTACTGTAATTTTAGGTTCCTTATTTTCAGTGCAGACCAAATTTCTAGCTAGTTTATGCATTGGATTATCTTCGTGTTGTTTCAAAAAACACATTTTAACAATATTTCAATATTTCTATCGACATATATTGGCACATTTAACTAATATTTCATAAAAGTCAAGAAAAAATGAACTCCAATTTTTGCCTAAAATTAGCTTATTTCGTGCTATATCTCAAATTTACATCATAGACCAATGCTTTTTGTTTTATTTTCTGAATTTGTAAAATATTTTTGACAAGTCTATAAAAAATTGAGAAAAAGTTTGAAACTTTTAAATAATTTTATTGCATGTTGAATTGTTAATTGATACAAACAGCGTTTTATCAGTGCAAAAAGATCAAAATACCGGTATCAATTTGGTGAAGAAATTGCAAACTTTTTCTTTATGATTATTTTAATTTTATTAATTTTAAATAATATAAATTTGTATTTGATGTCATGATTTATTCCGATTAAAAGTTATTGAGGAAAAAGCGATTTATGTGCAATTTGCACTTTCAGTGCAGAAAGGTCATATTAAATACACTGAAGCACTGAAAGGAGCATATAGACCCCAAAATTTTGTTTTGAATTTTGGTTTAGCTATGTATGCAGATTTTTAAAAAATACTTAAGAAAAAAACTTAGAGACTTATGATTGCAGGATCCAACCTCCTTAAACAATTACTTACTAAGTGTCGGTGGACCAACAATTAATAGGAAAGTAAATCATATTATATATGTTCATTTTGCTATTTATTGTGACTAACTTGTGCGCAAGTTTCACTAGTTTTCGAGCTAAAATACTGAGATAGTATAAATATATTTAACAAGCAATAGAAATCTGACCACGACGGTTTATTGAATTTTAACGTCAAGGCGGCGCAGCGAATATACATCAATTGGTCGGAAACACGGAATAAGACCTTTAGAGGCCAAGTTCTTGCTTAAATACAAACTATACAATATAGAGGAGTCAAGAGCTTCATTTTATCGGATTTTTTTAACTAACTTTTTAACTAGAATTAAAACAAAGGGACTTAATATCTACTACTTTGTAAACAAAAACTGATGTCAACAGTTCTTAAATATGTACAGAAAGACTTTAAAAGATGTTCACAGAAAGTTGATTTGGGTAGAAATAACTCGATTTTTTTCACAAAAAGTCAAGAATGGAGAAGATACGTAAACGTTGATATCTTAAAATGAAATAAATATATGAGAAATGAAGAATAATTAATGTTTTCCGTTTGATTGTATGACGTATAAAACATAGGAGCAAGGGGGGGGGGCGTTAAAATGACGTTGCGATGAGTTTGAGGTTGCGCCGGGTCACTGGACATAAGCAAGTTTGTCAGCCTACCAGGAATGATCTAATGTATCACTGACTGGAAAATTTTCACACTAATAAATGGTACCCTGGTTAACTTATTAGTGAAAATTCAATGATTTATCGTTTTTCTCAAGGGAGTAAGAGTAAATGTCTCAATAATTTCCGAACAACCCTCGTAATTAAGTTTTGTATTTAAATTTCACAAATCCCAGTTCAAATACTTTCGTAAGTCATTTATTTTTAGCTCACCTGAGCCGAAGGCTCAAGTGAGCTTTCAAATCAAAATTTGTCCGTTGTCTGTTGTTGTTGTCACAAAATTTTCACATTTTTATCTTTTTCTCCAGAACCACTATGCCGATTTTAACCAAACTTGACACAAATTATTCTTTGATAAAGAGCTTTCAAGTTTGTTCAAATGAAGGACCAGGTTGCCTATAAAGAGGAGATAATTTAGAATTAAAAATTTTTTTTTGGTATTTTTCAAAAATCTACTTATCAAAACCCAATTGGCCAGACAAGATGTCCCTTGTGTGAAAGCAAACTCAGGTAGTGTAGATTCAAGTTTGTTCAAATCATGATCCCCGGGGTTTATGTTGCTCCACAATGGGGAGTCGAATTTTTACATAAGAATATATAGAGAAAAGTCTTTTAAAATCTTTTTCTTAAAAAAACCATTTTGGCCATAAAGCTGTTAATTGTGTAGAAGCATCATCAAGTAGAGTAAATTCAAGTTTGTTTAAATCATGATCACCGGGGGTAGAATGAGGCCACAATGGGGCGGAGATGTTTACATAGGAAAAAAATTATTCTCCAAACCTCAAATGTTATGATATATGGTAGTATATATAGGCAAGCATCTTTACATTTGTGGATTCTCAGTTGTTAGGCCACATGTGTGGCCACATGACAATTCTGGGGCCACACAAGGGGTTCAAAGTTTGATGTAGGTTTATGTTTACATGAATAGTTCGTTTTGATCTTCTTGATCTTGGTCTTTTTGAGAACCGCAATGCTCAATATGTAATATGACTATAAAATCATCCAGTTTCGAAAGAGGCTCAATGTTAAGCATAAGAATATATGGAGAAAGTTTTGAAAATATTTTTATACAGAATCTATTTTACTACATTGTTCAGATATTTTGTATATAGCCCAATAAAGCTGATTTATTAGGGCGGCCGTTGCTCAGTTGAGCGATGTGGCCCATGGGTCTCTTGATTAAATACATGTACATTACATGCGTTGAAAGGTGAAAATAAAAAAGGGGAAAAAGTGGAATTGGCAATTAACTTTGAGAACTAATTCTCTCTATTATAGTTTTAAAGAAAATTTTAAGTAAGTGTACCCATCAGACTAGTTTACACAGGCAACTATTTCTCCGATGAATATATCACATAGTATACTAAGTAAGTATGTAAATGACAAATATATGTATATAATAACATTAGGAATAAACACCCGGCCCATCGAACTTATATGTCACTTTATACAAATGGTTATAAATTTACGCATTTCTTCTATAAAGTATAGATTGTCTGCACATATATGATGAACATAATACTTTGTTTGGGAAAGTTAGATAAAAGAAAGAAAGTGCAATCGGGGTCTGAAATGTTAAATTCTAGAGGATCATAGCCTATACTGCTAAAAGATTCGGTTTTAAGTTTTGAATAAGATGAACAGTGCAATAAAAAGTGAAATGCATCTGTCATGGTTTCTGAAAAACATAATATAATTCTATTAGTAGAGTACACTTCAACGTAGAAACAAGTACCTTTGTCAGTTTACTCGAAAAGTGCGCACTGTACCCATTACGACAGATATTCAGAAAAACAAAGAAATCAAAATATTTAAACTATGGGCAATCTTTTTAAAAGAAGTTTGTATCCACAACCGTAAAATTGAACACAAAATTGCATTCACAATGAACATTAAAAATGTTTAAACTGGTGAACGGTTCACGTGCACTACTTATTTGAAATTCCTAATGACTTTTTAATTCGTGTAAAACCATTTTCAATTGTCACTAATGACTGTCATTGTGATTTGATCATGCACTGCATAAATGTTTCATCTGATCGTTCGTTTTTCTTGATATGACAGACATTAAATTATGGGCACTAATTGTGAAATGCGTAGTGCATACTTTGTTGTATCACAGACACAGTCGTCATCTTAAGGTTTATACACTGTACATGGAAAACCACACCCCCGCTATGAACAACGCAAACTCTCAATGATCTTATTCCATGGTAACTTAAATTATTATGATTCATTTAATTTAAAATACAGGTGTACTTGTATCTTTCATCTTTAAATTTTATTGTCGAGGCTGATGAAATTTACAAGGTCTACGTATCTTTGTGGATGTATGATTATATTTAAAGAATGTAGTATGCAAGTATAAAGAAAATAATAATTTTAATCATTTGTGCCCTTCATATAATCATGAACAACGCTTCACTTACTTTGAGATGGTATTAGTATCCTCACAAGTAGTAGAAACACGATTTGTGCATAAACCCTCTTTTACTTCTTTACAGATTCTTTCATCAGCGTATTTTTTCACAATGAATGACTGGGTCTCTGTGCTGTGACTGAATCAATTAAATTTTGCAAGAGGGCCACTTTTGCGTCGTTGTAGGTTGTTAACTATTAAAGATAAAAATGAAATTATTTTATAAAATTCAATATAGAAAAATACATTACAAAATACAAATTTCTATCAGTTAGATTTATAATACATGCTCAGCCAAGGAAATGCACATAGAACGACCAAGTTCTAGTAAAATGTTCACAAATGAGTCCAAACACGTTCTTTGAAATGTATCGACAAAACAATATCAATAAACAAAATCCATACCAACCAAACTAAATATACAGGTGAAAAACTTCAACGTTTATTCTCAAGGGATCGTTACATAGCCACTCCCCTAAAATAAAATTATTCCACAGTATACATTTTGATATCAATTACTTTTTTTCATCTATTTATCATGACGCCTGTAAATTATAGAAATGTTTTTGTTATTGTTGTTCTGTCAAAGATGTCCATGTCGACTCGTCACAACTTTTTGTCGACAGTTGTCAGTTTTTCACATGTTTGGAAATTCAACAACACGACGTGCCATTGCCAAATTAGGTAATTTAGTTGACAAACTATTATCTGAAAGGTCGACATAAAATTCTGAGATACATCTTTAAAATGATCATTTTTTTAAGGTCCAAAATTACTTTTTATTGTGGTATAGTTCTGCCAACACTTGTCAGATAATGATGTCAAATTGTCTTGTTTTATTAGTCGAATAGTCATCAAAATTATCATCATAGACACGTTTTTGTGTAGTTTTTAAACAGATTTCATTTCAATTTTTTTATTAATGCTTAATCAAATGAATGTTTTCTCTATAGTTTTCAAGATTGCTTATTGTCTTAAAAACAATTTTTAACGATTTTTAAAAGTTAAATTTCGAATCATATATATATGTTTTTAATATTTACAGCATTAATATAATAAAATTGTTGCTTATAGTCAAAACGATTAAACAGTATGTAACATGAAGGTATGAATAGTGTACCTATTACACAATATATACCTGTTTGCAAATAAAAGTGTTGAATTTTAAAGGACATAGATACCTGTGTCATAAATCAATTCTCATTGTTGATATGGTTAACTTAAAATCAAGTGATAATTATGTTAAGAAGTGTAGCGATGCAGACCCACTCCATTGGAGTGTTTAAATGTTTTGAACGAAATTTCAAACCTTCATAATTAAGATAAGGAGAGCTTAGGATGCATAAAGAAAAAGGAACAAAGGCAACTGTTGTGCTTGTGTTTCTGTTTTTCCAACATACTCCTTATGTTCAAGGCACGTATTTATTTTCTTCTTTATTTCAACAGTATTTTTTGACTTTACTTGTTTTTAAAATATAACTTTCCCTATCTCTAAATCTTACTTTATTTAAACGATAGATTTTTTCCTCTATCACAGAGACAACTCAGTATCTACGAAGCACTTCTAAAGTCCATAGAAAGTTTTTTTTTTTAAGTATAAAGTCATATGTGGTTACCTTAATCGGCTGAATAAATGGCTTGTTTTCAAACATAATTTGTTTTAATCAGTAATTTTATATCTTTTTTAAATATATCCTTCTTTATTAACTTTAACATAAATCAATCATTGTTTATCGATAGGTGACGTTACTTTAAGCACAACATCGTATGTTGCTGTGATGATAGCTTTAAATAGTGTTTTAATTTAAAAAGAATTCAAATTGTTAAAACAAATGAAGCTTAAAAACAGTATCTTTAATATACATGTATTGCAAATAGTATCAATTAAGCTCAGTAGAGCTTTTTAAGGGACACGATTTTTATCAAAATTTATTTTTTTTAATTTCGTTTTTGATGTTTATAATGCTTCTGTTAGGCATTTCTAATAGTTAATCAAAATTGTAGTGTCAGTCGTCGGGTTATAAGCAAGATAAAGAGCTCACAATTCTTTGTTGTGTAATCAAAGGTGATGTCATGTTTTTGTTTACATTTTGGGTGTTGAAAAGAAAATTCCAAGTTTAGACCTTTATTAATGTAACAAAGGATAGGAACTGTTTATTTATTCTCAAAATGAATTAGAAGATAGAAAAATCAGTTTGAAAAAATATTTCACAGGTATATTGGACCAATACAAAAAAAACCTTGGAACGAGCCTTGTTTACATAACAAAGAATTGTTAACTCTGTATCTTGCTTATCACTCTACATCAGACACTCAAATTTTGGTTGATCATTAAAAATGCATTACTTAAGCATTGCAAACAATAAAGATAGAAAAATAAAATTTAACCAAAATCGTGACCATGCCCCTTTAATTCAATATTTGTCCGAGGATATTTGTCGTTGGTGATTCGTCGTTGGTGATTCGTCGTTGATTTTATGTGTTCATTTTTCACTTTTTTGTCTTCTTTTTTAAAACCATTAACTTTTAATCAATTATCAAAACGGCAACAAACATCCATGATTGAAAGGCTTCGATGTCAAATTAAGCGGTTGATATAGGTTCATTTGATATAGAATGATACATTCTGTTGAAAACTTGGTGAATAGAATTAGAAGATATATTTACAATATCCGTCGCACCTGATTACCATTTTTAAAGGTGTTTCGGGCATTAGTATGTTAGATATTTTTGTTATTATTCTATCAATCATTTATGTCATTAATTTGTGCTTAATATTTGTTTGATTTGAGTATTATCTTCAATGCATTTAGATGTTGCTATTTAAATCTATTAAATAATTATGTTCATTTTCAACTCCTTTAAATGTATAAAACATCGATTCGAACAAACGCAAAATAAGTTTGATACTAAACATTGCAGAAAGAAGAAAAATTAAAAGATGTACAACAAAAATTTAAAAAATACATTGCAAATACAATATCATAAAATACATATAACAATCAAGAAAAAAATCTTAATTCACAAAATTAATCATAACAAGAATTATTTAATGATAAATAATTATATATCAAAAATGAAAGATTTTTTTCAATACTATTAAATTATGTAAAACAAATGAAAAGCAGAGAATAATAAAACGTTTAAAATAAACCTTTTGGGTAGCTTTATTTATCATCGAATCTTGTTTTTGTTTTATTTTTTCTGAAAACTGGAGAAAACACCTAGGATATATTTTTAATCATAAGAATAAACATGTATTATTAAGAGGAATTACTAACTGGAAAACAGTCATACGATTACCATGGAAGCGCAAATGCCACTTTATACTTTTTAAATTTCGGATCACATAAAGAAAACCACACGAGGCATTTTAAATCGCTACATGCTAGGTTTAAAAATTTTAAATAAAACCTATTTACTATTATCACAGAGACAAGCGTATCCAAATTATTTTGTCGTTTAGGATTCTTAGTTACAAAAACATTTAATGCAGGTCAGGAATAATAATTGTTTCCCCGAATAACATAATTACAATGCTAAGATCCCACGAGTTTTTGTACCATTCTCTGGTTTACAGCCTAGTAACTGACTCCTTTTAATTGACTCTTTAACAAAATACAAGGATTTTATCTCATAATGCTACCTTTGTTCTGTAAAAAGTTAAGGAAATTTGTCATTTAAACCTAAAATAACAATTTTTCAAAGTATATATTTTTGGTTGTAAAGTATATAAAATATTTTCAAGGACGACAACGAGTGAACTAGCAACATCTTGTTTTGTTTATTTGAATCAAATTTCTATTTTTCTACGAATTTCTTATTAACGTTTGCTTTAAATCATTGTTTGATGTGAGTGTATTATGTCTTTAGGACAGTGTTCTCCAGAAACATTGCTTGGAGCAACTGATCCGGGGAAAAGTTCAATCAGAAGCGTGGACCCTGAAACAGGTCACTCGAAATTTAAATTTGAAGAAGTAATTGTTTCAAATGGATCTGTATATAATGGATTGTTTGTGTTGAAAAAAAATTAAAGATATTTAATTTTTAAAAATACAACAAAGCTACAAATCATCAAAAGCTCACAAATTTCTTGCGTTGTAGGTCTAGGACTACTTCTTAATGGGGACGAAACTACTACAAATTCCCTTTCCTACGCTGCTTCTTGCTGTGGCTTCATTAGGAGATGGAGTTTCAAACCAAAAACAGCCGGAACAATTGAATTTCAAATTTGGCGACCAACATCGATAACAGGGATATATTCTCTTGTTGGAACCAACTCCTATTCCGTCACATGTCAGATATGAAATGATTTCAATAAAACATGCTAGAGATAAGATTTTCTTTTACTTGGCAGAACTTAATTTTATTATTCACATTCTGTATTTTAGCTTCTGAGCTTGATAAGCTGGTAACCTATGACGTATCAGCAAGTGAAAGAATTCGTGTTCAACGCAATGACGTATTTGGATTGTAAGACTAACAGCTTAGTGGTTTTGTCAAGTAAACGTTTTATTAATATGTTGTTGGGTTTGTTGCTGAACACGCATAAACTTACATCTGCTGAACAATATGTTAGTGCTCTAACGAGTCAAACTTTTATCAGTTGGAACGTACTATTAGATAACATATTCCGCTGTTGCTTGTAATTTTATTCAAGCGTCCTGTCTTTTTTATTCATTAAAAGTAAAGTATCCAAAAATGTTATATTTCAATGAATCTGATTAAAACCAAACGTCCCATGCCATCATTCGCTTATTGTTATTAATATTATGCGGTTTTCAATTCAATATGCCTCCTTTAAGTTTTTAAATCAAATACCCTTATACGTCTAATGATCCTTCTTTAAATTAAATGACAGGTATACATCTTCTTTGGCATCAATTGCCTACAAAGATCTCGGAGGAACAGCGTCAACGGTCGCCTACACAAAGTCTACTACGATGGGACCTTTGTCTGAGGGTGACACGTTTGACTGGAGCACAGGGACAGCACACGTAGACAGAAGGGAGTACGCGATACAGTGCACGCTGGTCCCAGGTAGGACTCTCCCTCTTTTAAACAGATACGCATAAGCGCATTTTCAAAAGTGATTGATTGATTGATTGTTCACCTTGTGGCAAATAAGGTAATCTTAATTAAAAAGCCATATGTTATATACTAAATTATAGTTAAGATATAAGAATGTATCAATATCTTTAATGTATCATTTTTCTCCAATATACCGGTACCAAGAACGTCATCAGTAAATTACCAAATCAGAAATATCTATTGTTCGCATTGTTCATGAAAGTATAACTTTAAACCTATTTTAAAAAAATAATGTTATACTCATTCTTACTTCCGGTCAAAACGATGGGTATTGCCTCAACTATTTATTTCGAAAAGCTCAATGCTGCTGTTCCAAGGACCTACGTACACATGTATCACATTTGCACTGCGTATTCTCAAATAAAATAATAATAAAAAGTAGCATTTATAATCGTTTAAAATTACCACTCACATTTAGGAAATATGATTCAAACATAAATGTATTTCATAAATAAGAGAGGCGTATTTGATATTGAACAAATATATGTGACGACTGCATACCAGTCTCATCGGTAGCCTGTGTACATGTAACCAAACAAAACTTTTGGGGTTACACAAAACAGCAATCTAAATTACCTAGTTCGTCTTTCTATAGGAGAAACAATCAGTGGAAAATCTAAGCTGTTAGTAGAATATAAATAAAGTTCTTGTTATCGTGAATGTTGCATGATGACCTCCTCGGTCTTGAAATGTTGTTTGAAATATAAAAGCCTTAACTAATGCCTCAGCTTTTATATTAAAAAAAACATTTTTCGACCTCGGAAGCAACATTCACGAAAACTCGTACTTTATTCTTCAAGATCTTGTAAATGAAAGGTGCCTACAGGTTAATGAAATTTAAGATGTAAATTCTTTAAACGATGCTACATAACAAGTTTTGTTTAATAGGGTGTACCTGGTGCTAATTAGGTAAACACAATGAAAAATCATGTTTTAAACTGTCAATTTTGCAAATAAACGGCACAGAACAAGCTCTAGGCCTATTCTTTTAAAATGATGTCAAATTGAATATAGATACCGGGATTACTTTTCCCATGATTTGATATAGAATGTCAAGAAATTGTATTATTTTCTACATGATTCCTTTAAAGCCGTTAAGTATGGGGAAAAAATTTATTAAATCAATTATCTAAATAGAATAAATTACCAAACACAAATAATTGTGTCTTAATATTAACTTGCATAAAGAAGCTATTATCTATATAGAAGAAATTAACAAACACAAGTAATTGTGTAATAGATTTTTATTTGGCGTTTTTGGTCGTGGCAATAAAAGCAGCATGGTTCGCCAAGCAGGGCAGACCCAACAACAAATCAGCAAGTACAATCAATAGGAGCAGCACATATATTTTTTTTCTATTTCGGGTTGACCGCAAACAGCTATAGTTCGAACATTTTAATGTTTATAATATAAGTTCAATATCAGCAGCAATTGTAGTTTGAACATTTGAATGTTTATAATTACAATGCAAT
This sequence comes from Magallana ariakensis, assembly GCA_020458035.1. NCBI lineage: Eukaryota > Metazoa > Mollusca > Bivalvia > Ostreida > Ostreidae > Magallana > Magallana ariakensis. Next base: position 37,431,986 of record CM035818.1, on the reverse strand, counting down.
ATGGTAGCAGCAGCAGCAACAATCACAAATTGAGCACAAGCATCATTTTGTGGGCATTTGATTGTTCCGGGTTAACCGCGAACAATATATTTGTTAATTATTTACACAAACTTGTCACATCAGTTGAATGGACGGGCGCACAAGCCAAATGACCGTTAACTGAAGGTTTAAGGTCACCCCCAAGGGGAGCCCAATTCAACTGACCCACAACCAAACCATTTATTACATTTATGATTATAATGCTTTAGGGATACCCTATTTAGTATTAAGTTGCATTCTTTGTATTTGAAGTAACCCTTTATTGGCGTTCGTCTGGAAATACTGTCCCATGCCCTTTCCGGAAATATTCAAGGCCCCCCTGAATGTCACTCAAGAATTTGTTGTTACCCAAAGGATTGAGATGCACATTGTCATTGCCCAAAAACTGGTTGATGTTCCTAATAATATCTGGGTGCTTAATATATGGCCCCCCTAAGTCCTGTATTTGACATGCTGTTGCTCTATTGAAGCGTTTACGATTCCTCTCCATAGCTTCAAGGTCTGAAGAATATCTATAAGACTTGCGTGGCAATATATGAGACCAAACAAACTTAGTCTTCGGTAGGAGCTCAGCTAGGCTGGTTATGCTCTCGGACATATGTTCTATCAACTCAGCGAGGGGCCAGTCAGTGTCACCTAAATCATTCCCCCCACCCCCCACCCCCCCCCCCCCACAATGAATAACAAGAAAGTCTGGGGTTTCCTCTAATCTAGTAAAATACATAACCTTTTTCTTTAGGTCAATGAACTTTAATCCGGCATAACATTGCCACCATATTTTTATTCCTAATCTTTCCAACCCCAAGTTAATCCCTCCTGTTCTTAGCATGGCTGCCAGAAAGGCATGTTTAATAATGGAAGACCCCACACACCATACTGCAGAATCTGAAAGCAGAAAGTTTAACAGCTAACTTGTTTAATAGGGCAACGAATGTAGGATTTATAAATTTGTGATTTCCATCTGCCTGCCTCTCTAATAGAATCTGAATGGCAACCTTGCTGATATGCAGCGGTGGCAGCCCCTATCCGAAAAGAATGTGCTTTGTATCGATGGCTATGCAGTCCTAGAGCATTAGTGGCTTTATTTAAAACTGCTGAGAACTGAAATCTAGTGAGTGGGCTACCATCAGAATCACAGAATACTGGACTGTTAATTCGGGGCCTCATGGACAAAAAGGCTAACATATACCTTATTGGACAATGAAAACTGGAAGATTTTTCAATGCAAATAGTTACCCCTCTGCCATATTGGTCGTTTTTTGATTGCCTGATGGTTAAAAACATGTTGGACTTGTCTAGGGAAAAATTGATGTCCGATACATTAATGATTAGTGGCTGGACTATTGCCTTTGGAAATTGTTAATTCCCCAACTCTTAAAAAACCAAAAAATGCTAACATATATGCAGCTTGAAAAGATGAGACTCGTACAAGTTAGTACAAACTGAAGGAAACGCTTGAACAATTTTGCACAGAATACAATGGGTAATTGGGAGTCTTGTGTCCTTCTTCACTGATAATCTTTTCATTCCCTCTAACATTTTATCAGCCAGAAAATTTCTTGTAACATCATCTAGGTCCCTAGACTTGCATTCAAAACTATTGCTGACACATATAACCTACCTGTAGCTGAAGAAAACTCTTTAAGAGATAAATATGCAATAAACTGTGCAATATGTTCAAGTGATGGTGGTCATACATTTTAAAACTTGTGCTCCAATCTAAATTTTTGAAATGCTGTTAAACCTGTATCATAAGCAAGTTTTGTGTTTTTTGACAATGAAGCCTAAAATAACTTATCTACTTGAAACTGTAAATCATCTGCAGAAAATCTTGTGGAATTGGCTCTGCTTGCTCCTTTGCCCCTGGTGCTAACTGTCTGAATTTTCCCCATTGCTTGCGTGAAATAGAATCAGCGATACAATTATTGCTACTTTCTATATGTTTAGCTTTGAAAATACAATTGTTCAGCATAAGCATAAGAACAAGTTCCCTCGCTAACTTCATTACCCTCTTAGACTTACAAGTTTGTTTGTTAACTATGCTTACTAATGCAATATTGTCTATTAAAAAACAAAACTTTTTTACATTCCAAATCCTGAACCCATAACCTAAATAGCTAAAACCAAGGGTACTAGTTCCAGGAATGTCATATCCCTGATTATGTCAGATGAATGCCATTTTGGTGGCCATTCAAAGAATGCCCATCTCCCTTGAAAATATGCACCACATCCAAGCTCTGCATTACCTGTACTATCTGTAAACAATTTTAAAACATCCGAGCTTATCATTTCTCTAGATGGAAAATATGAAATGCCATTAAATTTCTCCAAAAATATAGCCCACATGTGTAAATCATCCTTCATCTTCGACAATAACCTAATATGATGATGAGCCTCAGAAGCCCCACTCACTGCATCATAGAATCTGCGATTAAATGCACTACTTGACCTGACTGCTTTGCCGAAGAAATTGAAATTGAACATTCCTACTAATGATTCCAACTCTTTCAATAAAACTGATTTCCTGGCTAAAATTCCTGCACACACTGTTTCAAACTTTCTCCTTTTGGTGTCGACATTTTTATGACTAAGGTGCATAAAGGAAAGGTGCATAATCATACGCCACCTCCTATCAGCTTTAGGTACTACTCCTACAGGTGAAATATGGAGATTAGATATTGGCCTTTCTTGAAAAGGGCCCATGATTCTACCCATACTTATTTCTTTTCCTATTTTATCCATTAATTGTTCATAATGTTCAGAGGCTGATGTTAAATTTTTGGACATGTTATGTATCCTAGGCCCATTGTACTGTAAATGAAATCCCTCAATAAATCCCCGTTTTAATTCCAGTGCTGATTTTTTCCTAGGATAGGCATCAAGATAAGACATTAAACTGTTGATTTTAATTGGAATTTTCACCATATACCATAGTTCTGGTGGAATACGTGTTATGATAGGTAGTGGTCGGCCAGTTATGCCTTGGGGGGTTCCCCCTGGGGACCGAGGCTGTGGTGTTCGGAGACGAAAACGAATGGAGGCAGATGCTTGATGGTTAACTAACTTAGGAATTGACTGGTTGTTAAACCTAATGTTGCTGACCCGAGTTTGAGACTGAGGGTAGGATAACACAAGAGGGCATTGGGATACTGGGTGGTTACCGTGGCACCTGATGCATGAATGGTGATAAACACAAACTGGACGAATACAAGTTCCCTTGTAATTGTAATCAAAACATATGTTGGTAGACTGCTGGGAAACAGTGGAATCATTTTGCAATGAGCTAGATGGAGACATGTAAATAAGCCATAGTTCGCTGTCTACCTTTCCCTATGGAATAGAGGGATCCATGCTTCGCCGTAGGCGGAATTGTTCATCGTAGCTTTTAAAACCCAGACCCCCTACTCTTATTGCCCCTAATCTAACATCATGCAAATATTTGAATAAACCTTGAACTGAATCAATGTGGGCTGATGAATAAATACTGCTATATATAATAAACGCATCTGTCCACTTTTCAATACTGTCAATTTTGACCGATGGTTTACTCGTTTCTCTTGTCATCAGTTCCCCCTTTTCATTGATATAGATAGATTTTTCTGAAGGCATTACATTTGTATTATTCAACAGCAAAGCAAGGTATACATAAGCTGAACTAATTTTGGCCTTAATATTTTGAGAAACGTTAATTGCTATTTGGTACATAGTGCTTGCCAACAATTGAGGCATTTCAGACGTACCTTGCCATGTGCTTGCACTAGTTGTCAGGTTTTCAATCCCTGTGCTAGTCGCTGCCTGCTGGTGCTCCTCGGCAGCAGTCGGAGGCACCTGTGTGACCTGTATGGCACTGATGGTAGGCTGTTGTGAATCTAATGGATTTTCCCCTTTTCTCTTTCTCGTCCTTGAGCCAAGGCTTGACGGACCTCCGCCGGCGCCAGAGCACGTGGCTCCTTTATCCTTGTTCGCTTTGGGTTTTCCTCGTGGCATATCGAATTCACGAAAGCAATTAAAATAAAATGATTCAAGTATTTTCTATCGCATGATTTAATTTATTTAATTTCCAGAATTTAGCAAAGGGGCGTATGCTCTAAAACAAAACACCACTTTCAAACTTCTAAAAAACCAAAATAAGAAATGTATCAAAACAAAACACAGAATATCAAATTTAGAAACTAACATCAACTGTGACATTATTCCAAAAGGTTTCCAAATAAATGTCACTCCCAACTTAGGGTCTGTCTCTAAGAGTTTCCAAAATCGCTGGGACTTCATATTAAAAAGATGCTCCAAAGAATTGATGTCTCTCTGTCTATCGTGGGATAACCACAGACTAAGACAATTGGAGAAAGATATAGTTTCACTGGAGTCTTCTCTTAATAAATCCACATCCCAAGCAGATTTTGATGAAACCAAAAGAATAATAACAACGTTCAACACGACCCTAACAAATGACCTCAACAATACTCAGAAACGGAAGTTCCTTCGGGATGATGTTCCCGTAGCACAAAGAACTGGGCCCAATATGTTGTTATCCAAACCTCGACCTTCGGCTAAAACCAGGCGCTCACGACGCTTCAAGCGTAAAAAGCCAACAAGTCAAGACGAGTCCTTCAACGACACTGCCACTTGCCCAGTTCTAAATGCGTCTACGATTCCTCTCACAGACGTTGAGATGTCGCTTCTATCTAAAGGTCTCAATTTCTGTCCAACCCCGCATGAGGTCGATGACAAAAAGGTTAGAGAGGATACCAGAGCATTCTTCCGAAGGCTGAGATTAAAGGAACACTTCTCGCGAAAAGACTCCAAAAAGATATTGCAGATGACCCTCCACTGCCCTTGCACAATTTAGAGGAACATAAGTTATACCGACCCAAAAGTACTTGGGAACCAGCACCGGGCAAATGTGGAGCACTTGAGTCTTACATTGATGCTGTTGAGTCAGACATTGAGAAACTCCTTGCCAACCAACAAGTCGTCCCTGACAATCTTACGAAAGAAGAAAGATCTACCTTACAGAGGCTAAAAAACAGGGACGACATAATCATTAAAAAAGCAGACAAAGGATCCACAGTGGTTATCTTAGACAGACAAGCGTATGTAGCTGAAGCCAACAGACAACTGACAGACGAACGTTTCTACAAGAAACTGGACGCTGACCCTACTGAAGAGTTTTCAGCTCTCATCACCGACACCCTGGACGAAATGTACGAAAATGAGGAAATTTGTGTCAATGTTTACGAAACGCTTCGCCCAACCAACTGTAGACCGGGTCAATTTTATCTGCTCCCTAAAATCCACAAGGAAGGAATGCCTGGACGCCCTATAGTTAATGCCATTGGTCATCCCACGGAGAAAATTTCTGAATTTATAGACCTACACCTCCGTCCACATGTAGAAGATTTGCCATCATACCTCAAGGACACGACAGATTACTTCAATAAAACACCTTCCTCTGGCCTTCCAGACCATACTCTTCTCGTTACTATGGACGTCACGTCCTTGTACACGAATATCCCACAGATAACATCTGTGTAATCGAGGCTATAAAGCCCACACAGTGCAATCTGCAATTGAAGAGATTGTTACAAAAGACAGGAAAACGCTTCTGCAATACAAAGAGAAATCAGACAAAAGCAGGGTTCCACTTGTCACTACCTACCATCCCGCCCTTAAGAACCTTAGCAGCATCCTTAGAAATAATCTGCCCATTCTTTACACTAACGAAAGAATGGCTGATGTTTTCAAGGATCCACCAATGGCTGCATTTAAACGCCCAAGGAACTTAAAGGACATGGTAGTGAGAGCAAGATTAGACAACCCGTTGCCCAATGGCGGCTTTAAAACGTGTTCAGACGCCAGATGCCTGTTGTGCAAGCACAGCATCAACACGGACAGTTTCAAAAGCCCCATTACGGGTCGTACCTACAAAATATTTGGCAACACGTCTTGCCGAACAGACAACTGCATCTATCTCATCAGTTGCAAGGTTTTCTCTAAGCAATACATTGGGGAAACAGGTGATCTCCGCAGAAGAATCAACAACCACCGCTCGACCATAAAGACCAAGAAAATCAAGGAGCCCGTAGGGGAACATTTTAATACAAGTGGTCACAAATGGGAAGACATGGCAGTAGTGGTTATTGACCATAATCCTCAGTGGACAGACGCGGAGAGGAAAAGCAAAGAAAAGTTCTGGATGCACAGACTTAAATCATTCAGACCTGATGGCATGAACAAGCAAATTGACTTCATTAAAATGAACGTGTCATAGCCCAACATCACCTGATACCTATATAGTAATCTTACCATATCTGTCAACTGCGACCTATCAGTTATTACTTATTATACCCGTTTTCATTTATTTTTTATTATTAGTAATATTTCTTTATTTTTAATTTAATTATTTTCTCCTTTACACCTAACTGCGATTCATTACATAATTAATTAAATACTTCGGATCTTAACCAAAGCGCCGTACGACTTAACATCGGGTGTTTGAATTTTCCATTATTAATTCGGACATCAATTTTAATTAGCCTAATTAACTCGATCAGGCGTGAAGTTGACAGTCGATTGATTACTCCAGAGCGATCGGCCACATTGGCAAAACCTTATCAACATTGATCAGCAAAACTGTATAAAATGTAGTTATTATTTTTTTATAGTTTCTTCAGTAGTGTTAGTTGTAGTGCTAGGGTTTTTTTTTTTTTGTTGTTTTTACCTATGTAATTCTTTTTGTTTCTCGTATGTCCTGAAGAAGGGACTGGTTGTCCCGAAAATTTGACAATTTCAATTGTTCGTGTCGTTAGCCATTTTCAGTGTTATATATATATATATATATATATATATATATATATATATATATATATATATATATATATATATATATATATATATAGTAACTTTTTTGCAGGGGTTTAACAATCATTTATATTCAATACACCGGTAGACACAGTACGAAATATACCTCTTCTTTAGTATTATGACTTTATTGATTCTTAGAGTATTATGACGTCAGGTTTTGTACCCAAATTGAAACTTGTAACATTTCTATAAAATGCTTAATTTTCATTGTGTTTTTTTTTCCTTTGTTTGTCATTAACACATATGCAGCCGGTAAGATATATTCATTACATGGTTTATAGTAAACCTTATTTAATATGGTTTATACGCGGTCAGTAAATTCTATATGTGGGCTTGAACCATGTAACTAAAAGAATACATATTTTTGGTTATTGTGGGGGTTTTTTTTCAGACAATACAGTATCTCCAGCTTTCACGAACTTAGACTACACACTGACTGTCTATGACGACACTTCACCGGCCACGGCATTGTATACAGTATCCGTCACCGAGAGCCCAGAGGTTACCATGACAACGGGCACAACCTTGTTTACATTTAACTCCAACTCAAGTAATCATTATCAAAGAGAATAATCTTTTTTTTATTTTCTGTGTAACAAAAAAGACATTAATTGAGAAAATAAAGAACTGCTAATACAAGAACAGGGGTGTGAAAAGAAATTTATGTACTGATGTTTTGGCCATTTTCATATTATTCTGACTATGATAAGGAAACACACCGTTTCCATGTTTTTATACAAACCTGATAAAAATTAAAGGTTTTCATTTCAAAGAAGAAATTAAAAAAAAAAATACCAGAATAAGAAATACTCTTAAACTGCGCAATGCAATCAAATCGGGTATATCGTATAAATTGTAATGATGATAAAAGTGAACATTAATCTTACCAATCATCTTTTCTGTTGTAGAGGTTTTAGCGAGTACCGAACAGGTGCCGATAGGGACCTATGCTTTAGTGTTCGAGCTCTCATCTGACTGTGGCTACACAGATTCTAAAACACTTGACGTCATAGTGGTCAATTCAGTAAGTCGAAGATCGAACCCAAGTAATACATTGATTAATCAATATTACATTGAACTCTACTTCTTAAGAGTGTAGTAGAAAACGAAAAATGTTCTTCTTTTACGGTTTGTTCGCCACTGGACCACCATTTACATTAAAAGGAGCAACTGATTTATTTTAGAACATATTTTGTTTTTGGGGTGTTTTTGCATGTCAGTAAAAAAGGTTTTGGAACCATGTGAATTATATTTAGCCTTTTTTGAAATGGGATCAGCTATCCCCATCCTCATGCATAGAAGGTGTATGCGATGAGGTTCAGGATTGTTTTGTTTATATTCAAAATACTATGTTTAAACTACTAGTATATAAGATGCACATTCCTTAATATATGGATGCGATGTCTCCATGATTTAGTTACCTAGATACGCATGTGTGTACATTTTGAAAAAAATGAATATATAATGATTTAAAGGTTCAGTCATGGTAAATTTTCCAATCTGTTAAAATCTGTTTGTAATGACGTCGACGGATTGCACTTTGTCGCCATTTTTCCATCCGTGTATGATAGCGTTTTCATTTAATATTTGTTAGTTTGATCAGATATTGGCGCTTCTGATTGGTCGAAAAATTTCTTTGATACCTGCATCAAGAACATTTTTGCCGGATCTACTTTTCTCAACTGTTCTGATTTAACACTATTTATAGAACGGGAATTTCCAAAATAAACACTGCAACAAAATGTAAAGTTGTGTCTGTTTAATTAATTGTCAGCAAACAAAATACAACTTTATAAATATAAAAAATTAAAAGTTTAGCCTTGAAAAATAAACAATTCACAAAATTTAATTCACTAAATAGAAAATTAAGCGTCTTCTCACGATTTCGTCTGCTTGCGATCAACGATCAGCATTTACGGCGAGGCTGGCTGTTCCAATTCCAGGAATAATTATAGCGGACATACAGGCCTATACACTTAACGGTAACACGTACTGCTGTTCAAATTTGGTAACGATGAGTTTTAAATTAACACACGTACAGAATAAGCATCGTGAAGCAAAGCTTTGGGTAGTGCATCAACTCCTTCTGCGTATTCCAAGCGGCAGATATATCATTTATAAGATAAGTACCTCACAGGCTATCTAGTTACTACAACATTTACAAAAGTCGCTCATACATACTATTATATATTTGTCGACATATCAACTATTTCGTCCACGATCGCGTCTCTTTGCATCCAGTTGTATATTCCAGCGATCTAACTCACATCAAAATCAGTTTTAACGAATCTTGCTGCATAGTGAATAGCATCACAAGACATCGCATGTAATTTCCGTTTGTTTTCAATTCAGCCGGTTCAGATTTGTGTTTAATCCATTAAATTCAGCTCAATAGCCCTGCATCAGCTGAAGGCGCATCCATTTTGAATGTTGTTGCTGTTACTGTTTTGTATTCATACGCGCGGCTTCATTTACATTATTTACATTTTTGATCAATGACACTTCACATTTTATGATTTGAAAATTTTTTATTAAATGATAAGAAATGAATTTAATAATTTTTCTATTGATCGACGTATCAAAGAAAAAATTGACCGGAAAACTTTTTCATCAATGCGCTACGCGCATTGATGAAGTTTTCCGGTCAATTTTTTCTTTGATACGTCGATCAATAGAAAAATTATTAAATTCATTTCTTAAATCAATTTAAGTGAGGTATGACTAGGGCATTAATAATAGAATTGTTGTTTTCAATCTATCAGCTTCCAATAATTTCTGGCATGCGTTTCACCACTTCAATTCGTGAGGACCATAGTTCTGAAACAGTTATGTTTTCTTTCAACGTAATTGACCAATCCCTGCCAGGGGATGCGATCACGTGTAGTCTAGATGTCACTCCTGTCACAGATATTTTTTCATTGAACGATGAAGGAACAGGTACCCTTGATATCATCAATAAGTAGAAGAGATATTTTAAAACATATAATTTAACAAACAAAAAATATAGAAGTATATTTTAGAAAAATAGTTCTTGTGTTCATTCTTTTAATTTAAAAACGAAAAGTGCCTAAAAATAATAGTTTTTAAGGGTTTTAGTATATGTACTAATAATCAGATTTAATATGCAACCAATTCAATTACTTTTCTTTTGATCAAGTTTTGTACACATTGCTAGGTGCCTACAGAATTGATATTAAAGACTCTCCGAATTTGGACTATATGGTGGTCCCTGAATACACTCTGTCTGTAAGTTGTTCTGATCAAAAGGATTCCGTCACGGAGATATTCACTGTAGAAGTAACTGATAACAAGGACCCAGAAGTGACAAATCTACCTGGTATTTTGAAATATATTTAACCTTTTTTTTATCAAATGCTAAAAGGCATGTCTAATTTATAGAGAAACTAAAAATATGATTATCTATTAATATCTTGAACTTGGACTAAACCTTTTTCTGCAGCATCAAAAGAATGCAACGCTCCAGATTACCTCTCTGGTGACGTCATCTATTCTGTAACAGCAACTGATCCAGAAAATGAATCAATTTCCTTTAGCCTGACATGTACTGCAACACCATGTCCGTTTGCAATAAACCCCATGAGTGAGTGCTGAATAATACTTTTTTTTTAGAAAACGAAATTTTAAACAATCATGAGTAAATGTAATTTCTACAGTAATCTGTTAAGTCTATAATGTCGTTCAATTCAGCTGGATTAATCACAACGACTGAAGATTTGACATCGATTGCCGTTTCCAACATAGATTTGCTGATAACATTGAGTGATGGCTTTAACACTGTAGGACCTCTCCGTCTTTCTCTGACCATTGTTGGTAAGACTGGTTTCAAGCGATATTGTTGACGGTAGATTTCAATACAAAATGAATGTACATTCAAACATGATATAAATTTCATAAAATAAAAAAAATTGTTTCATCACTATTAGAAATACTAATATGCATTTATCAAAATTTATTAATGTTATCAACATTGCCAACAATTTATCAGGTCCATCTATCTCTTACTATCAATCATATTTCGTTTTCTAATAGTGACAACAATTGTATACACTTTCATTTTAAGGCCTGCATTCTCCACCAGTTATTACAAATCTACCCGTCAGTGAGCCTATTTCCATTCCTGAGAACTCCCCTCAATCTTCATCAGTATATCAAATACTGACGACGGATAACGACCCGGATGATACACATACATACAAAGCATCATTCAGTCCCTCTAGCGGAGAGTCTCTTTTTTCGATTGATGAAAACAGTGAGTTTAAAAAAAGGAGTACATGTAAGAGAACATCAAAGAGAATGAATATATCAAATATAAAATCATTTTTAAATTTGTTCCATATCTTATTGACAGAGGTTATATGATAATGTTTTGTAATTTTGAAATTACCAGCATTTCAAAAATTACAGAACATCAACACATTTTCCTGCTTCATATCTAAAGCTCTCTCGAAGATTCAGGCAACCAAATGGGATGACTTCCGAACATTTAGTATATTTTGAAAACAAATTTAAACAGATAACCCCAGTCTAAAGCAAAACGAGCTTTGATCAAAGTGTGTATTATTCATTTAATACTTAAAATTTATTAATACCAATATGCATTACAGGTGGTTTAATATCTACCTCATCCTCATCTGACATTGACTACGAAACACTCTCAGTTAGAAGCTTTATTATGTCAGTTACTGTCTCGGATGGAACTGATCAGGATATTAAAGAATTGCACATCGATGTTACCGATATCAATGAAGCTCCAACGTTTATATCCGATACATTTTCAATATCTGGAAATGAGGGAGAGGTATGTATGTTAAGTCCACCTAAACTGACGATTGCATTTCGTCAGTTTGTCTATTTATGTGTCTATTTGTTCGTCTATAGTTCGTCTATAGTTTTTACATTTTCACCATATCGTTATAGGCTAGGATTTCAGCTACGTAATTCATTCATTATTTATTACGTTTCGTGATATTTTTCTACTTGGATATACAGTTTCAATGGAAAAGCCATACTATTATTTCTTTAAAAGCATCCAATTGTATTTTGCATGCTATTACAGGAAAAATCCCAAATAATTTTACTCAAAAAAAAAGCCTGGTGATGCCCTGAATATTTCGGCATTACTAGGCTTGAAAACAAATAAATAATGAATGATCCTTCATTGAAAAATATCTAAAATAAGGAACGTCTAGTGTCTGCTTAATTAATAAAATGTAGAAAAAGATTTGAATATTTTTATAACCGCATTACCTGATGGTAATATGTTAAAAGACACCACACAGAGACCGAAGGTACTAGTAGTTTTATTGAGCGTTTGACACTGAAATTGACTGGATCACTACTTTCTTCTTTCAGGCTGGAACAATGCTTGGTAGTCCAGACTATGGCGTCACAGATCCTGATGCTAATTCTGTGCTGTCTTTCTCCATTGATTGTTCTCAGTTAAGCATTGATCCCAGTACAGGATCTTTATCCTTAAAGTGAGTGTCGTTGTCAGCTATGGAGGTTTTTGATTCTTCGTTGCACCTGATGTGTTCTTCAGTATATTAATTCGTTCAATAAATATCTTTTTTTCAGGAGTGATTACGATGTGGATATTCCTGGAACACCAATGTCCTTCACGTGCAATGTGATCGTGTCCGACGGACAACTGACGGACACTGCCTCGTTGCATGTGGTCATCAATAACATCAATGATAACTCTCCAACCTTTACAACATCAACGTATGAGTTCAGTGTGTACGCTGATATTGCCCTTAACGAAATAATTGGATCAGTAACTGCTACAGATGGTGATGTCGGAGAATTTGGTAATTGACTTTCCTTGCAATAAAGATAACTTTTGTAGTTCATTAAACACATACATTTATATATTTTGTTGTGTTTTTTTTTCAATTTAAAAGTGCTTTTCATCTGCTAAAATGAAATTACAAAAAATGAATAAAATATGTTTGTTTACACTTTTATTGTATTAAAGGAACATTAACGTACAGTTTGTATCAAACATCTCTTGGCTTGGATTATTTTGGAATCCATGAAGATGGTCAAATATTTGTGAAAGAGAGTCTTTTAGCGCTCATATCTGGATCATCACTAACAGTTACTGCAACAGACACGGGAGATTTATCGGGTAAATTGATAATAAAAGAAATTTAAAATGAATATTATTAAAAGAAGAAGAAATTTATTTATAATTTGAAAAAAATTCAGGACGCTAATCTCTCATGGGTTTTTTTCTGTTAAGTGTTTTTTGCTAATGCTGTATTGATGAAATTCCAGGTTCTGCGACTGTCACAGTTATAATACTGAACAGTCCTCCTGTCATCAGTAACCTTCCTCTAACGTCTGTCTTGACGGTACCAGAAAACTCGGATCTCTCGGCATCTGTCTTTCAAGTGGTGGTAGATGACATCAATTCCGGTGACACACATACCTACACTGCAACCTTCAATCCAGAAATAGGATCATCATTATTCAACATCGATGCTGACAGTAAGCCAACATTTAAAAAAAAATTAATTTTAATATGCAAATACTTTTATTAACTTTGAAGATTTATAATTGTTTTTAATGATTTACTGTTTCAGTATATATAATTATTGTCACTTGGTTTGTACTGTACTTCTAGATAACTTCAGTTTCTAGTTTTAGTATTCGAATGCTATCTACATTAAGTGTGGATTGTTTCACCTGTCATAGGCATACTGATAAGTTTTTTTGTTTAATATACTTAAAACGCATAAGTATGTTTATGCATCCTGAACTGAAAGCATCATGTTTGCATTCATTGCTAACCATTATAATTATTGTGCTACCAAATTTTAAGGTGGCCTGGTTAAGACGTCAGCATTCACTAGAATTGATTTTGAATCATTGTTGGAGAGGACTTTTGTAATGCAAGTAACTGTCTCTGATGGAGAAATTGAAGCCGTTGGCAAGCTGATACTTGAAATAACGGATGAAAACGAGGCTCCAGTATTTGGCAGAGACTCGTATTACGTATATGGGAATGAAGGCAAAGTATGGCATCATTTCAATGCGACAACGTATCTGATGCTTCTTTACTTGAGAAATCTTGCAATTGTTTATCTAAAGCAGATTTATATCAGATTTTATCTAAACATGTTTTTTTTTCTAATAATATATATATTATATCAAAGAAACAATATTGTTCTTTGTTAAATAACAATATTTCACTTGAATCGCATGTTTTTATTGTAGGCGGGAGAACTATTTGGACGGGTTGAATTTGATGTGAACGACCAAGATACTGCGAATGTCCTACAAGTATATTCTTTATGCCCGGGCTTTGATTTGGATTCCAAGACAGGCAAAATCACCCTGAGGTTTATATCTTCATTATTATGCCTTTCAATTAATCAATTGTACTCGTATATACCATGAATTTATGATATAAACTTGGAAAATACAAACCAATATCTAGAATGGAAACTTTGCCCCTCTCCGATCTAAAGCTAATCAGAAAAAGAAACAAGATTTTTCTCAATGTTTACTTTATGTTTGGTAATTGGTTAATGGTTATAGGTAGAAAAGAGTAGTGTTCTTTTTTAGTGCTGATTATGACGTTGATGTCCCAGGAACGCCCACATTTGTTACATGTGACGTAACTGTCAGTGATGGACAGTTGACGGACACAGCATTGTTGGTGATTGGGATTAACAACCTAAACGACAATTCCCCCATATTCCACAACACTTCTTACACGTTTTCAGTAAAGGTGAATTCATCCTCTGGATCATTTGTTGGAGTTGTGTCGGCAGTTGACAATGATGTAGGACAGTTCGGTGAGACAATTTTCTAATTCTTTTTGATGAAAAAGCCTCTTGATGTAGTCAGTTTGAGTCAATAGTTTTAAAAATATGTTTTGCATTAAAATCGTTTTGAATGTATTTTTCAATAAGGTATAGTCAAATATCAGCTACTTGGAGTGGAAGAACAAATCAAATACTTTAGTATTTCTGACAAAGGGAAATTGATGACTAAGGAAGTTTTGCCGATCGCATTTTCTTCAAAAGTGTTTGAACTTACAGTGAAAGCAGAAGATGTGGATGGAAAGTTTGGTGAGAAAATTTGAATTAGAGAACAATTAAATATTAACTTTAATGAATTGTTTCACTTTATATTGGAAGGAAATAATGCAATGATTTGGTTGTTTGTTATCCTAAAATTTCACAATGGAATATTTTCTGATTTGCATATTCAACCATGTTTAAACTAAAGCAATGACATAATAGTTCTTTTTGTGGTTAGGCAACTGATGATTGAGCCATATTGTTAATTTTACAGATAAGGCATCTATATTGGTTTTACTCGAGCCTCCTTCTGAAGTCTTGTCCATGGTAAACGACCGCCACCTGACATTCTTGGAAGATCCCAAAAACATCGCTTGGGTAGCTGCAGTCGGTGCTGTTTTAGCATTGTGCGCTGGGCTGGCTACGTTCGCCATTATTCGCAACGAGCTGACTTGTATTGCTAAACCATCCAAGTAAATTTCTTTTTTAATATTCATTTTATATGTGTCAAATTCTTCACTAACAATTCAAAACTTATAACTAACATATTGATGCACATGTTATCAAAAGAAAAGATATTCTATCTTATTTCTTATCATGATTATGACGAAGGGTTTTTAGTGGGTGCTTTTTATGGGAGGGTTTTTAACTTTAAAGTTTTTGTTGTAAAGTATGAAAATTGTTGCTAAAGCGAATATATATATATCTTTTATTGATAACTAGAAAATACACTCACTAATACAGTTTGTTTTAATACAGAGTACAGTAGTTTGAAAAGCAGTTAAAACGAAGTAATAAAATATTCATCATATGCAACTTAAATGCTGTAAGCTGATTAATACATTCGTGGATCGACACAACACTGGTCCTTATTGCTGTATAAGATATTAGATACTATTTATCTAAATCAACAATATTCTGACATCAAATATAAAAGAAAACTTTCGTTGAACTAAACATAAAGTGTAATAATTATACCGGTGGTTTTTTTTTAAGCAAAATTGACAAGTGGGTGGAGCCAAGAAAGAAAGGGTCGCCCTTGCCGGTTAGTTCATCGTACAGCCAATGGGAGCCATGGCGTAAGTTATCCATCATCCTTTACAAAATTAATACTGTTGTTATTTTATGTTTGGTTTTCTCTGAACAAATAAATTCTATAGTTTTTTTGTGTAATACACCAAAATTAGTAATTATTATTTATTTCATTTTTTTTCAGATATTAAGGACTTTTGAAAAGATGTCAGTACAATATGGACATGAGCGTGCACGCGTGTTCGAAAGGATTAGTTTTACTTTCCTGTTTAAACAACTTGAACTATTATTTATTGACCTTTTTTATACCTGTGTACACATTAATTGAGCCACTATTTGGATTCAGGTTGGATGTGTGAAGAATTAGGGTCAATTGAACTGTCACTGGGACTAGTTCAAGAATATTTCACTCGGACATGACCTTTAATGAGTGATTTTAAACATTTCAGTACTTTTTTAATAAGAAATAAAACCATTTCAATTGCTTTGTTTTGTACTTTTCAAACCCTTATCTGGTCCTCTGTAAATGCAACAATTGGTCTATATATAAGCATACGTAAGCAATTTGTGACACTTGTATTTTGATTTTTACAGCGTCTTGCACGTAATATTTCACAAAATAGTTTGTCTTGTACAGATTTTGAATGTCAAACGGGTGTCACCTTCAACTTAATTAAGATGGGATAAGGGATTTGTTATGTACCTGTGAAGCAAGATATTGCTACTGTATACAGGGTTATTTTCGCCCCAAGTAGTTTTCGCCCTTCTATACTTGCAAACGGTTTAGCTCCGTCTTGATTTCACACAGACACAGTTGTGTTAACAGAGAGATTATTTGAGAATTGCATTTCGACCAAATTCGCCCGCTGACAATAAGGATGAAATTAAAATGGTGTCGAGTATTTCCCTGTATACAATTTATCTTTTTTTCCCTGCGTGTGGGTGGGGACCTAAAAATGTTATGATCCAAATGCCCCCCCCCCCCCAATACATTTTAAAGTACATGCAATTCAAAAAGTCAACAAATTCTTTTATGCAAATGAACTTTTATTCCGAGATAGCAGTTTTTCAGCAACTTTGTTACAGCTTTAAACACAATCAGGACTTCACATCCATATTGACCTTGTAAACAAAATTCTGCATTCCTTTGGTAACTAAGTTCTGAATGTTTGTCATTCACAATAACCTTTTAACTATATAAATAACATACATTGCATGTTTAAACATATAACGTTTGCATATTTCAACATTTAAACACTACTTTTTAATAACAGGTCTTCAGTAATTTGTAATACAAGATTGATTTTTCATATTAATACATTATAATTTTCAGCACTGAAATGCATTTAATTCTATACACATATTCTTTTTCTATTTAAAAATTATAAATAATAAAATTCTTGGAGAAAAATACTCATCTCTTATATTACTAATTTTCTGGTATCTTAATCACTTGTATTTTGATAGTTAATTAGATCTGAATTTTGATTACACTGACCAAACATTCATTGCTTAATAACAAGTCCTACACACATGCAAACATAATATAATGTCCTTTTACATGTTTACATAAAACTATAAACTTATAAGCTGAAGATTTATACTAAACACATTCAGTAACTGTAACAAAGTCTTCCTTAACACAGGTTTATTATTCATGAAAAGTGTAATGTTGATGTTAATTTTTAAAATCAGCTGTTCTGATACCCTATGGTTAGCATATCAGAACAGCTGATTTTCATCAAATTGATTTTTAGATAGGACACAAGATTTTGGTGATTTTTTTTAAAAACACCTTTCTGAATAGAGTTGACTTTCACAGGGGTATTAAAAAGTTGTGGTTTCTAGTTGGTTTTCAAACAAAACAAAAAAATTTCAAAAAAGAGTATTCAGATAAATTTTGTTGTCTTGACAATTGTTAAAAAATAACTTTGCAATACAATCAATCTTACTGACATGAAGTACTAATATATCTTCATTGTAAAAACATGTAAAAACATGAGACGGCCTGGTGTTCTATGCTATATGCTTTATGTGTATGTATATTTTACAATACCAAGGAGTGATTCAGAAAACAATAATTGTTACTTTGCCTGCAAATTAAATAATAAGCATTGGTCCAAAAAAAGGGAAAATAACCGTTTCAGATTTAAACAGTTGAGACAATAAAATCTGATAAATACATGTACCTGTACAAAAGATGAATGAAATGGTCACAATTAAATAAATGTACATTGCTATGCTATCGTACCATGTACTCTACTTATCACATACAGTTTTCAGTTTACAATCTACTATTATAATTAAAGACAGATATAAGCATACAACTGGGACACATACATGTACATACTTATTATAAGGAATTAAATAAAATGTAAAATTACAGAGCTATTAGGTAAGAGGCAATTATGAAACAGTTATATGAATTAATCCACCTGCAGTTCATAACATACACAATATAGAAAAAAAATTATATGTTAAGATTATCATGTGTGTAAAATTCATTATAAATTTCAAAAAGATGCCCTCTTTAATAAATTTTACTTCTCACATGAACTATACAAAAAAGATCTCATCTGACTCTGTGCCGATTCAATTTTGAAAAATGAGGTATCAAATTCTTTTTCTTTATAATGCACTTTATAATTAATCAATTTCTGTAGAAGAAAATAAAAGCAATTGTACAGATGCTTGTCCAAAGTCTTTCATATTAATATAAAACATATCAAACTGCAGTACGACATCACAAAGAAGCAATACACATTGTACCAAAATGAAATGTCTTCCCATAGGGATAATATGTTTGATCCTGACGATTTCATTTAATAATGACACGAATCAAGAATTTAAATCCGTTTCCTTCGTTGTAATTCTGGAAGAACAGGGCATATTCATTACAAGATTTCTTTGAATAGTACGGTAATCAAATGGATAAATTTGGTTACAGAATGAGCAGAGTGGTTCATGAACAAATATATACAAAATGAGGCTTACAAACATCTTTATTCACCACTTTGTAATACTGATATGATCTATCAAATTAAACAGCATGTATTATTACTATTCAGTATTCCTATTGTGTAAAAAAAAAAAATCATATTTGACACTCTTCTTTTACCCAATTTAGACTTGCACTCAACTTGTAAGCATTATGCCTACACTTCATGAATTTGCCCTGAACAGGTCAAAAATGCCATTTCATGTGAAATTTGTAAACCCCCTCCCAATCAAAAAAACAAAATTCTGAACATCTTTGTTCAATGATTCAAGCACTTGGTCCTCTTATCATACCAAACAAGTGAAAGCACTAGATAGGAGGCTTAAGATGCCACCTTCTCAATGCATGCTCTACTGATCTAAACAAGACAGTTACAGGGACAGTGACAGACATTATTTCTGCTAGTTTGGTTATTGGGATTAATAATGCAGCACCACCAGGGAAGAAACTAACCCCCAGACTCTTTCCTCTTTTTACATCAGCACTATTAATAGAAATAATTGGCAACTGGTTTAATATAAGCAGGATTCCTGTTATGTCCCATCCTCTGAATTGTCTTCTAAAAATTTCACATGGGTAAATGGAAACATTCCTTTTTTCCCATTCACTTCACCCTCCCAGAGTCCGTTAGAATTCATTTTTGTCACAATGATAGTTTCACCTTTCTACAAAAAAAAAAAATCAAATTCAGTACAATATGCTACTTAAAGAATTCTTAAGTTATAGGAAAAGCATGATGGCAAGTTCTTTCCACAGAAAGGGTCTACTGTCAAAGATAAAGGGACATTATTTCAACATTACATGAACAGAAAATCGTAAGAGATGCTTACCTCTAACTTAAGTTGGGTTCGATCATATGCACTTGGTATTCTTTGGTGAATGACAACTGCTTTAGCAGGAAGCTGAATCTACAAATATACCAACAGAAAATGAAACTAAATGCATTTGCCAGTCTTGTATCACAATGTAAATTGGACAGTTTTCTTAAATTTTCAATTATGTTGAAGAATTAAGGCAATGACTGTTAAATTGGTCTTAGAACTGTAATTCAGTGAATTGTGTAAGCACTGAGATATTAATTTTGAGTTAATAGCTTACCTCTTTGATTGGCTGTGTGGGGGTGGGGGACGGGGGTGACGGAACTGTAGTTTGCGGAGGGGGGACTACTGGGGGGTTGTTAGGATCAAACTGAAATGACAAACAAGAATCGCTTACAATAATGTAAAAACTTCTAGCTAATCATATCAACATTTGTTACAGTGAAAATTCTTCATAACCCTTTTATCAGAGTAGTTTAACTAGGTGCATTTATTGGACTTGGTATTATCCAAGAATGTTCATCACACTTCCTTACTATATGGCCACTTACATGTATCTTGAGTGTCAGATGTAAAAACTATTTTCATCTCTAAGTCTATGATATCCGATACTCAAAATAAATCATGAAAATATCACAACACCAGGAGGAAGAGAAATTATTGGTATTTCTGCGATATCAATTAAAACTTGTTGGTATCGTCTTTTTCTTAAGAAATTCTCTTATTCAAAATGCTGAAGTTTTGGCCAATCTGTACACATCTGTAGTAATTGAATGTCTAAAGTTGATATTAAGGAGACTATTAAAGTGTTCGTACATGTGAAAAATAAAGACCCAAAATCCTGTACAGAAGCCTCAAAAATACTAGAATTTAAGTGAAAATACTGTACAATGCCCATCAAAAAACAGTACAAAATATCACTTAAATTCTACAGTTTAAGATACCTTATTTCTGAACCAACAAATGCATTGTATATTGTTTTAATATAAATGTTGCTCTCTAGTTTTGCATATACCAGTATTAAAATAATTTAATTTTGTGTATTAACATTATTATCAAAATATTCCACCCAAAATGTACAAATCAAGCAAATGAAAACCTAATTACGTACTTTGGTATTAACGTGAAAATCCTTGTCTCAAATCTACATATGTACATCTTGTTCATAACACTCAGAATGCAACAATTTGCATAACTTTCTGCATAAATAACTTTTAAACATATCCATTTATTTCCATGAATCAAACATTTTAAATTTAATCAATAGTTCATGGTTCACTGTATGTATCATGGAGAGCTGGGTCAGATTTGCATCTTTTACTAAATTTAGCAAGATATATTCTATCAAGTAAGGAAACGCTTATCATAACCAGTAATAATTACATACCCCTTTAAAAAACAAGTCTACCTGTAGGGGTATTTTGTAATATATTCATAGTGAGGTAATTGTTGCCAATGACAGTTTGCACCTTCACCCATCAAGGTCATGATGTTTACTATGTATACTAAACAAGGTCAGCCACTTGTCAAACACAGTTACAATTTCAAGTGTCTCAAGAACAAGAAATGAAAGAAAACGGCAGCATTTAGCAAAAAATTTGAAAAACTACACATTTTCATTTTCTGAGAAATTTAGTGTCCGGCCGTGATCCTCTGAATGGGTTCGAAAAAATGTACATTTTGCCTAATGCACCTAAATATCACGTGTGAGTTTTTTGGTCAATACTACCATCTTCACTTGTTAAATTAACTAATTTAATCACAGTGATGTCTTGGTAAACTAAAATCAATTGCATAGTCAAAATCACATGCATTCAGTCCTGATTTGATTCCACGTACAATATATACTTTTAACATTTATAAAAGTTTTAAACTCTTTAAACTCTTCCTTTATCCGAAGTTATAAATTGGCCTCCACCACAATCTTGTTATAAAACATCATCTCTTTTAAAAAAAAATCAATGCATTTTACTCCAATTACTTGTAGATATTTTGAATTTTTTTTTTTTAAACATCTAAACCAGAAGACAACATTTACTTTTGTTCCATTCTGCTATATTTATGCATGTCAGACAATCAACCAAAATTGGTACATGTACTGTCTTAAACAAACCTTTGAAACATAGGGGACAGGTACTTGTCCAACATTTCCTCTGCTGTTTCGACATGTCCACCAATCTTTCTCGTCCTTAGATATCACATCTAAGACCTCACTCTTCCTAAAGGGCAAGTCCTCAGGATCCTGGGAATTGAAAAGTCATAAACATTTTCATTAACATATCATACTCATACAAAGGTACAATATGATATAGTAACGTCACATTTGGGCAATCTGTTGAGCACTTTAGTTAGTCATATTTTTTCTAATATAAAAAATGAGTTTAAATAAAGGTTTAAGAAATTATATCATGATCATAAATCATTTTATTAAGAAATAAAAAATGTAAATTTTCATGAGTATTGCAGGATCCGATAACCTCCCACTTCATGAAAAGTTTTGAAATATACAAAGTGAGGAGTTAGCAACGGCTTTCATATCTGAAACAACATTTCAAGAATGATATGATTTTTCCTGCAACATTCATGATAACAAGAAATTTATTTCTTTTCTACTAACAGCTCAGAATTTCCACTTATTGTTTCCCCAATACATTGCTGAACTAGGTTATTAAGACAGTTGTTCCTTGTAACCTTTTTAGTGTGTAAAAAAATACAACTATTAAAAATACACTTGTTATTTTTTTTTAGACCATGCAGTAAAAGTAAGTTCTTGGAAAAGATGCCCTAAGCTCTAAGAAATCAACATTTGAGACAATAGACATTGCTGTGACTGGAAATTCCTTAAAAAGTTAAATCAACATAGTTTCAAGTTTTGAAGTTATATGCTTATAAGTGTGAGGTTGATAAGTAATTCTTATCTGATGATTTACTGATGACGTTCAAAGTATATTACATGTATATACCAATTTACTGGCTATGTTGACAATTGAAAGTTTACTGTCCCCCAAGACAGCAACTATTTCACGAGGCAAAGCCTAGGGAACTAATTGCTGTCAAGTGGGACAATACACTTGCTATCGTCTGAAGTCAGTAATTAGTTATTTTATTATACAGACGAAAACTTCATTTTTTGGCGATGCAGTTTCTTGATGGTAAACAAAATAGAAATAAAAAAGCTTTGAATTTAACGTGGCGACTTGGATTACTCCAAAGGTGTTCCGAGATTAAAAATGAGGAAAATGGACTATTGCCGGTGAATAGTTTCAATGACTATTCACCATGGGCAGATACATGTAGCACAAAAACAATTTCACAGATAAAAAAGCATGTTTATTCGTTGAAATTTTACATAGAAAATATTCACAATGGTATAATAAAAGAGAATAATGGCCATGGCATTTCTTTGATATTGGCAATAACTGCAGCTGTAGAATGCCAGTTAATGTATGCAATAACAATTATAATCTTTAAAATGAATGTTAACTTACCCTTCCAGGAAAATCAAATTTGGCAACAACCCTCTCTCTGGGTGCCTTAAAAAAATCAGATCATATCTCAAACAGCTGAATAAGAAATTACAGGTACATTAGAAAAAAATGTTAACACCCTGCAAAAAAATTTCAGGTTTTTTTTACCAGGTACCTTAACATTTTTAAGATTTTATCAAAATTATAGAGCTTCCTGAATACTCACTGGCTTGATTAGAGATGTGGTATCCAGGTAGTGTGTTTTATAAAAGCTTAGAAGACTAGCTATGTCCGAGAACTCCTGATCACCAATCCTGAACCGTGTTCCATTTCCTACATGGATTCTGTTGATAATGTAATGACTAATCTTGTTTTCTTCTCTGAAATGATTAATATTACAGGAAGTTTAGGGACCAGAAAGTAAAGGTGCACACAAACACGAAACAATAATGCATGTATTTGTTTCCTTGATCAACAATATACCGCAGCTCATTTCTATATCTACATTTTTCACATTAACATAAAATTAAGGATTATATGAACCATGAACAAAACACATTTTCCCACACAAAATTATGAAATGTGCTTCCCTATAATTATTACAATTTGACATCAGAAGTATGATACTTTGGTATTTACTTGAAATATAGTGTTTATAAAATATCACTACCATGTATATTAACAACATATATATATTAATTATTATTCAAAAATTTCATGTACAGTGTATATTTGAAGACAATTTGTCTCCCCATTATGGGTCTTCAATCAGAATAGAAAGTTAGAAACACTTTAAGAGTAAAAATTTCATTATAAAAATTCTTCTAACCAGTGTCAACAGTGATTTGACAAGTTATTTAAATTTACAACATGTATTTATACCTACGATCTTTTATCACAAAAATTTCCTTGATTCCTAAATTTACTTTAAAGTATTTTTTCCATTTTGAAATATTTATCATAAACAGTAGTCTGTACATAGATACATGTATGTCTTTATCAAAATGCATAGCTAACTAAACTTACTTGACACAAAGAACAAAGTCTCCCTTTATTGATTGACTGTCTCGAACCAGAAATACCCCGGACTCTGTTGGATTCAAAATCTCATTTGTCTCCTCTCGAGAAAGGGTTCCAAAATACCAACTGAAACATAAAAACGAAATTATACATGTAGCTATCAAAAACAAGTCAATAAAAAAGTTGTAATCGAGATAATGGTAAAAATGTATACATGTTTGATATATATAATAAAGATTATAACAAGCATCATTTTACATGCATCCTAAAATAGTCCAAGTTACAGTATACCAGCCCGAGAGACGTAAGGCCCAAATTTTCCAATACCATCTGATTGCTCATTCACTCAATGCTGCTGAAAATGTTCACAAACAACCATACTTCTCCACAAATCAGCCCAACTAACGAGGCATATCCGGCATTTTAATTTAATTGTCTAGTTCTGTTTTGAGCAAAGTTTAAATGGTGCCATCAATTTTTGCATAAGTATGATGGAAATAAGGCTGTTTCAGTAGGAAATATACAGATAAATGACCATCAGCATATCAGAATTATCTAAAACAGTTCTTTTATTATACTGCAAGTTTCTCAATGACAAGCCTGAAGGAAAATGTATGCCATTATAGGTGTGTGACGGTCAGACTGTTCAAATATCAGTGTCAGATAGCTCAGTTGGTAGAACACATGATAAGAGATTCAGGGGGCCTGGGTTTGAATCCTGGTCTGGTCAATCATTATTTCTCCAGTCCCATTACAGGTGAATAATTAGCAATATACTATATAGAGGATTATGGTGTCAAAGAATTGCTATTTTTCAGTTTGGTGTGCACTAAGACCTTACGCCCCTTGAATTACCAAACACAAAAACTTGATTGTAAGCATCAATGAGTTCAAGATTCCTGTAGATGATAATTGAAACCCCAGAAGTGAGTAGTTTTTAAAATTGTTGTTATTTTTGGTTAAATTCGGATTGTTATAAAGTTCAATGTCATGAGTAAAAGTTATTTTAAACGCAAAAAGTATTTATCATAAAAATTATTGACATTCGCTATTTTTTACTATATAATGGATTAAGGCTCAATCAAAAATAGACTTGCAGCAAAACAGAGGAAATTCGGGCTAAATTTTTCAGATTTTGTTTTCCATTTAAACATTTTTGGCAATACTACAATAATGAATGTTCAGATTTTATTTGTTAATATTATGTGAAAAACGTCCCAATTGTGAAAAATAAAGTGTGAAAAAAAAAATTAATGCCACTACTTCAGTCGTGGTAGTAGTAGTGCAGTGTAGACTCATTTGTATACAACACACCCCAAAGCAGGAGCACATAAGACCGCAGAACATTAGGGTGCAAAACACAGTTTTATATGTAACGTTATAAGGACGTTTTTAGATTAGGGACAAGCAAAAATGACCCCTTTAAAAAATAAATTGTAAAAACGTGTTACATTAATATCTATATATCAATGGAAAGATAAAATTGTGAATTTTGTAAATATTTAAGAATAATGCATATGTAACTTAATGCTAGAATTTTTTTGGCACTCAAAACATGAGGAAAATAGACAAAAGATTGCGTCTAAATGCAGTACACCCATGCATTTTAGGCTCCCGTAGAAGCAGAATGGAAATAAATCAGCTATTTTAATTTCTGTGCATTTTCAAGAGCAAGTCCTTAGGCATCGTTTTATAGTATTTTCAGGGTACATTCGCCAGCTTTTAAAAGAGCTATATTAACCACAAAAAAATTCATGAAATTCTGCACGCGTAAAATCCGGATGTTTTTGGAGTTACCTCCCTTTGTTTTAGAGTCTCGCAAAATTTATTTTTAAAATTTTTCTACACACTTTTTGCATGTATTCGAAAGATAAACCTCTATATTATGCAATTAAGAATTTTAAAAATTCATTTTCATGTATACCGTATAAAAATAGCAGGAAAATCCCTACCCATCATGCTTTTTCCCAGAGAAAAACCCCCTGGATTTTATACGAAACTGTGTTTAGCTACCTTAACTGCCAAGATTGGAAATACTGTAGACGTACTTTTGTCTGCGTGGTATTAATTTACGCTATGAACGCGGGCACAAATTTTCCGCGGAATTTTTTCCCAGTGTACTTAAAGTGCATTTTGGAATGAAATTTTGAATTTGCATTACATGAATAAGGATAATCGGAAGTTACTACATTATATAACGCTTGCATATACGTGTACCCAATGTATATCATTTTTATCTATGCAAACTGTCAAACAAATTTGTATTGAGAATTCACATAATAAATAATTTAATCTCCTAAAGATTTGAATTTTCTGTAAATTTACTTGCATGAAATTTAAACTTCTCCCAGCTTGAGATAACGGCACGTGTCAGACGACAAATAGCCCCAAGCGGGTCTGTCTTTCAATGACCAAATTAACTACACGCTAAGACCGTGTTTTTACTGCAATTTTTAGATCCCTTTGTGCTCTGACTTTTAATTGATAAAACTGATCAACTCATAATTTAAACGACATGTGAACCCATAAATTGACAGTTAACGATTTTAGCCAGCGTCGTAACATCTTAACGGCTAACTAATGACTACCGACCAGTGCACAACCGATAATTACTGTTCACTGTGAACAGTTCTTACAATTTAAGTCCAAAGTTGGACAAATTCTAGGTAATGAAAATCGCTCAGAACTAAATTTAATAATACATGTAATTATTCAAATAATTTTTTTTTCATTCAAAGAATCCGCGTAAATTTTTACCCGCGGATTAAATTGATATTGTGACTCCGCGGAATTATGACCCCGTGGAAAAAATACGTCTACAGTATACAGCTTACGTCAATTTCACCTGTTACAGTCAAAACATATGAAATGGACGGGAACAAATTGATGCCGACTTCTGAGAAAACATTGGATTGAAATAGCTATAGGAAGTGTATCGGTGATGACTGAATCATAATCTCTCTCGAATTGGGATCGCCTCATATTTGCTGATTATATACTTATTGATGAAATAAAATGTTTTTCAATCACATAACTTATATACAGTAAAACACGCTTATAACGAAGTCCCAGGAACAGGCAATTTTACTTCGTTATAAGCGTAATTTGTTATATCCGTCAAGTTTACAACATTTAATTAAGTCACGGGGAATGAAAATCACTTCGCTGTAAGCGTCAATTCATTATAAGCGTGTTCGCTATAACCGTGTTTTACTGTAGCAAGTTAGAAACGCTGAGGTGGATTGAAAATACACTTCCTATAACTACAGTTTCAATCTTACGTTTTGTCAGACGTCCGTGTCAATTTGTTCACATCCCAAAACTTTGGGTAGAAAAAAGCTGGAGTGTAACTTGTATTCTGCTACAGGATGCTACTATACTCTGTCCCGAGTTTTTGCTTCCACCACTTTTCGCTTGATATTTCAATAATAATAAATACCTTTGTGCTCAAACAACGTTCATCTACTAATATGAAAAATGTCCAGATTATCTGTTTTGAAATGCCCCCTCTACCGCTTCAGGTTTCAATACACATCCCAAAATAAAGTGTCTACGAGGATTTTGCATTGCATCAGCCATTTATAAGCCCAGATGATAACGTTGAAAAATTGTGCAAGGTGTTCCGAGAACTTCCGAATGGAGAAAAGATGTAAACATTTCCCATTATTAATCTCCGTAAGAAATTTGTTTTCATTCCTGTAAACTTTTATGAGTGAAAAAGGATAATTTGTCAATGAAGATATCTTGGATATTTTACATTTCATCAATTTCAACCGTACTTCTTTCACAGGTATGTGTATTTTTATTAAAAATCATCAAAAAGTGATGGAAGCAATAACTTGGGACAGACTATAGGAACAGCTAAAGAATATGGTAAATTTTAAATTCATATTAATACATGTACTGACAGTAAATGGCTTAATATGCTAAATTGTGTGTTTTATGTTTACTGTCTATATTTTCTAAACACATGTTTTACATCGAATAAATTGAACAAATAAAGAATTCAAATTTGTATTTCCCAGTTTAGTGAAATTCAGTAGTTTAAGTAATATTATTTCCCAGGATGGGAAATAGTAAGTCCAAGTAATCCCTAGTAATTCCAAGAACTGGTATTTCCCAGTCAACCCTGCAATCAAAGGTTTATAACATGCAACAGATGGTTTTTCATTATCATCAATGGATTTTTTTTTTTTCATTCTGAGTAAACGTCATCCTTAATCATTATTTTTTATCAACACCGATCAATGGAATATATACAGAATGTTCAATAAGATCACAAGTATTCCTTACCTATTTTGTAAAGAAAAATTATTTATCAGACAATAACTAATGATACTGTCAACAAGAAAGCAATCACAAGTACAAATCAATCGTGGGTCATGAATGTCATACATAATTCAAATCTGAGTCATGACATTTTTTCACTAATGAATGTCATAGAGATTACATCTATGCCATAGGTTATAAACAATGTAAATTATATACTCGTACATTTCGTTTTCTTGTAATACACATCAACAACGAGTCAAAACTACTATCACTACTCGTCCTTTACACAAAATTGTAAGAGAAGGATTTGTGTGAAGGATCAAGGAGGGGCCGATAAGCTAAGTTTACTGAATGACTTCCCCATATATACCTGTATTTGTCTTCTGGATCAAAGTCGCTCGCCATTTTGGTGGCTCTCTAGACAGATTATTTTATCTAGAACCCACCATGGATACTATTTCAGTCCCCTTGTCCAGGAAGCTAAGTGGTTCATAAACAAATATGGCGGGGTGCCATCCGGGAAATTTCGTCAGCGCATGAGAAACCTCTATACAAATACAAATATTTACAAACAGGTTATAATAAAAAAAAATATACATAACATAGGAAAGGAAATTTTATCAAACATATCAAAATAGAAAAATATCTTTATTTATCACAATTACAAATTAGGTGAGTTATGGCATAGAGACTATTTCATGGCGGCCCCCATGCCGTTTTAAAATGGCGGCAAAGTTAAACCCACGGAATATTTTGTGTTTGTTTGTTGCCTTTACTGTTGTAGTTATCGTCGCTAATGCAGCCAGATTAAGTCACCCAAAGATTCTACTCCCTTACCATAGTTCTGTTATCACCAATTTTACATTGAACATAAATTTGTCGCGAGAAGAATCAAGACTTCTAGATACTTGCTATACATGGTGAGTAGGTTTTGTTTGGGATAGAGATCAAAACAAACTGACAAGTCTATTTTTGCTTGTGATTCTGTAGCAGTACCAGAATGAGGTATATTTTAAAGCTTTAATAATGCTTTTTCAAAGATTATATTCCTTTTCGTGCTCCTTTTCAGGCAATCAACGCAGCAAGAAATAGCTTCGATACAGCTTGTTAACAGCACAGATGGAGAATGTGCCTTTTCTGCAGTCATCTCTGCAGTTTCCAAATCAGCACATCGAAAAACTTCAATGGTCCTAGCAGAAAATAAAGGTAAAACATGGTTAAACAAGTTTGAAATGTTTCCTAATATATAAATAACGTGACCGTTGGACCGAGCGCAGATTCAGAAAATATATGAAATTGAACGATTTCAAATTGAACCAAAGACTGTATTGTTTTGGCATTGTTAATGAAATATACCACAGTAAAAATTAATTTGCAACATCAGCTTCCATATTCATTCATTACTTAAATATGTTAAAAGGTTCCATGCTCAGTGTACATTAAGACACATATTACTTTGAAACATATATTTGCTGATAGTAGTGTGTACACCAAATTTAAAATTACATAATTTCTTATAACACTGGAATAGGGACTAACAGTAATTCAGAGATATAGACAAGTATGGTATCTAGGCTTGAGTATCGCCAGTTACCTCACGATACGATACATATCACGATATATTAATGTGATACATCATGTATCACGATGTAGTTGTTAACTATAAATAAACTGTTATCTCTATCTATAAGAAATAGTATTGCATGAAGAAAATGTCAACTATTTACAAAATCAATCAACAAATTGTAGAGAAATAAAATTCGTTTCATTAGAACAAAATGAACAATTTATTTCTAACTTTAATTGAAGTTTTCTAATGTCTTTATGCTATATATACTATGTAACTATTCTAGAAAGTCAATGAAAATTAACTCATACAGTGTATCACGATACACATGTGACGATACGATATGCGTATCGTGGGCCCTCACGATCAATACGATCGATATATCGCCGTATCGTTACACCTCATATAGTATCACAGTCTCTCTCCTGATATTTAATTAAGCAATTCATTTTAACACAGGAAATGCAACGAGCAAACTAGCTATTATTTAGTCTAAATAAGTGATGATTTCATTTTAATAAAAATAATGGATATAAATCCTTCTAAAGTATGAATTTTGTTGTCATTACAGTAACAGGAGAAATTCTTCGCTGTATTGTGATTGTGGAGGCAATATCACGCTTTGAAATCGAGACAACCACACGATTGTTATATCTAGAAGATTCCCCAGAAGAGTTAATTATCAAAGGATATGATGATGAAGGTATGATACAGATATTTATACAGATGGATTTCACATACATATGCATCTATTAGTACGTGATATCACATTTCTTATTAATAAATTTCTGAAGTGGCAAAGTAGATGCTCATTGATTCTAACAACTTTAAATAGATGAGAGATAGAGAGAGAATAAATTTAGGGATACAAGTATTTCATTTTTGTCTTTATCTCTTGTAGGTAATGTGTTCTCCAGTTTAGCAGGTTTGGAGTTTGAATGGAGTGTGTTGCCAGACACCAGTACAGAGGGCGAGGAAATGGTGGACATTCTCAGGTATGGAATTACGATCAAACAAACTTACAAAAAATAATGTGAACTTATTGGATTTTACAACAATTTATTGTCAGAGATGTACAAGTTGCCTTATCTTTCACCTGGATGGGGCTCAAAACTAATTTGCAATACCCATACATTTTTTATAATTTCAAAGTTAGTTACAAACCGAAATGTTATATCGAATATCTCTTCCTGTTCATTTTGTGTGGAAACTGCACAAACTTCAATATATCTGTGAATTCAATATGTCCATCTTTGTAATATACAAATTTTGATGTACTCGTGCTATAAATACACTAGTGTTACAGAACTCCAATAAATTACAATTATAGGAAATAAAATATGTCACAGGGAACAGAATCAGAGAACTGCTATTTATAACAAGTTTCAAAGATAATGGTACAAATTCAGTAAAAACAAAAAGCCTCATTAAAGAGTTTAAATTGCTTTCCAGGATTACGAAGTTTACAGAGTCGCATTATTTCATGCCCTATTACATCCAGCAGTTGGAAGCCAGGGGTCTGCAGGGAGACTTTATTCTGGTGGAGGGAATGCGGACAGGAAGTGCCCTAGTGAAAGCGAGAATCAAGGATAGAGCATACAGGGTTTGAATATCTGTAAAAAAGAAAATTAAGTTTACATCATTTTTGTATTATTTTGCTTGTAAATATTCACCCCTAACTGTAAGTTTTGAGTCTGTTGTTCTCTCTGTTAAGGAGGTAATATCGCCTTCAGTGAAGATAATTGTGATAGCCAATTTGATCATAAGTCCAGCAGAGGCATACATACTAAAGCATGCTACCATCAAATACGCTGTGAAGCAGATCAAACAGAGCTCTATGCTGGGTAAGGAGAACTCTGTTATCAATATATGCAATATGCATACAGTATCGCTGCTATTGATTTATGCAATACACAAACAAATGTATTACTGTCATTGAAATACTGAGCACGTACTTGCTGTAATAAAGATTCTTTAAAAATGAACAAAGAAAGTTTTAAAGTTTGGCTTTAAACATAACAGTAATGTTGAACTTTTTTTTTGAAGTTTATTTATTGACGTGTGTTAAATATAGTGTTGTGCAGTTTCCTTTACCTATTTCTAAATGTACATGTAAATGTATTGTAGCAGTTTGAAATTTGTCCCTTTTCTCTTGGATAGAGATTTCCTTGCCTTCCTCCCAGTTTGTGCTGGAGGTGGAAGATACCAATGTGTGTTTGTTAGATGCCAAAACTTCTGTAGCAGCAGGACAGCAGCTCGGCTCCACAGAGATTGTTCTCACTGACAGAAGTATCCTTGGCCCATGTACATGAACATGCATTCGTTGTCTGAACTTCAAACATATTGCTACATGTAGCATCGACAATATGTGTTTAGGTTGTTGTTTTTATTGGTATAAATTCAGTGGCTATCAAATTCATTCCATAAGTATTTTGCATTGGGACTTCATCTATTGGATTCTGGAAACTGATTCTGGAAACTATAGAAAAAGGCCTCAAAATTCATTTTTCCTTAACCAAGCCAAGACCTGAAGCAGGATGCCCTGGTGAAGCCCAGTGCCATGCTGTATGTGGTGGCCCCCAGTTACTTGGGCTTTGTGGTCCTCCCAGACAAGAAGTGGGTCCTGGGCACGGAGAAGGTCTACACCATTCTGATAGAGCTGTACGATAAAAACAGTCACAAGATTTACCCTTCTGATGTAAGTTCAGTCCCTTAATTTAACTTTTGATGTTTGTGCCTAAGGATGTAAGAGTTTCTTTCTAATGCAAGTTCTGTTGATTGACTCATTATCTGACATAATGTACAGTTACATTTGTAAGATCAGTTATAAAATATAATATTAGTCATGAAATAAACCCATCTGATGCACCAGGTACCAGTGCCTTTAATTTTCCAATAGATATCACTATTGTAGGTTATAATTACTGATAACTGCAAAAAAATTACATTCTTTATACATGTAGTACATTGGACTAGCCATCCCTCCCGAAAAAAACCATTAGAATTGAAATATGTATACTGGTACATAATAAAACATTATGGAAGGAATAATGCTTTCTTCTACATACATGTAATTGTAATTATGTAATATATACTTATTTGTAGAATGTCATGCTGAAGGCAATGTTTCCAGAAGAATACTTTGATGTGAGATTCTCCACTAAAAATGGCACCTATCATCACGTCTACACAAAGAAACCTGGAAAAAGCGTCATTGAGGGTGTCCTTACTTCTATAATCCAAGAGGTACTACTACATCGTTTGAATCATTATCGTTATGAAATGAAACTGTTTTTATAACATGTCCAAAATCTGCTTTAAAATCATGTCAGAAGTAAGTTCAAGATTTTCAAGAGGTTTTTGTTGTTATCAGTAAAAATCATAAACATACAGATACCGGTATATTTTATTTTAATATATATCATTTGAAACTTTTTAAAATTGTCATTTACATGTTTTAATTTTTTGAATTACATGTGAGAAAATTTATATTGATTAATTTTAGCAAGTGACATAAATTAAGGCAATTTTACAAACATAAAATATAGAAACAATGTGAAAATATTGTAGGATGGTACAGAGATTGAGGTGTCCCCGACAGTGAAGGGTTCTCGGTCTGTAGAGATTCACGATCCAATCAGGGTCATGCCAGAGCTTCTTTACTTCCCCTGGGATCCAAACACTCGCAGTAGCCACCAGTACAAGCTACGCGTAAGTCAATTGTACTAATTCAAGGACGATTACTCTTTCATAAATGACGAACATGATATTTCCAATTAATACATGAAATGTTAAGTAATATCCTGATTCAACTATGTATGTATGATGGCTCATTAGTTAAATACAAGAAAGTATTTTAATCTTTGGCCTTATATTTAAATGGAAAATTTTTTATTTTTTAAAATACATAATTTACATGTACACAGGTAAAGGGAGGCAGTGGGGAGTATGTGTGGAGTTCATCCAAAGTAGAGACTACAACCGTCAACAACAAGGGGGAGATAACTACTGGAAATGGGGGAGAAGCCCAGATCATCGCGTCTGATGCCAAGAACAGAGCTCACACTGGCTCTGCCAAGGTAATGTCTCCGAGGGGGACTGGTCAGGGGTAAAGTCATTTGCAGTTTTGATGTAGGGAACTCACTTACTGGGAATGCATTATTGATATTTAAGGATATTTAACAGAAAAAATATTTTTGTAATGAGTTCTTTTCTTGGTTTATGGTTTATGTACAGGGTTGCTTTGTTTGGTAGGTGTATGTGCTTCCCCCAGAGGATATGAAGTTTGTGCCCAGAAAAGTGGAGGCTGAGGTGGGCACAGAGCTGGAGATGCCCCTGGCGGTATACGGACGAGTTCAAGGTATCAAGGCCTCACACGAAAATTAAAAAGCTGCCTGAAATTCTGAGCAAAGAAAGTGTTTAAGAGTAGCTCAGAAGTTGTTTTGTTTTATGAGTATTAGTATGTTTGTACCTGTTCTCACACTTAGTGTCTGTCTCTGTTGTGTTTCAGGAAAATTAGTCCCATTCAATGATTGTCACAGAATGAAAGTCAATTTCACTTTCTCTGACCCAACAGCATTCCAGTTTAACAGAGGTATTCTTTCAAAACTTAAGTTAGAATCAGTGTGTTATCTTGTCATTTTTGTTCATAAAAAAATTCTTCGATAAATCCATTGATAGTCATAAAGATGTACATGTACATGTATATTTTGTAACTATGAAGTAGGAAGTTTTAATGGTACCATAGTGTATCACTAGATAATAATATTAGTAAATACAAAATACTAATTTATTATCAGTCTCCTTGATGATCCCAGAAGATGGCTGTTGTTCTGTGAGATTTACGGCGGTGCAGAGAGGTCACACGACAGTGACGGCTAGTTATACCTCCAGAGGGACAGAGTTAACTGCCTCTGTTACAATAGCAGCATATGATCCCCTAATGGTAAAGACCTGCAATTTGGCATTTAAACTAAACTTTGCTCATGTATTCTGTGAAAAAAGCAAAATCTTAATAAAATTTCAGGAATCATTCTGTTTAGACAACTAGTTATTATATGTAATTTGCCAATTGCTATCAAACAAAAATAGATAAATAAAGTTTGCAAAAAACTGATCTATACACGTATGGGGGTGTGGATAAGGCCATCCTTAAAAAAATGTTTGTTTGGAATTGCCGCCAGGAAGTTTAAAGACCCAGGAGGGAGGGAGGGAATTTTTTTTTTTTTTTTTTCAAACTTGAAGTTTCACAAATCAAAAATTGGTACAAATTAAAAATCTCCTTACAAAAAAAAAGTTCTTTATTTTTTGCTTATAAAATTTTATCAGCGGGGTTTATTTCAACGAGGCGGGAGGCAATTCCAAACTAACAATAATTTTATTTTGGCCTAATAACTTCCAAACCTTGCTTCATTTGATTAGGACTTCAGGATAGTTAAACCTGCTTTTGTATGGTTAATTTCAGACCCTGCATTTTAAAACAGGCATGTTGTTTTTTAAAACAGCTACAAAACATTCAAACTTTTACATGTAGTTCTAAAATTCCAAAGTAATAAGCTGTTTACTTTTGATGTGAATTTCAGCCTGTTGACCCGGAGAAGGAAGCCGTCCTTGCAGTGGGCTCTAGGAAGGAGCTGGTGTTTAGAGGCGGGCCTCAGCCCTGGGTCATTGACTCCCTCAAGTACTTCCAGGATTGTAAGTCAACAAAACCAGATACTGTAAACCTACTGTATTTAACATTTACAATATTTGATTTAGCACATTTCTGATGTACCTATTAACATACATGTACATATGCAGTAAAACACACTTATAACGAAGTGACAGGGACGGGCGATTTTACTTCGTTATAAGCGTAAATTGTAATATCCGTCAAGTTTACAACTTGTATTAAAGTCTCGGGGAATGAAAATCATTACGCTGTAAGCATCTAATCATTATAAGCGTGTTCGCTATAACCGTGTTTTACTGTATATGCATGACATTTTAATATTGTTGCTCTTTTTTAACTAAAGCCCCTTTCTGCCAAAATTGCTAAATAAAATATACAGCAAAATGTTAATCTAAATTACATTATTTGATATGTTCCCAAATGACAGTTTTAAATTCAATGCTTGCTGCATTTTTATCTCCTTTGCAATGGGCAAAGTTTAAGCAGGTGAAATCATGTGTGAGAAATTGTGAAATGTGCTTAAATGTAAGTATATGATCCTAAGGACTCTGTCTTTGATAATTTGATGATAAACAACTTTATTCATTTAGTGACCAGCACAAATTCAGCCATCACAAAAGTTCAGAAAATGAAATTCTTAGGAAATAATCGTAAGTAACAACATGTACATGTACGTGATATAATTTCTTAATAATTTTAACAACAAAACCATGTTTCTTTCAATCAGTGTTTTAATTTGTAAAGTTTTCTACATTTGCTAAAAAGTATCCTGTGTTGTTCCAGGAGGTTTCCATCACTTTTATGTGACATGTCTTGACTTTGGGGAACAGATTTTGACCTTGAGGGTGGGGAACAACAAGACGACAACCAACCAGTTCCCAGCTGTGTCCGAGGCCTCAATCAGGTAAGCTTAATGCTGTCCATGTAACAGTATGAACTCTGTTGCAAAAAAAAAAAAATGGATAGAGGAACTTACAGATAAAGAAGCAGAAAAGAGAAATTTAAAAAAAAAAAAAAAAAACTTTAAAGGATGTAAATGTACATGTATCCTTATGTGTTTGTATTACTAGTCATTATAATACATCTTATGTAATGATCACTACAGAATGAGTTGTTCTGAGCCAGTGGGTCTACAGCTGCACCCGGACCTGAGGTACCCAGAGAACCTACCCCCCTGTCCTGTCTCAAAGGAGCAGGCTGTAGCAGTAAGTAGTACATTGATTGAAACTGAGCATGCCTCAACTCTTCATCAACAGAACATTTTTAGTTTCTCCATTGTTTAAAGTGACTTTTTCATGGTTCAAGACTGTTTTCAATGAAAATTGTATGAACTATTTTAAATTGAGTCCCATCTTTTTAAGCATGACTTAAAAATTTATTCTCTTTGTTTATTCCACATCAGAATTTTTAGATTAACATGCCCATTTAACCTATCAACTCATACATGTTGATCATTCATTGATAGTTAAGGTTATATTTTTAATCATTAATCAACAGATCCCCGTCCACTGCCAGAGGGACTTGGACATCCTTGTGACGGTCACCGACTCGCTGGGGAGGAAGTTTGACAACTTCTCCTCGCTGGATTTCCAATGGATGGTGTCGGACAGGTCACTGGCCACCCTGGAGGACACAGAGGACGGCTCTATCCAGATCTCTACCACCTCGACCAAGGAGGGATTCAACCACGTCAAGTGTCAGTTCAGTCTCAAATACATGTAGTCGAATAGTTGAATGTAGAAAAAATGACCACGAAATTTTATGCTAGGGAATTACATGTTAAGTGCATATGATAATTTTGTGAAATTTACATTTACATGTAGCTCAAAAAATCTGCACAAAAATTTCAAATAAAATTCATTTGGAAATTTTATATGGAATGAAAATTTCACCTTTTAATATGACCTTTTTTATAGAAAATTTATGAGATTCAGGGTTGGTTGTCTACCCATGTTTCTAAAAAAAATTTAAAACGACTTGAAAATTTACACAAAATAAAAAAATCATCATTAAAAAATTTATTATTTTTTGGGGGTTTCTTTTTAGATTACAGAGTCTTACAACCTCGAGGTCATCCTGGTGTTGTGATAGTCACAGCATCCATCAGCTCATATCTAGAGAAACACCTCAAGATGGCAGGATCCCCTATCTCAGTGAGATTAATGACCAAAATTAGATTTTCATTTTATGCATGTTATATATACTGTACACAGTGCACTGTGTTTGTGATAATTTTCCTTATGCAATGTTTTTTGACAGGGATAAATTTCTTTGTTTCGTATGCAATTCCAATGAAATTGGTAGATAAGTACATGTACATGTGATTTTAAAAAAGTGAAAGAAAAATGTTTTATATTTTATTTTAGCAAGGAAAATTTATACATGATAAAAACATGAGGCATGTATTAATCATATTGATTTGGAATACATTTGATAGCTGTTTTTAAATTACAGACTCGGATTTACCCTAAGATCAGCAAGTCCCTGGAGCTGAAGCTGGTGGAGGAGGCCATTGTCTCGCCAGACATCATATCCTTGTTTAACCACCCCTCTAACACAGTAAGCTGCCACAGAGATTATATATGCTGTGACAACTTGAACCTATCATTAAATAATTTATTATATGGAAAACTTGTATTGAAATTTTTTTTTCAAAATTTGGAAAATTGTTGATGATGTACACATACATGTACATGTATATGTTCATGTGTATGTACTTATAGATGGAAGAAAATTGTTTACCCAGTGTGATAAATGTTTTTGTTACAGTACATGGTGAATGTTCAAAAGGGATCAGGGTTTTTCCATGTGATCCCTGACCAGGCAGGAGTTGTGTCCCTTGAATACACAGATAAAACCAAACAAATGCAGGTGAATGAAACTATACTATGACTCTATATATTTTAGAATTGTTCCAAAACCCTAACAAAGAAATAATCAATAGTTTATATGTTTTGTTGCTGTTATTGACCAAAATCAATGAATTTCTTATTGCTATTAGTAAATATTTATCATGCTCTTAAATGATAATCAATTTGGGGTTTTTCTATATCATTTCTAAAAAGAATGGACGCTATGATAAATATGTGCAGAAACTATGAAAATATTTTTAGTTTTACACAGCTGTGTGGTAGACCTTAAAGACTTTGTAATTTTGTTGTAGGTGGTACCTGTGTCTGATGGTTCTATGAAGGTCACAGTGTATGACCTCTGTGTCTACAGTCGGCATCCCCCCACTGCCACCATATTTGTGTCGGGGGTGGGGAGTGTGGAGCTCTCTGTCACAGAGAAGGTAAGCTTGTCTACAGTCAGCAATTCTTCTAACCCAGGATACTCTGTTGTCAAAGAAACATGCACTTTTCTCACAGGTGTTGAACTGTTGATGAAATCTATGACAAATTTGAATTTGAAGCATGTTGTGTGTCCCTTCTATTCCATAGTTAGCCTTATGTGAATAAGGAAAAAAGTATAATTGTCCATCAGGATATAAAAGTGAATTTGGTCGTCAGGAAATGAGTGAATTTGCTGGTTTAATATAATTGATTTGTTGTGAATTGTTTTCAGGTGGAGGTAGACAAGGAGGCGGCAGTGAGGGTGAGGGTGATAGACGTCCATGGGAAGCCGCTACAGGCCAGCTTCTTCAGACTGATGGGACTCAGACTGATTCCTGCCTCCAACATCATCACCATCAGGTAACACCATTGATCAGCCGAAACTTCTCTGAGGATTATTTCATAATGCAATTTTAACTTTTCATCATTAACTTCATAAATATTTTTCATTGCATCAATACCATATGAATCATTTCATTTATCAATTTATTTTTTTACATGTATAAGTAAACTTCAGAAATGTTTTAAATAATATCAACTCTGCTTTCCTAATGAAATATGGGATTAAGTCATAACACATATTTTAACAAAAAAACATGTACGTGGATCTGCACTGTATTTCTTTCCACTCTTAGGAAAGACAAGGACCAGAAAGATGAGATGTTTACAGAGTATTACATCATGCATGGAGCACAAGTCGGTCACACTTCATTGGTTGCAGAGGCTCATCCCAGCGATGGCGTAGTAATCAGGAGTCAGGCGCGACCTGTAGAGGTCAGTAGGTCATGCTAATAGCTGAATTTTTGGAAGGTGGTATCACAACAAGGACAGTGAAAATGTTCTGTATTCTGTAACACTTAAAATGGTATTTTGAATTTGCAGGTTTTCCCTCCACTTCAATTGATTCCTAGAAACATTACAATGATCATTGGAGCCAAGTTTCAGGTAGGTTCCAACCCTCTACCACTGAAAGTCAAGTAAATATTTTTTTTTTTATTTTTATGCAGTTTACTTTGTACAGTATGTCCACTACAGATTCTAGGCATGTTATGTATAACTTTCTATTTGCTGGTTTATCAGGTATTGAGTAAAGGGGGCTCCACCCCCCAGTGTACTGTCCTGTTCTCTATCCGTGACAGTAACATAGCGGACGTCTCCAGCAGTGGTCTGTTAGACGCCCAAAACCTGGGCACCACTACCGTGTTAGGGCAAGCTGTGGGCCAGGACCCAGAAACAGGGGAGACCATCATCTACTCACAGGTCAGAATACACCTGTATACAGAGAAATGGAATTTATTGTGACACTTACCTTATGACTTATGCCATATATTGGCATCAATTTCTGTAATTAAAAATACATGTAGATTTCTGTTCATTTGGATGATTTTTTTGCGATTCAAAATTTTAACTCTAAAAATGCTATTCTTATTAGGATGAAGTGACGGTGAATGTGATAGAGTTACCTGGAGTGCGGATCCATTCAGCCTTGTCTCGCATGCAGACAGGAACTAAGGTTAGATACATGAACATGTACATGCAGTGTTGTATTAAAAACCACTGAACTCTCAACTTTATACGTTTTTAGCTCACCTGAGCTGAAAGCTCAAGTGAGCTTTTCTGATCACATTTTGTCTGTCGTCCGTCTGTCTGTCCGTCTGTCCATCCGTCTGTCTGTAAACTTTTCACATTTTTGACATCTCCTCAAAAACTACTTGGCCAATTTTAACCAAACTTGGCACAAAGCACCCTTAGGCAAAGGGGATTCAAAGTTGTGAAAATTAAGGATCACGCCCTTTTCAAAGGGGAGATAATTAGAATTTATTTTAAAAAATTGAGAAATTTTCAAAAATCTTCTTCTCAAGAACCATTTGGCCAGGAAAGCTGAAACTTGTGTGGAGGCATCCTCAGGTAGTGTAGATTCAAAGTTGTGAAAATCATGACCCCCGGGGGTATTGTGGGGCCACAATGGGGGGTTGAATTTTTACGTATGAATATATAGAGTAAATCTTTAAAAATCTTCTTCTCAGAAACTAATTAGCCAGGAAAGCTGAAACTTGTGTGGAAGCATCCTCTGGTAGTGTAGATTCAAAGTTGTGAAAATCATGACCCCCCAGGGGTAGGGTGGGGCCACAATGGGGGGTCAAATTTTTAAATAGGACTATATAGAGTATATCTTTAAAAATCTTCTTCTCGGAAACTAATCAGCCAGGAAAGCTGAAACTTGTATGGAAGCATCCACAGGTAGTGTAGATTTAAAGT
The DNA here is from genome assembly GCA_020458035.1 of Magallana ariakensis. NCBI lineage: Eukaryota > Metazoa > Mollusca > Bivalvia > Ostreida > Ostreidae > Magallana > Magallana ariakensis. Next base: position 37,390,596 of record CM035818.1, on the reverse strand, counting down.
TGTGAACATCATGACCCCGAGAAGTAGGGTGGGGCCACAATGGGGGGTTGAATTTTTACATAGGAATATATAGAGTAAATCTTTAAAAATCTTCATCTCAGAAACTAATTAGTATGGAAAACTGAAACTTGTGTGGAACCATCCTCTGGTAGTGTAGATTCAAAGTTGTGAACATCATGACCCCCCGGGGTAGGGTAGGGCCACAATTGGGGATTGAATTTCTACATAGGAATATATAGAGTAAATCTTTAAAAATCTTCTTCTCAGAAACTAATCAGCAAGGAAAGATGAAACTTGTGTGGAAGCATCCTCAGGTAGTGTAGATTCAAAGTTGTGAAAATCATGACCCCCAGGTGTAGGGTGGGGCCACAATGGGGGATCAAATTTTTAAATAGGAATATATAGAGTATATCTTTAAAAATCTTCTTCTCGGAAACTAATCAGCCAGGAAAGCTGAAACTTGTATGGAAGCATCCTCAGGTAGTGTAGATTTAAAGTTGTGAACATCATGACCCCGGAAAGTAGGGTGGGGCCACAATGGGGGGTTGAATTTTTACGTATGAATATATAGAGTAAATCTTTAAAAATCTTCTTCTCAAAAACTTATTAGCCAGAAAAGCTGAAACTTGTGTGGAAGCATCCACAGGTAGTGTAGATTCAAAGTTGTGAAAATCATGACCCCCGGGTTAGGGTTGGGCCACAATGGGGGGTCAAATTTTTACATTGGAATATATAGAGTATATCTTTAAAAATCTTCTTCTCAGAAACTAATCAGCCAGGAAAGCTGAAACTTGTATGGAAGCATCCTCTGGTAGTGTAGATTCAAAGTTGTGAAAATCATGACCCCGGGGGATAGGGTGGGGCCACAATGGGGGGTTAAATTTTTACATAGGACTATATAGAGTATATCTTTAAAAATCTTCTTCTCAGAAACTAATTAGTATGGAAAGCTGAAACTTGTGTGGAAGCATCCTCTGGTAGTGTAGATTTAAAATTGTGAACATCATGACCCCCCCGGGGTAGGGTAGGGCCACAATTGGGGATTGAATTTCTACATAGGAATATATAGAGTAAATCTTTAAAAATCTTCTTCTCAGAAACTAATCAGCCAGGTGATTCTTTAAAATTGTTTAGACTTTGGCCCCTTGATGATTCTTGGGCCTCACAAGGGGTTCAGAGTTTGATGTAGGTTTATATCCCATACATAAACAATTGTTTAGGATCTTTTTGAGAACTGCAATGCTCAACATGTGTTATGACTATAAAATCATCCTGTTAGAAAAGGGACTAATGATAATAAAAATAAAAATATCCAGGGGGGAAAATGGATGTTCATTTATACAGGATCATTATACTACATTGTCCAGATAGTTTATATTATGACTCCTTTGAGCTGATTTAATCATACCTATTGTTCCTCAGGTGAGCGATGTGGCCCATGGGCCTCTTGTTCGTATTTGTATCTATTTCCTTTGTCACTTGTACCAGGACAGAGTCATTGTATTTGTTAATTTGTAGATGCCTATTTATGCTGTTGGCCTGACAGAACATGAAACCCCCTTCACCTTTGGAAGTGCCATGCCACCTCTAGTGTTTACTTGGTCCATCAACAACAAAGATATTATACAACTTCAGAATGTCTTCCATGAGGTTGGTATTATGCTGTCTTGTATCTCTCTCTCTCTCTCTCTCTCTCTCTCTCTCTCTCTCTCTCTCTCTCTCTCTCTCTTCTCTTTCACTCTGTAAAACACTTATTTTGCAAAAGCTTTAGTACCAATCAATTCAGGGAAAAAAAATTGATTGCACCATACTGACCAGGGATTTGTCAGCCTATTTTCAGAGGAGTTGGGAAAATTAATCATCATTTTTATAATATTGGGGGAAATAAATTAGAATGGCTCATAAGGGAGACTTCAGCAGGGATTTTGATAATAAATATGATTTATCTTAATCATACAAGATCAAATATGAATTATTCGCCAGTAATAGAAAAAATAAAATAAATTTGACTTCAGTGAATATACATGTAACACAGACTGTATGATCTGTATCATACATGTACATATGTCTTTTCCATTACAGAGTAGCCTGAAACACCCAGCAGAGAGTGACTTTGCCCGTCAGCTGGTGGCCTTGTCTGCTGGTCAGGTCACGGTCAAACTCACTGTACGACCTCATCTGACCTCCAGGTCACAGATTAAAGGTCAAAGGACACTGACTGATGAACTACAGGTGGAGGTAATAAAGTGTTTGCACTATTGTTTTCATACATGTAATTCAAATGTTAGACTAAAATTTGAATTACATGTACAATGCAACAAAACTTTCATGAACTAGAAATTCATCTCACAAATTCTTGCAGGTGTTTGAAAAATTGGCAGTGGTCAGTCCAAAGGTCTGTGATGGAAAGATTCTGTTAACCCCAAACACTGAGGCTATCATCAAAACTAACAGGTAGGAAACATAGTTTTCTTGTCATACAGTACATGTTTGATAACTATCATTAAATATGTTTATTTTTTTTTTTTCTATTTGAACATATTTTATTATGCAAATATATATTTACACAAATGGATTAGGCAGCAGGCAATGCCTATGTAAGCCTTCACATATATGTTTATATCAACATTAATGTGGTGCCTTACTCTATTAAAACTTGCTTCATGCACTATCTTCTAGTACATGTGTAATGGAATAAAATTTTGTTTGATTGTTCTATTCTTTGGCATGTAAAACTTAACCAATCCTACTGAATAACTTGACAGAGATGGCTCAGCCAAGATGAGTTACCAGGTGATCTCCCTTGTTGACCCGAGTCCAGTGACTGTGGGGGAGGGGGGATTGCTGACCTCAGGGACAGTAAGCGGACAGGTAGCCCTACAGGTGATATCCCAGGAGGAGTTTGGGACCAATCAGACCCTGGTCCTCCTGGTCAGGGTAGGTCAAGTTTTCAGTGTTCACTGGTACTGTCAAACTTTACTCTATGATCGCATGATATCTCGAATCTACATGTTATGAGATACAATGAACATATTTGTAAACATTCACACTAAGATACCACAATATCATTCATGTTACCTGTTCTGAGATATGTAAACTTGCATGATGTCACAAATAAATTGTCACATTAAGAAGAAATTATTTCTAGTTCATTTCCGGACATGTTTAACAGCAAGTGTTGTATATTTGCTCTGTTAGCAGCTTGCACCAGAAAATTCAGATTGATTTTAAGGATGTTATTTTTTTTTCTTTTTATTAGGTAAAACCTGTGTCTTACTTGATGATTAACTCGGATGTCTCCCTTAGTACTAATGAGGGTTACATCAAAAGTATTCCAGTAGGGACGACCTTGACACTGTCTGTGACCTACCACGACAATGTCGGAGAACAGTTCTATGCAACCAATGTCCAAATGAGATACAGGTTTAGCAGGTAGGATCTACTGTATACTGTTTCTTTTATTTTACGTTTTATGTCTCTGATCAATTATAATAAGGAATCACTTGTTCCCTCCCTGTCTGTAGGTATGACCTGGTGCACATTAAGCATGGATCCGAGAATGATACCTTGGTTGTGAAAGCTGCTGAAGTTGGACAGACTATTCTAAAGGTGAGTTACATATATCCATTTGTTTTGTCTATGTACATGTATAGAAAACATTACTTGGCTACATACATGCACCATGTGTGCATGAAGTTACAAATGAAGGTTGGTGCTAAATATTTATCTCTATGCAGTATATTCAATGTATTTCTCGATACATAATAGGTTTGGGACCAAAGAAATCCCTGGTTAGCTGATTACATCAACATCCCTGTGGACTATGTCATTAACCCTTCAAAACCCACTCTGTCTCTGGGAACTGTCGTCTGCTTCAAGGCTCCTCTTGTTTCTGCCAGAGGTAAGTCTAAAATGGCCACTATCAGACTTACATACTGCTTTATAATCATTTCCTTATTACTACATGTATATCACATTTTCTGAAACTCAAAACTGAATATGAAAACAAGCTGACATTTTATCATATTTACATGTATGTAGAACCTTTGGAAATTGAGTTGGTGTGTTTATTATGACTAGGATACCCAGGAATCTGGCAAAGCAAAAGTAAAGTGATGGATGTGGACAAGGATTCTGGGATAGCTACATCGGCCTTTGTGGGTCATAACCTGGTGGAGTACACCCTGACAAAGGACGTCACAACGTACACCGAGGTAAGTGTCGGCCTACGGAATGATGACAGTCGTGGAGAGAAGTCAATACTGGTGCAGGACAATGGTCCAATCCACACTTCTTTGAAGATAGATATGTTTGGGGGAAATCCAAACCATTCTTGACATCATTTTGTATTTATAACTCTGGCTTTTATTAAATTCTTGTGAAGGTTTTTTTTTTTTTTTTTTTTTTTTAACATGATTGGTTAAAGTTAGCTAATCCACTACTTATATCCATTTAAGATAAAAGGAAATATTTCAAGACTCATAGAATAAATTCAAACTAAAGCTCATTTTGACATTTTGGTTGATCCTTCAATAGAAAGTAAGGTAATTCAAGTGTAGTTTAGATGGACTAAGCATTCCTTACACTTTTTCAATAATATTGACAGAATAAAGAACTAAATGTACATTTTGTAACTCTTTCGACACATTGACATGAAATTGTTTAGCAGGATTCAATAGAACCATTGTATTATAGGTGACGGTGAGGCCTGTGGATCAGCTGACTGTGGATGACTCTTGGTCCTTCCTCACCAATGTCAAGAATCGTCTGACTGAATACTTCATCAAGGTGTCACTGAATGACGACTCGGAGGTCATAGGTCAGATTTAAAGCCTTTTATACTGCAATCATTGTTTTTAGGAACTTTTTACTAAGAAGTTTTACCCTGATTCAATTTTTTGTCGATTTTTGGGGTTTTTTTGAGCAAGGATTAAGGAGACTAGTAATGTTAAGTTAAAAGGAGACATATTTTTAAGATATGATTAAATTAGCTGAATATGTATACATGTGGATATGTTTTTATGCATTTTAATCTGAGTAATTTTAATTACTTTTTCCAGGAGATAATTGTACAGGGGATATTCAGGCCAAGGAATTCATGCCCAACATCATACCTATCACATGTGAACTAGAGTTCTCTTCCTTTGTTAATGGCTTATCTATCTCTGACCTCTTCCAAGTATCAGCCACATTTAGCTCCAAGAAAGGTAGAAAAGAAGTTTATTGAACAATACTTTTATTATCAAATTTGAAAGAAATATTCATACCAGATTATGCTTTTGAATTGATTTTCAAATCTTTTTTTTTTCTTCAAAGGAAAATATGGCTGCCTAGTTAAGAAGCTGCACCCTGAGGCATTGGTACAACAAATAAGTACGACGGCTGTAGACCTACAGTTGTCTGTGCTGGTACCTGGTATGGAGAACCAGCCTGCAGTGTTGGCACCAGTCAAGAAGTACCAGTACCTGCCCCCGTTTTATGTCCACAATTCGGAGGTGTCTCTGTCCACTGCTGCTCCTCTTTCCTCCATCAGAGTGTCCACAATCCCAGACCTTTCTTCCTGCATACAGGTACAGTTAACAGAAGATTATAATAGGATTGTGCTCTTAGAATGTGAAGAATATGTTTATGCCAAAAAAATTTTGCTCAGATTATTAACAAAAATATCTCAAGAAGAGCACTTTTTTGTTGGTATTGAGATGCAAACAATTTTTTGAAAGGTGGCTTCAGTCTTGGATTTTTAAAAGAGGATTGGAGTTGTCATGAAAGCATTACAAATATAAAGGAATTCCATATTCAACCACTACTATACCAACATGGTGAATAAATGTTCCAAAACTGTTTTCATTTAGGCTTCAGTGAGTGATGAAAGCATTCTAGAGGTCTTGACCCCCGAGAAAGACAGTCAGTCTGGAATCATCTTGATATTTCCCATACGGCTCATAGAGTCTGCTGCATTATGGGATAGAGACAATGTGGAAAGTCATGTGGAACTCTCATGCAGAAAGACAGGTCAAAAGGTCAGACTCCCAGTGACTATCAGACTTGTGGGGCAGAGGCCAGAACACCTGGGTGAGTACCTGGCAGGACCATTTCTCAACTGAACAGGGCTTTTTCCATCAATTATTGAGTATTGTATCGAATGACAAGTTGAGGCAGCTGGATGATCAACAAACCCATCAGATTTACCTTAGATCTTAAGAAATGTTACATTGGCTATAAACTATTGATTTGTAAAGAAATATTTTAAATATCTTAGCATAAAAGTGTGAATACTGTCCAATATCATTCTATCAAGCTATTATTCTTGCAGAAATTAATATTGTCTAAAAATGACCATGACTGTCCAGCCCTTTTAATAAATACATGTATTAATTTTCAAAAATATTTGCTAACTTTGTTTTAAGTGTCCAAAATCTGCATCTGATTATTGCATAAACTGATAATTAAAGGGCATGTCATTTTTTTCAGCATACAGAGGGCGGCCAGTTGGATGGGGAGCCTTCTTCTTAAACAGTTTCAACAGCAATCAGTCCTTCTTCTCCTATCTCTTCCTCATCATCGCTACAGCTGTAGCAGTCCTAGTGGGTTAGTATAGGTTTATGTACCAGATTTCTTATAGATGAAATATGGAACTCTATCTGTTTCATATGTCAAAAACATAGCATCATTGGTAGCTTATGTCATATTTTTATTCCATTTTAAAGAATTTTTTTTAGAACTTTTAAATTTTTCATGATTTTCTGACCAAATTTTCTGTGTTTTTAATATTCAGGTTACCACTACTTGATTGGTCCGCGATACAGGGCAGCTGCCAGCAGTAACCCAGCATTCCTGAGGCCTGGAGCAGCAGGGGCTGCCTCACCCCCCTCTCCTATGTACCCCCAGCCACAGTACTCACCAGGTACCAATACACTTTACTTTCATCTTGAAACCATTATCATATGTATTTTCATGCATACATTTGGTCAATACAGATTCCATATTTTCCAATTCTTAAATTGGACTTTCTCCATGTCTAATTTTTCTGGGATTCAATGAGTTTAGCTGGGACTCAACTTTTGTAAAACTTTTTACTTGAGTCCTGGGACTCTAGTAAAAAAAAGCTAATGAGAACCTAGAAGTAATTACATGTAAATATATTTGATTGAAAAGATGTGTTTCAATTTTACATTGATAGAAATGTAGACCATCACTGGTAAATTAAGACATTCTTTTAGCATGTCTGTTTAGATAAAAATTCCTAAGGTGCTAGATATCAATAAATACTTGTATCACATCCATGGCTTGAACAAGACTGCAGTCAGGACCACTATGAAATATGTAACCTGGAAAGAATTGATATGGATAGGAGAACATATGTGAAATCTGTATTGATAGAGAGAGGTGTTTCTGTTTAAAACTTGATAATATTCATTATGAATGTCTAAAATTTCAGGCTACTCACCACCACCGTACACAAATTATGCCTCCCCACTAAACACCCCCAAGTCGCCGACCCTGTGGTCCACCGAGTACCACCCTCAGGACGGAACCAGCCCCAGAAGGCGGTCCCCCTACAGACCCGGGGGGATGTCCCCCAACCTGGGCCCCAGACAGAGTCCTTCATGACCATTCCATCTCTAGCTCTATAACAAATTCCATCTGTATGTTCTCAAAACAATTTGGTCACATTGATCGTAAACAGCCAAATGATTGCTGGAAGGTCTAAAAGCATTTATCTGCAGAAAATTCTGTGTACATTAGAAATGCAGAACACTTTCTCAGAGAGAGAGAGAGAGAGAGAGAGAGAGAGGAGAGAGAAAAAAGAGAGAAAGAGAGAGAGAGAGCAATTTGTAAGGATATACATGTTAGTGCTTTTGTTGCATAATATGTTGAAGTACAGCTGGTCTGAGAGAATTTGATGGATGAATATGTGTTGTATGGTGTTACATGTGTGGAACTTTTGTCAACTTGTGTGTTTGCTCAAACAATGTAATTGTTGTGTGCATCCTAGATCTATCTTTTGTACTTTAAATAAGTGTTTAATGGCATTAAACTTCCTGCCAGTTGTTTTGAGGAATATTTTGGGTATATATATAATCTGACAGAAACATGTCATACTCCTTTGATTTAAATCTAGCATCTTTCATGCAAAATTATGAGATTCTAGACTTCAGTTTCCACTAAACATGTTGATATTTAAAGGATAATGCAGATTAATAGTCAGCAAATGTGTTGTGTCCTAGTACATGAAAGTTGCTACCAAATGTTTAATATGCCAATCACAAGAATTGAACAGCTGGTATTATGGGGGGGGGGGTCACACATATCATTTTTGACATGCACAGAAGAATGCTTGGAATGCTTTCCATGAGTTTTTGTGTTTGTTTTGTAAATAGCCAATTTGAAAGCAAAAATGTGTGTACTTGTTTTTCATGTAGTATGTTGTTGGATGTTATCTTTTTTCAAATGTAATTTTCCTCTGTTTTTTTATTTGACTTCTTGCATTGATCTCCATAATTATGTTAGTAAAAGCAGTGTAATCATGGCAAGATTTGGATCATTTATTTTAATGTACAAAATTTTGCTTAAATTGTCGTCTTCTGTTTCAAAAATTGATCATGAGTTTGTTAAAAATATCATAAAAATAGTTTATATCCTTGTTGTTCTTTTTTTTTAGCTCACCTGAGCTGTAAGCTCAAGTGAGCTATTCTGATCACATTTTGTCTGTCGTCCGTCTGTCCGTCTGTCTGTAAACTTTTCACATTTTCAACATCTTCTCAAGAACCACTGGGCCAATTTCAACCAAACTTGGCACATATCATCCTTAGCCTAAGGGGATTCAAAGTTGTGAAAATTAAGGACCAAGCCCTCTTACAAGGGGAGATAATTAGGAATTAATGAAAATTTTCAAGAAATTTTCAAAAATCTTCTTCTCAAGAACCATTAAGCCAGGAAAGCTGAAACTTGTGTGGAAGCATCATCAGGTAGTGTAGATTTAAAGTTGTGAAAATCATGACCCCCGGGGGTAGGATGGGGCCACAATGGGGGGTCGACTTTTTACATAGGAATATATAGAGTTAATCTTTTAAAATCTTCTTCTCAAAAACCGTTAGGCCAGTAAAGCTGAAACTTATGTGGAAGCATACTCAGGTAGTGTAGTTTCAAAGTTGTGAAAATCATGACCCCCCTGGGGTAGGGTGGGGCCAAAATGGGGGGGTCAACTTTTTACATAGGAATATATAGAGTAAATCTTTAAAAATCTTCTTCTCAAGAATCATTTGGCCAGGAAAGCTGAAACTTATGTGGAAGCATCCTCAGGTAGTGTAGATTCAAAGTTGTGAAAATCATGACCCCCGGGGGTAGGATGGGGCCACAATGGGGGGTCGACTTTTTACATAGGAATATATAGAGTAAATCTTTAAAAATCTTCTTCTCAAGAATCATTTGGCCAGAAAAGCTGAAACTTATGTGGAAGCATACTCATTTAGTGTAGATTCAAAGTTTTGAAAATCTCGACCCCCTGGGGTAGGATGGGGCCACAATGGGGGGTCGACTTTTTACATAGGAATATATAGAGTAAATCTTTAAAAATCTTCTTCTCAAAAACCGTTAGGCCAGGAAAGCTGAAACTTATGTGGAAGCATCCTCAGGTAGTGTTGATTTAAAGTTGTGAAAACCATGACCCCCGGGGGTAGGGTGGGGCCACAATGGGGGTCAACTTTTTACATAGGAATATATAGAGTAAATCTTTAAAAATCTTCTCAAAAACCATTTGGCCAGGAAAGCTGAAACTTATGTGGAAGCATCCTCAGGTAGTGTAAATTCAAAGTTGTGAAAATCATGACCCCCGGGGGTAGGATGGGGCCACAATGGGGGGTCGACTTTTTACATAGGAATATATAGAGTTAATCTTTAAAAATCTTCTTCTCAAAAACCGTTAGGCCAGGAAAGCTGAAACTTATGTGGAAGCATACTCATTTAGTGTAGATTCAAAGTTGTGAAAATCATGACCACCGGGGGTAGGGTGGGGCCACAATGGGGGGGGGTCGTCTCTTTACATAGGAAATACAGAGTAAATCTTTAAAAATCTTCTTCAGAAAAACCATTTGGCCAGAAAAGCTGAAACTTATGTGGAAGCATCCTCAGGTAGTGTAGATTCAAAGTTGTGAAAATCATGACCCCCTGGAGTAGGGTGGGGCCACAATGGGGGGGTCAACTTTTTACATAGGAATATATAGAGTAAATCTTTAAAAATCTTCTTCTCAAAAACCATTTGGAAAAACCATTTGGCCAGAAAGCTGAAACTTATGTGGAAGCATCCTCTCAAAGGTAGTGTAAATTCAAAGTTGTGAAAATCATGACCCCCGGGGGTAGGATGGGGCCACAATGGGGGGTCGAATATTTACATAGGAATATATAGAGTTAATCTTTAAAAATCTTCTTCTCAAAAACCGTTAGGCCAGGAAAGCTGAAACTTATGTGGAAGCATACTCATTTAGTGTAGATTCAAAGTTGTGAAAATCATGACCACCGGGGGTAGGGTGGGGCCACAATGGGGGGGGGTCGTCTCTTTACATAGGAAATACAGAGTAAATATTTAAAAATCTTCTTCAGAAAAACCATTTGGCCAGAAAAGCTGAAACTTATGTGGAAGCATCCTCAGGTAGTGTAGATTCAAAGTTGTGAAAATCATGACCCCCTGGAGTAGGGTGGGGCCACAATGGGGGGGTCAACTTTTTACATAGGAATATATAGAGTAAATCTTTAAAAATCTTCTTCTCAAGAATCATTTGGCCAGGAAAGCTGAAACTTATGTGGAAGCATCCTCAGGTAGTGTAGATTCAAAGTTGTGAAAATCATGACCCCCTGGGGTAGGGTGGGGCCAGAATGGGGGGGGGGTCGACTTTTTACATAGAAATATATAGAGTAAATCTTTAAAAATCTTCTTCTAAAAAACCATTTGGCCAGGAAAGTTGAAACTTATGTGGAAGCATCCTCAGGTAGTGTAGATTCAAAGTTGTGAAAATCATGACCCCCTGTGGTAGGGTGGGGCCAAAATGGGGGGGTCGACCTTTTACAAAGGAATATATTGAGTAAATCTTTAAAAATCTTCTCCTCAAAAACCAGTGGAAAAAATTGATTTTTATTTATACAGGATCTACATGTATTATACTACATTGTCCAGATAGTTTTTATTATGACTCCATTCAGCTGATTTTATCATACCTATTGTTCCTCAGGTGAGCGATGTGGCCCATGGGCCTCTTGTTTAAATTAAATCTTGTTCATATGGCTTTGTCAAAGATTTTAGCGCAGCAAACTTAATAATGTAAATACGGGTAATACGGTTGCAGGCATTCAAGAAGAAATGAGTAAATATTTTTGCAATGATTGTTCCCATTATATCCCATTGACCCACACAAAAAGCATTATTATTCGTTTCCATTTTTCTTCGAATCCCTCTGGCATCTTATTTCTTCTACTTTTTAGATTATTTAATTAATCGATCGGAACTTTTAACTAAATTGTAAACACGGAATGCATGGACTGCCGTCTGTTTTCCACCAAATAGTTTTAGTCCTTCAATGTAAGGTACTAATTGACAATTTTACTCACTTTTTATATAAAAATAATTTAAAGGTGTTTAAAGAAACTTCAAATGTGTGAATATAAGCTGTTAAAAGATTTTTTGGTAGTTCACACGGGATATAAAGGTAAATGCGATCATTGCAGAAAAAAATACATAATTCGCTGCCGCGAAGTGTATGTCAAATTAAGTCATGTTTAAAAATACATCGAGGATATCTGGCACAAATTGACAAGAAAGTTTATAACAGACATGTAGGTTTATAAATCACTGCTGCATACAATTCATTGATTTTATTTTCTGAAAATGGAATGGATTTAAATTTGAGAGGTATAGATCACGCGGATATTTTTATCTTGCGTTCGTTTTAAGGCCGGATGGAGGAGAGGGTTGTTTCTACATTGTAGATAGATATATTCAGAAAATCGTTTGTTTTATGAAGTACGACACACATGAAAATCATGATAAACTTATGTCTTCTCCAAAATAAAATTTAAAAAAAATTCACAATCTTAAACAAAAACCATAACAAATTGAGTTAAAATTTGAAGTACAAAATATTTTACGACATATTTAGGCAAAAAAACCTATATAATCGCGATATGGCTGACTTTGTATCACGTTCAAGGATTTTAACGTTCTTCGTATACGTATATATAAAGGAAAACTTCTTCTATAGAAGATACATATACAAAAACATTGTTGGTAAGAGCTATTCGAGTGTTATAATTTCTTTATTCCATCTCTATGATCTTGAACATGATATTTTACCATTATCTTAAAATTGAAGAAACAATGTACCGTACATTTCTTTAAATGTTGCAATACAAATGTTCGATTGGGTGCTAAATAGACACGAATTAGAATTTTTATGTATCATTTCTTTTCCTTAAGGAAAACTATTAAAATGAAAATCGGCTGACAACTTCATCAATGTGGTAAGTAATTTCGATCAAAATGATCCATGCTTGTAAACTTAACAGTTTAACAAACTTGGCTTGGTCGATTGGTTTTTGGTGATGATGATATACGTATGTCAGCTTGATGTGTTGTCTCAGTGGCAGTTGTCTCAATTAACCTGTGTCGACTAGACATTCCTAAATCTCACGATATATAATCAAAAGTGCATTTTAAAAATTCCAACAAATTTGATATTCCCAGAACTATATTTAAAGGGACATAGGTCTAATTAAGCGATTTGAACGAAACCGATGATTTCTAATTTTTAATGTCTTTGTTATGTAAAAGAAAGCTTATAAATCACATACTTTACAAAAAAATTAAAGGTTTGATAAAGATTTTGATAAAACTTTTACCAATATGACACCTTTGTAAAAGAAAACTGGGGGGGGGGGGGGGGGGGGGGGGGGGGGCAAGGCTTGAGCTTTTACAACAACAACAAAAATTATGAACTCTGTATGCTTTAAACTCAGCTTGTCGTCTTTATGTTAAGCATTAGCAATGCCCAAAGTTTACCTTTCCTACACGTTAAAAATGGAATAATTTTGAGCTCAATCGAGCTCAAAACCCTCGTAACTAAAATCTTTACAAATATTTTTGAAAGAAAAATGCAGTTGGTTTTTTTACTCTACATTTATTAATATATATACGTCACTCTTATGAACATATTTAAACCTAAAATTGATTTTTTTTATTCTTAAAAAAGACGCATATATATGTAAGTAAACCAGTCAAACAAATTGCGATGGTTTCTTTCTAGATAATGAGGTCAGAAACGTGGGTCTGCGTGGTGTGTTGTCATGACGCAATTGTTCTCATCTAGATCAATTGATCTTATCTATATATCTGACGAAATGTATTTAAAGTGCATTCTAAAAATAAGAAAAAAAAATATTCAAAAACCCTGATCGATGAATTTAAAGATCTTTATTTTTAAAAACTTCCATCACATTTTGTTTACATAAAATTTCCCGTTAATTTTTTGTCTAAGTGTTATTGGTGTACCTTTTTAAAATATACTATATACACTTTTCTTTAACCCTGTAAATCACATTACTTCGCATTAGTTAACTGTTTATATTCTATAGATCATTGAGGTATACTAGAAAGCCGTAATTGTCTGAACCATGCATTCAGTGCGATTTGATATTCCTGATGCTAGTTTAAAGAAAAGACATTAATAAATTAATAATTTAAGTAATTTAGATCTGGTAAGGGGTTTAAATTTTCAGTTTTCGATATTTTTAAATGAAATCCTATATTTTTCACATATATATTACATATCATGTGAAATAAAAGAACTTTGGAAACTTGTTATACCAATTGAACAATATTGATTTTGTTTATCCTTATTTTGTGTTTTGTATGTTTATAGACTTTTGCTAATTTTTTAATTTAGAGTAGTGACCAACTGTTTTTGTGAACTACGATGACACACTGTATTATAGCTTTGTACACTTTCGTCTATACATGTATGTTGTCTATACACGTATAACCAATACTAGTGGTTCCTCTTGTACACTTGCACATTCTATCCTACTTACATTCATGTCTGGCATAATGAATATTAGTACTTTGGTCTGTTATGAAGACAAATCAACTTATATATATTGTAATATTCAACCAAACCATATAAAACTATACATTTCATCAAGCACGGATACCCCTTAGTTGCAAAGCTATATCGCTTTGATTTGATATCGAAAATTGTTAAACTACATTCGTCTATTTTTGGTATGAGGCATGAAAAAACCATTCTGTTAAAAAGGCCTTTTAAAAACTCAATTGATTTTTAATAAATTTAGAATTTTAAATTCCAACAGCTATTTCGAGACTTGAAATCAGCTTTATTTTTAATTCGTTAATATTTACGTTTTCGAAAAAGAAATATCAGTAGAGTTGTTTGATAAATGGCTACAAAAATCAGTTACACTTGATATAATTCTTCTCCATTATTTTCATCAAAAGCGTGTTTTATAATGTTGTATATGTCCGTTTTGGGTTAGGGGTTTATTGCAGCGCGCTGTACTTCCGTTTTATAGTCGCAGTGAAAAAGCTGATTCGATTGATGCAAAATTTAAAACGTTTCTTTCGTATCTGATAAATAATTGTCTTTGACGATTGTAGAATCATATACCAATGACATATGTTTGCATAATATACTTTTAATCGCTTTGTTAATGAGTTAATATATTTTGCAATTCGTTACCAGGAGTGACTACTTTTCAAAATGACAAACTAAAGCAAATTCTCCCCCTTCCAAGTAAACTTTAAAAATGGAATTGTTTCTTTTGCTAAGCACATTGTTAAAAATTATCAAAGTTTGATGTATTTTCATTTGGGGAATTCATAATTGTAGAGCAGTAATGGATTCTGACAAAAACAAAAAAACAAAAAAAAAACATAACAAAAAAACCCTTAAAAACAAACAAACAAACAAACTAATCAGAAAAAAAAACAAACAAACAAAAGAAACCCCAATGTAATAATAATAAATTTAAACTTTTTTTGGGGGGGGATTATTTTTTTACTTTACAGTTACTAAAGTCTGTACCAGAAAAAAAGTATTAAAAGTTCATTTCTAAATGGAATTTATATAAAATGCCATGTATAATAATCAAAATTCAAACAGAAAGTCGGTGCTCAGTTTTTGGAAATTTAGTTTACAAAACTAGTCCATGGAACCGGGTAGCATACTCACGCATGTTTTAAATATAACTTTAGAATAACCAGAATTATCTTGGTTTTCAAATATACATATTTCTATTTTAAGATTTACCAGAACTATCCAAAACTCTACTTTCTCTGGAACGTTTCCAGATTGGGGTGTATATATACCCGAGCCCGATATGATTCGGACAGAAGGCACAGCCGGAGATATTTTGGTAAGTAAATAATTTATAAAATATAAGCTATTTGATCTAGAGTCTACTTCAACAAGGCGATTTATTGTTTGAATTTTAATTCTCTTAAGGTGGTGTGGGGCACCTGTCGAAATTGCACATTATTGTCAAAATACTTTTACCGGTATAGAATTTTCAAATTTTACAATATTTGACCCCGAAAAAATGTTTGAAAATTTTGGTAAGGTAAAAATTATAAAAGCCTTATCAGTTTCGAACTCGAGACTTACAGCTCTAACTATTTGCGCTACCCTGTTTGGTGACTATTTGTTGGAAAGAAAACATTAAATTTATAAATTAAATTATACTTGATTTTATTATTTTTTTTTAATATGAAGTACGTAGCAATATTACACCCACCCAGTAAAATAAAAGTGTACAATAGGACAAAGTATATGTTATTTTTGCGACTATCAGAGCAACTTGCTTGTATGATAGTTAGAAGCATGCGAAAAGATAAAATTTATCTCGTACAACCCGTAAAATCAAGCACATTTATGTTAACAATGATTGTCATTTGATTTCGTGTGCACATCATTCTACAAGTTTAATATCGTTCATACTATATGTATATAAATAAGACATATCGTTTTTTATTTCTTTGCACATTCGTTTGAAAAGGTTTTCAGCATACTTTGCGGTCATTCTAATCTATGCGCCTCAAGTAATCTATATGTGTTTCATAATTCCAAGTTATTTATTTACGATTTGAATAGCCTGTACTTATAGTTTAAACTGAACGGGAATCCTGAAGCTTTCTCATTTTTGTTTTTATGCCGGTATTTATATGGAATAGAGTCCAGAATTGTCATTTTTAGTCTCATTTTCATTGTTCAAAAATTCAAAACATTTTCATTGTAGTTAAAGAAAATCATCTTTAGTTACCTACGCATTCAACAAAAATGGCTGAGATCACCGATATTGAAGAAATGGTAAAAGATTACGCCTGGAACATTCAGGCAACGACTGGAAATGAAAAAATAGATTATAAGGAGGCTCGATTCGACATCAATTGGGCCAGGACGAAGTTCGTGTCATCGACCCCAGAGTTTGAAGTTATAGATGGCAACAGCTATGGGAAACAGAATCTAAAAGGAAAGCCTGCTGGAAGGTTTGGCGAAGAACCAAATGCTCAGGTGATTTATCAATCCACGTACGTCAACAATACGAACGGAGAACATGAACAAAACATCTCCATGCAAAGGAGTACCAAAAGTATCTGTAAAGCTTTTGTCACGAAAGGCTATACCAAAGGAATCAACGTTGGTCTCAAACTGGCCGTGCCAGGAGACGTGGCCAACCTCACCACATCTTTTGGCTACTCTGTAAACCTCACCGACAACTCGGAAGAATCAAGTGAGGAAACCATGACCTGGGGGTCCGACTGCAAAGTGAAAGTTCCCAAGGGACAAAAAATGTCCGCGAAAATCTCTGTCACAGAGAAGGAGTACAACGCAAAGTTCCGAATGAAAACAAGTATCTATGGAACCGTCCATGTCGCTATTCATAGCAGAGCAGACGACAGGCTTGTAAGGTCTATCGACCCGCCTTTTACGGAAATCATGAGGTGGTACAGTCAGAACAGAGGGTTTGGGGCCTGCAGTATCAAGGGAAATAAAGTGGAATGGGAGGTGACAGGCGAATGTTTCTTCAGGTTTGGAGTGGAGCAAACGGTTGAGATTCAGCCTTTAAGATCTTGAGAAAAAAGCATGTTTGTGAAACACTACTGATCCTTTACAAAAACAATCATGTTAAATGAACAAGTAACTGTTCTTTAGTCTGTTGTATAAAAACGTTTATATGGCGTTGAAGACAATTTTAATTTGTATATATCGAGATTCAAAAACAAAAACAAAAAACAAAAAACAAAACAAAAAAACAAAAAAAAACAAAAAAAAAAAACAAAAAAACAAAAAACAAAACAAACAAACAAACAAAAAAAAAACACCCCGCTGTTGCTTACAATTATTTGTATTATTTTAATTTGACGTTGAATTGTTTATATAATAAATGTTTTATGTGTATTATCCGTAAAAATTACAGATGTTTAATGAGCTTGTATGATGGCTGGCACATTGGTTGTTTTATAACACGAATAAAATATAAACCAATAAAACTTCATTTTTGTGGTCTTTTTATAGTTTAACGTTATATAATCCGGTCACAGTGAAAATTTATTACACGGATAATCATCATCAAGATGGTGTTTAAAGCTCACAAAAGAAAACAAAACATGTTTTCCAGGGTAGCAATTGATTATACATGTACGTATCTAATTTGCATGATTATACCAATGATGGGGCTTAAGAATGAAAAGAAATGAATACATTTTCGTTTAAGAGGTCCGTGTTGCTCTGCTTTGAATTTGTAATTCGTTTTATGGATTTTGAGATGATTGACAGTTTGTTATTGTCAATTTTCATTTCATAGAACATAAGGAGATCATTAAATTGTTTTAAAAATACAAATTTATTGGTTGTGATTTTACTATGCAAGCATTCTGATTGGGTCAAAAGTGAACATTAAAGAGTATATCGCGTTTCAGTCAAAAATAGATTTTTCTAAAAGGAGATATTCGATACGAAAAAAAATGCAAGTTGTATAAAACACATGGTATTGTACATGTGTATATTATTTTTATTATAATTTTAATCGTCTTTTAAAAACTGTAGCTTCTTATTATAAAGATACATAGCAATTTTCAAATCAATTCTCCAATCCATAACGTTCAAATGTCTAGAAACCCAAATTGGGGCAGAATGAGACAGCGATAAAGAATCCCCCCCCCCCCCCCCCGGTTTCACTGGTAGAAGACTAATATTATCGCTATATACATCAACAATTGGGCTCCAAGACAGACGCTCTACAATGATATATACATTTGTAGTATATATTGAAATTTTACAAGAGCTACAATGCTACATGTACAATGTTTAATGCCACCATGGAGTCTTAATAGAGTATGGACATTATTTGTGTTGAAGCATTATATGTAATAAATTTTCTGAATTTGCTTTTTCTTGCATGCTGAAATCGCATCAGTTCTACTTGGGTTGTTCTCCCTTGGAGTACTCTATAATAAAATTAAATGGTTAGCATTTGAGCACAATTATGAGAAGAGGTATTGCAATCATTTTTAGCTCACCTGAGCTGAAAGCTCAAGTGAGCTATTCTGATCACATTTTGTCTGTCGTCCGTCTGTCCGTCTGTCTGTCTGTCCGTCTGTCTGTAAACTTTTCACATTTTCAACATCTTCTCAAGAACCACTGGGCCAATTTCAACCAAACTTGGCACATAGCATCCTTAGCCTAAGGGGATTCAAAGTTGTAAAAATTAAGGACCAAGCCCTCTTGCAAGGGGAGATAATTAGGAATTAATGAAAATTTTCGAGAAATTTTCAAAAATCTTCTTCTCAAGAACCATTTGGCCAGGAAAGCTGAAACTTATGTGGAAGCATCCTCAGGTAGTGTAGATTCAAAGTTGTGAAAATCATGACCCCCGGGGGTAGGATGGGGCAATAATGGGGGGTCGACTTTTTACATAGGAATATATAGAGTAAATCTTTAAAAATCTTCTTCTCAAAAACCGTTAGGCCAGGAAAGCTGAAACTTATGTGGAAGCATCCTCAAGTAGTGTAGATTCAAAGTTGTGAAAATCTTGACCCCCTGGGGTAGGGTGGGGCCACAATGGGGGGATCGACTTTTTACATAGGAAATATAGAGTAAATCTTTAAAAATCTTCTTCTAAAAAACCATTTGGCCAGAAAAGCTGAAACTTATGTGGAAGCATCCTCAGGTAGTGTAGATTCAAAGTGTGAAAATCATGACCCCGGGGGTAGGGTGGGGCCAAAATGGGGGTTCGACTTTTTACATAGGAAATATAGAGTAAATCTTTAAAAATCTTCTTCTCAAAAACCGTTAGGCCAGGAAAGCTGAAACTATGTGGAAGCATCCTCAGGTAGTGTAGATTCAAAGTTGTGAAAATCATGACCCCCTGGGGTAGGGTGGGGCCAAAATGGGGGGGGGGTCGACTTTTTACATAGGAATATATAGAGTAAATCTTTAAAAATCTTCTTCTAAAAAACTATTTGGCCAGAAAAGCTGAAACTTATGTGGAAGCATCCTCAGGTAGTGTAGATTCAAAGTTGTGAAAATCATGGTCCCCCTGGGGTAGGGTGGGGTCAAAATGGGGGGGGTCGACTTTTTACATAGGAATATATAGAGTATATCTTTAAAAATCTTCTTCTCAAGAATCATTTGGCCAGGAAAGCTGAAACTTATGTGGAATCATCCTCAGGTAGTGTAGATTCAAAGTTGTGAAAATCATGACCCCCTGGGGTAGGGTGGGGCCAAAATGGGGGGGGGTCGACTTTTTACATAGGAATATATAGAGTAAATCTTTAAAAATCTTCTTCTCAAAAACCATTTGGCCAGGAAAGCTGAAACTTGTTTGGAAGCATCCTCAGGTAGTGTAGATTCACAGCTGTAAAATCATGATTATTGGGGGTAGAGTGGGGCCACAATGGGGGTGGAATTTTTAAATAGGAATATTAAGAGTAAATCTTTAAAAATCTTCTTCTCAGAAACTAATCAGCCAGGTGATTATTAATATTGTTTAGATTTTGGCTTCTGGATGATTCCTGGACAATTGGGTCTCACAAGGGGTTCAGAGTTTGATGTAGGTTTATATCCCATTCATAAACTATTGTTTAGGATCTTTTTGAGAGCTGCAATGCTCAACGTGTGATATTACTATAAAATCATCCTGTTAGAAAAGGGACTAATGAATAAGAATATCCAGTGGAAAAAATTGATTTTTATTTATACAGGATCTACATGTATTATACTACATTGTCCAGATAGTTTTTATTATGACTCCATTAAGTTGATTTTATCATACCTATTGTTCCTCAGGTGAGCGATGTGGCCCATGGGCCTCTTGTTTTTTACTTTCATGTATGACGAAATTTCCAAAGTTTGAGAGTTGTATCTTTGTGCAAGAACATCGTGACAATGTAGGTGATTAGTAGGATGTAAGAAAACAAGCTTGAATACCGTATCCCTTTATGGATTGAATAACCTTGTGGAGGAATCACGCCATCCTGTGAACACCAAACGTCAAATATTTTTTAAATACTACAGATTTGTTTTAAACAAATAGTATTCCTGAACATCGATTTTGGGTTTTTTAACGAAAAATTTCACTTCAAATTTCACTTTTCTTTAATCCTAGACACCGCCTTTGAGCTTTTTTAAAAACAATTTTGAAGTCGATGATATATTCCTTTGTTATTTTTGTCCATACTAATGTTGTGTTAGTTGTATAAGCTATCAGTCGCTGTGTTTTTTTGAAACGTAAAACTAATAACATACTACTTCATCAAGTCGAAATGTAGTCCATATTATAGACTGCACCGCTGCCTACATTGCCATTGTTTGAATTTATTTTCTCCGCTGATATATAGTCCGGGTTGTTGTGTGCCTCAACATTTGTCTCGTTATTATTTGGAATATTTTTTGCTGTCGAAATTCGATAATTGCCATCGTTTGAATCTAATTTCTCCGTAGAAATATAGTCTAAATTGTTGTCGACCTCATAACATATTTTGCTCTCTGATTCAGTTGCAACCTCTGAAAACTGATTCAACTCGTTTGCCATGCAATAGCTTGAGATACTTTTTGTACTCAATCTTGCTCTTACACTAAGTTCATCGTGACAACAAGACGAATTATCTGACGCTGTGTCGTCTGATATATTTTGGTTTGAGAACAATCTAGGAACAGCGCTTGTTGGTGTCAGTTCATTTGGTGACAAGTAACCCGGATACGTTCCTGAATTTGAGCTACATTCAACCCTATTTGTATGAAGTTTGCCATCGTTGATCACCGTATTAATGAGGTTAAGCGGAGATGTTGTATTTTCAATCGTAACGTTACCGTCGTAACTATCCCTGTTTTGATCTGTGGACAAGACAGTAGGTTGGTCTATAACAACACTGCACACGTAGGATTCAATCTCTTGTTGGGACCCACCCGAAACCTCTGTACTTTCTGTGTGTTCAGGATTTTCTGTATTGATGGTCTGCATTGAGTTCTGGTAAAAAATATTATTAAAATTTAAATTATACAAGTTATTATATAATATCAGTAATTATATTATTATTGCCCCTTTAAGACGTATTGTATAATGAATACTTACATTGTTGTTAACTACATATTGACACTTTTCTTTCAAAAGTTT
This sequence comes from Magallana ariakensis, assembly GCA_020458035.1. NCBI lineage: Eukaryota > Metazoa > Mollusca > Bivalvia > Ostreida > Ostreidae > Magallana > Magallana ariakensis. Next base: position 37,368,921 of record CM035818.1, on the reverse strand, counting down.
TCTCCTGTAAATGTATTTTATAATACAAAGTTCAATAAAAATAAATCTTAATGTATTAATACCAGTGTACAATATAACACTAGTGTCGGTGGTTCCCAATACTAGTATGCATACGGGAAAGGAGGAATTCATTTAAAGAAACCATGCATTTGAATTCAGAAATAATGTAGGAAGAAATAACTGACTGAGCGGAAGGTGCAATACTATAGTAAAATTGACAAAACGATGTTTGTTAAAAAAACGATCTAGTGTCCACACCTTGAACATTCAAACAATAGGATTAACACGGTGACCGTGCAAATGACACATAACGCAGAAACCACAGCTACGATAACTGTTGTATCTCCAGTTGTAGGAATATCACTGGCGTTGTTTTCGTCTGGAAAAAAATAGATTTATTCATAAGACACCAATACAGAATTATTTTGAAACGAATTATTTTGACAAAAATAGCATGACTACAAAAATATATCAAGAGATTCAGACAAATTGCACAAATTGAGTTCATAAAATTGCATCAAAAAGTAAACGTTTAAAAACAGTATATATGGTCTTAACCCGTATTTGATGAAGCATATATAGAATTCTATAGAATCTATAGAATTCTATATGGTCTATAGAATTTACAAGAGCATATCCTTGTAGATTTTTTCAAAATTACAAATTTTAAAATTTTGAATTCAAAATAGTTGTCCAGGCATGGATAGGGTAGTCTATGTACACTACCCAGTGGTATGTCAATACAAATAGATTGTAATGTATAAAACTGAAAACTATTGAGATGAAACAACCCGCAAGTTTATCAAACAAAATATAAATGTGTATGCTCTTTCTTATTTCTTGTAATGAGGTTGCAAATCCAGATTTTGGCACCATCGTCTCATGTAGAAATACCTATACACGTGTTCCAGTCAATGCCGGTGGTTTGGCCATTGGACCTGAACCCTAGTCCTACATGCAAGCTGCCATTATGGCTTCCACTGTTGATAGGTACTATAGACACTGATTTGTTGAGAACTTCGTTGGACCACTGAATGAAATTCTAACAAAAACTATACATGTATTAATCAACACATGTAAACCATGATTGCATTTTTTTCTACTTTTTTTTACCTTTTATATCATTAAATCACGCAACTAGGTGATCAAAGAACAAAAATTTAGTAACTACTTACGCATATCAAATTCAAGTACTGATAAACCTGTACGAAGTCAAAATATACCTCACACTCCACATGCGAGTCCAGTTTATGTCCAACACACCAAAAAAGTGTTACATCGCAACTGTTACTTCCATCCGTGCTCTCAGACGCGGGGTAGTCCTGTTCTGTTAATTTCAGGTTCACATGGCTTCCATTCCCTTTAACCACTGAACAAACTATGCGATTGAGGCACCCTGTATTAAAATTGCATTATCAACCATCATTAGCCTTCCTTTGCAGTTTGTAAAAGTAACATAAAACAATCGTGATTTAATGAAAAAGAAACGGACAATTTTTATTAGCAGTATTCTCATAAGTAAGTCATACCACAAGAATGGTCCGTGGCTCGAAAGGACGTCTTCTGAGTCGTTATTTCATTCATGGTCACTCCATAGACATTTATGTGGAATTGCTGACAGTTCCTGGTTTTATTCAAACGGATTGTAGCGATTGGCGAATAAGGAACTTCCAGTTCGAAAGATGTTTTCCAGTTGTCTGATACACTTATCTGATACGTTTTGATGACATTGCCGAGATCCTATAAAACATCGCAAATGTTTTTATCTGACGATTTAAAACATGTAGATGACTTATTCAAATTGGCACGAGAGTTCACAGAATGGTTAAACCTCATTTTACCTTCCAGTACAGAATCAAACAGTAGAACCGCTCTTGACACGTGTACATTACGTAACCTTCTAGATCTGGACCAGCAAGAAGCCCACCTGGAGGAAATTTAATTAGAAAAGACACCCTAAGCTATGTGACATAGTAATATCATTATAATGTTACTCAATTTACGGAATTGGAAGGTAAATATAACATATACCACTCCTTTAGAGTAATTTAATCACCTTCAAAAGGCGTGGTAAGTGTTACAAGCTGTTCATCGCTCCAGACTTCTGACCCAATCACCGTACACTTTATAGCGATGGTGTAGGCGGTCAGCTGCTGTAGGTGATTTAGTTCCACCGTGTATAAAGTATCGATGTTACAACTCTATTTAACAAAAAAATTAAATTTTGTATTGTTTCATATGACCAAAGCAAGTAACATTATATATCGAAAACCAATGAAATTAAGAATTGTTTGATTAGACTGTTTCAGAAGAACGGATCACTTGTGGGTTTTTTTCTTTCATGGTTGCAATTTTATATTTACATTCAGTGTATATTTCCCCTTATGTTTGCATTGGAAATCTGGAACGTCATATTTCCTGAAAACACACTTAACCTTTTCACAGCGCATGAGCACAAATATAAACGTCATCACGCGTTTTGAATTATTATTGTAATATTAAATGAAACGTTCAAATTAACATAACCAATTTGATATGTACTTACAAAAAATAACCGTTAAATCATATTTATTCGTTAATAAAAAAGATTTTTCTCGCAGAAGCGAACTAAATTACATGGTAATAGGGTTGTTCCATGTATATTTCATATCCCTGACTAAGAGCGTATATAATGGCTTTAAAGCGGCGATACACTTCATACAAATAAACATCAATATGAATATAAAGTGCATTGAATGCTTAACGCTCGGTATTCAATTTGTCTACACAGCATTGGTGTGTTATAGGACCGAACACATCTTAAAAATAAGCATTAAATCTTAGACAGTTCTTATATCCCCAAAGAAAAACATATTCACCAAATAGTAAACTAAGTATTCACCCGGCACCACAATAAAAACAAACAATCCTTTAAAGTTGTTTTAGTTCATGTGAAATAATTGGTTTAATACCACACTGAAACTTACCCGCGTGAGTATAACAGGAGAGCTTTGATTAGTTGTTACCACACACTGTTTCATGCAATCACAGTTTTCGTTTACAGTTCCCAGGACTTTCCAAGCAAGGACCGGGCTTGTACTCGAACTGCTCAGTCTTTGTACATTGGTTACGCGTAATTTAACTACAAAGTCAAACCAAAGAGCAATACTACCGCTTAAGTTTCCTAAGGTTGTTTTGCTCAATATGAGAATAAATGTCAAATTAAAGCTCGTATGAATTTTCATTTTCAAAAACGAAATTTCATTTACTGTGGACAAATCGATTGAAAAAAAAGATCTCTATTGCCTCAATAAATATTTCAGACATTCTAAAAAACGTTATAGAATATATTTTTTAAAACAAACATAGCATATATATTAATATACTATTAAAAGATAAATGTACCTGATGAGCAATCAATGGTTCTATGAATAATTCTGCTAGATACTGAAGTAAACTTCCTTCCAGTTATTTTGAAATCTAATTGTGTTCGATTAAGGAACAATCCTGGACACGCTGCTTTAAACATAACGTCAGAACTATGCCTTGCTTGTACACAGTTGGTTATAGGAGACAGTTCAGTGCAGGGGGTAGAGACATTGCATGCTTGGTCAATAACGAAATAGCCGAGATCTGAATTTACGCTGAAGAAGAAAAAACACAGACAGAAACATAATTCATTATTTTTTCTGGAACATACTATTGGGGTCCATCTTTACGCATGTTTCTGCTGAAATACTATAGGTTTACTCACATTGAAAAATCCCAACAGGTCGAATTTCTTCCGGTCCACTCACAAATCAATGACTGATATAATTGATGATGATAACATTGTACATCGTCCGGCAACACTACCTTTTCTGGTAAACATAAACCAATAAATTGTTTTTTCAAATGTTTCTACAGTTTAATCGTTTTTTTAAATTGATATTATATTAAATTTTAGGTTTAGATATTGCACCAAAACAACTAAGATTTACAAATACATTTTGAAGTACTCACCAATCTGTAGATGAGCCTTTCAGATATGTTTTTAAGGTGAGATATGAACATTTCAGTGTACGCAGCGTATATCAATTTGAAACTTTTTACCAGCGTGCGTTACACTATGAGCCAACAATTAAACATGTTCATTTTGGTTATAATCAGTAAATTATATAAATTATGCTTTAATACCTGCTGCCTACATAGGTTTTACTAATTCTAATTAATAACATAATTACCTTCTATGTAAGTTATTTGCCTGTGATCTTTACCATCTTTTGCACAAAAATAAGTTCCAATGTTTTCTGGTATTTTGATATCTTGAATTCGTGTTTCTATTGTATTCGAGTTTAGTGTTGTGATATTGAGTTTATGAGCTTCGCCAGGTTTGTCACGTGATTTGAACAGGAATTGGGCACCACTTGTATCGTTTTCACTAAATATGCAACGGAGTACTAAATTATCGTGTTCTTGGTAGCAAATGGTGGATGGATAAATCTCAATGTCTATAATGAAAAAGTATAATTATGCATCGATGGTACAAATAACAACTATCATGACTATTGATTGTCATTTTTTTTTACTGAACTTAAAGATGATTTTATGAAAACCATTCTCACCTAAAGAATGGAGACTTGAGAGCGCCCCTATGACAAGCACAAAAACACCTGGCACGGATTTCATGTTTACCATGTCTTTTACCTCTGCAAAATAACACAACGTTTGTTAGCAATGTATGAGAAGCGAATACTTATTTGATTTTTATTGACAACTAAAATATGCTGCTATCTACAATCAAGATTGATAACGATATCTTTGAAACTAGACAGAAAACAATTATATTATGATGATGTTATTATTATTTTTCAATTTTCGCCATTTACCTAATAAATAACATTTGTTCATTTTCAGCAGAGGATGCTCACTACTCCATGGCACCTGATCCTATCTCTATTTTTTTGGAGGTCCGTGTTGCTCTGCTTTGAATTTGTATTTCGTTTTATGGATTTTTGAGATGGTTGACGGGTTGTTATTGTCGGTTTTTCATTTCAATACTGACATTTTGTTTTCATGATAACATAAAAAAAACCAAGTGCAGTCGCCTTAACAATTAACTAAGACATTAAAAAGGTATACATGTACATAGGTGCATTCCTCACCAGCAAATATGTCGCCAATAAAATGGAATATATTTACATTATATTTCTAATTGCTATACATGTATTACTGAAAATTTTTATGTAAATCAGCGACCAATATCATCATTATTGACAATTTTGAAAATTCAATGGCGTTATAATGTAACTTCTTTCTGCAATGAATTCGGCCAAAGGGATTCCAACCCAACTGTGATAAAAGCTCCTGAACCTTGACATCCATTATAGTGCAAACATCTTCACGTGTTTAAACATACATCAAACGACAGTTAATCAGAGAGAGAGAGAGAGAGAGAGAGAGAGAGAGAGAGAGAGAGAGATGATGGTGGTTATAATCTAAACATACGTACATAATGGTTTTTAATTAAATAATTAAAATTGTAATTACCAGTTTAATCCGTTCGTGTTGTGTGCCCCTTGTGTCCCTTTATCTGTATTTGTTTATTTAAGATATCTTCCCAACACAGATTGCGTGTAGCTACAAGTGCGCCCTATAGCTAGTTTCCTAATGCTGTATGACAACATTGTGAACACAACACTTGTCAAAAATATCCAAATGTAAATTTGTAATATGCAGTTTTGGGTCTTTTGTTGGTTGCCAATTATTTTGTTTTATCTTCTGTTTGCCTATCCTAATTTTTCCTTTTTTATTTATTTTTCTTTGCAGCATGTACTCTGATTGAAATATCTTAAAGAGGTTTGGCAACAATTTGCATCAATTATTACTTTTCTTATTTCAATATTTACAATAATTAACTATAAGGTATTTCAAATAGTCAGCCTTAACGCCAGTTGTCAAGTTGTAAGGGAAAAATATAGCTCACAAATATTTGTAAACAAGGCTCGTGCCATGTTTTTGTTGACATCTAGAAAATTCGTTATTTAAACATTAGAAAATCATAAATTTTGTTCGTACTAAACTCACGATAGAAAAAATAATGCAAAGCGAGCTTTAACCAGCATAAACAGCCTATAGATATATATAAAAAAGCATAGTACAAGATTTATTTACATAACAGAGAAATGTGAGCAATCAAGGATTGTAAACATTAAAAAAAAAATGGAAAAATAGAAAAAAATCATGATTATGCCATTTTACTCTCCAGCCACATCTAGAAGTCTTCTGGGTTACTAATTTTTCCTTTTACATAAAAAGCTTAAAATACAGGGAATCGTTTGATAATAAACTTGACTGTAAAGTAACCATGACATTTGCTCTGCTGACATGTTCAATGCCGCATCATATTAAATATGTCAGAAGTTCAAACCACCACGGTCACTGGAAAAATTGTTAAAATATTAAGTACAAACCACCACGGTCACTGGAAAAATTGTTAAAATAAATTTGTTATCGCTTTAATCTTTTTTATATAAGATATCATTTTGAAGGAAGCAAATTTGGTGTGTTTTGTAGTTATGATAGAAACGACGCACTGATCAGTACTGTACTAACCAGTAAAGTTCGTATAGCATAAACGCTATCAGTAAATACCGTTTTGATGGTGTATGTACATGTGTTCTTCATCTTGACTTTAAAAAAAGTATGGACACTGTTACATGATTGCTTGATTTTTAGGCATTCAGAAGTTGGAGTTCTATTCGCTTTTCGCTATTCACTATTCGAATAGCGAATAGAATTCTCTGGTCGGTTCGCTATTCAAATTACCGTAAACATGCTAATAAACGTAAATTCAAAATTCCACATAAACTTTCCTTTTTCAATGTTAAGAAACAGTTATATATTAAAAATCATATCTTGCTGACCAGACCTGAACATTGACATAATTAGCTAGCCTGGCGAAAAGGTAAGAAATTCATCATACTGTTGCAATGGGATATCTTTCAAGGGGCTGGCTAACACCCTGTATCCCATATTTGGGCCTTCATATTTGGAGGAGGTGGGGCCCCGGGAATGCCCAGTCGACCCTCAAAAGGAATTGGGTTTACACGACCGTTAACAGGCTTAGCCAGCCTGGCGAAAATTGGAAATTTCGTATAATACAGTTATAATGGGATATCTTTCTAGGGGCTGGCTAACACCCTGTATCCCATATTTGGGCCTTCATATTTGGAGGAGGTGGGGCCCCGGGAATGCCCAGTCGACCCTCAAAAGGAATTGGGTTTACACGACCGTTAACAGGCTTAGCCAGCCTGGCGAAAATTGGAAATTTCGTATAATACAGTTATAATGGGATATCTTTCTAGGGGCTGGCTAACACCCTGTATCCCATATTTGGGCCTTCATATTTGGAGGAGGTGGGGCCCCGGGAATGCCCAGTCGACCCTCAAAAGGAATTGGGTTTACACGACCGTTAACAGGCTTAGCCAGCCTGGCGAAAATTGGAAATTTCGTATAATACAGTTATAATGGGATATCTTTCTAGGGGCTGGCTAACACCCTGTATCCCATATTTGGGCCTTCATATTTGGAGGAGGTGGGGCCCCGGGAATGCCCAGTCGACCCTCAAAAGGAATTGGGTTTACACGACCGTTAACAGGCTTAGCCAGCCTGGCGAAAATTGGAAATTTCGTATAATACAGTTATAATGGGATATCTTTCTAGGGGCTGGCTAACACCCTGTATCCCATATTTGGGCCTTCATATTTGGAGGAGGTGGGGCCCCGGGAATGCCCAGTCGACCCTCAAAAGGAATTGGGTTTACACGACCGTTAACAGGCTTAGCCAGCCTGGCGAAAATTGGAAATTTCGTATAATACAGTTATAATGGGATATCTTTCTAGGGGCTGGCTAACACCCTGTATCCCATATTTGGGCCTTCATATTTGGAGGAGGTGGGGCCCCGGGAATGCCCAGTCGACCCTCAAAAGGAATTGGGTTTACACGACCGTTAACAGGCTTAGCCAGCCTGGCGAAAATTGGAAATTTCGTATAATACAGTTATAATGGGATATCTTTCTAGGGGCTGGCTAACACCCTGTATCCCATATTTGGGCCTTCATATTTGGAGGAGGTGGGGCCCCGAGAATGCCCAGTCGACCCTCAAAAGGAATTGGGTTTACACGACCGTTAACAGGCTTAGCCAGCCTGGCGAAAATTGGAAATTTCGTATAATACAGTTATAATGGGATATCTTTCTAGGGGCTGGCTAACACCCTGTATCCCATATTTGGGCCTTCATATTTGGAGGAGGTGGGGCCCCGGGAATGCCCAGTCGACCCTCAAAAGGAATTGGGTTTACACGACCGTTAACAGGCTTAGCCAGCCTGGCGAAAATTGGAAATTTCGTATAATACAGTTATAATGGGATATCTTTCTAGGGGCTGGCTAACACCCTGTATCCCATATTTGGGCCTTCATATTTGGAGGAGGTGGGGCCCCGGGAATGCCCAGTCGACCCTCAAAAGGAATTGGGTTTACACGACCGTTAACAGGCTTAGCCAGCCTGGCGAAAATTGGAAATTTCGTATAATACAGTTATAATGGGATATCTTTCTAGGGGCTGGCTAACACCCTGTATCCCATATTTGGGCCTTCATATTTGGAGGAGGTGGGGCCCCGGGAATGCCCAGTCGACCCTCAAAAGGAATTGGGTTTACACGACCGTTAACAGGCTTAGCCAGCCTGGCGAAAATTGGAAATTTCGTATAATACAGTTATAATGGGATATCTTTCTAGGGGCTGGCTAACACCCTGTATCCCATATTTGGGCCTTCATATTTGGAGGAGGTGGGGCCCCGGGAATGCCCAGTCGACCCTCAAAAGGAATTGGGTTTACACGACCGTTAACAGGCTTAGCCAGCCTGGCGAAAATTGGAAATTTCGTATAATACAGTTATAATGGGATATCTTTCTAGGGGCTGGCTAACACCCTGTATCCCATATTTGGGCCTTCATATTTGGAGGAGGTGGGGCCCCGGGAATGCCCAGTCGACCCTCAAAAGGAATTGGGTTTACACGACCGTTAACAGGCTTAGCCAGCCTGGCGAAAATTGGAAATTTCGTATAATACAGTTATAATGGGATATCTTTCTAGGGGCTGGCTAACACCCTGTATCCCATATTTGGGCCTTCATATTTGGAGGAGGTGGGGCCCCGGGAATGCCCAGTCGACCCTCAAAAGGAATTGGGTTTACACGACCGTTAACAGGCTTAGCCAGCCTGGCGAAAATTGGAAATTTCGTATAATACAGTTATAATGGGATATCTTTCTAGGGGCTGGCTAACACCCTGTATCCCATATTTGGGCCTTCATATTTGGAGGAGGTGGGGCCCCGGGAATGCCCAGTCGACCCTCAAAAGGAATTGGGTTTACACGACCGTTAACAGGCTTAGCCAGCCTGGCGAAAATTGGAAATTTCGTATAATACAGTTATAATGGGATATCTTTCTAGGGGCTGGCTAACACCCTGTATCCCATATTTGGGCCTTCATATTTGGAGGAGGTGGGGCCCCGGGAATGCCCAGTCGACCCTCAAAAGGAATTGGGTTTACACGACCGTTAACAGGCTTAGCCAGCCTGGCGAAAATTGGAAATTTCGTATAATACAGTTATAATGGGATATCTTTCTAGGGGCTGGCTAACACCCTGTATCCCATATTTGGGCCTTCATATTTGGAGGAGGTGGGGCCCCGGGAATGCCCAGTCGACCCTCAAAAGGAATTGGGTTTACACGACCGTTAACAGGCTTAGCCAGCCTGGCGAAAATTGGAAATTTCGTATAATACAGTTATAATGGGATATCTTTCTAGGGGCTGGCTAACACCCTGTATCCCATATTTGGGCCTTCATATTTGGAGGAGGTGGGGCCCCGGGAATGCCCAGTCGACCCTCAAAAGGAATTGGGTTTACACGACCGTTAACAGGCTTAGCCAGCCTGGCGAAAATTGGAAATTTCGTATAATACAGTTATAATGGGATATCTTTCTAGGGGCTGGCTAACACCCTGTATCCCATATTTGGGCCTTCATATTTGGAGGAGGTGGGGCCCCGGGAATGCCCAGTCGACCCTCAAAAGGAATTGGGTTTACACGACCGTTAACAGGCTTAGCCAGCCTGGCGAAAATTGGAAATTTCGTATAATACAGTTATAATGGGATATCTTTCTAGGGGCTGGCTAACACCCTGTATCCCATATTTGGGCCTTCATATTTGGAGGAGGTGGGGCCCCGGGAATGCCCAGTCGACCCTCAAAAGGAATTGGGTTTACACGACCGTTAACAGGCTTAGCCAGCCTGGCGAAAATTGGAAATTTCGTATAATACAGTTATAATGGGATATCTTTCTAGGGGCTGGCTAACACCCTGTATCCCATATTTGGGCCTTCATATTTGGAGGAGGTGGGGCCCCGGGAATGCCCAGTCGACCCTCAAAAGGAATTGGGTTTACACGACCGTTAACAGGCTTAGCCAGCCTGGCGAAAATTGGAAATTTCGTATAATACAGTTATAATGGGATATCTTTCTAGGGGCTGGCTAACACCCTGTATCCCATATTTGGGCCTTCATATTTGGAGGAGGTGGGGCCCCGGGAATGCCCAGTCGACCCTCAAAAGGAATTGGGTTTACACGACCGTTAACAGGCTTAGCCAGCCTGGCGAAAATTGGAAATTTCGTATAATACAGTTATAATGGGATATCTTTCTAGGGGCTGGCTAACACCCTGTATCCCATATTTGGGCCTTCATATTTGGAGGAGGTGGGGCCCCGGGAATGCCCAGTCGACCCTCAAAAGGAATTGGGTTTACACGACCGTTAACAGGCTTAGCCAGCCTGGCGAAAATTGGAAATTTCGTATAATACAGTTATAATGGGATATCTTTCTAGGGGCTGGCTAACACCCTGTATCCCATATTTGGGCCTTCATATTTGGAGGAGGTGGGGCCCCGGGAATGCCCAGTCGACCCTCAAAAGGAATTGGGTTTACACGACCGTTAACAGGCTTAGCCAGCCTGGCGAAAATTGGAAATTTCGTATAATACAGTTATAATGGGATATCTTTCTAGGGGCTGGCTAACACCCTGTATCCCATATTTGGGCCTTCATATTTGGAGGAGGTGGGGCCCCGGGAATGCCCAGTCGACCCTCAAAAGGAATTGGGTTTACACGACCGTTAACAGGCTTAGCCAGCCTGGCGAAAATTGGAAATTTCGTATAATACAGTTATAATGGGATATCTTTCTAGGGGCTGGCTAACACCCTGTATCCCATATTTGGGCCTTCATATTTGGAGGAGGTGGGGCCCCGGGAATGCCCAGTCGACCCTCAAAAGGAATTGGGTTTACACGACCGTTAACAGGCTTAGCCAGCCTGGCGAAAATTGGAAATTTCGTATAATACAGTTATAATGGGATATCTTTCTAGGGGCTGGCTAACACCCTGTATCCCATATTTGGGCCTTCATATTTGGAGGAGGTGGGGCCCCGGGAATGCCCAGTCGACCCTCAAAAGGAATTGGGTTTACACGACCGTTAACAGGCTTAGCCAGCCTGGCGAAAATTGGAAATTTCGTATAATACAGTTATAATGGGATATCTTTCTAGGGGCTGGCTAACACCCTGTATCCCATATTTGGGCCTTCATATTTGGAGGAGGTGGGGCCCCGGGAATGCCCAGTCGACCCTCAAAAGGAATTGGGTTTACACGACCGTTAACAGGCTTAGCCAGCCTGGCGAAAATTGGAAATTTCGTATAATACAGTTATAATGGGATATCTTTCTAGGGGCTGGCTAACACCCTGTATCCCATATTTGGGCCTTCATATTTGGAGGAGGTGGGGCCCCGGGAATGCCCAGTCGACCCTCAAAAGGAATTGGGTTTACACGACCGTTAACAGGCTTAGCCAGCCTGGCGAAAATTGGAAATTTCGTATAATACAGTTATAATGGGATATCTTTCTAGGGGCTGGCTAACACCCTGTATCCCATATTTGGGCCTTCATATTTGGAGGAGGTGGGGCCCCGGGAATGCCCAGTCGACCCTCAAAAGGAATTGGGTTTACACGACCGTTAACAGGCTTAGCCAGCCTGGCGAAAATTGGAAATTTCGTATAATACAGTTATAATGGGATATCTTTCTAGGGGCTGGCTAACACCCTGTATCCCATATTTGGGCCTTCATATTTGGAGGAGGTGGGGCCCCGGGAATGCCCAGTCGACCCTCAAAAGGAATTGGGTTTACACGACCGTTAACAGGCTTAGCCAGCCTGGCGAAAATTGGAAATTTCGTATAATACAGTTATAATGGGATATCTTTCTAGGGGCTGGCTAACACCCTGTATCCCATATTTGGGCCTTCATATTTGGAGGAGGTGGGGCCCCGGGAATGCCCAGTCGACCCTCAAAAGGAATTGGGTTTACACGACCGTTAACAGGCTTAGCCAGCCTGGCGAAAATTGGAAATTTCGTATAATACAGTTATAATGGGATATCTTTCTAGGGGCTGGCTAACACCCTGTATCCCATATTTGGGCCTTCATATTTGGAGGAGGTGGGGCCCCGGGAATGCCCAGTCGACCCTCAAAAGGAATTGGGTTTACACGACCGTTAACAGGCTTAGCCAGCCTGGCGAAAATTGGAAATTTCGTATAATACAGTTATAATGGGATATCTTTCTAGGGGCTGGCTAACACCCTGTATCCCATATTTGGGCCTTCATATTTGGAGGAGGTGGGGCCCCGGGAATGCCCAGTCGACCCTCAAAAGGAATTGGGTTTACACGACCGTTAACAGGCTTAGCCAGCCTGGCGAAAATTGGAAATTTCGTATAATACAGTTATAATGGGATATCTTTCTAGGGGCTGGCTAACACCCTGTATCCCATATTTGGGCCTTCATATTTGGAGGAGGTGGGGCCCCGGGAATGCCCAGTCGACCCTCAAAAGGAATTGGGTTTACACGACCGTTAACAGGCTTAGCCAGCCTGGCGAAAATTGGAAATTTCGTATAATACAGTTATAATGGGATATCTTTCTAGGGGCTGGCTAACACCCTGTATCCCATATTTGGGCCTTCATATTTGGAGGAGGTGGGGCCCCGGGAATGCCCAGTCGACCCTCAAAAGGAATTGGGTTTACACGACCGTTAACAGGCTTAGCCAGCCTGGCGAAAATTGGAAATTTCGTATAATACAGTTATAATGGGATATCTTTCTAGGGGCTGGCTAACACCCTGTATCCCATATTTGGGCCTTCATATTTGGAGGAGGTGGGGCCCCGGGAATGCCCAGTCGACCCTCAAAAGGAATTGGGTTTACACGACCGTTAACAGGCTTAGCCAGCCTGGCGAAAATTGGAAATTTCGTATAATACAGTTATAATGGGATATCTTTCTAGGGGCTGGCTAACACCCTGTATCCCATATTTGGGCCTTCATATTTGGAGGAGGTGGGGCCCCGGGAATGCCCAGTCGACCCTCAAAAGGAATTGGGTTTACACGACCGTTAACAGGCTTAGCCAGCCTGGCGAAAATTGGAAATTTCGTATAATACAGTTATAATGGGATATCTTTCATGGGGCTGGCTAACACCCTGTATCCCATATTTGGGCCTTCATATTTGGAGGAGGTGGGGCCCCGGGAATGCCCAGTCGACCCTCAAAAGGAATTGGGTTTACACGACCGTTAACAGGCTTAGCCAGCCTGGCGAAAATTGGAAATTTCGTATAATACAGTTATAATGGGATATCTTTCATGGGGCTGGCTAACACCCTGTATCCCATATTTGGGCCTTCATATTTGGAGGAGGTGGGGCCCCGGGAATGCCCAGTCGACCCTCAAAAGGAATTGGGTTTACACGACCGTTAACAGGCTTAGCCAGCCTGGCGAAAATTGGAAATTTCGTATAATACAGTTATAATGGGATATCTTTCATGGGGCTGGCTAACACCCTGTATCCCATATTTGGGCCTTCATATTTGGAGGAGGTGGGGCCCCGGGAATGCCCAGTCGACCCTCAAAAGGAATTGGGTTTACACGACCGTTAACAGGCTTAGCCAGCCTGGCGAAAATTGGAAATTTCGTATAATACAGTTATAATGGGATATCTTTCTAGGGGCTGGCTAACACCCTGTATCCCATATTTGGGCCTTCATATTTGGAGGAGGTGGGGCCCCGGGAATGCCCAGTCGACCCTCAAAAGGAATTGGGTTTACACGACCGTTAACAGGCTTAGCCAGCCTGGCGAAAATTGGAAATTTCGTATAATACAGTTATAATGGGATATCTTTCTAGGGGCTGGCTAACACCCTGTATCCCATATTTGGGCCTTCATATTTGGAGGAGGTGGGGCCCCGGGAATGCCCAGTCGACCCTCAAAAGGAATTGGGTTTACACGACCGTTAACAGGCTTAGCCAGCCTGGCGAAAATTGGAAATTTCGTATAATACAGTTATAATGGGATATCTTTCATGGGGCTGGCTAACACCCTGTATCCCATATTTGGGCCTTCATATTTGGAGGAGGTGGGGCCCCGGGAATGCCCAGTCGACCCTCAAAAGGAATTGGGTTTACACGACCGTTAACAGGCTTAGCCAGCCTGGCGAAAATTGGAAATTTCGTATAATACAGTTATAATGGGATATCTTTCATGGGGCTGGCTAACACCCTGTATCCCATATTTGGGCCTTCATATTTGGAGGAGGTGGGGCCCCGGGAATGCCCAGTCGACCCTCAAAAGGAATTGGGTTTACACGACCGTTAACAGGCTTAGCCAGCCTGGCGAAAATTGGAAATTTCGTATAATACAGTTATAATGGGATATCTTTCATGGGGCTGGCTAACACCCTGTATCCCATATTTGGGCCTTCATATTTGGAGGAGGTGGGGCCCCGGGAATGCCCAGTCGACCCTCAAAAGGAATTGGGTTTACACGACCGTTAACAGGCTTAGCCAGCCTGGCGAAAATTGGAAATTTCGTATAATACAGTTATAATGGGATATCTTTCTAGGGGCTGGCTAACACCCTGTATCCCATATTTGGGCCTTCATATTTGGAGGAGGTGGGGCCCCGGGAATGCCCTGTCTTTTGTTGGTGTAGCGATTTATTATGAATTGTAAATAAATTATATACACCTTAATTTACACGTAGCTTTGTTATCTAAATTTCTTTTATATTTATGTCTTATTATTTCTTCTGTCTTTGCTGAAATACGAGATGCAGTTTTGTTTTAAATTTTTTTAAACCTGTTTCCAAGTATGGGAAAGATCGATCACTTTCCCTTCGAGTGAGATTTCATGTTCTGTCTCCCCCCCCCCCCCCTGTTCCATTTTAAAATCGAAAGTGAAAATTTAGGCCACAGTTTCGCATTTTCTATTCTTATCTGATAAAAAGGGCTGATTCTCACCAAAACGTAAATGAATAAATATTATACCAATTTATGGCCTTCAAGTAACCACCAAAGCCCCATATTTACTCCTTTTTGTAAAATTTGACAGGGTCTTTCGTGCGAAACTGTCCCATGCCACCTACCAAAATACCATATCAGTTTGTTGACATAAAAGTCAAGGTAGCCTTCAATATGTAAAAATAACCGCGCACGACAAAAAATTGACTAGTCTTGTTTATTTCTTAACAGGTTAATCAACACTATGCTTCCAAATAGTTATTTATCAGCAATAACACCCCCCCCCCCACACACACACACACCTGAAATATGTCTTTTATTCGACCAATTGCTCAATGTTTTTCAACTTTTCCATGTAAAGGAGGCGATGTGTAGATGACTTTGTCAATTGACATTATATTTATATCTGTATAGATACCAAAGAAAAAATCAGTGTACCTAGAGTGGGCAACTATATGCGTAGATCTAGATGGAGAGGGTCGGACCCCTCCCCCGGCAAACAAAATTATATTTCACCTCTCCTTTTGGGTGAATTTTTCTTGATCTTGAAGGCACCCCCCTCTCTCTCTCTCTCTCTCTGTCTCTCTGTCTCTCTCTCTCTCTGTCTCTCTCTCTTACTCTCTCTCTCTCTCTCTCTCTCTGGAGATGCCAATTCTAGGGTAACGTAGGTTTGTTCTTTGGTAACTATGATAAAAAAATTCACGCTACGCCAGAAGAAATACTCCCACTCTTTACGACTTGAAAAATTGTGATAGATTTGGAAAGCTTATATTCTCATATATTGGAAAACATATTCTGTCAGTAAAATATGTCAGATATCGTATAAATATCAAAAAATAGTACATGTATGCATTTATTTGCATATAATAATTTATCGTTTAAAGGAAAACAGACAATCCAGGAAATGAGTGGATTGATTACTGCACCCCCCCCCCTCCTCCTCGTAATCTACATCATTGCCAGATCCGATAGTCTACAGACTCTAAATTAGTCTTTAAAATCAATTAATTTATTTGTTCGAACATATATAGCAAATTCGTGAGAACTTAAAATATTTTTTTTTCATTTGGTTCTTGGCTTTTTCACACCGCTGTACATACAAAAGCATTTCGTATAAAGAACGAAATGTGGTGTGCCAATATCTATTTCATGATTTTAACTGATATTGCACTATTGGCATGGTTTAAATCAATTTCGTTCGATGTTATTTTTTCTACAACCACTACCATCACCTAGCTTGCGAATCCGAAGCGTTTGAGTCACCACTGGTGCGCTGTCCTAGCTATATATATTCCTAGTTTGCACATGTTCTAAATTGAATATCAGGGAAGTAGCATCTGTTAAACAGTTTTGAATGTGGGTGCCAGAAATATCCTATATCTTGATAAGCAAATTCCTTTTTTTTATGAATTATAACAAGTCTTCAAAATCTATCATAAAAATTTAATAATTCGATTCAATTATTCTTTAAAGCTGTGAATTTCAATTCAAGTTATATATTAATTATACACAACCCTCATAGGGGTAACAGGAAGATTTTACAATACACATTCATAATGTACAATACACATATCCACAAGAGGAAGCGATTGTATGATTGAAAGGTTACAGACATAAAGCATTAGCATACATGTTTATTTATATACATGTATTTAAAACATGTATGTATAATTAAATATAAACACCAATATATAGACATGTCAAAATACATACACATTTTGAATAATATTACATGATGAGAAATTAATTATCGAATATATTTGATTAGTAAATAGTTAGTTTCAACTTGGAAAGAAATATATTAGTTACAGATTTATTATATCTTAAATAAAAACAGTTTCTCCCGATTCAGCGGTATTAAAGCACAACCAAAGCATTTAATTATTTGTAAAGATGTTAACAAACTTCATGGACGTATTTGTATTATTAATAATATTTTCATTCTTTCTCCGACCAATATTCCTGGTTTCCGTGATTCTAATCGGATGAAAATCATAGACTCCCTCTATATGGGATACCAGTTTATCGCGGATTAACTTCAGCCTGAGGCGGGACCCACTTTTATCTTTGTGGACTAAGACAAATGTAGATAAAGTTCCTTGTCCAAGGACACAACACACATTAAGTGGCCACACCGGGGTTTTTCATATTTTTATATTACACTCACATAATATATGATACATCATATGGCATATGAATCGTTATGAAATAGCACACCATGTGAACTCTGTTATATGTATTGATAGATAACACAAGTCTACCAAAGACCCATATTGATTTAAATATTCGTTCAACCGTGTACAAGCGATTAAAGATCATATTACATAACCTCTTGTTTCGTTATCGATTTTATACACTATAACAAGAGGCCCATGGGCCACATCGCTCACCTGAGGAACAATAGGTATGATAAAATCAGCTTAATGGAGACATAATACAAACTATCTGGACAATGTAGTATAATACATGTAGATCCTGTATAAATAAAAATCAATTTTTTTTTTACTGGACATTCTTATGTTTATTATCATTAGTCCCTTTTCCAACAGGATGATTTTATAGTAATATCACATGTTGAGCATTGCAGCTCTCAAAAAGATTCTAAACAATTGTTTATAAATGGGTTATAAACCTACATCAAACTCTGAGCCCCTTGTGAGACCCAATCGTCCAGGAATCATCCAGAAGCCAAAATCCAAACAATATTAAATAATCACCTGGCTGATTAGTTTCTTCGAAGAAGATTTTTAAAGATTTACTCTTTATATTCCTATGTAAAAATTCCGCAACCATTGTGGCCCAACTCTACGCCCAGGAATCATGATTTTAACAACTTTGAATCTACACTACCTGAGGATGCTTCCAAACAAGTTTCAGCTTTCCTGGTTTATTAGTTTCTGAGAAGACGAATTTTAAGGATTTACTCTATATATTCCTATGTAGAAATTCAATCCCAAATTGGGGCTCTACGGCTGGGGGTAATGATTTTCACAACTTTAAATATACACTACCTGTGGATGCTTCCACATACGTTTCAGCTTTCCTGACCAAATGATTCTTGAGTAGAAGATTTTTAAAGATTTTCTCTATATATTTCTATGTAAAAAGTCGACCCCCCCCCCATTTTGGCCCCACACTACCCCCGGGGGTCATGATTTTCACAACTTTGAATTTACACTACCTGAGTATGCTTTCACATAAGTTTCAGCTTTCTTGGCCAAATGGTTCTTGAGAAGAAGATTTTTGAAAATTTCTTGAAAATTTTCATTAATTCCTAATTATCTCCCCTTGTAAGAGGGCTTGGTCCTTAATTTTCACAACTTTGAATCCCCTTAGGCTAAGGATGGTATGTGCTATGTTTGGGTGAAATTGGCCCTGTGGTTTTTGAGAAGATGTTGAAAATGTGAAAAGTTTACAGACAGACGGAGAGACGGACAAACTTACGACAGACAAAATGTGATCAGAATAGCTCACTTGAGCTTTCAGCTCAGGTGAGCTAAAAATCAAAACGTACTACATACATGTACATACAAATATTATTACATGTAATACCTCAAATTATTCATCTCTGCTTACTTTTAATATTTAATTTAAAAAGGGTTAAGATAAATAGTGTGGTAACTGTATTATATAAATGTCCTTATACATTCACAATAATAACTCCGTCTTAAATGTCAATTGATTTCACCAAGTACCACACTTTGATATAAGAAAATATAAATATGTAAGTCACTCCCTAATATAGTATTCCGATTATAATTATTTACATGAAATTTATGACTATAAGGTGTAATCTAAATTCCTTTTCAGGGTCGACTGGACAGCCAGCCCCTTCAATGATATTCCCATTTTAACTTTATTATACTAAATTACTATGTTCACCAGGCTAGCTATGCCTCTTCGAGGTCGTGTAAACCCAATTCCTTTTGAGGTTCGACTGGACATTTCAAGGGCCCTAACCCCCCTCCAAAAATAAAGACCCCTATATAGGGATACAGGGTGTTAGCCAGCCCCTTGAAAGATATCCCATTATAACTGTATTATACGAAATTTCGTATTTTCGCCAAGCTAGCTAAGCCTGTTAATGGCCGTGTAAACCCATTTCCTTTTAAGGGTCGACTGGGCATTCCCCGGGCCCCATCCTCATAAAAAATGAAGGCCCAAATATGGGATACAGGGGGTAAGCAAGCCCCTCGAAAGATATCCTATTATAACTGTATTATACGAAATTTCCTATTTTCGCCAGGCTAGGTAAGCCTGTTAATGGCCGTGTAAACCCAATTCCTTTTGTGGGTCGACTGGACATTCCCGGGGCCCCACCCTCACTAAATATGAAGGCCCAAATATGGGATACAGGGGGTTAGCCAGCCCCTCGAAAGATATCCCATTATAACTGTATTATTCAAAATTTCATATATTCGCCAGGCTAGCTAAGCCTGTTCATAGCCGTGTAATCCCAATTCCTTTTGAGGGTCGACTGGACATTCTCGGGGGCCCATCCTCATTAAATATGAAGGCCAAATATGGGATACAGGGGGTTAGCCAGCCCCTTGAAAGATATGCCACTATAACTGTATTATACGAAATTTCCAATTTTCGCCAGGCTAACTAAGCCTGTTAATGTCCGTGTAAACCCAATTCCTTTTAAGGGTCGACTGGACATTTCCAGGGCCCCATCCTCACCAACTATGAAGGACCAAATATGGGATACAGGGGGTTAGCCAGCCCCTCGAAAGATATCCCATTATAACTGTATTATACGAAATTTCCTAATTTCGCCAGGCTAGGTAAGCCTGTTAATGGCCGTGTAAACCCAATTCCTTTTAAGGGGCGACTGGGCTGTTTTGGAGCCCCATCCTCACCAAATATGAAGGCCCAAATATGGGATACAGGGTGTTAGCCAGCCCCTCGAAAGATATCCCACTATAACTGTATTATACGAGATTTCGTATTTTCGCCAGGCTAGCTAAGCCTGTTAATGGCCGTGTAAACCCAATTTCTTTTGAGGGTCGACTGGGCTTTCTCGGAGCCCCATGCTCACCAAATATGAAGGCCCAAATATGGGATACACGGTGTTAGCCAGCCCCTTGAAAGATATCCCATTATAACTGTATTATACGAAATTTCGTATTTTCGCCAGGCTAGCTAAGCCTGTTAATGGCCGTGTAAACCCATTTCCTTTTAAGGGTCGACTGGGCATTCCCCGGGCCCCATCCTCATAAAAAATGAAGGCCCAAATATGGGATACAGGGGGTAAGCAAGCCCCTCGAAAGATATCCTATTATAACTGTATTATACGAGATTTCCTATTTTCGCCAGGCTAGCTTAGCCTGTTAATGGCCGTGTAAACCCAATTCCTTTTCAGGTTCGACTGGGCTTTTTTAGAGCCCCATCATCACCAAATATGAAGGCCCAAATATGGGATACAGGGTGTTAGCCAGCCCCTTGAAAGATATCCCATTAAAACTGTATTAAACAAAATTTCCTATTTTCGCCAGGCTAGCTAAGCCTGTTAATGGCCATGTAAACCCAATTACTTTTGAGGGTCGACTGGACATTCCTGGGGCCCCATCAACACCAAAAATAAAGGCCCAAATATGGGATACAGGGTGTTAGCAAGCCCCTTGAAAGTTATCCCATTATAACTGTATTATACGAAATTTCGTATTTTCGCCAGGCTAGCTTAGCCTGTTAATGGCCGTGTAAACCCAATTCCTTTTGAGGGTCGACTGGGCATTCCCCGGGCCCCATCCTCATAAAATATGAAGGCCCAAATATGTGATACAGGGGGTTAGCCAGCCCCTCGAAAGATATCCCATTATAACTGTATTATTCAAAATTTCGTATTTTCGCCAAGCTAGCTAAGCCTGTTAATGGCCGTGGAAACCCAATTTCTTTTGAGGGTCGACTCGGCTTTCTTGGAGCCCCATCCTCACCAAAAATGAAGGCCCAAATATGGGATACAGGGTGTTAGCCAGCCCCTTGAAAGATATCCCATTATTACTGTATTATACAAAATTTCGTATTTTCGCCAGGCTAGCTAAGACTGTTAATGGCCGTGTAAACCCAATTCCTTTTGAGGGTCGACTGGACATTCCCGGGGCTCCATCATTACCAAATATGAAGGCCCAAATATGGGATACAGGGTGTTAGCCAGCCCCTTGAAAGATATCCCACTATAACTGTATTATACGAAATTTCGTATTTTCGCCAGGCTAGCTAAGCCTGTTAATGGCCGTGTAAACCCAATTTCTTTTCAGGGTGGACTGTACATTCCCGGGGCCCCATCCTCACCAAAAATGAAGGCCCAAATATGGGATACAGGGGGTTAGCCAGCCCATTGAAAGATATCCCATTATAACTGTATTATACGGGATTTCCTATTTTCGCCAGGCTAGGTAAGCCTGTTCATAGCCGTGTAAACCCAATTCCTTTTGTGGGTCGACTGGACATTCCCGGGGCCCCATCTTCACCAAATATGAAGGCCCAAATATGGGAAGCAGGGGGTTAGCCAGCCCCTCGAAAGATATCCCATTATAACTGTATTATACGAAATTTCCTATTTTCGCCAGGCTAGCTTAGCCTGTTAATGGCCGTGTAAACCCAATTCCTTTTGAAACTCGACTGAACATTCCGGGGACTTCATCCTCACCAAATATGAAGGCCCAAATTTGGGATACAGGGGGTTGGCCAGCCCCTCGAAAGATATCCCACTATAACTGTATTATACGAGATTTCCTATTTTCGCCAGGCTAGCTAAGCCTGTTAATGGCCGTGTAAACCCAATTCCTTTTCAGGTTCGACTGGGCGTTTTTAGAGCCCCATCATCACCAAAAATGAAGGCCCAAATATGGGATACAGGGGGTTAGCCAGCCCCTTGAAAGATATCCCATTATAACTGTATTATACGGGATTTCCTATTTTCGCCAGGCTAGGTAAGCCTGTTCGTAGCCGTGTAAACCCAATTCCTTTTGTGGGTCGACTGGACATTCCCGGGGCCCCATCTTCACCAAATATGAAGGCCCAAATATGGGATACAGGGGGTTAGCCAGCCCCTCGAAAGATATCCCATTATAACTGTATTATTCAAAATTTCTTATATTCGCCAGGCTAGCTAAGCCTGTTCATAGCCGTGTAAACCCAATTCCTTTTGAGGGTCGACTGGGCATTCCCGGGGCCCCATCCTCACCAAACATGAAGGCCTAAATATGGGATACAGGGTATTAGCCAGCCCTTGAAAGATATCCGATTATAACTGTATTATACGAAATTTCCTATTTTCGGTAGGCTAGCTAAGCCTGTTAATGGCCGTGTAAACCCAATTCCTTTTAAGGGTCGACTGTACATTCCCGGGGCCCCATCAACACCAAAAATGAAGGCCCAAATATGGGATACAGGGGGTAGCCAGCCCTTGAAAGATATCCCATTATAACTGTATTATACGAAATTTTCTATTTTCGCCAGGCTAGCTAAGACTGTTAATGGTCGTATAAACCCAATTCCTTCTAAGGGTCGACTGGGCTTTCCCGGAGCCCCATCCTCACCAAATATGAAGGCCCAAATATGGGATACAGGGTGTTAGCCAGCCCCTTGAAAGATATCCCATTATAACTGTATTATACGAGATTTCCTATTTTCGCCAGGCTAGCTAAGCCTGTTAATGGCCGTGTAAACCCAATTCCTTTTGAGGGTCGACTGGACATTCCCAGGGGCCCCATTCTCACCAAATATGAAGGCCCAAATATGGGATACAGGGGGTAAGCCAGCCCCTTGAAAGATATCGCATTATAACTGTATTATACGAAATTTCGTATTTTCGCCAGGCTAAGTAAGCCAGTTCCTGGCCGTGTAAATCCAATTACTTTTGAGGGTCGACTGGGCATTCCCGGGGTCTCATCCTCACCAAATATTAAGGCCCAAATATGGGATACAGGGGGTGAACCAGCCCCTCGAAAGATATCCCACTATAACTGTATTATACGAGATTTCCTATTTTCACCAGGCTAGCTAAGCCTGTTAATGGCCGTGTAAACCCAATTCCTTTTGAGGGTCGACTGGACATTCCCGGAGCCCCATCCTCACTAAATATGAAGGCCCAAATATGGGATACAGGGGGTAAGCCACCCCCTCGAAAGATATGCCACTATAACTGTATTATACGAGATTTCCTATTTTCGCCATGCTTGCTAAGCATGTTAATGGCCGTGTAAACCCAATTCCTTTTGAAGTTCGACTGGACATTCCCGGGGCCTCATCCTCACCAAATATGAAGGCCCAAATATGGGATACAGGGGGTTAGCCAGCCCCTTGAAAGATATCCCCATTGCAATAGAATTTGATGAATTTCTTACCTTTTCGCCAGGCTAGCTAATTATGTCAATGTTCAGGTCTGGTCAGCAAGATATGATTTTTAATATAGAACTGTTTCTTAACATTGAAAAGGGAAAGTTTATGTGGAATTTTGAATTTACGTTTATTAGCATGTTTACGGTAATTTGAATAGCGAACCGACCAGAGAATTCTATTCGCTATTCGAATAGTGAATAGCGAAAAGCGAATAGAACTCCAACTTCTGAATGCCTGATTTTTATAGGTTTTTTAGAGTTAGAGTGCAATGGGTTTGCAAGCATATCATTGTGTGACTAACATTTCTGGCCTTCATTTATCAACGTTCTTTCAAAACGTCCGTTTAATGTCAGATTATCTATCCAATTTTGTTTACACAACTTGAAACATAATCCGAGATGTCTAGATTTAAAACCACGTGACAAATACTAAACGTGTGAAATAGGACAAAACTATCAGATTTGTTTTATATTTATCATTTTTGGAGTGAAGAAAAAAACATGTGAAAGAGGACAATGACAAAACAATTATGAATTGTTTTTTATTTTTTTTTTTCTATTTATAACATCACTTTGAACATAACCCATTTTAAACTAAGCGCATTTTCATGAATACAAATATAAAATTTACTTATTTGTTCACAAGTATCGATTACCAAATCAATGGCCACATAAAAGGTAAACATATAATATTCAATTCATAATTTTTGTCCAATAATTATACATCTCAATGGAAAACAAATATCATTATTTACAATATATAAGTATTTCATAAAATATAATATTCAATTCATATTTTTTTGTCCTATAGTTATACAACTCAATGGAAAACAAATATCATTATTGACAATATATATTTCATAGAGTCAGAAACGAATAATAACATATATGACTATAATCACAATGTATGTTTTATAAAATATAAGTGCAGAATTTTGACATAATATTCCAATTATTAACTTCTCAAATTTACCAGGAATTTACCTAAATTATTGAATTCTTATTTATTGTTTACAATAAGTAGTTAGTTATATATAAGCAATAGACTTTGCATAATAACAACGCTTATTATATTTCTTAATTCGTCATAAAATTGTCATTTCAAAATAAAGAGGAACTCACCCTCTATATTATTTTGTTCAAACAAAACCCACTGACTTTTCAATACATAATTGTGTCTTCATTTTTTTAAGGTTTCAAGAGTGTGAAGAAGTTCTAAATTTTTAATATATTTTCCCCATTATAATTTATAAGTATATTGAGATAATATTGAATATATAAATGTCTATTAAATGTTGATATATAACACTCTTCAGGTAACTTGAAAATGAAGATAATAGACTTTGTTTTTAAATATCTCTTGTAACTTTCAAATTGATTAGTACTCATATTATCTATTGTTATATATATATTGTTTATACTTAATATTTTTTTTTACAAAAATAAGTGCGTCTTTTCATTAGTTGGTGCTTTATGAAAAATCCCTCATTTCACAAGTTTAAGAAAGGATATGTACATATATATCCATCTGATGAAAAAAAAACGCACTTTAGTTTTTGTATAAAAAAAATAAAAGTTTAATTATTTTTTTAAGTAAGTATTAAATATTTCAAAAAGTACTTTACGACATTATTCTGCAACGTGTTTTTGTGTTTAAAAATCCATTAAAGTTAAATAACATACTAGTACCAAGATGCATTTGCAACTTTCAGCTGTTGTTCAATATTAACCAATTTGAGCACTGTGTCCTGCATTGTTAATGAATGGGTTATCTTTCATTGTACATACTTTGGAGTCCGAGTATTAGCTAGGCATTCTTCCTTTGTATGAAGTAGATACGAGTTTTTCATTTACATAATGGTTAGATATTTTAAAGTTAACAGGGAGACAATTCCCTATACTATTTCAATATTACTGACATGTATATTAAACACCCCATATCCAAGATATTTGACTTTCAGATTACCTGGTTTTTCACTGTGCTCAGCTGATGAAGTTAAAATCACTGAACTTGTTAAGAAAATGGCGTATATATAGCTCTTCATGTACGTAGCAAATAATGCCACCCCTCTTGTGTCACTAGCAAACAGTGCACACATCCTTGAACAGAGTCTACAGTGCGATCAGAAATACGGTGCAGGCGTTGCATAACCATTCCGTCATTAAAAAAAGAAAGAAAAACACAGACCCATTCACAATAAATAATTAAAAGAGATTGTGCGATAATTGTGCGATAGGCATTCAGAAGTTGGAGTTCTATTCGCTTTTCGCTATTCACTATTCGAATATCAAATAGAATTCTCTGGTCGGTTCGCTATTCAAATTACCGTAAACATGATAATAAACGTAAATTCAAAATTCCATATAAACTTCATTTTTTAACGGAGAGAAACAATAAAATATTTAAAATTATATCTTGCTGACCTGACCTGAACATTGACATAATTAGCTAGCCTGGCGAAAAGGTAAAAAAAATTCATCATATTCTATTGCAATGGGGAAATCTTTCAAGGGGCTGGCCAACCCCCTGTATCCCATATTTGGGCCTTCATATTTGGTGAGGATGGGGCCCCGGGAATGCCCAGTCGACCCTCAAAAGGAATTGGGTTTACACGACCGGTAACAGGCCTAGCTAGCCTGGCGAAAATTGGAAATTTCCTAAATACAGTTATAATGGGATAGCTTTCAGGGGGCTGGCTAACACCCTGTATCCCACATTTGGGCCTTCATATTTAGAGGAGGTGGGGTCCCGGGAATGCCCAGTCGACCCTCAAAAGGAATTGGGTTTACACGACCGGTAACAGGCCTAGCTAGCCTGGCGAAAATTGGAAATTTCGTATAATACAGTTATAATGGGATAGCTTTCAGGGGGCTGGCTAACACCCTGTATCCCACATTTGGGCCTTCATATTTAGAGGAGGTGGGGCCCCGGGAATGTCCAGTCGACCCTCAAAAGGAATTGGGTTTACACGACCGGTAACAGGCCTAGCTAGCCTGGCGAAAATTGGAAATTTCGTATAATACAGTTATAATGGGATAGCTTTCAGGGGGCTGGCTAACACCCTGTATCCCACATTTGGGCCTTCATATTTGGAGGAGGTGGGGCCCCGGGAATGTCCAGTCGACCCTCAAAAGGAATTGGGTTTACACGACCGGTAACAGGCCTAGCTAGCCTGGCGAAAATTGGAAATTTCGTATAATACAGTTATATTGGGATAGGTTTCAGGGGGCTGGCTAACACCCTGTATCCCACATTTGGGCCTTCATATTTGGAGGAGGTAGGGCCCCGGGAATGTCCAGTCGACCCTCAAAAGGAATTGGGTTTACACGACCGGTAACAGGCCTAGCTAGCCTGGCGAAAATTGGAAATTTCGTATAATACAGTTATATTGGGATAGCTTTCAGGGGGCTGGCTAACACCCTTTATCCCACATTTGGGCCTTCATATTTGGAGGAGGTGGGGCCCCGGGAATGTCCAGTCGACCCTCAAAAGGAATTGGGTTTACACGACCGGTAACAGGCCTAGCTAGCCTGGCGAAAATTGGAAATTTCGTATAATACAGTTATAATGGGATAGCTTTCAGGGGGCTGGCTAACACCCTGTATCCCACATTTGGGCCTTCATATTTGGAGGAGGTGGGGCCCCGGGAATGCCCTGTCTTTTGTTGGTGTAGCGATTAATTATGAATTGTAAATAAATATACACCTTATTTTACACGTCGCTTTGTTATCTAAATTTCTTTTATATTTATGTCTTATTATTTCTTCTGTCTTTGCTGAAATACGAGATGCAGTTTTGTTTTAAATTTGTTTAAACTTGTTTTCAAGTATGGGAAAGATCGATCACTTTCCCTTCGAGTGAGATTTCATGTTCAGCCCCCCCCCCCCCCTTCCCCGTTTCATTATAAAATCGAAAGTGAAAATTTAGGCCACAGTTTCGCATTTTCTATTCTTATCTGATAAAAAGGGCTGATTCTCACCAAAACGTAAATGAATAAATATTATACCCATTTATGCCCTTCAAGTAACCACCAAAACCCCACATTTACCCCTTTTTGTAAAATTTGACAGGGTCTTTTGTGCGAAACTGTCCCATGCCACCTACCAAAATACCATATCAGTTTGTTGACATGAAAGTCAAGGTAGCCTTCAATATGTAAAAATAACCGCGCACGACAAAAAATTGACTAGTCTTGTTTATTTCTTAACAGGTAAATCAACACTATGCTACCAAATAGTTAATTATCAGCAATAACCCCGCCCCCCCCCCCCCCCCCCACACACACACACACCTGAAATATGTCTTTTATTCGACCAATTGCTCAATGTTTTACAACTTTTCCATGTAAAGGAGGCGATGTGTATATGACTTATACACGGGGTTAATCAGCCCCTCGAAAGGAATCCCACTATAACCGTATTATACGAAATTTCCTATTTTCGCCAGGCTAGCTAAGCCTGTTAATGATCGTGTAAACCCAATTCCTTTTGAGAGTCGACTGGACTTTCCCGGGGACCCATCCTCACCAAATATGAAGGCCCAAATATGGGATACAGGGGGTTAGCCAGCCCCTTGAAAGATATCCGATTATAAATGTATTATACGAAATTTCCTATTTTCGCCAGGCTATCAAAGCCTGTTAATGGCCGTGTAAACCCAATTCCTTTTGAGACTCGACTGGGATTTCCCAAGGCCCCATCCTCACTAAATAAGAAGGCCCAAATATGGGATACAGGGGGTTAACCAGCACCTTTTAAGATGTATTATACGAAATTTCTAATTTTCGCCAGGCTAGCTAAGCCTGTTATTGGCCGTGTAAACCCAATTCCTTTTGAGGGACGACTGGGCATTCTCGGGGACCCATCCTCACCAAATATGAAGGCCCAAATATTGGAAAGAGGGGGTTAACCAGCCCTTTGAAAGATATCCCATTATAACTGTATTATACGAAATTTCCTATTTTCGCCAGGCTAGCTAAGCCTGTTAATGGCCGTGTAAACCCAATGCCTTTTGAAAGTCGACTGGGCTTTCCCGGGGCCCCATCCTCACCAAATATGAAGGCCCAAATATGGGATACAGGGGGTTAACTAGCCCCTTGAAAGATATCCGATTATAAATGTATTATACGAAATTTCCAATTTTCGCCAGGCTAGCTAAGACTGTTATTGGTCGTGTTAACCCAATTCCTTTAAGGGTCGACTGGGCATTCTCTGGCACCATCCTCACCAAATATGAAGGCCCAAATATTGGATAGAGGGGGTTAGCCAGCCCTTTGAAATATATCCCATTATAACTATATTATACGAAATTTCCTATTTTCGCCAGGCTAGATAAGCCTGTTAATGGCCGTGTAAACCTAATTCCTTTTGAGGGTCGACTTGGCATTCCCTTGGCCCTATCCTAACCAAATATGAAGGGCCAAATATGGGATACAGGGGGTTAATCAGCCCCTCGAAAGGAATCCCACTATAACCGTATTATACGAAATTTCCTATTTTCGCCAGGCTAGCTAAGCCTGTTAATGATCGTGTAAACCCAATTCCTTTTGAGAGTCGACTGGACTTTCCCGGGGACCCATCCTCACCAAATATGAAGGCCCAAATATGGGATACAGGGGGTAAGCCAGCCCATTAGATATCCCATTATAAATGTATTATACGAAATTTCCTATTTTCGCCAGGCTATCAAAGCCTGTTAATGGCCGTGTAAACCCAATTCCTTTTGAGAGTCGACTGGGATTTCTCAAGGCCCCATCCTCACTAAATAAGAAGGCCCAAATATAGAATACAGGGGGTTAACCAGCCCCTTTTAAGATGTATTATACGAAATTTCCAATTTTTGTCAGGCTAGCTAAGCCTGTTATTGGCCGTGTAAACCCAATTCCTTTTGAGGGACGACTGGGCATTCTCGGGGACCCATCCTCACCAAATATGAAGGCCCAAACATTGGAAAGAGGGGGTTAACCAGCCCTTTGAAAGATATCCCATTATAACTGTATTATACGAAATTTCCTATTTTCGCCAGGCTAGCTAAGCCTGTTAATGGCCGTGTAAACCCAATTCCTTTTGAGGGTCGACTGGGCATTCCCTTGGCCCTATCCTAACCAAATATGAAGGCCCAAATATGGGATACAGGAGTTTAGCCAGCCCCTCAAAAGGTATCCCACTATAACCGTATTATACGAAATTTCCTATTTTCGCCAGGCTAGCTAAGCCTGTTAATGGCCGTGTAAACCCAATTCCTTTTGAGGGTCGACTGGACATTCCCTTGTCCCCATCCTCACTAAATATGAAGGCCCAAATATGGGATACAGGGGTTTAGCCAGCCCTTTTAAAGATATCTTATTTTAACTGTATTATACGAAATTTCCTATTTTCGCCAGGCTAGCTAAGCCTGTTAATGGCCGTGTAAACCCAATTCCTTTTGAGGGTCGACTGGGTTTTTCCGAGGCCCCATCCTCACCAATTGCAAATATGAAGGCCCAAATATGGGATACAGGGGGTTAGCCAGCCCTTTTAAAGATATCTTATTTTAACTGTATTATACGAAATTTCCTATTTTCGCCAGGCTAGCTAAGACTGTTAATGGCCGTGTAAACCCAATTCCTTTTCAGGGACGACTGGACATTCCAGGGGTCCCATCCCCACAAAATATATAGGCCGAAATATTGGATAGAGGGGGTTAGCCAGCCCTTGGAAAGATATCCCATTATAACTGTATTATACGAAATTTCCTATTTTCGCCAGGCTAGCTAAGCCTGTTAATGGCCGTGTAAACCTAATTCCTTTTGAGGGTCGACTGGGCATTCCCGGGGCCCCATCCTCACCAAATATGAAGGCCCAAATATGGGACACAGGGGGTTAACCAGCCCCTTGAAAGATATCCGATTATAACTGTATTATACGAAATTTCCTATTTTCGCCAGGCTATCTAAGCCTGTTAATGGCCGTGTAAACCTAATTCCTTTTGAGGGTCGACTAGGCATTCCCAATGGCTTATCCTCACCAAATATGAAAGCCCAAATATGGGATACAGGGTGTAAGCCAGCCCCTCGAAAGGTATCCCACTATAACTGTATTATACGAAATTTCCTATTTTCGCCAGGCTAGCTAAGCCTGTTAATGGCCGTGTAAACCCAATTCCTTTTGAGAGTCGACTGGGATTTCCCGAGGCCCCATCCTCACTAAATATGAAGGTCCAAATATGGGATACAGGGGGTTAACCAGCCCCTTGAAAGATATCCGATTATAGATGTATTATACAAAATTTCCAATTTTCGCCAGGCTAGCTATGCCTGTTAATGGCCCTGTAAACCCATTTCCTTTTGAGGGTCGACTGGGCATTCCCGCAGCCCCATCCTTCCCAAATATGAAGGCCCAAATGTGGGATACAGGGGGTTAGCCAGCCCTTTGAATGATATCCCATTATAACTGTATTATACGAAATTTCCTATTTTCGCCAGGCTAGCTAAGCCTGTTAATGGCCGTGTAAACCTAAATCCTTTTGAGGGTCGACTGGGCATTCCCAATGGCTTATCTTCACCAAATATGAAGGCCCAAATATGGGATACAGGTGGTTAGCCAGCCCCTCGAAAGGTATCCCACTATAACTGTATTATACGAAATTTCCTATTTTCGCCAGGCTAGCTAAGCCTGTTAATGGTCGTGTAAACCCTATTCCTTTTGAGAGTCGACTGGGCTTTCCCGGGGCCCCATCCTCACTAAATATGAAGGCCCAAATATGGGATACAGGGGGTTAACCAGCCCCTTGAAAGATATCCGATTATAAATGTATTATACGAAATTTCCTATTTTCGCCAGGCTAGCTAAGCCTGTTAATGACCGTGTAAACCCAATTCCTTTTGAGGGTCGACTGGGTATTCCCAGGGCCCCATCCTCACCAAATATGAAGGCCCAAATATGGGATACAGGGGGTTAGCCAGCCCCTTGAAAGATATCCCATTATAACTGTATTATACGAAATTTCCTATTTTCGCCAGACTAGCTAAGCCTGTTAATGGCAGTGTAAACTCAATTCCTTTTGAGGGTCGACTGGGCATTCCCGGAAAACCATCCTCCCATAATATGAAGGCCCAAATATTGGATACAGGGGGTTAGCCAGCCCTTTGAAAGATATCCAATTATAACTGTATTATACGAAATTTCCTATTTTCGCCAGGCTATCTAAGCCTGTTAATGGCCGTGTAAACCTAATTCCTTTTGAGGGTCGACTGGGCATTCCCAATGGCTTATTCTCACCAAATATGAAGGCCCAAATATGGGATACAGGGGGTAAGCCAGCCTCTCGAAAGGTATCCCACTATAACTGTATTATACGAAATTTCCTATTTTCGCCAGGCTAGCTAAGCCTGTTAATGGCCGTGTAAACCCAATTCCTTTTAAGAGTCGACTGGGCTTTCCCGGGGCCCCATCCTCACCAAATATGAAGGCCCAAATATGGGATAAAGGGGGTTAGCCAGCCCTTTGAAAGATATCCCATTATGACTGTATTATACGAAATTTCCTATTTTCGCCAGGCTATGTAAGCCTGTTAATGGCCATGTAAACCCAATTCCTTTTGAGGGTCGACTGGGCTTTCCCAGTGTCCCATCCTCACGAAAAATGAAGGCTCAAATATGCCATACAGGGGGTTAGCCAGCCCCTTGAAAGATATCCCATTATAACTGTATTATACGAAATTTCCAATTTTCGCCAGGATAGCTAAGCCTGTTACTGGCCGTGTAAACCCAATTCCTTTTGAGGGT
This sequence comes from Magallana ariakensis, assembly GCA_020458035.1. NCBI lineage: Eukaryota > Metazoa > Mollusca > Bivalvia > Ostreida > Ostreidae > Magallana > Magallana ariakensis. The sequence goes on along the minus strand of CM035818.1, from coordinate 37,336,393 downwards.
CGACTGGGATTCCCGGGGCCCCATCCTCACCAAATATGAAGGCCCAAATATGGGATACAGGGGGTTAGCCAGCCCCTTGAAAGATACCCCATTATAACTGTATTATACGAAATTTCCTATTTTTGCCAGGCTAGCTAAGCCTGTTAATGGCCGTGTAAACCCAATTCCTTTTGAGGGTCGACTGGGCATTCCCGGGGCCCCATCCTCACCAAATATGAAGGCCCAAATATTGGATACAGGGGGTTAGCCAGCCCCTTGAAAGATTTCCCCATTGCAATAGAATATGATGAAATTTTTACCTTTTCGCCAGGCTAGCTAATAATGTAAATGTTCAGGTCAGGTCAGCAAGATATAATTTTAAATATTTTATTGTTTCTCTCCGTTAAAAAATGAAGTTTATATGAAATTTTCAATTTACGTTTATTAGCATGTTTACGGTAATTTGAATAGTGAACCGACCAGAGAATTCTATTCGTTATTCGAATAGTGAATAGCGAAAAGCGAATAGAACTCCAACTTCTGAATGCCTGTGCGATAACTAACGAACAATAATCCTGAAAGTAATATAATAATTGTAATAATATTAATTTTATAAGCAATATCCCCTACTGAAAAAATTGTCAATCAAAGAATGACCTACATGTTTATTTTCGTGAAAAAGACTGAGGAGGCAGCTTGTGTATGAATATGAATACTAAGTACTTCACATTTACATTTCTTGGGGAAAGGTGATTTTTAAAAACAGTTTTACATTAATTTTGTTTAGATAGGTAAAGTTAGCTACTAGTAACTGGCTACTAGTAACTGGCTACGAGAAGTAAGAAAAGCTAGCTACTAGTAACTGGCTACGAGATGAAATTAAAAAGTTGGCTACTAGTAACTGGCTACTAGTAACTGGCTACGCGAAGTAAGAAAAGCTAGCTACTAGTAACTGGCTACGAGATGAACGAAAACTTGGCCGCTAGTTACTAGTTACTGTTCAAGTGACAAAACATACATGGGATTTCTATTTGTGTTCTTAATATGTACATTGCACTATATTATCCACATGATTTATCATCTTTTGTGATATATTTACAAGTGATGTTAAATAAACATTTGACTAGGTTATCTATATGATTATACCTTAAAAATACTCATATTCCTCTCATACTCTCATCAGTAATTGGTGCATTTCGTTTAACATATCTCTATATTAGACAATATTGTCTATTTGACTCAAGTAGCAGTACATATAGATTGAAAATATCAACAAGTGTTATTAACTTTAACAATCTATCATGTCATCTGCATGATATTACAACAAAATTATTCAGATGCTTCTCTTAATCTCGTCAGCTACCAGTGCATTTCTTTCCAAATACCTCTATGATAAGACAATTTTTCCATGTAGTTCAAGTAGCCGTACGTAAAGATTGAAGACATCTTCAAGGGTTGTTAATATCAGCATTGTATCAGGTCATCCACATGATATTACGATACAATTACACAGAAAAATCTTTTTATGTCGACAGCTTCTATTGCATTTTGTTACAATTATCTTTATTTTTTAGGGTTTTGTCAATATATCTCAAGTAGCTGTATATGTAGATTAAAAATACATACCAGTCTTGCTAATTTCAACATTATATAAAGTCATCCACATAATATTACCACACAATTTCTCAGATATCTATCGTTATGTCGTCACCTACTAGTGCATTTACTTACAAATATCTATATTTTATGGCGGTTTTGTCAATATATCTCAAGTAGCTGTATATATAGATTAAGGATATGTACCAGTGTTGCTAATTTCAACATTCTATAATGTCACCCACATGATATTACGACACATTTTCTCAGATGTCTTTCTTATGTCGTCAGCTACTATTGTATTTTGTTACAAATATCTTTATTTTTTAGGGTTTTGTGAACCTATCTCAAGTAGCTGTATATATAGATTGAAGATATCTACAAGTTTGATTAATTTGAACATTCTATAAGGTCACTCACATGATATTATGACAAAAATACTCAGATATCTCTTTAAAATCTCATCAGCTACTATTACATTTTATTACCAATAACTTTATTTTTGAGGGATTTGTCAACATATCTCAAGTAGCTGTATATATAGATTGATGATATGTACCAGTCTTGCTTATTTCAACATTCTATTAGGTAATCCACACGATATTATGACACACTTACTCAGATATCTCTTTAAATCTCTTCAGCTACTAGTACATTTCGTTACAAATATCTTTATTTTTGAGGGATTGGTCAACATATATCAAGTAGCTGTATATATAGATTGATGATATGTACCGGTCTTGCTTATTTTAACATTCTATAAGGTCACCCACATGATATAACGACACAGCTAGTCAGATATCTCTCCTAATCTCTTCAGCTACTTGTGCATTTCGTTACAAATATCTCCATTTTTAACAGTTTAGATCATATAACTCAAGTAGCTGTATATATAGATTGAAGATATCTACAAGCTTATTTCAACATTCTATAAGGTCATCCACATGATATTATGACACACTTACTCAGATATCTCTTTAAATCTCTTCAGCTACTAGTACATTTTGTTACAAATATCTCTATTTTTGAGGGATTTGTCAACATATCTCAAGTAGCTGTATATATGAATTGATGATATGTACCAGTATTGCTTATTTAATCATTCAATAAGGTCACCCACATGATATAACGACACAGCTAGTCAGATATCTCTCTTAATCCCCTCAGCTACTAGTGCATTTCGTTACAAATATCTCCATTTTTAACAGTTTAGATCATATAACTCAAGTAGCTGTATATATAGATTGAAGATATCTACAAGTGTGGTTAATTTAATCATTCAATAAGGTCACCCACATAATATTATGACACAATTACTCAGATATCTCTTTTAATCTCTTTAGCTACTAGTACATTTTGTTACAAATATCTTTATTTTTGAGGGATTTGTCAACATATCTCAAGTAGCTGTATATATAGATTAATGATATGTACCGGTCTTACCTATTTCAACATTCTATAAGGTCATCCACATGATATTATGACACACTTACTCAGATATCTCTTTAAATCTCTTCAGCTACTAGTACATTTTGTTACAAATATCTTTATTTTTGAGAGATTTGTCAACATATCTCAAGTAGCTGTATATATAAATTGATTTTATGTACAAATATTGCTTATTTAATCATTCAATAAGGTCACCCACATGATATAACGACACAGCTACTCAGATATCTCTCTTAATCTCGTCAGCTACTGGTGCATTTCGTTACAAATATCTCCATTTTTAACAGTTTACATCATAAAACTCAAGTAGCTGTATATATTGAATGGAGATATCTACAAGTGTGGTTAATTTAATCATTCAATAAGTTGCTGATATGTACCAGTATTGCTTATTTCAACATTCTATGAGGTCATCCACATGATATAACGACACAGCTACTCAGATATCTCTCTTAATCTCCTCAGCTACTAGTGCATTTCGTTACAAATATCTCCATTTTTAACAGTTTAGATCATATAACTCAAGTAGCTGTATATATAGATTGGAGATATCTACAAGTGTGGTTAATTTAAACAATCAATAAGGTCACCCACATGATATTATGACACAATTACTCAGATATATCTTTAAATTTCTTCAGCTACTAGTACATTTTGTTACAAATATCTTTATTTTTGAGGGATTTGTCAACATGTCTCAAGTAGCTGTATATATAAATTGATGATATGTACCAGTATTGCTTATTTCAACATTCTATCAGGTCATCCACATGATATAACGACACAGCTATTAGATGTCTCTCTTAATCTCCTCAGCTACTGGTACATTTCGTTACAAATATCTTCATTTTTAACAGTTTAGATCATATAACTCAAGTAGCTGTATATATAGATTGGAGATATCTACAAGTGTGGTTAATTTAATCAATCAATAAGGTCACCCACATGATATTATGACGCACTTACTCAGATATCTCTTTAAATCTCTTCAGCTACTAGTACATTTTGTTACAAATATCTTTATGTTTGAGGGATTTGTCAACATATCTCAAGTAGCTGTATATATAGATTGATGATATGTACCGGTCTTGCTTATTTCAACATTCTATAAGGTCGCATATATTACGACACAAATACTCAGATATCTCTTTAAATTTCGACAGCTACTATTGCATTTCGTTACATATCTATTTTTAGATAGTTCTGTCCATATAACTTAGTTACTTGCACATATAGATTGAAGATATCTACAAGTGTTGTTAATATCAAAATCTTTGTATGTCATAAGCATGATATTACGACAAAGTTACTCATATTTCTCCTTATGTCGTCAGCTACTAGTGCATTTCGTTTCAAATATTCAATTTCTAGACTGTTCTGTCCATATAACTTAAGTAGCTGTTTATATAGATTGAATATATATAAATATGTTGTTAACTACAACAATCTTTGAAGTCATTTATATGATATTACGATACAATTTCTCAGATGTCTCTCTTACGAGAAGTAAGGAAAGCTAGCTACTAGTAACTGTATATGAGATGAAATAAAAGTTGGCTACTAGCATCGAAATGTACTAGTAGCTAACGAGATTTAAAGAGATATCTGAGTAATTGTGGCATAATAGCATGGAGATGACCTTAAAGAATGTTAAAATAAACCATACTTGTAGATATCTTCAATCTATATATCCAGCTACTTGAGATACATGAACTCAACTGTTAAAAATGTGGATATTTGTAACAAAATGTACTAGTAGCAGACGAGAGTTAAAGAGATATCTGAGTAATTGTGTCTTAATAATATGTAGGTGACCTTATAAAATGTAAAAAATAAACCATACTTGCAGATATCTTTAATCAAAATATCCAGCTACTTAAGCTTGAGATATATGAACTCAACTGTTAAAAATGTAGATATTTGTAACGAAATGTACTAGTAGCTGACGAGATTTAAAGAGATATCTCAGTAGTTGTGTCATAATATCATGTGGGTGACCTTATAGAATGTTAAAATAAACCACACTTGTAGATAACTTCCATCTATATATCCAGCTACTTGAGATGTATGAACTCAGCTGTTAAAAATGTTGATATTTGTTTTGAAATGTACTAGTATCTGACGAGACTTAAAAAGATATCGGAGTAATTGTGTTATAATATCATGTGGGTAACCTTATAGAATGTTAAAATAAAACACACTTGTAGATATCTTCAATCTATATATCCAGCTACTTGAGATATATGAACTCAACTGATAAAAATGTTGATATTTGTAACGAAATATATTAGAAGATGACGAGATTAAGAGAGATATCTGAGTAATTGTGTCGTTATATCATGTAGGTGACCTTAAAGAATGTTAAAAAAACCATACTTGTAGATATCCTCAATGTATATATACATCTACTTGTGATATGTTGACAAAACCGCCAAAAATAAAGATATTTTTAACAAAATGAACTAGTAGCTGACGAGACTTATAGATATATCTGTGTAATTGTCATAATATCATGTGGGTGACCTTATAGAATGTTAAAATACACCATACTTGTAAATATCTTTAATCTATATATCCATCTACTTGAGATATGCTGACAAAACCCAAAAAAATAAAGATATTTGTAACAAAAAGTACTAGTAGCTGTCGATATTTAAAGAGATATCTGAGTAATTGTGTCATAATATCATGTGGGTGACATAATAGAATGATTAAATAAACCATACTTGTAGATATCTTCAATCTATATATCCAGCTTCTTGAGATATATGAACTCAACTGTTAAAAATGTAGATATTTGTAACGAAATGTACCAGTAGCTGACGAGATTTAAAGAGATATCTGAGTAAATGTGTCATGATATCATGTAGGTGACCTTAAAGAATGTTAAAATAAACCATACTTGTAGATATCTTCAATCTATATATACATCTACTTGTGATACATTGACAAAACCGCCAAAAATAAAGATATTTGTAAGAAAATGTACTAGTAGCTGACGAGACTTAAAGAGATATCTGAGTTATTGTGTCATAATATCATGTGGGTGACCTTAAAGAATCTTAAAATATACCATACTTGTAGATATCTTCAATCTATATATCCAGCAACTTGAGATATGTTGACAACAGCCTTAAAAAAATAAAGATATTTGTAACAAAATGCACTAGTACCTGACGAGACTTAAAGAGATATCTGAGTTATTGTGTCATAAAATCAGGTGGATAACCTTATAGAATGTTAAAATATACCATACTTGTAAATATCTTTAATCTATATATCCAGCTACTTGAGATATGTTGATAAAAACCCTAAAAAAAAATAAAGATATTTGTAACAAAATACACTAGTAGCTGACGACACTAAGAGAGATATCTGAGTAATTGTGTCATAATATCTTATGGATGACATAATAGAATGTTTATATTACCAACGCTGGTACATATCATTAATCTATATATCCAGCTACTTGAGCTTTGTTGACAAAACCCTAAAAAAAATAAATATATTTGTAACGAAATGCGCTAGTAGCTGAGGAGATTAAGAGAGATATCTGAGTAGCTGTGTCGTTATATCATGTGGATGACCTGATAGAATGTTGAAATAAGCAAGACCGGTACATATCATCAATCTATATATACAGCTACTTGAGATATGCTGACAAATCCCTAAAAAATAAAGATATTTGTAACAAAATGTACTAGTAGCTGAAGAGATTTAAAGAGATATCTGAGTAATTGTGTCATAATATCATGTTTGTGACCTTATTGAATGATTAAATTAACCACACTTGTAGATTTCTTCAATCTATATATACAGCTACTTGAGTTATATGATCTAAACTGTTAAAAATGGAGATATTTGTAACGAAATGCACTAGTAGCTGAGAAGATTAAGAGAGATATCTGAGTAGCTGTGTCGTTATATCATGTGGATGACCTCATAGAATGTTGAAATAAGCAATACTGGTACATATCAGCAATTTATATATACAGCTACTTGAGATATGTTGACAAATCCCTCAAAAATAAAGATATTTGTAACAAAATGTACTAGTAGCTGAAGAGATTTAAAGAGATATCTGAGTAAGTGTGTCATAATATCATGTGGATGACCTTATAGAATGTTGAAATAGGCAAGACCGGTGCATATCATCAATCTATATATACAGATACTTGAGATATGTTGACAAATCCCTCAAACATAAAGATATTTGTAACAAAATGTACTAGTAGCTGAAGAGATTTACAGAGATATCTGAGTAAGTGTGTCATAATATCATGTGGGTGACCTTATAGAATATTCAAATGAACAACACTTGTAGATATCTCCAATCTATATATACAGCTACTTGAGTTATATGATCTAAACTGTTAAAAATGGAGATATTTGTAACGAAATGCACTAGTAGCTGAAGAGATTAAGAGAGATATCTGAGTAGCTGTGTCGTTATATCATGTGGATGACCTGATAGAATGTTGAAATAAGCAAGACCGGTACATATCATCAATCTATATATACAGATACTTGAGATATGTTGACAAATCCCTCAAAAATAAAGATATTTGTAACAAAATGTACTAGTAGCTGAAGAGATTTAAAGAGATATCTGAGTAAGTGTGTCATAATATCATGTGGATGACCTCATAGAATGTTGAAATAGGCAAGACCGGTACATATCATCAATCTATATATACAGCTACTTGAGATATGTTGACAAATCCCTCAAACATAAAGATATTTGTAACAAAATGTACTAGTAGCTGAAGAGATTTAAAGTGATATCTGAGTAATTGTGTCATAATATCATGTGGGTGACCTTATTGAATGATTAAATTAACCACACTTGTAGATATCTTCAATCTATATATACAGCTACTTGAGTTATATGATCTAAACTGTTAAAAATGGAGATATTTGTAACGAAATGCACTAGTAACTGACGAGATTAGGAGAGATATCTGAGTAGCTGTGTCGTTATATCATGTGGATGACCTGATAGAATGTTGAAATAAGCAATACTGGTATATATCAGCAATCTATATATACAGGTACTTGATATATGTCGACCAAACCCTCAAAAATAAAGATATTTGTAACAAAATGTACTAGTAGCTGAGGAGATTTAAAGAGATATCTGAGTAATTGTGTCATAATATCATGTGGAAGACCTTATTGAATGATTAAATAAGCAATACTGGTACATATCATCAATTTATATATACAGATACTTGAGATATGTTGACAAATCCCTCAAAAAAAATATTTGTAACAAAATGTACTAGTAGCTGAAGAGATTTAAAGAGATATCTGAGTAAGTGTGTCATAATATCATGTGGATGACCTTATAGAATGTTGAAATAGGCAAGACCGGTACATATCATCAATCTATATATACAGCTACTTGAGATATGTTGACAAATCCCTCAAACATAAAGATATTTGTAACAAAATGTACTAGTAGCTGAAGAGATTTACAGAGATATCTGAGTAAGTGTGTCATAATATCATGTGGGTGACCTTATAGAATATTCAAATGAACAACACTTGTAGATATCTCCAATCTATATATACAGCTACTTGAGTTATATGATCTAAACTGTTAAAAATGGAGATATTTGTAACGAAATGCACTAGTAGCTGAGGAGATTAAGAGAGATATCTGAGTAGCTGTGTCGTTATATCATGTGGATGACCTGATAGAATGTTGAAATAAGCAAGACCGGTACATATCATCAATCTATATATACAGATACTTGAGATATGTTGACAAATCCCTCAAAAATAAAGATATTTGTAACAAAATGTACTAGTAGCTGAAGAGATTTAAAGAGATATCTGAGTAAGTGTGTCATAATATCATGTGGGTGACCTTATTGAATGATTAAATTAACCACACTTGTAGATATCTTCAATCTATATATACAGCTACTTGAGTTATATGATCTAAACTGTTAAAAATGGAGATATTTGTAAGGAAATGCACTAGTAACTGACGAGATTAGGAGAGATATCTGAGTAGTTGTGTCGTTATATCATGTGGATGACCTGATAGAATGTTGAAATAAGCAATACTGGTACATATCAGCAATCTATATATACAGCTACTTGATATATGTCGACCAAACCCTCAAAAATAAAGATATTTGTAAGAAAATGTACTAGTAGCTGAGGAGATTTAAAGAGATATCTGAGTAAGTGTGTCATAATATCATGTGGGTGACCTTATAGAATGTTCAAATTAACAACACTTGTAGATATCTCCAATCTATATATACAGCTACTTGAGTTATATGATCTAAACTGTTAAAAATGGAGATATTTGTAACGAAATGCACTAGTAGCTGAGGAGATTAAGAGAGATATCTGAGTAGTTGTGTCGTTATATCATGTGGATGACCTGATAGAATGTTGAAATAAGCAAGACCGGTACATATCATCAATCTATATATACAGCTACTTGAGATATGTTGACAAATCCCTCAAACATAAAGATATTTGTAACAAAATGTACTAGTAGCTGAAGAGATTTAAAGAGATATCTGAGTAAATGTGTCATAATATCATGTGGGTGACCTTATTGATTGATTAAATTAACCACACTTGTAGATATCTCCAATCTATATATACAGCTACTTGAGTTATATGATCTAAACTGTTAAAAATGGAGATATTTGTAACGAAATGTACCAGTAGCTGAGGAGATTAAGAGAGACATCTAATAGCTGTGTCGTTATATCATGTGGATGACCTGATAGAATGTTGAAATAAGCAATACTGGTACATATCATCAATTTATATATACAGCTACTTGAGACATGTTGACAAATCCCTCAAAAATAAAGATATTTGTAACAAAATGTACTAGTAGCTGAAGAAATTTAAAGATATATCTGAGTAATTGTGTCATAATATCATGTGGGTGACCTTATTGATTGTTTAAATTAACCACACTTGTAGATATCTCCAATCTATATATACAGCTACTTGAGTTATATGATCTAAACTGTTAAAAATGGAGATATTTGTAACGAAATGCACTAGTAGCTGAGGAGATTAAGAGAGATATCTGAGTAGCTGTGTCGTTATATCATGTGGATGACCTCATAGAATGTTGAAATAAGCAATACTGGTACATATCAGCAATTTATATATACAGCTACTTGAGATATGTTGACAAATCCCTCAAAAATAAAGATATTTGTAACAAAATGTACTAGTAGCTGAAGAAATTTAAAGATATATCTGAGTAATTGTGTCATAATATCATGTGGCTGACCTTATTGATTGTTTAAATTAACCACACTTGTAGATATCTCCAATCTATATATACAGCTACTTGAGTTATATGATCTAAACTGTTAAAAATGGAGATATTTGTAACGAAATGCACTAGTAGCTGAGGAGATTAAGAGAGATATCTGAGTAGCTGTGTCGTAATATCATGTGGGTGACCTTATTGAATGATAAAATAAGCAATACTGGTACATATCATCAATTTATATATACAGCTACTTGAGATATGTTGACAAATCCCTCAAAAATAAAGATATTTGTAACAAAATGTACTAGTAGCTGAAGAGATTTAAAGAGATATCTAAGTAAGTGTGTCATAATATCATGTGGATGACCTTATAGAATGTTGAAATAGGCAAGACCGGTACATATCATCAATCTATATATACAGCTACTTGAGATATGTTGACAAACCCCTCAAACATAAAGATATTTGTAACAAAATGTACTAGTAGCTGAAGAGATTTAAAGTGATATCTGAGTAATTGTGTCATAATATCATGTGGGTGACCTTATTGAATGATTAAATTAACCACACTTGTAGATATCTTCAATCTATATATACAGCTACTTGAGTTATATGATCTAAACTGTTAAAAATGGAGATATTTGTAACGAAATGCACCAGTAGCTGACGAGATTAGGAGAGATATCTGAGTAGCTGTGTCGTTATATCATGTGGATGACCTGATAGAATGTTGAAATAAGCAAGACCGGTACATATTATCAATCTATATATACAGATACTTGATATATGTTGACAAATCCCTCAAAAATAAAGATATTTGTAACAAAATGTACTAGTAGCTGAAGAGATTTAAAGAGATATCTGAGTAAGTGTGTCATAATATCATGTGGGTGACCTTATAGAATAATCAAATTAACAACACTTGTAGATATCTCCAATCTATATATACAGCTACTTGAGTTATATGATCTAAACTGTTAAAAAATGAAGATATTTGTAACAAAATACAATAGTAGCTGACGACATAAGAAAGACATCTGAGAAAATGTGTCGTAATATCATGTGGGTGACTTTATAGAATGTTGAAATTAGCAAGACTGGTATATATTTTTAATCTACATATACAGCTACTTGAGATATATTGACAAAACCCTAAAAAATAAAGATAATTGTAACAAAATGCACTAGAAGCTATCGAAATAAAAAGATATTTCTGTGTAATTGTATCGTAATATCATGTGGATGACCTGATACAATGCTGATATTAACAACCCTTGAAGATGTCTTCAATCTTTACGTACGGCTACTTGAACTACATGGACAAATTGTCTTTAACATAGAGATATTTGGAAAGAAATGCACTGGTAGCTGACGAGATTAAGAGAAACATCTGAATAATTTTGTTGTAATACCGGTATCATGCGGATGACATGATAGATTGTTATAGTTAATAACACTTGTTGATATTTTCAATCTATATGTACTGCTACTTGAGTCAAATAGACAATATTGTCTAATATAGAGATATTTTAAACGAAATGCACCAATTACTGATGAGAGTATGAGAGGAATATGAGTACTTTTAATATATAATCATATAGATAACCTAGTCAAATGTTGATTTGACATCACTTGTAAATATATCACAAAAGATGATAAATCATGTGGATAATATGGTGCAATGTACATATTAAGAACACAAGTAGAAATCCCATGTATGTTTTGTCATTTGAACAGTAACTTGTAACTAGCGGCCAAGTTTTCGTTCATCTCGTAGCCAGTTACTAGTAGCTAGCTTTTCTTACTTCGCGTAGCCAGTTACTAGTAGCCAGTTACTAGTAGCCAACTTTTATTTCAACTCGTAGCCAGATACTAGTAGCTAGCTTTTCTTACTTCTCGTAGCCAGTTACTAGTAGCCAGTTACTAGTAGCTAACTTTACCTATCTATTTTGTTTTCTTCTACGTATTACATATAGGTCGATGTTCTAAACATTTGTTGTAATGTTGCATCTGCTGATCATGAACAGAACTATATTTCTCAGCGCAATTGTGTAAAGAGCATATGACTATAGTAATATATCTTGAATAGAAAGTAACCACTGATCGAATATATTGAAAAAGGGGTACAATGGCCGTGCTGTTCATTTATGGTTGTTTCCACTTTTATAGCAAAATGTCATTTCTGTGCAATATTTCATTGATCAAGAATATCGATACTGTTCCTTCTTTTTTTCTATAAATTCTAAATTTAAGTTAAAGTCGATACTAGGGTGCATCTTAAAAACATAGCAGTCAATACAATCTATGAAGGGTGAATTCTCTTAAGCAAAGAAACGTTTTTGCATGGAGCGCTTAGAAATGCAGAACACTTGGAGAGAGAGAGAATGAGAGAGATAGAGAGAGAGAGAGAGAAACGCTGCTCCAAAGATATTATATTTCTCTCTGCAAGTTTAAAAACTAGCAGAATTTAGTTAATTAACGATAAACATCCCTTCATATCATTTTCAAATTTTGATTATACAAAGTAGTATACACTTCAAAGGATCAACTGTAAAAATAAATAAAGTAGTAACGGCCAATATTATCAGTGAATATATAAACCTCAGCGTACGCAAAATGAAATTTTATTTCAACCTTCTACAAGCTATAAGTTATTGATAATCATTTATTGTATTTGTATGTATATCTGACTTTGCTAAATGGAATGATAATAATAAGAGTCTGAACGGTATGGTGTAAAAGCATTTAAAGTTTTGATCTAAAGTTTTGATATCCAACAGAATAGTGTACACTAAATACTGATTGTTTTAAAATTATAGTTATCTATGATAAAATTCAAATACATTTCTTGAATATAAAATAATATATGGAATGAAATGTTTACAAACTGCATGCCTTTATAAATACAAGTATATAATGATGTAAAAAAAAAACCTTTAATGCAAGGCACGCTAATGGTTAAGAAAATAATATGTTTTAAAATCTGCAGGTAAATGGTTTTTGACATTTTGCATATGAACAATACAATATGTTAGTTTATACAAGCTATTCTTAAATATTTGTTTGGAAAAAAATCACATGATTTAACCGGAATACAAAACAAAATTTACATATACGTATCACAATATAAACAATGAATATACATTGATGGAATTGTAAAAAAAAAAAAGAAGTAAATATATATATTTTATATATATATATATATATATATATATATATATATATATATATATATATATATATATATATATATATATGACGTCAAATGAAATATTTATTTAATCTACAAGTAATATTTCACTAAATTCATGTAGCTGATTTCAGAAAATTCTCTTATTTCATCTTCCAAAACGAGCGATATAAAGAGAAAAACTCTTCCCGAAATTTTGCATCAAAGAAAAAATAAAAAATGGGATTGGCCATATTATTGATATTATACAACCTAAAACCAATCAAATAGAAAGTCAGTTGTGATGACGTCATATTTTTTTCGTAATCAGGATTTGTGATGTAGACTATCACAATGATGACATATGGTAAAAAACTTGCAATAAACAGCAATGTGATCGCTACGAGAACTTTTGTAATCTTCTTTTCCTTTCTCTCTACAGGAAAAGTTTTCTTTAGATTTTTCAGGTCGAATTCTCTCTGTTTTTGTAAACCACGTGTATCGGGAACAATTTCCGGTTGAGTGACTTTTCTATTAACGTTTTCTGCCAACTGGTTCGTCTCTTTTGAATCATCATTATCGTAGTGGTTTACCCCGTTTTCATTTCTCGATCCAAGTTGTTGATCTCTGACGTCATTAACATCCGCTTGTTTCTTATCGATATAAACTGTTTTTGTTTCTCTTTTGAAAAAGTTTTTCTTTGGAATTCTCTTGAACAAACTTTTACTGATATCATCTTGTGGTCGTGTACTGGGATCGGGTAATTCTTCGCAGCTGTGAGATAGACGAGAAACATGTTTAGGCTGTGAGGGAAACTTCTGTTTAAAAAGGTCAGAAGATGAACAGAAAGAACGATTTAATTTCACTGAATCGCAGTGGTTTTTATTAAGTCTTGCTCTTATCCGACGCTCGTGTCTCTTCAGGCTTAATCCAATAATAGTGTATATAACAGAGAGAGAAATCATGCAGACAAGGATGAGAAGCGTTATGAAGCCAGCATACGCGTATCCAAAGAGAGGACGATCCTTCATGTGATCACCCCATGTGCATTCCCTTCCCTCATATACTTCATTAAGTTTAATTGTTTTCGTTCCGTATATATAGAGTACAGGGAGAGACACAACAACTGTCGAAATCATAACAACAGCGACATATCTCTTGGCTCGAGATTCAGTCATCTGAGTTTCATAAGGTTTGCATATTTTTCGGTAGCGTTCTGAAGCTATAAGCACTAATGTGAATGCACATGACAACGCTACACAAAAATTCACAAACCGAAATATCTTGCACGACACGGTATCACTGTAACTATAGGGCAAGGACTCGTCCACCATTTCGAAAGGCATTGACACACAACATCCAATCAAATCTATGACAGCCAGTGACAACACGAAACACCGATACGTTGTCTTTTTAAAACGCGCATAATACAGAAACAATACATGGCTATTTCCTATCATTCCGAGAATGGCAATCACTCCAATAAAGACTCGAACCGGGATCCTAGTTTTCAAGGCGTCAGAAGTAAGTTCATCAATAGTTTTGTTCGATTCAGAATTCATTGTAGTTGAATACTGCAGAATTTTGACTGAATCAAGATGCACACCTCATGTTAGGTCGGAAACGCAATGTGTGCTCTTAATGTCGATTTTACAGTGAGCTATTATGAAGTTGGCAGTCGATATACACAGCGTGAGTCTGTAAAACGAAATGTCATTAGAGAAAGTTTACTCGTGAAGCAGAGATATTTTCATTATTCGAGGAAAGAAGAATTATTAACATACAAAGAATATATATTGTACAAATTTATAATTATTTTTAAAAGATTTGCTCATTGTGTTATTATCGCCTTTTTTCGGTTTCCCTGGAATTCCGACGATAATAACACAGTGATTGATAACAATTGTCATTAAAACTTCCACAGAGAAGTTAATTATCGGTTAGCGAGGGCTCTTACTTCGTCAGTTCTCAAAGGAACACGGTGAGTGGTTTGGAACGCTTGTTGAAAAAACACGAAATATTTTGTAGATCAGATATTGAAAACATTTCCGTTTTTTCAAATGCTCTCAGTTAAAAGAACAAAATTTATCAAAAGTTAGTTTAAAGTATCGGGCAGCGGCATATTGAGACATTATAAATACTTTCTTTTGAAATAAACACCAAAAATTAACTATAGCGTTATTTTGTTTCTGCCTTTCAGATTTATGATGGCTAACAGCATGGAGCAACAGGTTTAATTAAAGCGTTGGCTATTGACCTGCAAGTTATAAATTCAAAATAAGCTGGGTTTTTTAAAAATACCTTTTTAAAATGCATATAGTCAAATACTGTAAAACTTGAAAATACAAGTTTTAACGTTTACAGGAGATAATAATTGAATATGATGCACATTTATCCACTTCTATTATCTCAAAGTTTCCCATATATAACGTTACGTAAAGAAATACTTAAAATTCAAATAAACACTCAGTGTCATTAGAAACAGAATAAAATCAATATCTTATCAAATAATGAAAGCTCGTTATACTTGATCAGATTTATTGTCATAAGGTTAGAAATTTCAATTCTCTTCCTCAAAGATCGAATATCAGGGCATGTATTACTCACCTTTATCCTGGACTAATACTGTACTTCATGCATCGGAATAAATTGCGCAATGCAATGATGAACAAAAGTTCATTCATCTTGTGTCAATTTTTGAAAGCAAACATCAGACATTAGCTTCCTGCAAATCTGTCGCTTCGGCGATAGAGATACGAAAGCATTCACTATAAAACGTCATAACGGATATAACAATTGCATCATTGTCCATTTTGAAACATTAGACCCCCACAATTGTGTATGAATTTTTTTCATGCTAGAGTTAAAAAAATCGGTATAAAAACTGTCGAAGTCATTATGTTTTCTGATATCCTTTTATGTAATTAGATGTCATTCTTCGAGATTCAATTCTATGAAAACAGCGCCAACCCTCTTCGCAATAGCATCACTAATAACTTTATGTGTTACAGTTTTATAGTGCAAAACACTGGATGAAGAATCTATGCAGACGAGCATGCATGTATATCTTAATTTAATCAATATGTTGTGAAACAGATTTAAAAAAAAAAAATTTCATGTCATGAGTCCATTAAGCATCCACAGATCAGCACGTACATGGATGCTTTTTATAGTGTGTACCGAACGTTGTAACTTTTTATGCATTCTTTCTTTTTTGTTATATTTTCTAAGAGGGTGTATTTACATTGTAAGTTAGGTGATTAACATCAAACTGGTAGCATATGCATTAATTACTCTGACATCATGTATCATTCAATCTTTTAATGGGGCTTTTTTTTAGTTTTAAGTATCGCCTCCAGAAAATACTACTTGGCTGATTGATGAAAGCAACTGAATCATAGAAATATACCAGAGGCCTTCCGAAGTGTCCAAATAACTAAATATCGATCTTTTGAGGGGTTTTGTGCCTTAAGAAAATATTTATCTGTCTTTTTTAAAATGATTGAACATTACGTGTCAAGTAATGGTTATTCGATAGGGAATTAATTTCCCAATGAAAAAAAAGATATATTTTTTCAAAGTGATTTTTTTTTTGCACAAGAGCGTGAATAGATAAGGAATGTCGAATTATATTTGATTCGCTCTGTACATCTAGGAAAATGTAAACAATCCATTCTTATTAAACTCTGGGGAGCTCTGTTTTGAGTGAAGAGTAATAAATTTGCCCTTATCCTACTATGTAAACAGTCAAAGCAATCAAAGGCTGAATGAAGCTCTCAGCATGCTCCTCACTGAAACATTATTTGATGAATTATCTATGTGTGAGGGCAAGGAAATGTGTATTTTGTGATGAAAAGCCTGGTGCATCTATTCATTTATCTCAATTTCTTTTATTTTATTCCTTCTTCACGTAAATACCAATGTTAACTAATTACAAATACAAATGTACTTTAAACTATGCATCAACGAGAACCGATCAACTATATAGTAAGTATAAGGTATTAAAATATTTTCAAGATATCTAATTGTTTAACTAATACGTTACTAACATTAGTTACAATGATTCAAGTGTAAAAATGTTCAAATTATTATGTCTAAATCTTTGCATTGAGATGTAAGGTTGACATTATTTTTCTTGTACTTTCGATCAGAAAACTTACCTAATATGCTGAAGATTTCGAAGGTGATGGTTATTCCTTAAGTTTCTCAGGGTCGTATTTGGTATCAATTGTCATTGGAGGCGTACATGTTTTCTACAGATATTACATCAATTATTTTTTTTTCACTTATCTCACTATCGAATACAAAATTTCCCTAAAACAAGGTTGTTGATGTTTCGACAAAATATTTAGAGAATATGTTATTTGTTACCTATTCCATTACCCTTTTCGTCTTTATATAAACAACATGCATGCCCATCAGGAAGACTGTACTTGTACATTGGAAGAGGTAGTCTCCATAAAAAGATGATCATCACCTGAGAAAATACATAATATATCATTTTCTGAGATACGTTTTATCTTATTAATGGAAAATGTTGCAATTTAGTGATGGAACCCTATATAACTATATAGGGTTCCTATGAAGCTTCAATTACCGGTATGTTAAGTTTTTCGATTCCGATAGATATTTTACCCATCTGTGTAATCCTTCTGTAGAGTTTCTGTCTTTGTTTCATTCATTCATTTACATCCACTGAGTATTTTCTCCTATATTTCTTAAGAAAACCGAATGTTGTTCATATCTCTATATTTACATTCAGTGTATATTTCCCCTGATGTCTGCATTGGAAATCTGCGACTTTCAATTTCCTATGAATACACTTTGCTTATTCATGCGCCATGAGCACAAATATAAACGTCACCACGTGTTTTGAATATATTTATTATTTTAAGATTACATGAAACTTTCAACCTTACATAACCAATTACAATTTAATATGTACTTTTGAAAATTAATCATTTAAGTACATTTGTATATTTACTCTTTAATTAAAAAGATTTCTCTACAAAGCTTTCAACCGTGAGAGCGTTTGTATGTTTCAAACCCCTGACTGAGAGCGTATATAATGGCTTTACAGCGACGATACACATATATTTCATACAAAAATCATCAGTATGAATATAAATATAAGCATTGAATGCTTATTTTTGGATGTCGTCGGTCCTATGACACACCAATGCGGTGCAGACAAATTGAATACCGCGCGTTAGTGTCATAGGACCGACGACATCCAAAAATAAGCATTCAATGCTTAAATGCTACTTACATTGATGAATTCACACGATCTATTGTTTATCAATCAACCGAAAATTTCGACAGCCAAAGAAAATCTGCACGAAATGACGTCAAACTCATATTTCCATTCATGAAGAATTTGCTAATAGTATTTCTTCTATATAACGTACTGATGTTCATCAACAATAATTTCGTTCATTAATTTACATTTGATTAATTTAATATTTTAATGTAAATATAAACAATATAATGCTATAATTAATCATTCATTCATTCAAGAAGCATTTATAACTGATGCAGAAGTGATCCTAGGCTCTTTAAGATCCACAAAACACTACAGAAGATACAAAGCTGAACATTATATAAAACTTAACAGGTATTTCTATCTTTTTCTTTCTCTGACGCTAATGGATTTACATACCTTGTTGTGCTATTTGTTTGTGAGACCGTTCAATTGTTTTTTCATATTTTGGTTGTAAAATATCAAGGTTAACACGTACTGTACGACTCTCTGTCATTATGGCTCTTGACCTTTATTTTTCATCTTCTTGGTGGTTCTTGTTGCAGTTAGATGTTATTACAGCAGCTTGGGCCAATTTAAGCATTAAACACTTTTGGCATTAGTAAAGATATGAAAGTTCTGTTTATTGTGCAATTTATATCGTCAAAGATAACAGAACTCAAAAATAGGTAAATGCATTTGGTTGGTCCAGCACAATATAAACAAAGATTTGAAAATAATAACTCGGGCATATGGGTAAGTTTGCCGGTGTGCTAGACTTGGTGTTGTTCTGCTTTAGGACAATTCAAAGAAGATTAGGTCAAACAAGTCGAGAACAAATGTTCATTAATCAGAAAGTTTATTTTAGTTTACATTAAAAATTAATGTTGTACAGGCTTTGTAATATTTCATTACATTGATTGCTTTTTGTCCTATTAATTTGCAGATTGACTTTACTTTTTGCGCTACAGTTATACATTAATCATGACTGAACAAACTTATTTGCTTTTCAATCAAAATCAGACTGTACAGCTTTAACTGAATCAAGTCTCAAATATTAATTTCAAAATATTTTCCCTGGTATTATACTAACGAAGGCAATATCACTCTAGTTTGAGCTTTCAGCATTTTTCCGTTCTTGGGAATTTTATTCATTAACCTTACTTTCCAATCTTTTGGGATTTCATGTGCTGAAAATATTAATTAGGATCCACTCAGTAGGTTAAACAAATCAATAGATATTTCAATGTCAGACTAAGGATTCAGCTGTAGTACTGTAAATACCTTCAAGTTGGTTGTTTTAAAGTTCTGAATACATCTGCTTTCCTATGTGGTTCACAATATTCTTCTTCTTCTTCTTCTCGAACTTCGTCTTTGTCAGCATTTTGTGTTGTTATCAGCTTCTTCAGTACTTCTTGAAAGTGGTCTGCGAAAATGTATAATTGTATTCATTTTAAAGATGTTTTTGCATCATATTTTGCTGGATAATTTTATATTCGTAAATACCTATATGTCTAATTCATTCTTACATGCATTCATTAACGAGAGCAAAACTAACCAATATTTCCCTTTTTAAATTCCTTTTTATCTCGTTAGATTTCATTACTTTTATACATTTACATATAATCAAAGTAGTGAAGCATACATGATAAGACATTCGGGAATGATAAGTTAGCGTTAATTAAGAGAGTTATAGAATAATCAGGATTATATAAAAGAGGGTTAAAAAACAATCTAAAAACGAAAATTATTTAATAATTGGAAAAAATCAGAGAATGTTCCTTATAATCATCATCTTTCGCGTTGGACCGATCTGAAAAAGATCGGGTTGAATGCCATGCAAGAACAGACAGAACATATAAATTTTTGTACACAACCAATCGGTCAAATTTTTTCGATAAATCCCCCACCTGGCAAGAACAATGAAATATGATGGCAAAGGGTTTTAAAAATCGAGATGGCATGAACTTCCAGAGGTTCACAACAGTTAAAGGGGAGATCTTGTGATAATTCTCATAAAAAAATGATGTACTATTATCGTGAATAGGATATATTTATAACTGAACGAAATTGGGGGCGTGAATTTTATTTGCACGCAACAAATATCTATGAAATACTTCAATACCAGTATCTTTTTTGATGAGTTAAAAGTTGGCTTTGGTTATAAAGCATTAAGAATTAATATTTATGCTATTTGAAATGTCAAAATCTTCGTTTGATGTAGTATTTTGGCATGACTTGATTATTGGTGCTTGGTTTGAAATCCTGATTGGTAAACTTTGTAATACAGGGGATGTTCACCGGTTTTAAAGCAAGGATTTAAAATTTTTTTTTACTATTATCATTTTGATTTTTTATTAGATAAGACTGGAAAGTTTTTGCAAACACAACTGAATTTGACAATTTTAAATATCATATTTCGTGTATATATTTGATGACAATGTCCATTATTGATTCGTACTTACAGCATCTAAAGGTTAAATCATTTTCCAGCAAATATCAGCTTTGACACAATAGAAGCTCTCATTTCTGACTCAATTCATTCATTAATATTTTACAATATCAAGCGACACTCTCAGGAAATATCTGCGTCTGGAGAACATTTATAATCATAGCCTGTTACATTTTTTTGTGGAACGTTAGATTGTAATATTTTTTAGGAATGATATAATAGCTGCAGGATAATTTTGGGGAGTTGATTTTAATCAACTCTCCTATGCAGTTACTCAGGCAAACCGAAAATAGACAGTGTTTGGACCTAAGCACAAATTAACACAGCTGACAACATTTAGTTCTTGAAAATAATCGATATATTCGATGTAATGTATTTTAAAGCATAGTTTTTCAAGGATACTTATTTATAGATACCTTCAAAATAGTCAGATTTTTAATGGTACGAACATTATAGATATTTTTTTATATTCGTACATTGTATGTATTCTTACGCCAGAGTTCAATATAGTTTCGTTCAACCAGACGCTCGTCTGTCTCCGTTCATCTCCGACAAGCAGAGAGTCTCTCTTTCTTGTCCGAGATTAACAGAGACAGACGAGCGTCTAGTTTAACAAGACTAGAGTTCTATAGTGCTTGGATCCATAAAATTTCTAAGAAATATTTCGATTACTGATACAATAATAAAAAATGTGTATAATTCAAATACATATAGGAAACGGGGTCTAGGAAACTATTTGCCATTCAAAATAATCTAACATATCGTTGATTTTAAAATAAATAATAATCGATAAAATCAACTCCCGTCAGTACTTCAGTACTTTTATTTTATAATCTAACTTCGGTGTTTTGCTTTTATTGTAGGTTTTAAATCAAAGAAACAATTGAATATGTATGGGGTAAATATAATTTGCATATATTTGTATATTTGGTACTTGGGCGATTTGCTATTTAAAACGTTGAATTGCACAAGTCTTTTGTCTTGATAAGCTTCAGGATGATTTTCATCTTCGCTCGCCAAGTGTCCGATTCGTAATTCGTAATTTTTGCTTTGTTTTGTTTTTTTGTTTTGTTTTTTGTTGGGTTTTTTTTGGGGGGGTTGGGGGTTGGGGGGGGTCTTTTGTTATGCTTCAAGCAGTTCTAGAGTATTGAATTAAGCCATGCTTCAAAACGATGCCAAAGGTATACATATCCACGAGTATAAAGGAGGTATAGCCAAGCAAGTTTTTGTTTTATTCATTAAATGACTAGGATACCACCAGTGGCTGACCAGAAATTGTACTAGCAGTTTATGCATGCCTTTTCGTCCACCGATGCAACTCTATAAAACATTATATAACTCTAACAATGGAAAAATTATTTTTTGATTTACAATTTGTTACATACGCGACACATCGAAAATTAAAGTATTAACAATAAACAGTTACTTTTATTTTATAACTTAATTATATGCATAACGGTTTTTTTTTCTAATATACAAATAACCCTCCAAGTTTATATACATTTCCTCTGTCTCCAGCAAACGGACAGTGTTTATTCGTAGTCTCAGCTAGTCACAGTGGTACAGTATTCAAAGGTCCATAACTCGATCATTCTACAATCCATTCAACATTAAAATTTTGTAAAAGTGATAGCATTTCATTTATCCTATAATTCTAGCTGTCTTTGTTACTGTAAACTAGATTGATCATCATTAATGTTAAAAGTGTTATCTTAAAATATTAGATAATTGTGATTAAGAGTCAAAGAAACTGAAAACTAAACAAATCTGTGAATTAATTGTTACATGGAAGTCATTTTTTAAATATGGAGACTTCGAAAAAAGTTCTTAAGCACTTTACATTGTCATAATATGATATATATTATATATAATTCCTTGTACAGTTGATAAAAAATATTATATTAAAAATTTCTACTCATTTAATAAACTTGCCAATGTACAATCTTAAATGTAAAAAGTATTAATTCAATTTAAACTGAACAAATAAGAGGCATTAGAGTGAAAAAATGGAGAGAGAGAGAGAGAGAGAGAGAGAGAGAGAGAGAGAGAGAGAGAGAGAGAGAAGCAACATTAATGTCCAACGTTTCTTATAGAAATATGATAGATTTAATGTAATTTTTACGACAAAATAAAAAGGCTGCTTTATCTAGAAATTAATGTAAAAACGAACCGGTGTAACGACGAAAAGTGACCCTCGTAGAATATTGACCGAGGGTCATTTTTTACGTAGAAAAATGACCCATTCAGTTGTAGAATACTTGGATTACATCGTAGAAATTATGGCCTTAGGGTCATTTTTCTCCGTGTGGGTTGTAGAAAAATGACCCCGTAGAATATTGACTAAATTTTATATATTACATATTCTATGTTTACTTGTTTTAAGTCCATTCTTTTCCCTTAGGGTGGATACAGGGATGATGGTGATGGGGGGGGGGGTTACATTGTCTGCTTGTCTGCTTGGTACTTAGATTTTTTTTTTATATATCGTATAACCTTGTACGAATAACCAGCTTGAGTTCGCTTTTCTGATCACATTCATTGCCTATCATCATTATTTCAATAAGTTTTATAATTTTTCAAATAAAAAAGAAAAGATATATACATGTTTCTCTTTTATTAAAGTACATTGTTCAACCATGACTAAATAGGAATGATATCAATCTAAATGAAAAAAAAATCGTACAAATTGTAAACAGGAACTGATACCAGTAAATTTACTGGGGAAGAGAAAGTTATTCATCATGGTCTCTATCACAATAAGAAATTTATTATTAAACATTGGTCTGAAATTGGCACATCTCATCATATCCATGAATTCAGAAAATTTTATCCGAGGGGCGGGAGGGGGATGGGGGATATTTATGGGAAGGGGGGTCGATGCCTATTATAGGTAAATTTAATAAGTGACCTTAACAAGTTTGAATTCCCCATCCCTTAGATCCGCGATCGACTGCATGCGTCATCCCATTTGGATATTTTTCACAATCAATTCTTTATTGTTACAACAGGCTTAAAAAGAATGTATTAAAAAAAAAACGATGCTTGATTTTAAAACCATATAAACATCACAAATCCCCAAACTTCGAATTTAGAATTGAACACAAGAAACAGAATACTTTACAAATGATTTTGCATGAATTTAAAATCGATATCTGTTGTAATAAAATTGACATTAAAATGTACTTGCAAACTTAGGTATATAACAGTGAGAGCAAATTACAAAGAAACAACGATACTAAAAGGGGCTTTGGCATTGACTTTGACTTCATTTGAATATAACTCTGGTATTTGAAAACGACATTTGAATCTAGTAAATAATACGGACATATTCTTACATAACTTTAAACTTTACTTGGATTTCCCATATAAGTGTCACAGCTGCAGGTGCATTCAAACTCATTTTTAGCAGTTTCTAAAAGTAGAAACAACGGCTGGGGTTTTTTTTTATTACCATTCTCGAAAAAGTAATCTCTTAACTCAGTGTCAATATAAAGTATAACATCTATTGAGATATATTTGTAGATAAGTAAAAAACGAAGTAAAAGAACTGCTGTAGGGACCATATTGCATACACAAAGATTTATACATACCAAACTTGCAATTCATAAAAGAATATGGACCTGTTATTCCTAATCATATCCTACTGTTTGCTAGTAATTGTAAAGGTTGCAAACTTATGTACAACTTATTATTAGATAAAAAGAGAGAAACATTTACATCTTCATGTATATCAAAATGGAGAGAAAAGGGTAATAACTATGCACAAGAAACCTGGAACAAAATTTTTGAACTCCATTTTAAATCTACACAAGAATCAAAATTACAATGATTACAGTTCCAAATTCTTCATAGAATTTTTCCGAAAAATAAATATCTTTTCAAAACAAAAAAAAGCAGAATCTCCCGTGTGCATTTTCTGTAAAAGAGATGAAGATAGTATTGGACATTTATTTTATGAATGTACTGTAGTAAAAGAATTATGGACTGATGTTGAAGAATGGATTTTGAGATAGTTTGATTTGTTAATAACATTTGATAAACAATCAGTTCTCTTTAAAAAATATAAAAATAGACAAATTTATAATTTTTTAACTTGGTAGTTCTTATTGTGAAGCAATAGATTTTTTCGTGTAAATATAAAAGCAAATCCAAATATACATGAATTCAATAATGTTATAATAGAAAGGCTTTTGACAGAAAAATATGAGCTAATGAAAAATTGTAGATATAATGAGTATGAAAGCTATTGGCAAAAATATGTGATAAGATGTAGTACTGTAGTTTATATGCTTAAATTGTTTCTTTATTGTGTTTTTTTTTTCTATTTTGTTTTGAACTTCAATGGGTTTTTTTCCCATTTCTTTATCCTCTTTTTAAGTATATATGTAAAACAGGGACATATCATGTGAATATAGTTTATATTTTATATACATATGTAAGCAATGCCCCTACCCCTTTCCCTCGCTCTCTCCCCTTTATCTCTCTCTCTTTCTCTCTCTCTCTCTCTCTCTCTCTCTCTCTCTCTCTCTCTCAAAATTTACTTTCACTACATAAGGACTGTACAGTATAAAATATTTAAATCGTCAAAAGTTTTCCAATATGATTGTATCAACTAATGTACGAGATATGTCACGTATGTACATGTATATGTTGTGGAAGTGGAAAATTCAATTTAAAAAAGTAAAATAACGAAGTCATCATCAACGTGTTGCATCTTGCATACAGAAAGTCGGGATGAAGGGTTCTTTACAGTATTGCCGTGTACTTGACGGTTCGTTATAGATCTTATTAGTTATAAAGTTTATTTTAGACAAAATGCATCTGTCAGGTAAACAGCATTCGGTTTAATATAATGCCATTTGTGAATGACTGCAACATTGCATCCTCCAATATCTTGATTCAGCGATGCCATTAATCATTACCTTTCTATTAGAGTAGAGTTTCATGCATGTGTTGTTTGTATATATTTAGGAAACAATATAGGTACTTCTATATCAAAATTTGAACAACGCAAAACGTTTTGTGACCATTAATGTTGGTTGGAATAAACACAAACTGGTCTCTGTAATTATTAGGTATTGGCCGATGCTGAGAGCAGTCTGAGTTTTAAAAGTACAATGTACATTGAAAAAATCCATTGTAATACAATGGCATTATTACATTCTTAAATTACTTTGGAATTAAAAGCAGACTTGATCAAAGTCTATTAGAATCAATCACTCATACCTGTACCTGTAGTCATAAATATGTTTCAATAGAACTATCACTATAAGACACTTAAAGCCATCTAGTGTGATGTTTCATGTGTATTGCACTTAAATTAGTAAAATTCAATAGAATTATCAAATATGTAAATTAATTATGAAAATAAAATACAACAATTTTTGTAGAGGCCAAATTTGAGGTCAAGCCAAAATTGGGGGTCAAGCCTTGAGACCAAAAGTCCTCATTCAAAAAAGTGTTTGTTTTTGTTTATTTTTTGCCAGCTTTTAATTAAAAGAGCTGGCCACTTTGTTTATGGTTAAAACAACGCAGTCGAATTCCAAACCTCTCCTTCCATGGTAACATTTTTAATTAACAAGTAAAAAATTGAATTTATAAGGAGCCCCCATCCCCCCCCCCCTGTCTTTAGAAGCAGATAAAAAATTATAGAAAAAATTCCTAACCCCCCTCCCCCCGCATTAGGATCTTGAAAACTGGCGAAAAAATGTTTTCCTTTTTTTCTTTTCGATTGTCCTGATTTCGGATTAGTCTGTCCTATCCCCTTTAAACAAACGATGCTACGTGCCTGTACTTACACAACTTTATTGAGCATATAATGGCGGCGATGCTGAGTTATCATACATTTATTTTGTGTAACGTTAGCGCAATCGTGATAAATCCAAAATGCCGAATTTACACGCGAGTCGCTGTCTTATCTGTACCTGTAAGATAAGTCTGCTGGTGTGACGGTGTTTTGTTTGGTTGTCAGACATTCAGTGTAGCTAAGTTGAATAGATATTAAAAAATCCGCTTTATTTGTCGAAATATTTTCTTCTAAAATTTTGCAATACGTAGTCATTAAGTTTAAGTTTGTCATCATCTGCTATAATAATGGGGCCTATTTAGCAAAACGAGCATAATGCAAAAAGGGAGCGCGTGCGAGCACATCATAATGCACATACCTCGGGGGGGGGGGGGTGTCCTAAAAAGGCTTAGCGAAGGGACTCCACAAGGCAAGCTGACAAGTACTTCAAGATAAACACAGACATCGCTTTGTTCAAACTGATGTTATTTATGTAAAAGGGTAAAACGGGAGGCGCATACATGTACTTAGTTCTGTCTAATCTGTCATATGCTTTTGCTATCCCCCCACATTTCCGGTGTCGTATAATTTAAGGTCCGCCCCATAAAATGATCCGGCCGGATCTTTAATATTAACATTTAAGGTCCGGCTTTCCCCATATAAGAAAAGGTCCTACCCGTAGTCACTTATTAAAAGTTTTCTTAAAGTAATTATTCTTTTTGCTCATGTACATGTATCTTAAAGATGTCTTTGTTTATATAATTCGATCGGATATTTGCGTATGGTACATCATTGTATGACGCATTACTAATTAAATTACTTTTGGAATAATAAATATTGATAGCGGGTTAGATTTTGACCAGTTGTTTAAGAATCTGAAAAAAAGGAAAACCATGAGTATTTTGACAATAATTTGCACATACCATTTAGTTCCTTTGTTTTTAAATCTCCTCCGGTGTGCAGGTTGCACTACAGTATTAAATTCTCCTATATATTCTTACCAAAATTACCTACCTTTACATGGTCATCACTGATTCAAAATGAACTTCTCAGAAAATCCCCTTTCACATCTTGTAGTACTAGTCTTACTTTACATTTTAGTACAGAAAAATACATACACATCCAGCAAGGCGTGAGATTTTGTTTACATCAAAGTCAATCAGGTGCTTTGTAACCATGTCTAAGACCTTATCACCCCCATATTAAAGAAAAAAGTTTAAAAATAGTTAACAGTCTCAATAATTTTTTTCATTTCTATTTGCTGAATAAACATACCCAAGTTTACACCTCATAAGAAAAATGGACACCTACCCCTCCAGGAAAGTCCTGAAAACAGGGAAAAAACTCAGGAATTATTTCGGGTCGGCGATGTTTTGACGTGAAGCTGGACTGAATTACTGTAATGACACCTGCAAAAAAAACATAAAAATTTTCTAATGCTGTTCTAATGATTGAAATAAAAAGTTTAGAGATATATATATGTGATTTTGACATTAGAAATTTATCTGATATCCTTATCTGATAAATGAGGCCAAATCAAAAAATGGTCAGTTTTCAATAAAGTGATGTTGATTAGGTACTATCAGGGGTGATTTTAATTTCTTGCTTTTTGTCATTTGTAATGATTTTTTCCTACAATGGTGTTTAAGTGTTGGATTGTGTAAAATTGTGTTTAATATGATTCTGTGTTGCTCAAAAGGAATCCTAGGGGGGGAGTATACAGATTTTGATATGAAATTTTTAATATTTCTCTAATTAAACTTATTAAACTTGAAATTTGTGTTGTGTTTTTCCTACCAATGTCTGTTGTTACCATGGAGAATCACCTTGTCTTCATTGTACTGCAAATGAGTTCAGGATCTGCCACCATAATCAGCCATGAAGTCCCAATTTGCCATGGTGCTGTCAGCAAGAGCTGTCCATTAGAGTCTGAAGAAACAAGAATTAGTCATGGCTAATAGATAAGATGTTGTTAAATGGGGGCCCCAAATCTTTAAGTTTAGTATTCTGAGTAAAGCAAGAGAGCAAGCAAAGCAATATATAAGCAATCAAAGCAAAAGTATGAGAGGAAAATGCAAGAGCAAAAGCAGTTATTTCAAAGTCGGAGATGGCCGCCGCAGGGGATCACCTCATGAGGGATGGGAAAAAAGACAAGGTGGGTCCATGTATATCAGGGGACAGACAACTACAGACATTAGTAAGACTGGGGAATGTATTCTAAGAGACAACATTCTGCATACAGAGCCGAAACAGACCATAATGCAACTCCGCACCAAGACACCGTGCACCATGCCTGAGCCCAGCCCTTCTGCCGAGGCTGAATGAGAGACATATAGACTGCTTCATGCTGGAAAAACATGTGACATGTTCAATGCAGCATACCATATGCACCAGCTGCAGAGCCCAAACTGCCCAACAAACCTACAGTTTGACTTCCAAAGGGAAAAACAGAAGGGCGTCTGCTGAAAAGAGACGCTGAAATGTATATAC
Source organism: Magallana ariakensis (assembly GCA_020458035.1). NCBI lineage: Eukaryota > Metazoa > Mollusca > Bivalvia > Ostreida > Ostreidae > Magallana > Magallana ariakensis. The sequence continues at coordinate 37,306,970 of CM035818.1, read as the reverse complement.
TGCAACTTCCGCTCGGAGAGCACCAAACTATATGAGGAGACATAGTCAGAGACCCGGGGGGCTAAGACAGCAAAGCCAAACATCGGACTGTGGGTGGCACTTATGGACAACCCAATAATGGGGACCGCACTACAAGAAATCTTCATGGCCCTAAACTGTCCTGCCCCGTCATACACAGGCTTGCATTACACTGCTAGCAAGGTGGAACCCCATATTGTCAATATGGTGAGGGAGGACCTGCAGAAAGAAAGAGCTCACTTTAATTAAGGACGTTCTTGAGAGTCATGGATTCCCTCGCCAAACACCCATTCCGGTAGAAGGGGACGGGAGGTATAATAATCCGCTGTACTGGTCGCGGGACAGAACACCATTCCAGCCAGCAACTCAGATGACGTACACTGTATCTGAAAATGTGACCCCTGAAAAGAAAATCATAGGCATAGCGCTTAAGAACAAGCTTTGTCACAACAGAGTAATAGGAAGGACATGTCCAGACCATCCTGGGAAATGCACCGCCACCCTAATGATGGATGAGCCCATCGGCAGAGAGGATCTGAACCTGGACTGAATTACTGTAATGACACCTGCATGTATTAGCAGAGGGTTTCACGACAGGGAAACACGGGTAAAAGAAGCCCTGCAGGCATCCACACCTGACAGTGTGCTAATTGTCCTTCCTGATATATTTCATTTTATCAAAGTAGTCATGTTGTATATTTTATTTGATAAAATGAACTATATCAGAAAGGACATAATCCAGAATACACCCCTGGACTGAGAAAGAAAAAGATGTCTCCGCTGTAGTGTTCTACACAGGTGGCAGGGGATAGTTTTTTGGTCGAGGAAATGTGAGGCAGATAGTGCTCATATATGTGATCTAGTTTTTCAGTGGATTTTTAATTTTGCTAAAATTGGTTTGCATGCAGGGGACACATGGTCCCGACTCAAAATTTTCTGAAAAATTGCCCTTTTTTCACATTTTCACGGGTCTAGCACCACGCTCCAGTCCCGAGCAACTGCCATAAACTACCATAGGATTTGTAGCTTAATGTATACCCATGCAAATAATCACCAATTGATGGGGGGTCAATCACCTTCTTTTCGAGTGACATTTCGTGTTCTGAACCCACCCTGCTTTTCAAGCACAAAACCGAAAGTGAAAATTTTGCCCACAGTTTCGCATTTCCATTCCATATCTGTTGAAAAGTGCTACCAGTATTGAAGTGTCATAAATCAATAAAATGGACATGAGCTCCTCTATCCACAAAATGAATGCAATAAATATTCTAGCAATTTATACCCCTCAAATAACCAGCCAAACCTCAGGTTCTCCCTTTATTTCAGGTTCTCCCTTTATTTCAAAATTTTGACCGGGTCTTTCGTTCGAAACTATCCCCTGCCACCACAGCTAAGATTGTCTTTATAGCTCGTGCTTGGTTTAATTTTCAGTAGATCAGGACCATATGATAATATACTACTAATTTATTCGTTTATAAGTAGATTTATCATTAGTTAAAGAGAAATAATAAGAGGGCGCATAATTATGTGGATTACCTGAACAAAGGATATACGTTGACAATATAGCGTATACGTGAATGTTACACGTATCGCCTTTAATTTCTATAATTTCTATGTAGTTTATAAGTGAGGTCAAAATTCTATGGGGGTCAGTTTTCAAAGTGTGAAGGGTCGTAGATCTATAGGTCTGGAATGGTTTTCTACTGTAGAAAAAGAACCCTACATGTCATAGAATACCGACCATGGGTCAGTTTTCTCCGTAGAAATTTGAACCCCGGGTGAATATTCTACGGGGGTCGTTTTTCGTCGTTACACCTGAATGAGAGATAGCAACTTTAGAAAATCTTTCGAAATAAAGTTAGAAATTGTGCATATAATCATTTTTTTTAAATTTAAGTTTTATTTCTTTTCACTAAACACTCCATCTAAACTACTATATTAAAATAATAGACTCGAATTTTTGGGCTTAATACCGTGAAATCGGAGAAGTACTGTCTTTTGTTTTATATATTTTATACATCATTGGTACTTGAAGATTACCAATTTGTTTTTATTTTTCCTCAATCAAGCTTCGCTAATTAATAATCAACAAAAATTCCTTTTAAAAATCCGGAAATCACCTGGATTTTTTGGATTTTACAATCTTGCGCATGCGCACTACATTCACGCTTAATCACGGGAGGCTCTTTAGTTCATGTTTCCACAATATCACGTTTGCATGGATAAACTCAGAAACGATAATACAAATACGTGTAAATTTTCATTTGAAATTTGCTATATATTCTGTTAATCAAAGAAAATACGGGAGATAACTCTAACTCAGTGCATTTAATATGAAAAATCCCGAGAGTTCCGAATGTCAACATGGTGTGAAAAAAAAGTTGGTGAAAAAGTGTTGAATTCTTCATTAATATGAATTAAATTTTCAGATGAAAGGTATTTACAGCCTCAAAACGTTTTGTTATGAATAATTTGACTGTTATTTTCAATGCAGCTTCATTAATTTTCTCCAAAATCGTTTGGAGCGATTCTGCAATTTTTTGCTACATTACGGGTATATGTGAGGCATTATTAACTGTGGTGAAGGCCTGTCCCTAGACACAGTTAGATTATTCTAATTAAGCAGAGTGTAGTTGAAATTTTAATAGCATAATTGTAGGCCTAAAGCTTGGTTGTGTAAATGCCAACAATACGGTATGTCGATGTATCTATTTCACAAATTTCCGATATTGTATGCAATTTCAACCCGTGCACGCACGGGTCAAAGTCTAGTTTATAAAATTGAAATTGAGGTTAAAAATGGGTTCGGAACAACGCCATAAGGTAAAAGCAGCTACCTGCGCCGTAGTCGATACTGGTATGTTTTTACTCAGATGAGCTATATGGGGTTCACTGCCCTGTAATTAAATTCTTTATTATTTTATGCCTGCCCAACCCTTCCTATCATAACAATTGCAATTTACGATTATATCCATCTTCCTGTGTTGACAGCATTCATCGATTTAAAAATATTCCACATTGAATTATACACAATCCTTTTCAAACTTTTTTCTATAAACCCCTTTTCGTAATTGCTGATGAGCATGTTTTTCAATTAACACTTCATGGTGACTTCAATGGAAATGATCAAAATATTTAAATAGGCATCCATTCAAGTATAGAACATTGCTAAATAAAATGATGTTTATCAAGGAATCAAAATGATGTGTGGAAAACTTTTGAGTTCAAACTCATTTGATATAACGATACTACTCTAATACAAAACAGTAAATTACACAGTTCGACTTTAGATATTCAGTTTAAGTTTACCAGACCGGAATGTTCCTCCGAGATTTTTACATCAAGCTTGACGTCAGTTGTCGTTGTTGTCGATGTTGTTCTCATAATACTAATAAAAATTGACCTTTATTATAAGTATGTCGTTAGAAATTAATGTAAGCAAGTTAGATTAGTATAGTTACATGCAGCAAAACAAAAGATTTTTTTTATTTCAAAAACGTTACTTGTTGGAGATGACCTTGTTAATGTTTTTGCATTGACAGCTGTTGCTAACACTTTGACTAGACAATCTTGCAACATACAAAATAAAATACAGCTTAAGCACATAGTATTTTTCTTTCATTTTAATTCGATCACTTAGAAATTTTAAATCCGATTAAATATTGAATCCAACGCAAACCATAAGGATTGCAGCTTAATAATAAACAGAAGTTAAAGAAAAAACAAACTATAAATCAATCGATTGAAACTACATGTAAGCCTCACGTTCCCGCAACCCGATAGGCCCCACCCTATAGATATCATATAAATATCTGGGACAAGCATTAGTCAAGATTGGATCCTTACAATTTATACCCGATTACGTCTTAATTAACATGAGAAAAATATACTAAATGAATAAATTCAGTAGATTGAAACTTTATTCTTACTATAATCAAAGAAGAAGGCATTTGCCCTAAAATTCAGAAGTTGTTTAAATCTCATAAAAATACACATATGCCATCTTGAACATGTGTGTATATAAAGTACCAAGTTATACACTTTTATCTTGTTTCAAAAAATAATTACAAATTAATTTTTGGTCAAAAATGATGAAAAATGGCACATTTTCTCATAGTTTTTTGAAGTGGAAAATGTGTCCGCAGCCGTCGCCCACAACGAAATTAATATATTTTATGTGATATCACATGATAAAGTTATTTTGTGAGTTTTATCGTGGGCGACAGCTGCGGACATATTTTTCTATTAAAAAAACTACTAAGAAACTGGTGTCTTCTGCTCATTTTTATGAAAATTACAGGAAAATGTACTGCTTGTGACGTCACAATTAACCTTGTGAGCGTCTAATCGGTTAACTATTTTAGATCTTTAATTTATAGGTATTCTTGTGTAAATAAATGTTACATTTCAATTTCCTGTGATATTTTTTTAAATCACTCTAAAACAGGGCAAAATATGACTGAAACTGTACCTGGTTATTTATTCCTTACAGATAAATACAGTTATTGGGAATAAATTAGTGTAATTAAAATCTAAGAAAATAATATGCATTTTTTTCAATACATCATGACTTTGATACTTTATTTATTCCTGAGCATGCGCTCTTGGCCTTTTCATTTCAATCCTAGACCGAGTGGACACGAAAATTTCCCTCCCACCCCTCCCCTAGATATTATGGTTGGTTTGAACATATTCCTTGTTTTGTATGTTTATCAATAGCTATTCAGATACTGTTTGCTGCTGCGTATTTTTTTTCTATTCCAGCTATCGTCATGGCGTTTAAAAACTTGTGAAGAAATCCATGGTTGTGGTGATCAGGACAGTTACATTGATGAGAGTGTTCGCGCAATTTTGACATATAACTATTTGCTGAGGGATACTGTTGTCTCCAGGTCCCCCAGCTCTGATATGGTTTGTTAAATGAATATTTTGTGAATGCTATGCTGTCAAAAGCTTACAAGTAGTAAGATCGGTGCATAGAGTATGAACCTGCAAGTGGCATGTAAACTGTGAATGTTGATATGAATAAAAAGCCATGACAGTTCCGCCATATATGTGTTTGAGTAATTTTCTCACATGTCAGGTGTGAAGTTGGATGAAGTAGAAATTTAATATAAGATCAAAAAGTGCGCAATATCTATATATAATTGTGCAACAGTGGTTCAATATTAAGGCATTTCGAAATAACTTTAAACGGAATTTAGACAAGTAATTATAAAAGAACACTTTTAAACTCGAGGAAAATCGTTAGCCAATCTTATTATAAAAATTCAAAATTCAGATAATTTGTCTGTTTGTGGTTAGATGGGAAACTAGTATATGAATGTCACGAAACTGATAGTACTCAGAAAAAAAGAGAAAATGCTGGTTGCGTGATCGCTTTGTTCAAAATGTTTTACTTATGACGTGACTTCAGCGTTACGGTAGCTCTTTTGCCTCTACAAACAATTAATCATTGAAATCTGACTTGCTGTAATGAAGAGATAATGATATGCGATATACACTTAAATTCAGTAAAAGAACATCTTTATCCTATTCCATTCACAAAACATTAAAAAAAAACCTACTAAGTATATGGTCTAATCCAAGAAAATGGTATTTATACCTCATCTGTATGTTTTATGCTTGCGCTTACTATAGCGACTAGAGAATAAAACGTCACACGTACGACATTTTGTGAATAACCATATTCTTACGAAAAAATCTTACGTCAAACTTACGTCTACAATTAAACGTACGATTTCTGTGAATAGATCCCCTGATTTTTTTTAAGTTTCTTTTTTTTTTTAGAAAAATAGTCATAAAAATTATTATACCATATGATTTGTTAAATTACCAGCATAAAACGGTAATAGGAATAGACCAGTATTATTGGTCTATTCTTATTACCGCTTTTTATGTACTCGTAACTATTACGCGTATATACTTACATGTATTATAAGAACGAGATTAAGATTCCGTTAGTAGCTATATAGTTAGCAGGCCTAACGATATAGAGAATAAGAAATTTTTATTTTTAAAGGATCCATGGGTAAGAAAGTGCAAGTGTAAGACTTGGAGATATGACCGATTCAGACTGTCTCGAAAGACATGTTTCCCTTCAGAGAAATAGCCCAATCACCAAAGGATTGAATGTGTCATGCATAGTGAAGTGAATGTATGCAGCCCATGCACGTGTAGGTTGCTTAAATATCCTTTTCCTTCCTTTTAACAATAACATATCAGAGAGTAAAATAAAATTAAACAATTTTAAATGCTGCTTCATTATATGAACTCGATTTATTGATATTTTTTTTGTATATTTTCTCGGTCAATTACAGTCCTTATTAGTACTGGAACTACTGAGTATCCCTTCCCTAATCACAGTTCCTCGTTTAATTAACCCCAATAATCAAAGGACCGTTTAATTGAGATCGATAAAGTTCCCTTTAATGCGCGATTTTATTTCAATACGAGAAATGTTTGCTATTAACCAATATCCGTCTCGGATAATGTTTACTTAAACAAACAGAAGTATTGGTCTAATCCAATAATTCAATTAAGTTGTTGTCTTTTATTTAATTATATTTACAAACTTTTGTCTTTCTATAAAGACACTATATGCATCATTTATGAGATCGTGGCTCAAACGCATATCCTACAGATACATGTAAGCAGTATGCTTTAGAAAGTGCAAAAACTTTAACCGCGTTTTTTTTTCGAATGGTGTTTTCGAAACAATCAAGATCCCAGAACAAATTTTCTTTGTATTTTTTTTAACGCAGTACATGTGGTTATGTGAAGGGCCTATCGACGAGAAGTCCAAACAAGGCATTTCAATCAACATCATGCACTTGACAGATTGACGCACAAGTCTGAACATTAATATTTAACCGCGCCTACTGTGGGGTTTTAAGAACAATTTAAGCCTGTCAATTAATGGCATAATTGGTAGAGTTCGCAGTTCTGTCCAGATACCCGATACTTCCACAAAGTAATGGTCGCTCGATTGACTGCCTCTGCTAGTTCAGATGAAAACAAAGATATGATTCATTAATGTAATGTCTGTGCGTTAATAGTTTGATTTGTTTCTTTGGAAATCATTTGATTGATTACAACACTGTTTTAGAAAGTCACAACTTATCTTCAATACACGCATGCGCAATGAAGGGTTTCGCACCTTTGATTCATATGCATTGACGACCTTTCTTTGGAAACATCTTCGAAACAGCGGGCTATAGGAACGGCCCATCGTATACTACACCAGTTGATTAAGAGCCGCTCTGGTCAAACGTGTAATACTTTTAATTCTTGTGTAGTTGAAAAGAGGGTGAACAATTTAATAGATAAATAGAGAGTTCGCGACTTCGAAGCACAAAAGAAAATTAAAAAGATGGCAATACTTGCGATTTAAAAACCAACATAAATAAAGATTAATCTGCAAGAAGGAGTTCAAACTAGACGGCGATCCATGCATACAGGTTAACCTACATCAAAATAGGTTAAATAACACTCGATTGGGAAAAAATGATGAGGACTCATTGCTTCGTTCTGTGGCTGGTGTTCCTAGATGGTTACTTCTCGGCTAATCTCGCAGACGTAGAGAACCTGTACAGTACTTTATTAACCAACTACAACAAAAACGTACGACCACTGACAACGACGGGCGCGCCTCTCTACGTGAATGGTACGTTTAACCTTGTAGGGCTCAAGGAATTCGACGAAGTGAACGGCAAGTTTTCATTGGTCGGCTTTTTTACTTTTACGTGGATAGATTCACGATTGTCTTGGAATCCGAGTTTGCACAATTCTATTTATACTATGGAGCTGCCGGAAACAAAAGTATGGATTCCTAATTTGATGATTGGAAACCCTTATGACAAAATTGAAACTTTGGGTAAAGGAATATTACCTGTCACATACGTCTACAATGGAGTGGCCTATTGGTCACCAGGTGACGTCATATCAAGTGGATGTGAGGTCGATGTGACGTATTACCCGTTTGATACGCAAAACTGCAATGTGATGTTTATGTGTTGGGGCTACACTCCAGCAGCAGTCATTACAACTGCTCAAACTCCTGAAATCCAGACGGCTTATTTTTCTGAACATGGAACATGGGACATTATCGAAAAAGAGTTGAAAACCTATTTAGACTCCACCATTTCCTACATTAGCGTTGATATAAAAATGAAAAGACGCCCGGCCTTCGCTGTCATCAACATTGTCCTTCCGATGGTTTTCATGGTGGTTCTGAATTTATTAGTATTTATCTTACCAGTGGATAGTGGCGAAAGGGTATCTTATTCCATCACCGTGCTCCTGGCCATAGCGGTGTTTCTAACTCTCGTTGGTGACAATTTGCCAAAAACGTCAACACCAACAGCGTTGTTGTCATATTTTCTTCTCGGGGATCTGTTTCTGAGCTCTGTGATTTGTTTGATTGTAATTTTAGGCTTGACATTCCATCACAAGGATGACTCGGAAACTCCCGTACCAAATCGTGTCGCAAGAGCAGTGAAATTTTGTTGTTATCGAAAAGTTTGTCGTTTCAAGAACAAAACAACTGTAGAGGCCTTTAACGAAAATGCTGGAAATAAATCAAAGATTCCAGATGATGACGACGACGACGACGAGGTAGTAGTGACGTGGAAAATGGTGTCTAAGTGTTTTGATAAGTTCATGTTAACTTTTTCCTTTCTGGCCATCACCGTACAAACAGTGTTGTTTTTTGTCATGACTATGTAATAGAAATTTATGATAATGAAAGAAAATGTGGATGTTTATGAATTACGTTGATATCTTGTTGCTCAAAGCAATCTATCAGTAATCTATATAGTAATCATTCTAATTTCATCATCCTACCCTCATAATTAAAAAACTTGCAGTTTTTCATCGCATTTGTTAGTATCATTCATAATAACAATGTTTTCAAACATAGAGAACAAACTGTATCATTTTAAAGTTCTAACTTAAAATCTTTTTTATGTAATGAAAACTAACAATGATTATTTTGTATTTGATTTCCAACAGTTCTACGAACAAATTCAACGAGAAAAACGGACACTTGTTATCAGCAATCCTTTGTCAGAGAAATTTTATTTAGTCGAATATGTACGGTTGAAGTTTTTAAAACCGCTCAATATCATTAATCTGTTAAGTGGTTTTCTTTCTTGCAAGCGACTATACAAGTAAACAATATCTTCCGGGAATTTCATCTAAAAGACAAAAATTATAATCTCATCAAAGATGTGATCAATATATGTTCGATCGTGCAAAGGAAAGCAATGCTTCTGCGATCAGTTTCACTCTCACGCGGTCACGTGACGCAACAAAGCCGAAGTTATTTTAATTGATATCTTGTATTCGTTTACTCATCTGGCATTGCAAACTCTAAGCTTCTTCCAAACCATTCAACATAATGTGTACTTAAGCTCGTTTATTTTAACAGTAGCTTTTCAATTTCTTAAGAAGAAATCCATTATAGTTGTCAAACTGAGTTAGAAACTATACTAATTACAAATATACCCTTCATTTGTATGGCATTTGTAACAATGTTTCAAGTACCTGCTTCAGACAGGATAAATAAAGAGACACAAATGTTCCATATAGCATATATACAGATCATTAATGTACAAACTACATGTGTATAATATGTTGTCAATGGTATGGTATATGGTATATATGTATTGATTCGTAGTACATGTTGCTTTGAAATTACACAACATTAAAGACACAAAGTGTGGTGGTTTGGTTTTAACATATTTTATTGCATAAACATATACAATGGTTCGAACACAAGTTCTAACAACTTACGAGGTTCTGACCAAGTATGATATGTGGTGTTGAAGTGTAACCATGGCAACATTTATTATTTATATATCATTTTCTTTTTTAAAATGATAGAGGTACGAAACTAGTCTTGTTTGTGAATGATTTTTTTATTTTCGTGAACAGTTTTGTCAGTAACGTTACTAAAAATGTTTGAGAAAATTTATTCAGTATAAATTCTCTGTTACTAAAATAATTTTATGCACTCAAACACATTATTTAAAAGGTGAATTTTTATATCTAATAATATCATTGACCCACGCTGAGTCTTCCTTGCGCGATCTTTTGTTTCCTCAATTGTATGTGTGCATGTAAAATTCTCTGATTATAGTGATAATTACGTAATTTTCCTTATTGAAGTACCTGTATATAGTTTGTGAAGTGTAACGATCAAATACAATTAATATTTGTTATGAAAAAGATGCGCCAAAGTATTTTCAATGAAAATAAAATGACAATTAACAATGGTCGAGACAGGTCCGTTAGTTTTAATTACATCTGTACCGATGTAGGCCACAGAATCAATTGAAAGCAAATGAACTTTGTTGTCTCAATTGATTTGTTGCCGTGTGTAATCTATTAATGAACTACAAATTTGGGTTTGTATTGGTATTGAACGAATCGCATGTAATCGTTTACTCGTGTAACATGAAAAAAAGAAGTGTTTAACTTTGGGACATTTTATGATCTTAGTTTGTGTACTGAATTTCGCTGATAAGGCCGAGGTTGTTATGCACTTTGTGTATATATAAATTAAAGAACTTCGATGCTCCCGATTACACTACTGGGGTCCGTTGTAACATTCAAAATCAGAATTTAACAATTTAAATTTATCTAAAACAGGTTACAAACTATAAAGAATTTAACACTTGATTTAACTTAAAGCTTTAAAATTGTCTGTACATGTTCCTACTACAAAAATCAAATATCTCGATCGTTATTTGCTTAATTAACGCAATCTACGTAATTCATGTTTGCTTCCACCATAAAAATATATTATACTTTATCCACATGCCTTCTTCTACTACACACTAGTTCAATATCTGAATATATTTCAAAATTATCAAACTTCCTGAAGCTTTTTCCCGTCAAATATAATGTTTGACGAAGTTTTTTTTAAATCTATTTCAATGAACATCCCCAAAGGTTGTTTTATCGAAATAGCGTAAAAATATTTTTCGAGGGATTTTTTTAAATAGCTTTGCTAAAAGTAGCATGCAATATTGTTGGAGTTCCTCTATTGGAAATAGTACAAAACCACGGGCCCACCCACATCAAAAATAAACACTTTTGATATCCAGCTGTTGTCTTTGAATCTTAAAGCTTATGTAAATTAAATCTGAATTACAGTAGATACGTAAACCTATATATTTTCGGGGGGGGGGGGTCGGTTTAGAAATCGTCAACACGTCCTCTGATCATATTATGGGTGAAGTAATCTCTGTTCAAATTATTACTCATGCCCAATTTATACAAATATGACAAGTTTTTGACCAATTTCAAGCAGAAAATAGCATACTAGTAGTAAATGATAACACAAGAGATGCAATCGGTTCCATATGAAATATAGCTTCAATCAATTTGATGCAAGCCATTAAAGGAAGATATAGGCCGGTGTTGTATAGTACCCTTTCCCCTTAGCCATCTTTCCCGCCGGAAAAAAGGCTATATAGCAGTTTTCCCCTCCGGAAAAATGACTATATAGTAAATGTTCTCCCACGGAAAACTGGCTATATAGTAGTATTTCCCTTTTTTATAGCTAGATTACCCCCTCGGAAAACCTACTACATAGTAGAGTTTCCCCCTTTCTTCCATTCCGGTCACATTTATGGCGGGCCATTCATGACAATATTTCGCAATTGATTACTCACAACGAAAGGTAAAACTCACAATGAAAGGTAATAAATTTTTAGCTCCTCTCAACGATCTTATTGACCAATCCTTAATTTGAAATGTATCTTTTGAACGAAATGAGGTCAAAAATTTATTACCTCTTTTATCCCCAAAAATCTTTCTGTTTGAGGTAAAAACTGTAATTTTGTTTTTATTTTTTAAACTTTCCTTTCTAATTTTGTATATCTAGCGACTTGGTGCAATGATGGAATTAAAAACTGTAGTTTTTTGTGGCTCCGCTAGGTAAGGTTTGAAGCTAAGGAGTACTATTGATTTTGTATTAATTAAACAACGAATTTACAGTAAAGTAAGATTTCAGATGTTTTCATATCAAGCGGTTTGATTTGTTTTTCAAGCAGATCATATAAGAAATGTAAGGTTATACAATGGTAACAATTTATAAGCGAGTAGAATTGCATTTAGTTGGTTTCTTTGCTGGATATACGCGTGGTTAGTGTCATGTTGTAAATTTTGAATTTACTGGGTGGGTGTAAATACAAAATTTACAAGTTGTCATGTTGTTAATTGTGTATTTACACCCACCCAGTAAATTAAAAATTTACAACATGACATTAGTCATAGTCATGGGTAGAAAATCTTTAGTTTGAACAATATTTTATTTCAAAATGAAATAGGATCGGACAGCAGGCATAGCCTATTATTGTCCCCTCCTTACAAACAAGATCACGATAACATTGTGTAATTTGATTAATAATACAAATACGGTGCGTGAAAAAAAAATGATGTACAAACAAAAAATGCATAGACAACAGGAATTAATAAATAAAAAAGGAACAATTTAAAAGAGAGAAAATAATAATAAAAAAAAAAAATAGAGAAAAAACGAAAACAAAAAAATCAAAGAAGTAATAAAATAAATCCGCAATACAATCCTCTTTCCCTTTGTACGGCATATTTTGGACAAGAAAGAAAAAAGTGTTCAGTATCTTCATATGAAAATTTACAATACTTGCAAGATGGGTCTTCATTGAAGAAATCTTCATATAAGTGTTCATTTAAGTTACTTGCTTTGTTTATCAATTGACAATGTACTATATTTTCTCTTATGGGTCCATGGTCAAACAGTTTGTTTTTCTTTGGAAGATTTTCGTTGAGCTTTGATTTAAATTAGGCAACTGAAGAGCAATCTTAAGTATCTTTGGTAATTCATTCCAAGCTTTGATAGTAGATGGTAAAAAGCTATTGTAGTGTGATGTTGTTTTGGAAATATGAATTCTATCATTATGTCATATTATTTGTACTCAAATTATAATTATTCTGAAAATACATAAAAGTTCAACCATATCTCTAAGTTACTGAGGTGCATATCCAATACTAATTTCATAAAATAAGACTAATTTTTGGTTTTTTACGACTTTAACTCAATAGCTCCCAACCCAATTCTTTATACAATGTTGATCTTGAAGAATTACATGCATGTAATAATTCTTCCAGCTTCAATTTGGACATCTAATAATTTACAGCTGTGATCAAAACAATTATCTCATATAATGTCTCCATATTCTAAGACTGGTTTTGTGAATGCTAGGTAGATTTTAATCAAAGATTTCCTATCGACTTTATTCATTCGTAAAATGTTAAGGCGCCTACAGGCTTTTTTATAAACTTCTTGTAAATGCATGGTACATTTACAATCTGATTGAAATAAAATCCCTTAATGTCTATGTGAATATTCAGTACGAATAATAGGACCATTTATACCAAATGTTATATTAGGATAAATTATTTTTTTTCTAGTAAAATCAACATTCACTGTTTTGTTTTGATTAAAATCCACAACTCAGAGAGACGAGACAAAAACTCCATATGCAGGTGATGAAGGTATATTGCTACATAAGAAAGGAAAGTTGACTATAGAAAAATTGAAGTCATCACGTTTATCATTAAGTTTTGTTGTTAGGTTACCATCAATGTCCATTTCAAGTACAATATCCAAATATGAAACAGATGACGCTGACTCTGTGGTACTTTTTTTTTCAAGTTCACTGGGATATATCGAGTCGATAGTCGATCGATAGTTAATATTTTGGTAAGGAGTAAATAAAGAGGCTTGGTAGAACATTTACTAGAACCCACTATATACCTTTGTTTGTAAGGATTTTTATGAAGTTTAGGTATCTAATAAAGGTAAGGTAGTTCAAATTGATTTTGGTTGTTGGGAATATTGAATTCTTCTGATTAATGATGATGATTAATATGATTAATGATTCTTCTTTGGAAAGAGAGCTATGAGTATAAGTACTAGTTGTATTTTCACTTGCGGAATTAAATCCAAGCTCTTCTAATATTAAATTTATATGATGAGCCTTACAAACGAAGACAATGCTGTTTCCTGCTTTGTCAGCAGGGACCAGTCCAAACTGATCGTGTAGTCTATCTAATTATTTTTTCACATCTAAATTATCAAATATAAAAGGATAGATGGTTTTCATACTGCGCTTTAATCGCTTTAATACGATATTTTAACATGCAGCGAACACTTGTAGTCCATTCTGACAACGTGTCAAGGTCTTCTCTTTCATGTTGGTCCATCGTCTGGCGCATTCCTCCCTAAATTTTGGACCTTTAAGAATAAATGATTTAAGGTAATCATTGTTCACTATACATTTATTTACCTCGCCAGTAATGGCATGTCCAGCAGGACTATTATAGTTGAAGGGTGAAGAAGAACAAGAGCATGTTGGAGGACTACCTTTCAGGTGCTCGATGTCGAGGCATTCTAGAGTTTTTTTGGTAATTAAAACGTTTGGAAGCAATGGTCCATGTATTATTGTGGCTAAAAGCTACTATGTGGGAAAAGCTGCTATACAACACCGGTATTAAAACACTTAGTATTTTTAGTAGGGCATTGTCTGATTTCAAATAAATCCTTGTTAATACATAACTTGTAGCTTATATTTTATTTATACAAGATCTTAGGTTGAATTCATTTTTACAAGCTTTTTAAAAAAATATTATCAATATTTGGTTTGATATATGAAGTTTATTAAATTTCATAGAATTATTACCATCAAGATAAGAGCATATAGTTGTAATACCTCCAAGCTTTGCAATTGCAAATTTTCTACATGTAGCCAAATGCATTCAAAACAGCCAAATGATCAGCAAGTTTACAAGTCTACAAGAGTTGTCGTTCTTTGTACCAAAAACTTACCCTGATAAATAGAATAACTTGAAAATTACGAAATAAAATTATGTGAAATTTTCAATATTCCATTTCTAAACGTCAAAACATTAAATTGGTATTTTTCTGCGCGTGCTTAATATGATTGACACTTTTTTGTGATTTGTATTAGTCTTGACGATAGTTTAAAAAGAAAAACATTTAATTAATTGACATTGCCAATTATGACCTTTGAGAAAACAGCCAGAGCCGTTGGAATATTGGCGTTACCATTGCTTCTACGACACATTGTACTCACTTTAAATTTGCTGTTTATTTTGTCGTCGACATTGTTTAAAATTTTAAGCAATCCGAAGGAAACGCTATTTTAATTTTCCTATTTCATATGTGTAAAGTAATTTTAATCGGCAACTTAAAACAATCTAAAAGCTCTGAGCGAAATTCAACCAAACCGGAAGTGTTTGTGATATTTAACAATGGTCAAGGTCTCGAGTTGTAACCAAAGGTCAAGGTCAATGCATTTTTCTTAACTTTTTGAAAGTTAAGTGAAAATCAGTAACCCCGACGACACGACAAATAAATGTGCTTATTTCATATTATAATAAATACATCATACTGGGTGAACACTTAGAAGTTTTGTTGAGTGTATATGATGCTGTGGGACACTGGGATATAAAGAAAAGACAGAACTCCGATTCAATAACAGACTGATTTATTCTACAAAGCCCCAGTACTTCGTAAAGTACAAACAAATCTAAACAATACTTTAACACACCTACATTCTCTCTCTCTCTTTCTCTCTCTCTCTCTCTCTCTCTCTCTCTCTCTCTCTCTCTCTCTCTCTCTCTCATGAATGCCATCTTATTTCTTGGACGGAATTTGATCACAGATTTGAACAAAACATGTTGCACAACAAAATAAACACCGAATGAAGGCACCAAAAAACAAACAATTATAACTGTAGGCGATCCAAATAGAGAGAATGCAATTGTACATGTATTTATAGACACAGTAATTACTTCCATAATGATTTTTGAGAAATATTTTCACTAATATACCTACAACTTGAGCAACTAAACCATACTATTTTCTGTATATTAACACCCCAAAATATATACATATCCATATATACATAAATATGCATCCTAACAATTAATTAGGATGAGCTATTAAATTGAAATTATTAATGTTAGATATTAGTACTGAGCAACATACATGTACGTTAAAACATCAACAATACGATTAGCACTATCACAGATTAAGCCACGTCACTTTCTATTGTAAATGTGTAACCATCCACCCCTTTCACGTCGATCCTCACTCAATTTTTAAGACGCGTGATTTTACACTTAATTATAGATCCATGCAGCAAAAAAGAATAATTTGTGGAGGAACAATATGTTGGCCACTGCCATATAATGACAAAGAAATATACAATAAAACAATAATGGAGAGGGGGTTTATTATAAACCCTGTGGACATCAATATCGCAATTTTATGATTGCGTACAACCAGATAACAGTATACACGTCCCTAGTACAACTTTGTTCATGTTTTAACGTGAGATTCTACAATGCGGATTATGAAGTACATATACACAACCTGGAACGTATACAAGAAAGGGACTAGTTTAGTACTGTTTTAGACAAAATGGCTACAGATAACACTTAGTCTAATGTTTGTTATTCCAGGTACTAAGTACTCAGTATTGCAAGGTAGATACATATTTATAGACAGAATTGCAGAGTGGCAATGTTTTGTTACAACTGACCATGACAACCAAATTACATAAAGCTAACTTCTAATACCGCACTGTTCTACAAGTAAAAATCTTTGACTATAACCAATAAAGAGAGAGAGAAGATCTAGATGAACATTGGGCAGTTATGCACCTAGTAGAATGTTAAAAATCGTCGTCTAGACTAGAGGTAATCAAATCCTTTTCGCCCGAATTTGCAGGATCGTCGAGTCCAGATCTGAAGCTTTCTTCGTCCGGTGTTTGCGTGTCTGTACTCCACTCTTCCGTTTGGAACACCTCGGGAGCTTCATTAAACGACACTCTTTTGCTGCTCCGAGTCGTATTTTCGACGTCCAGATTAAGAATATCTACATTTTGAGGACTTTCGGTATCATTCTCTATTGTCTCTGAACTAACGGCCTCTTCTTCCTTTTCACCCTTTGTTTCATCGGTTTCCTTTTCACTCTTTGTTTCACTGGTTTTGTTATCGTCTACCACTGAGTCTTTGGCCTCTTCTACTGAATCATCTTCTTCTTTTTCATCTATCTTTGGAAGATTTTCGTTTTCCGTTTTATAGTCATCCGCTTCATTTGAACTTTCTTCGTGATCCGATACATCATCCTTCTGAGAATCCTTCGTAAAATCTAAATCAAGCTTTTCGATTTCAGGAGTCGCTTCAACATCTTCTGTCTTTTGATTTGCCTCCGAATTGTCATTCACAATTTTGTTTAAATTATCAACTGAGCTAAATTGAGTCATAAACACTGAATCTTTTTCAGAATCAGCATCGTCCTTTTCTTCTCGCTTTTCTGATTTCAATTCATTGCTGTCGGTTCCACCATTTTCATTATCATTGCTTTCTTTTTCCCTGATTGGCTCGGACTTATCCCCGGCGTCACTTGCTGGCGGACTGGTCATACTCACACACGTAGCTGGATCTGGAACATCGCTACCCTGGGGTTCTGGTCTCTCCTCACTCTCCAACCTTTCCCAAACCTGCTCCGCAAACAACTTCCTCTGTCTGGAAGCTACGTGCTTTGGGACACCAGCGTCTGGAGGGAACGGGAGCTGGAATGGATTAGACGTATTCTCTTCATTCATCACATCCTCTAACTTCGGAACCACAGCCTGACGAGGTGATCCTGAGGACTTCTTCGGGGGCGGGACCCGGCCAGCTGGAGCTGTTTGGGGCCGCCTTGCACCAGATGGAGGACGTTTAATGGCAGTTCCTGAGACATTCATCTGACCTGATGTGCTTGGTGTGGTGGACCTGTCAGATTCCAAACGATAAGAATACCGAACTTGTTCATCTGCTTCTTTCTCTTGTTCTTCTGATTTGAAATCTCCGCCTCCAAATTTTTTGTTCAATTTATCATCAATTCGTTTAACTCCAGTATCGATCCTCTTTTTGCCCTCCAGAACGTTGTGTACCCTTTTCTTGGCGATATCTGGAATTATCTTGTTAAGGTCGGGGTCTGACTTGGACATTTGCTCTTTCTTTTGCAGTTCTTCCAATTCCTTTTTCTTTTGGTCTTGTTTTCGTTTCTGTGTCACCCATTGGTCGTATGACATTCGGTTTCCCTCGGCACTCCTTGATCGTGACGATGATGCTGTTTTGGGTCTCTCTCTGTCCGTTTTTTGACTATCCGGGTTTTTACCATTTACAGCGAGTTTTATTCTCCCCGCAACGGGTCTTTTGTAAATGAATTTCGAAGACGGTGGATGAGGAGTGGCCGTTAACGTCGATTCATTTCCTGATTTTCTCGACTTTTCCCGTAGATTAACATTTGTTTCAGCTGTCCCTTCCACTTTCACACCACCAGCAGAAGTTTCTCTATGTTTGAGAGGTGCAGATTCCGGGCGTATATTCTTCTTTTCGTTTTTCTCTTCATATTCCTTTAAAATACGCTTGTGTTCCTTCCTCTCTTGTCTTTTCAGTTCAGAAAGCTCCTTGTTTTTCTCTTCAGCCCACTTTTTATACACCTTCTGAGCTTCCATCCTCTTTTCAAACTTTTCATTGGCTTCCAGCACCATCTTCTCCCGCTCTGCCCTCTTTTTCGCCTTCTCCTCTTTCAGTTTTCTTCTGTGAAGCTTGTCTTTCTTTTTCAGCCACTCCCGTAACTCCTCTTTGCTGGAGTACTTGATGTGGTAGTTTAACTTCTCTTGCTCCTGTAGAGTCCTCGGTGTGGACATTGGCGTCGAGTGGTCACTTTTTAATGTAGTGGCAGTGGTCTGGGAGTGGAATGAGGAATTGTCTATCGTAGAGTCTGAGTTTTTGCGTTTCGACTTTCTCTTTCGAGGTTTAGATGGGGGATTTTCGTGATGTGGGTTTTTGGAGTAATGGATAATGTTTTGCATGGATCGGTATGCCATATCTGTGGATTTATTGGATAGTTCACCTACAAAAAAATAAGCATCGACATCATTAGTGTTCTTTTTACGCGTACCGATAAAAGTATTTTAGAGATTTTAATACCGATATAATTGCATTTAGACTATTATCAATATCTATATACATTTAAGACAATAAAAACAGTTTTATAACATAAAATTAATTTTTATCTGCAATTTATTTCAACATATATATATAATACAATTATAATCTTCCAGATCAGGCACCAGATGAATCTTAAAAATGTAAAGCAGTATAGCACTTTAAAACACTCGGTTTTCCTTTTCTTTCACGATTGCTAAGTCCTTTGTCAATATTTCAGTCTGAAACCATTTACCTTCGGCTGTCCGATCAAGATAAAACAGTACAGGTAAGCAACATGGCAAATCCCCAAAACTTCACACAACCAGTGTTTTTACAAGGGACAGAGCCTCCATTCCACTATATTAAATTTTGCTGTCATTTTGTTTACTTTCTACTTTTAAAAGCCGTTTCGATTTGGAGGACTAATTCATTGGTTTTTGCATTTGAATAAAAGTTCAAATAACATTAGTGCATTTAAACACTACTAAGTCAAATAAATTATATATCCAAACGTCAAAGTGAATTTTTGACAAAAACAATCTTTAAGGTTTTGTAAAAACGTGCTAATAACAACTTAAAGAAAATGTTTTTTTTAAAAACTTTCTATAAATAAACATAGCAAATTAACGTTGGAAACGTTTATAAGCCGCCTGGTGGTAATATGGCTGTCCCCAATACGTGTAACACTACTAAAAAAATCCTTCCTGCTGAGCATACTCTTTCTTCATTATTATTATATGTACTGTATATGTGTGTAAATCTATTTAGCGATACTTACTGTTAAAGCTACCTCCAGACAATGGCCTCCTCCTGCTGTGTGAACTCTGATCCAGATGACCTTTAGTCCTCAGCTCCTGAGACATGCTTCTGGGCAAAATCACACCAGGAGGAGCTAACCCATGGCTCACCATGTGATACTGCTCACGCAATGTTTCCATCTGACCAATATATTGTCTAGTTATAGTGTTTGTCTTGATGGTCTTTCCCTTCATTATTTCCTCCAGTTCCCGATACTTTTGTCTTAGCCTTTCCTCAATAAACACATCCGGATTTATCTCAATTGATTTGAATTTCCTGATCTGTTTTCTCTTCAAAAGCTTGCCTTGCTTCTGGCCTGAGGGTGGCTTTTTCTTGCTGCTGCCCCTAACAATATCACTCATCACATCCTTATCTTTAGCTTTCACTGAACGAACTGGTAGGCTTTTCGTTGTTGATTGTGAAGGCTCCTCAGGAGATTTGGATCTTGGCGTATCTAATAGGGCTGATCTAGTTCTTGACCTTGATCTGGATCTTGACCTTGATCTAGATCTTGACCTTGATCTAGATCTTGATGTGTACTCAGATCTGGATCTGCCACTAGAACTGGAATATGACCTTGATCTAGATCTAGAACTGGATCTAGTTCTGGATCTGGACTCAGATCTGGATCTTCCACTGGAATATGACCTTGATCTAGATCTAGATCTTCGTATGGGTCTGGATCTAGATCTGGATCTTGACCTTGATCTAGATCTTGGTGTTGATAAGGACTCAGATCTAGATCTGCCACTAGAGCTGGAATATGACCTTGATCTTGATCTTATAGGCTCTTTTGAATCTTTTCCATTAGACCAGAAGCTGGATGACCCAGAGTTAGATCTGGATCTGGATCTGTTTGGAGAACTAGCTTTAGGAATAGCAATGTTCTTGTTCTGGCTTAGTTCCTTTTCTTTCTTGTCATTTTTAGATCTTTTGGTCCTATCTCTTCCTCTCTTTTCAAAACCATTTTGATTAACATCGAGGTCTCCATTGGGCTTCATCTTTTTGTCTTTATCAGATCTTTTCCTATAATGGAATAAAGTATTTTCGACTTGCAATTAGGTCTGTCTTAAAATTTCCTTTTAAATTTTTAAGAAGCAACATAACCTTATTTAAAGGAAACAACTCATTTGCCTGAACCATTAATTATGTTATTTGTTAGTACATGAACATTTAAGTCCAGAAATGACAATGTAAATTGAAAAAACAACACACTTTGTTTTCCTATCTGCCGTTTCCCTCTTTTCCTCGTCTGCAAGCACCTGATCTCTCACAATCTGTTCCAGTATATTGAGCGTTCGTTTGGATCTCTTAGATTGGGGAGCTTTCACATCAATGGACATTCTCTGATGTAGATTGAACTACCTGATAAAGAAGAAGAATTGACACATTATTGTGCAGGAATTACTTGTATGGATTTACATGTAATTACAAATGAGTTTTGCTGAAATTGTTGAATAAAAATAAAAGTTATTATAAATACATTGTAAAACAAACTGCTTTAACCTTATTCATTTAATCCTATTTATAAACTAAAAAAACTGCTTATTAAAAAGCTAGCTGAAAGAAAGACGCACTTGATGCTATTGTGATATTTACCATTTTGGTACTATTTTGTTAATTACCAAAATACAAAGCATGCATCTTAAGATTCTTTGAAATCATTTGGTTCTAAATTTAATCAGTATACTAGCACACTATAGTTCTAATCTAGGTCTTGTCAACTAGCGGTTTAAATACCAGATCTCCTGATACAATATTATATCAACACCCAGTAATTAAAACTGCCACCATTCAATCTTTTACATATCTTGTCAATTAATTCTTATCCAATACAAAGATCTTTGTTATACATTTTTTAGTAGATCTTACTGTATCTAATCTAAATAAATAAGATTGAATTTATTGAACATACTGTGACTGTTAAAAGATAAGTTTGTATTCTCATATACCTATAAGCCATGAGCAAATTTTAAAAGAAACAATATCACAATGGTTCATGTGTATTTGCTTTTCAGAGATTTCAACAAACTGAATGTCTTTTTTCTCTCTCTGTCATTTTTCTGTTACTGAAAAAGCTACATACATTATGTAAATAGAATTTTAAATTCCAACAAACGAAAACTCAACACTGCAAATAAATGTTGTGTAAATGAATAGATACAACTTGGCAACAATTCTATGTTCTCATCAAACATCCCCATTACCATCACCCCCTAACACACATACACCCCCCCCCCCCTCCATTCCCAATAACCTTAAACTTCACCCCCACACGTTGCTACTGACCCACACTCTACAAACACACAAACAGGCAGAATATAATTTATCAAGTTTGTTAACGACAAAGAAAGCAACACCATTGACTGTAAGCTTAAAGGCCATAGAGGGTGGCTATTCATGTAATGTAATTCAAATATATAACTCAGCACTTAAAACTAGTGAGCATCTAATGTGTGTATCAAAATTCTTAAAAGGTCCTTACTGAGATTCCTTTAAAGTCTAATCAGGTATTATTGTACTCTCTATCTACAATGAATATTACAAGTGATGGTAGTGGACTCCTGGAATCTTGAAATGCCTAGTATTGCAAAGTTGTTCTGGATACATTACTCAGCAGTGTTTCAGACCATCTTTGACTAATATTGCAAGTACATATAGTTCTTCATGCAACTTTTAAGTTAACTGGCGAATTTCATTACAGATCTATAATATACTCATGACAAACTCAAATCATGAATGAATTAAAATGCTCATTATTTCTATTGAAAAAAAACCCTATTCTGCTATGACTGGAAAAAAATGCAAACTTATCAAGGAATATTTACATTTTCTACTGTCTTTGTCTGTGATAACATTACGAATCAATTTTGAAGCCCAAAACCCAATAATTTCAAAAGATGAGCGACACAAAATGGGCGTGTCTTATAGCATAACGGTAAATGGTATAAAAACGGTATTGACTGCGCCACGTAGTAATTAATACATAGCATGTGCTACATGAAAAAATAATGGCTTTAATTTATGTTGTTTTAAAGTGTAGAAATTGGAAATAATATAAATATAAGTAATAAGGAATCATTCTTTGAATATTATGAGGTGATAATTTCGGTCGGAGCGTGGTCAAATCTATCATAAAGCCCTTTGGGCTTTATTGGATTTGACCATGCCCCGACCAAAATTATCACCTCATAATACTCAAAGAATGATTCCTTATTCCTTAAATATTGGGTCAATTTATTCTGTGACTAAAAAAAGCTTAACCAGTTTGGAAAATGTTTCTGCCACAAGTGATTGGTAAAATCAATATACCGGTAAGCAACATTAACAAGATTAATTATATTAGAAAAGGTTAACTTAATCCCATTATTTACAAACCTTGTAATCCTACATTACATGCACTGTAATCAATTAATGGCAGATTAGAGTAATTATCCAATACATCATATGCAAACTTTTAATTTTTATCAAGCAGCTGCTTTATATACTTAAAACGTAGAGGAAAATGGTCACCTGAGAGTCTATAGCATGAAATTAGTTGTCATGGCAACTACAACATACTACTACATCACGACACAATTAACTCTCCAGCCACCTCATTTTCAACTCCAAACCAAAGAAATTTCGAATCAATAATCATCCAATATCCACATGTAAGGGGAAAAAACTGTTCTACAATGCCATCACATTATGATTAATTTTATAGAAGCATGCCATATTGCTCAGAAAAGTACAGTTTTATGTACACATTATCTTGCACTAATTAAACACCTTTCACAATAGCTTAATGATCTGAGGTACTCTGGAGCTATTAACCTTCAATTGATGCCATTGAGATTCCCTCAAGGGATTTTAAACATTTCCTGACTTGAATTTTATGGGAAAGCAATATTCATTTGGCTAAATTATATATTAAATACGTTCATTTCTTTTCTTTAAACTCTAAAAATAAAAACTTTTGTTATTCTGTAATTCTTTATTTTCTTAAAGGAGCCTCCAATCACTGATGAATTATTAATGATTTAAATTCAGTGCATATGCATAACACAGCTTGTTTTGTTACAATCTGCATTCTTTAAATCAGTTTTTTAAGAGGACAGCAGATGAAAGAACCAATATCTGCTAAGTAGGTCTTATACAGACTAATCAACACTCCTTAACTATGCAAGCTGTCACTATAGCAGGTCTTTGAATTATAGACACAGGGATATTGGGTCTATATAAAGATGCTTGTTGTTACCATCTCAATTTTCTTGGCTTCTTATTTATATTTAATGAAATAGAAGAGGGTGGGATAACATTTGATTACAAATAACATTTTTTTAACAGAGCAGAATCTTCCCTCTTTTTTAAAGGAATATGGAATCATTCTTTGAGTATTATCAGGTGATCAAATACAGTCAAGGGTGATCAAATCCATGAAAGCCCTAATTAAGGGCTTAATGGTAGATTTGATCACACCTGACCATATTTGAACACCTCATAATATTCAAAGAATGATTCCTTATTACTTATATTTATATAATTTTCAGCAATTGTACGATCAAGTATTAAAATATAATCATTGATGACACGTATTGGACTATACATACGAAATCGATTTGTAGTGTTATCATAGACAAATACATTAAAAAAATGTAAATATATGTTAATCAAATAAATTGAACATATAACACTGTATTAAATGGGTTCATTCAATGTTCATGAAATTTATACATGTAGGTTTTATAAAAAAAAATAAAATGTTTTTATCCTACCAGTTCCTTATTTACTTACTCATTTTCTTTGACCTGAAGACCTCAAGTTCTGTATATAACTCCTCATAGTACTTGTAATTAATATGGTAAGATACATGCACATAATGAATTCCCTAATACCTGTATGTTGACCTACTTTGAATAACTAATTGGAGTGGATATACAATATCATACTACCTTGTTCATTTAAGGGGGGTGAACACAATCAAGGGGAAATACTCTGTTGGTGTATGAAAACATTCAAGGGGAAATACTCTGCTCAGGTGATTCATACAAAAGAAACAGCCTCGAAAAGTGAAGTCAGACTATATAATTAATGGGTTAGGCTTTAATATTTAGTCAGCCCGCGGGCTGACTATATTAAGTTAGGATGAAACTTCAAGTGCGCTTGCGTAAATTGGAATTCTGGGAAAAAATTAGACAGTTCGTGTTAGAAAAATTCGAAGACGTTATGAAACCGGTCAGTTTCTAGGTCAAACTGCGCATCAATGTATTAAAGGTGTCAATGGGAATCGTCTGCAGCCGGAGTCCGCGTATATCTTCCTAACTCTCTTAGTGAGATGAAAAAGTTAATATATTGGAAGTAGTTTGCCACCTGACCATGAAAATCAGATAGCTATGTCTACGAGTTACAACTTTAAATATTAAGTAGATGTGCAGTCCTACATTGCATGTACACCGCTGCACGCTTATCTCCTCACCTACCTACATGTACAGCCATAAAAATAAGGCTACAAACTAAATGTGCACCCGCATATATTGTTCTGGAAACTATTTATCTAGTATTTTAATAGATTGTGTATTCACTTTTGTCCTAAAATTAAAATTCCGCTGGCTGACTTTCTTAGCTTTTTAAAAAGCTAACCTTGTAATTTCTTATGACAGAAACAGACATTTCAAGGGGATGTTTTGTTGAGTTTTGTTGAGGTTGGAATTAAAATTGAACGATAACATTAGTTCTGAATCAATAAAGGGGGACTACTACATCTCTCAGAGAGAGAGAGAGAGAGAGAGAGAGAGAGAGAGAGTATAATCTTGTATATATCACATACTATACTACACATGCACCTGATGTTATATGGGTTTTTTTTTATGATAAAAAAAGTATTTACCCTCTACCTTTTATTATATTTAGAGGGCATATATTTTTTTATGAGAAAAATATATGATATCAGGTTTCTGTGTAGTACTATGGTAATTTAATTGTCGTTATAATTAATCATATATTCACTCGTAAATTCATGCATTTATAAGTACAATATATACATACAAGTATATATGTCATGCATTTTAATATTGAGTATAATGAGTGTTTCAAATTGACACTAGCTTACATACACACACAGCTGATACATGTGTCAGTCTATCAATGTCTATACAACATACCGAACCACGTGAAAATTCTACTTGTCAAGCAAGTTTCAACTCGAAGATCTTACTCTGAAACAATGTAAGTAATTCCAATGCATTTATAATTCAACATTTATAGTCATCTTTAATAAGAACCGGTGTTTTGTTCAGTTATTATAATTAATAAATTACTTACATTTTATCTGGTTTACTTCCATTGCGCCGTTACTACATGAAACCAGATGTAAATAATCCATTGCAATGCCGACAGACTCGTGTTTACAATGCTCCAGTGACTATTTACTTAATTTTACACACACCCTGTGTTTATATCGGTAAAAGTGTTATATCTTTTTATTTAATCTTTTAAAAATAAAGTTTAAAAAAATGTTACAATTAGGAAAATATTTAAAGTTTTCCTGGAAAACTGTTTTATTGCCAAAGTGGGTTTTTAAATAAAAACATTTTGTTTTCAATCAATCATACGAGGGAGGTAAAACTAAAAATCAGCCAGGTAAACGTCTGCGAGAATGCACGAGACCATAACTGTGTCATGACAACGTTGACACAAACCAATATGGCTGAATATATTTACATTTAGCAATACAGGTAACGTTGACATTTTTTATTTATTTTAACTAATATTAGTTTTAATAAGAAGACCAAAAAATATAATATATATACGGGTTTTTTAAAAGAAACGCACAGAACAAGACACAAGTTCTATGCGGGTTTACAGGAGCAGGTGCCCGCTAGATCACAATACAATTAAACGCGTTTAATTAATTATTAATCATCTAATTTGCGAAACCTGTGGTATTAGATGTTTTATGTACTTTCTAAACCCAACAGGGTATTTAGATATATGAATGATTAATTGATTTAGTAATTAACCGTCACATCTTTCTCCTTTCAAAAAATCAAAAAATCCTAGCTATATAAGTGCATTGATTTTTTTTTAATTCAACGTTATATGTTCATTTTTGGAGTAATTTCTAATTTCACAGACTATATATAAAGACATTCTTATTTTGACGTTGGTGAAATAATAATAATAATAGTTTCCTAATAATTATCACAAAATGAGAACTATTTAAAATTTCTTTTTCTTAAATCATCATGACATAGTTAACACTATATATGTTATATAATTTGTCCGCAGTGAACACATATATTTTCTCCTACACAGTTATGAGAATAAATTTTATTTTCACTGTCATTGTCATAAAAGACAAGTGCCTATAATGGTTCACCATAATATAAGTAAGTAAGTAATTTATTTTTATAGTGACATGTGTATTTACAGTACATTGTAAAATTGACAAAAAGAAAAACTCGAAAAGGTCAACACCCGGCCCGTCGGGCCTACACAATAATGTACACAATAATGTACAGAATACATAAAGAAAAGAACGCAATGCAAGATGGAGAAAAAACCCCAAAAGGACAAAAAAGCAAAAAATACATGTTTAAATACATAATATAAATAGATATTAAGTAGTTTTTAACTGTTAATGTTCAATGTGCTACATGTATAGTTGTATACATATGACATAATGACTTCCAAGTTGTTTTAAATGTACATACATGTATATTGTTTATACTAGTTCTTTAACTCCGATTTCTGCCACTATAGATTTTAAAGGATGTCTGTGGTAGCAATGCCAACCATAGAAGAGAGGGAGAATCTCATGAAAGATCACCGGGTACCTTTATCTGGATTCAGTCCCCGGCCCATCCAAAAACTAGCCAAGAGGAAACAACCCAGATCTGTGTTAAATATTGAGTGTAATCACTTCTTACGGACTGAGACAAAAGACTTTACCCATGGACATGCCCCCATGACCTATAAATTGTGGATGGAGGCCGGTAAGCATGACCCACCCTATCCGAACACCCCTGACCCAAATTTCAACAGTAACGTGTGGAGAAACTTTCGTAAACAGTACGGATTCAACACAACTGCTGAAGGCAGGAAAATTTCTGAAGTGCTGGCTACTATGTACCCATTGAACATACCCGCGCCTTCAAAAGTCGGGGATCATACGTTTGAAAAGTACATCAGAGAAACAAAACTGTTTAATGACGAGAAAATAGCTTTTCTTGCAATGAATCGGACAAAGGCCGATGTGCAGGAATTCAAGAGGTTGCGTTGTCGAAGTGAAGCGAGGAACCCGCCTATTGACGAAAGTGGTGAGTAATTGCAAATACCTCGCATATGTGCTGCACAAAGCTTGGTCTTTCACCTTATCTAACCGATACCACCATTACTCCCAACTTATGTAATCTATATCAAAAGCATCCTAGTGATGCAAAAAGGCACAAACATAGCTTTATTTTGTCTGAACTGTTTATTGGATAGTAAACCCTAAATATTCATTGATGCACCGCATGCTCTATTATTTGGTCCGACCGACTAGGAACGTAAATATTTCACAATCACGGTATTGAAGTGTTTCAATTAAAATGATCTCAGTTGATCCGCCTTTTACCACAGCAGTTATCACAGAATACTAGTATCAAGCCAAGTTTGTTTATTATAATTATATGGTCCATTAATATTTTGTTATTTTCATAATTCATATTTTCAGGTAATATCTTACCCCCAGAGAACTTCAAGAAATACGAGCACCGGTTTGTACCTCCCCCGCCACTGCCTCCGACCCCACCCCCGTCTAACCAGAAGATTGACTCCCTGGGTCAGCGCTACATCCCCCGTTCCGAGCCGCACCTATGGAAACTGTCCTACAAACTTTCCCATCCCCAGTACGAGAGTGTTCGAAAGGAGATCAAGAGGAGACAAGAACTTATGAGGAATCAACCCGTTGGGGTCTCCCCAAAAACCTTTCCTTCACCGCTGGTGCCATGAATTTTATTACATGCTTATGCATGTTTTTTTATTCAATAACTGTGGGGGTCTTTTGGGAGGGGGAATATCGGTACAAATGATACCGATGGTCATTCTATACTTTTAGTTACTTCTTATATTCGGAAGACATCGTTATCTGATGTCAAACTACTCGGACTTTACAATTACATGCAAGTGCTTAACAAATGTCTGTTATCATTTAATTTTGAGCCACGAAAATATGATATCCATGGAATTTGCCTTAATTTCATAAACGATTTCTATGTTTGTATTTTTTATCACTGAAAAAAAAATGCCGTTGGCCAAAACATCACTATCGTCGATGAAACCTCACTTGCCTTTACAAATCTGTTGACTCTTCGAACGAATTCACCGATAATTTCGACTTTTTAAGGATTGAACGAAGGGTGTCAACTGATGTCATAATATGAATGTAGTCTGTGATATGGTACATGTATTTGATGCTTTATTTTCTCATGATATCTTAATTTTGTAATGACGGCCTTTGAACTTTACAAGATGTGTATGTGTATTAACATGATCAGTATTTTGATATGCGCCAAAACGGTATATATATATACGCTTTGTATGTAAAGCATTTCAAGAATTACTTCTATTCAAGTCGTAATGTATTTTCAAATGAAAAAAAAAGACTTTAGATGTTACTAGTAGTTTTTTTTTCGCGTATATGTTCTATTGTCATATTTTCTTGATTTGTTTTAAGCATTTGTTACTTTGGTTGTGCAATCACTGAATGTGTAATAAAATATTAAAGAAGTTTTCTGTTAATGACTTTATAAACTAATACGCTTTCCAATAAATGATTGATTACATTACAAATACGTACTCAGTAACCAATTTGTGATCTACAGACAAAATTTTCATACAATAGTGTCATCTTCTTTTTGATGGGTAGCTATCAATTATTTGTTTACATAGAAACTGTAAATATTTTTGGTGTTTGGGTGGTGCAAATGTTTCAAGAAATACTAGTAGGGTGGGGTTAACTACTTATCTAGAGTCACACCTTATTTTGTGGGAAAGCCTTCGGTTTTTACAAAGAAAACATTTTATGCAGTTGCATGATTTTAATGTGTACACATCTGATCCATTAAAAAGAAAATTGCAACAAAACTTCCAAAGCATTGCCGTCTACGGTCAAGGTATAAAATTTTCTTTCATTGAATATATTTGATGATCTTGATTTTACCGGTGCTGAATTCGCCTACATACAGATTGCTATTAATGGTGTTCACTTGAACTGCTCTTGGGTCTACCAGTCCGCAGCAGATAAACTTTATAAAATGACCATCAACATCAATACAGTGAATTCGATTATTTTCTGAATCTGCAATTAAGACTTGACGAAGCCTGTCTGTAGTTATACCGTGCGGAGAAAATTTATTGGAAGTCGAAGAATCCTTGTTCCCATGGTAACTATACCGGAAGTCCCCGACATTGCTCACCACCTGGACAGACCTGTGAGCAGGTAAAGATACACATATATCGCCATTTCCATTTTCTGCTACAAAGATGTCTCCTCCTTTGTGATGAAACATGGCGTCTCCATTTTCGTCAAATTGAATTTCCCGTATAATGGATTTACCGCTATATTGGATGATCTTGCACTGGTCATAGTGAAGTGTCATACAAACCAACAAGTTACCAGATTTTGAAACACAAATGGCGCGCGGCGTCCATTCCTCCATTTTTAGTACCACATCAATGTCCCTGTTTGTTGCATTCAGATTCTGTCTGTTAATTGTTCTGCCTTTCCAATCACAGAAATATAGTTCTTTTTCACGGGTTACGAAAATATCGGCTGGATATTCACCAGAACTAACACTTATGCTATCTTTGATCGCACCAGAAAAATCTAGACACGACATGATGCCTTCGTACATAAAAGATGCCCATATTTTATCTGGATGACAAATACCAATGCGATTCAAATCTGCACAATTTGTATCCAATTCCATTACAACTACTGTATCGTGAAGAAAATCGGACGATTGTGGAATATCACTCCCACTAATTGAAACTGAGTTCAATTCATAAGATTCACCGGAAATCTCCGTAAAATCATGGTTTTTGTGGAGCCCAGATATTATGCATTTAGTACAAACAGCGATCTGACATTGCTGACACCTCATATCGCATTTGATTCCTGAATGAATCCCGCACAACGTGTTCGAACCGTGATACGCGTATTCAACCATATCATGTGACCTATGACCCTGTGACACGTGACTTGGCATGCAGGATTTACAGAGCTTTACGTTGCAAGTGTTACAGTAGACATTTACCACTCCTGTGGACCTGGTGCACAGTTCACACCGGACAGGCTCCTGAGCCATAACCAGCGACCTTGCCTGAGCCATTGCCAAACCTGTAACATGGAAAAATAAGCGATGTGTCATAAGCGTTTGGTTTACAAGAATTAAGGAGCAGCCCTTCAGATACTGGTCATGAAATTGTGTCATGTTCTTATATAAATGTTAATAATGTTTATATTTTTCCTAGCGTTAGATGAATTGTATAGACAATATTTTTAAAGACATCAAGAATCTTGTTCAAGGGAAAATTTGTTTTCCCCACCTGGTCATCATAAGGTAAATATAAAAAAATGATACGAAAAAAGTAAAATTTAAAATCACTCATACTATGATATCATAATTAGGTATGGGTGGATTTTCGATTTTATATTTAGTTAATATAGACATTAATGAAACAAATACTAGTGCCAATTTAAGCTTTAAAACTTCACTGTGATAAACTAGAGTAGTTCATCCATGGACTATTTGGCAAACGATTATTATTTATGATCACAAAAAAGAAACCGATTAAATTAATTTGGTACTATAAAGTTGAACTTAGTTGGTTCAGAACTGAGTACAATGAAGTTATCATTGTGACAAATTACAACCCGCTTGGTATGCGGGTTATGTATTTTTCTTCAATGCACGCAACCCAATAGATACTAACAAAATCTACAGGAATCATTTAATATATAAAAACTGAAATTAACTGGACATATAGAGGCTCTATAAGTTTTGGTATGTTAAATATAAGATAAATGTGATATCAATATTTACCAATTACGATGAGCTTGCGAAGTACTGACCAGGCTTACACATCGTTCCATCGGGGTTTTGATTTTTTTTTACATTGCATGGTATGGTGTACCTTAGCAGCACTAACAGAAATAACATCTAAACTATCATCCGACAGAAGACAAATGTCAACATGACGTAAAACTGCAGAGAGAGAGAGAGAGAGAGAGAGAGAGAGAGAGAGACTAAAATGTGCTACATTTATGATTACGTGGACATCTCTCATTAATTTGTTGTACATAATCGTTGCGATGTCCAAACCAGTAATGCATGCCCGGACCTAGAGTGGGTCGGGGATTCAGACCCCCTCCCTTAGAATTTTCAAAGTTAATAAACTTATGAGGAATAGTCATTGGACTCCCCCCCCTCCGGATCCCCAAAGGATGAACAGTCAGAATAAGGTGCAATGTATAATTTTGTAGTTTAATAACTGGTTGTTTGGCATCTTCCCAAGTCAAGAGTTTCTGATCCGCTCTACGTTTGGGGGTAAGAATGAACCCCCACCTACATCTTGTCTGAGGATCGATATTCAATTAATCAACATGTACTCTACCATATGAACTTTTAACGTTAATTTAGGTGTGGATAAGCTGATTATAACGTATTTTAAAATTCGGTTCATGCGCTATTACTGTGATATAATATCAACCCTGTCTTAAAATTTACATTTTTGTGCGAAAGAAAACACCCCTTACCTTTGATGAAGAAGTAAGTATAAAGTAATATTAGACTCTTCCCGAGGAAGACAAAACGTCGACTGCTCGTGGAACTCCGTGCTTGTTTTATTTTTCACAGTCGAGCTTTTGTCCTTCTTTCAGATTTGCTACGGTACCCTAGTCGTGAGGTAAATCATTTAAAAGACGTCTAAGGTGGTATATAGGATACCTCCATGTTGTGACGTACTATTTATTGAAATAAACAATAAAATCAAGCATAATTTTATAAATAGTTTTTTTCCCGTAATTGAGAATTACACGTGTATCAGCGTAGCGCAGTGGGTTAGAGGTGTCACTACGAAACTGTAAGTCCTGAGTTCGAATCCTGCTAGGGATTTTAACATTTTTACCTTTCCAAAAATTTTAAAACGCATTTTTTGGGGTAAAATATTGTAAAATTTGAAAATTATAAATCGGTGAAAGTATTTTAATTATACTGTACTTTAATCCACATTAATATTGACAGATGCCCCAGGCCACCTTAAGGGTCCTCCACACACCTGGGGAAAGTTCTGCATACAAGTCCATTCTTCTAAATTACTTAAGATATGGACTTTTAGCATGTGTTCGATTTAAAAATAATAAATTTTACCGCTGTTCATGAAAATAAAAGTCCCTGCTGT
Organism: Magallana ariakensis; assembly: GCA_020458035.1. Classification (NCBI taxonomy): domain Eukaryota; kingdom Metazoa; phylum Mollusca; class Bivalvia; order Ostreida; family Ostreidae; genus Magallana; species Magallana ariakensis. The sequence continues at coordinate 37,273,664 of CM035818.1, read as the reverse complement.
AATCGAACTCGGGACCTGCGGGTTGGTAGACCGAAGCAACATCCATGGCGCCACAGAGATAGACAACAGATTTTGGCGATATAAACTATTTCACAATGCGCTAAAATCACCATGTTGTGACGTTCTGTCATAAAAAGGATAAGTCACGGGGTGTCGAGGATCCTTAACTTTTTGTGTGTTTGTGAATGACATTAAATATTTTAAACTGCATTAATTAGTATCACATCTCAAAAAATATTTTCGACTGAGCCATTAAATTTATTGTCTTTAAATGATGACTTTTTCCGTTATGTTATGAATTATGACAATTGCAACAATACATCCAATGACAATGATTTCTAAAATTAGAAAATCTATTACTAGTGTACCAAAACATGTTGTTCATCTTGGTATGACGGTAGCGGTCATAGCAAATATATCACAATGAACAACTGCACCTCATTCATGAACAAGAGAAAAGCTGTCAATATGACAGCAAACCGGGTTTTCTTTTGTGTGAACAGTATCCCTAATCCATTTGTCAACCCTGAATTGATAAAGACAGTGACTACTTATCCAAAGAAATGGGGTAATCTATATGCAATATTTTTCCCAAAATAACAAAGTTCAACAGGTGATATTTGTTCCAAATATTAAAATATCCAAGTATAATGCACATCTCTGATATAAGTACCATTGATCTGCAAAACAACAACTTCCTATCTCGAAAACTGAATAAGGAGTTATCCGTACATGCAATATTATGCCAAAAAATGACTATGTTCAACAGCTGGTATTTTTATTTAAACTTTCCCAAAAATCCAAAATCTAAGTAAAATAAACATCTCTGATATGTACCATTGATCTGCAAAACACTACTCCTTTATCTTGAAACCTGTAGAAGGGGTTATCCTAAAATAGGAGTACCCTTTTGGCAGCCGCCCGCCATTTCACCATTTCAATAACCGGATTTTTCCTTTGGAAAAACCGGTTAAAAATTAATGTTGTTTTGAACGCGAAAATAATTTTTTTTTCAAATATCCTTGTGACAAAACTGCTGCTTCATTGAACTAATGAGAGCCAAGGATCTGAATATTGCTGAACAAAGCAGAACGTCCAAAGCGGAAACAACTCTCCAGTTCACGCCTGATAATGAAAATCTAACAAGTAAAGATGTTATTGTGACTTTTATTGATAACAGAATTTGTGGAGTAAAATTAATGCTGAAAATTAAGCCAAGGAACATATACATCATCTACTATTATAAAATGTGGTCTGAAAATCAACATGTTGAGTTATATGGTAAAAAACGATAAATGGAGAATTAGAAAAAAAATATGTTAAGAATTACATGTGTATTTACAACCAAAACACCGAGGTCCAAGCATATTATCATTACTTATGCTAAAGTTTTGAAATTTTCTTATCAATCAAAAAATGAGAATAATGCTTACTTCTAAACAAATTGTAACAAATTTACTGGCAAGCTTTTTATAAGAAGGAGATAATCTTTAATCTAGCCATTCTAATGTAAGTTTAAAACACACAAGCAAGCCTGTTGCTATCCTTTTCTTTACAGAAAAAATGTTACAAGTTTCACAACAGCAGCAAAGCTCCGTAAAATGATAGTACAAAATGAATATGTACCATCAAGTAAAGATTCACGTTCCAAACAAATATTAATACCCGTTTAATGTCAAAGTTCACAATTCATTATGTGTAAGCACAGATTAAATTATGCAAGAAAAAAATGACCTTTTACATGAACATTTGGCACTTCGAAAAAAAACCAAAACAGCTTTTAGTGATATTCTTCTGAAAATAAAAGTGAAAAATTGAGAAACTTTGAATTCCCTGAAATTGTTTTAGTTACCCAATCAAGTTTCTGTAGATGGTAGAAACTTGATGACGTGATGAGAAGCTAAAATGTATCTAACATGCACCAAAGACAGAGGTAGACACAAAGGTTAAAGGGGAAAGTTGAGTTCCAAAAAAAGAGTTCCCACTTGTTCACAAACTGCCCACCTATCGATGAAGATACAGGTGAGCAATATGCATAATTACACAGGTATATATACTTATCACCTGAGACCAATCAAATAGGTGTGCTTATCCAACATACTGCCCCATATGTACTTTATCCTTTCCATGGGGGCACTACTTAATGATACAACAAACATCTGAGGAACAGAAAGAGACATCATAAACATGAAAATGGCCTAAGCATAAAAGCACTATTTTATTCCTACATGTAAATATCTTAAACAACTATGTTTTCACACTAATTTTTTCACACATAATTAGCCAGGACTTAATTTAGACCTGTAGAACCTCCCAGTCAACAGCTAGCTTGATGAAATATTGCTCCCTGGGTTTTTTTTGGCATTTTTTTTTTTTGCAATTTCACATGTATTATTTAAAAGACTAGAAAAACTTGATTTTTATGACTATAGCAAATACACATCCTTGCTAAAACCATACAACTCCAAACAGATGTACACTGTGCTACTTCAAAAACATATCTAAATACTTATTTAGAGCATAAAAATATGCAGTATATAAATTTCAGTAATTAGAAATATTTCCCAAATTTTTAATGAATTACTAGTACATGTATATCCCTCAAGAGTAATCTACAAAAAAAAATCTTTTATATGACAGCCCCCCTCCCCCCAAAAAAGAAAATATACACTGTACATGAAAATAAAAAAAAAATAAGTGAAAAAAGAGGATTGAAAGCACTACAGATATAAGATAGCTGATGTATTACTCTGGAATTCTATTCAGAGTGTTGCCTACAATAAGCTCACTATCAAATAAACACAGCCATGAAGATATTGAGCTCACAAATAAACACCATGTATGTAATTCAAGCACTCTAAACAGCACAAATAACAGAGGACTAATGACATAGACTATAACATATAAAATTCTTTAAAAAAAAAAAAATGGGCTATACAGACATGTAATTTTTTTTATAAAATAAAACAAGTGATTTCTCTATATACTATACAATATATGGCACAGTTAAGGTTGTCAGTCCCTTACGTCTTGATTTGGCATCAATAAAAAATAGAAACATTTTCAATGTTTCTACTTCATTGTGCTTTACAACCAATCGGTATCATTGTAACATGTACATGCAGATCAATCTGGTTTTTAGGGGTTTTTTTTGCACAATATCGGATCTTAAAGTTCTATAGCACAGTCCACTACACTGGCAAAAAAATAATTTTTGAACTAAGTCACAAAAAATTATGTTTTGCTAGAAAGAAACTTGATTTTTTGTTTTCATTTTGCTAGAAAGAAACTTGATTTTTTGTTTTCAATATTTGAATTAACTTTAAAATTTAAACATTGCAAATTCTAATGCTAAATCATTGAAACAACATCAGTGGAACTAGCCATGAAAATCAATTCTAAAAAGTATTTTATGTTCAGTGAAAAGATATCAATGTTTTAGTTGAATTGTAAACAAAAAATCCAAGAGGTTTGCAAACACCGGCAGTTTCCATTTCACTGCAACATAGCGATAATGAACTATGTGGAAACCTGTATAAATTCTACTTGAGCATAAATCATGAAAATTAGTTGATTTCTTATGATATGAAAACCTTGGTATCTAAAGAATATTTATCTTTTGAAAGTTCAAAAATATTCCATAAAAGCACCTTCATAATGGCTGAACTAAGCTCTGAATCTGAGAATGATTAATTGCTTAAAAATAAAACAATTTGATCCGTGATTTGCAAGAGACACTTTTTGCCTAAACAATATCATATCAATACAAACTCCACATTGTATACAAGAAAATATGGAATAAAAGCATATGGATAATATGCATAATGACACATTTAATATGACAAACACAGTCAAGTAAAAAACTGGCCACGTATTGTTGGTTCAAAATAAAATCTGAATAAACATTAACACACACTAATTTCACAAAAAAACCCTAATTTTATAACAAAAAATACTGTTTAACATGCATTGAGGACATTGAGGAAGATATCAAAGAGGCAAGAAGAAAAAAAAAGCTGAAAAAAATCCATTGTGACAATTATTTTTTGTCCACTTATTTTTTAATTATTTAAAATGTATCACCAAATTAAATCAAAACAAGGCAAATTAGAAATATATGTGCACCAGACTTTAAAATACATGTAAATTTATGTACGGTATCTTATTGTAAAACAACAGCTAGGCTTAAGTAAAAGAACAAGGCGTCTATGTGGTTTTGATAAATTGGCATTAAGCACTAAAATGAATTCTGTCAGTTGCAATCATGCAAAATATAAAGATTAAAAAAAACCAACAATGTTATATACATAAAATGTATATATCTTAATGAACATGTTACCAAGACACCCTGCCAATTTTGACCCAAAAATTTATGAGGGTTTATATACATGTGTCATGGTTCTTTAAGTTTAAAGGTTCAAAGTTTTACAGACCAACTTACTGGTGTAAAGCAATCTGAAATTCTTTTTTCTTTAAAAATGGGATGCAGGCAATTAGCAACATTATTTTTACATTGTTTAAAAAAAAAGCAATCTAAAAATAGTGTAGAAAGCCTTTCTGTACATATTAAAAGACATGAATATTGGGCAAAACTTAACAATTGCTAAACAGAGGCCAAGCCTTCCAGTAAAAAAAAATACAACACAAAATTGATTTTTAAAAAACATAAACAGAAAACGATGAAAATCTCCCCGAGAAAGTTGAACATGGTGTCACATGTCTTCTTCATGTTTACTTATGTCATAGATTTCTGAAAACAAGGGAGGTAACCTCACTCGGTTCCACTGAGCTCGGTACCACTCCAGAATCTCGTCATGTTGTACTCCCAGAGTCCTTAGCTGTGGAAGTTTCACAATCGTAGTTCCAAATAAGTTCTCCTCGGTGGAGTGATTGCGAAGGATCTGCAGCTTTAAGGCTTCTATCAAACGGTCCTGGATGGTTTCAACAGCTTTGGGATTCTCCAACCCCTTGCGATCTTGTAAAGAAAAATTAATAATCAAAACAGAGTACCGTAATATAATTTTGAAATCTATTTCTAATCAATCTCCATCCCTATCTTTCTTTTTTTTTTTGAAATCAAAATATATGTATCAACATTAAATTCTATTTCTTTGAACTTTTATGCAAATTCCAAAAATTAATGGAAAAAAAAACTCTGTAAAATTTAATTAACAATAACCTCCCTAATTTTATTACTTCACACTTTTTTAAGCTATTGAAAATTTTACACATTGCTTAGTCATTTTTTCTGAAATGTATGACATAAAAACATACCTGGTGTAGCTAAAACTATGGCACAAAAGAGACCTATTTCTGTATCATTTAGATTAAGCTGGTTCAAACTCTGAGCCAGGTCAAACATACAGCTCACAAAATCCGGCTGAAATAAAAAAGAAAACAAAATATCAATACATGTACCAAGTTTACTGAGAACATTTAAATCCAGGTTTTAAATAATATTAAATATGATGAATAGTAGTAGTAGTTAAATCTTCCTTTAAACACAACAAAGAAAAGACTAAAAGTTAAGAAGGGAACGCTCACTGTATGCACATGTAGTTGGTACATAAAATAACAAATATGGTAAGCAATACTGTTAAAGGTGATTATCTCAATGGCTTAACAAATGACTATAGCACATACATGTATCTACCATAAACATGCCGTCAATTTTCTTTACAAAACAAAAAGAGAAAACAAGGAAAATGAACCTATAACAAGGTGCTTGCAGAACAACATGTTGCCAAGAAGGATACAGCAGTTAACCTGTTTAAAGGGGCATGGCCACAATTTTGGTCAAATTTATTTTTCTGTTTTTAATGTTAACAATGCTTCAGTAAGGCATATTTCTAATACTCAACCAAAATTTGAATGTCAGTCATCAAGGTATAGGCAAGATACAGAACTTACAATTCTTTGTTATGTAAAGAAAGCTCAGGTCATATTTTTTGTTTAAATTTGAATGTTGAAAAGAAAATTCTAGGTTTAACCTAAAATGAATGTGACAAACACTAGGAACTGTTTATCTATGTCCAAAATGAATTGGCAGATAGAATCAAAGTACTGATAGTACTGAAAAGCGCTAATCTAGCTTGGTTCCAAAGGACATTTATTTCGTGCAAGCTTAGTTAAAAAGAATCGATTTGAATTTTCTATACTTCAACTTCTGTTTACGAACTATATTTCCTAATCACTGCGTGGCAGCCCTTGCAATGATGTATGTAAGCCCCGCCTATTAGATTCATAATAACCCGTACATTATTTAGATTCATAATATCCCGTACAATTATGTGCATAAACCCCTGAAACTGGTTCTTTAACCAGTTTAAATGATGTACATTTCTGCTCATAGGGGGCGGTTATTCGATGCACCGGAAGTAAAAGTCTAACGACAATAAAGCGCTGAGCTTAGCGCTTTAAAAATCAGCTTGAAAAAGTTTTTTTTACTGGTATATTAAACCAATGTATACAAAAACATAGCACGAGCCTTGTTTACTTAACAAAAAATAGTGAGCTCTGTAAGTTGCTTAATTAAAACTCTATGACTGGAACTCAAATTCTATTTGATCATTAGAAATGCATTACTAAAGCATTGTTAACAATAAAAATAGAAAAATAAAATTTGACAAAAATCATGACCATGCCACTTTAAAATAGAAATATATGATTTTTTTTTTTATTCCTGTTTAAATCTTGTACATATCAAAACATATAATTATGGCTAAATTGAAGGCAGAAAAGAGATAAATAACATGTCAGACAGACTAAAAATCAATCTGCCCTCAACCATCTACTTTAGGAGCATAAATAGGCAGCAAACAGAGAGCAGTTTTCTCAAACATTACTGCAGCATTGAACTCAGCGGTTCTCTTGAGGCCATATACTTACTGAGAAAACAACCCCTAACTCCTCCTTTTGTATAATGCTTCCATCTTCAAAAGTTAGACAGCCCTCGGTTTTGTTAAACATCCGCGCCATCCTTGTAAGCCAAACCTCGAAGAAACCACACTTGATCAGAATCAGTTGATCGTCTTGATTTAGCTCAGGAAAACCTACTCAACAAAACAAATACATATGTATATATACTGGTGTCATATAATATTTTGGTAACACAAAATATTAAACCCCCCTATAAAATATTGAACCCCGATATATTATGGCCATATTTAACCCCCCTCTGATTTTTATTGCTACTGGAGAGGGGGTTCAAAATATAATGGTCGTGAATTTTGAACCCCCCTCTAATTTTCATTGCCATTGGAGAGGGGGTTCAAAATATAATGGCCGCGATATATTGAACCCCCTACCTCTTTCAAATTCCCATTGGACAGGGGTTTCAAAATATTTTTGAACCCTCCTCTTATTTTCATTGCTATTGGAGAGGGGGTTCAAAATATTATGGCTGCGATATTTTGAATCCCCCTCCTATTCATAGCAATGAAAATTAGAGGGGGGTTCAAAATATTGCGGCCATAATATATTGAACCCGGGGTTCAATATTTTATTGAAGGGGGGGGGGGGGTTCAATATAGTTCAATATATCGCGTGGTTCAAAATATTATATATATTATATATCAAAAAGACACCAGTATATGATATCGGTACCATTTGTTTTGAAAGAGATCATTAGTACATGTATGAAGGTACAGTTAAACCTAAAGTACAGCCACTTGAGAAATATGCTATCACATGTTGCCATCTACACTTCATGGTGCTTGAGAAACGGGTGGAATATTTTATTGAGTTATAGAACTTTTGCTAGTCAAATGTTCAAAATTCTAAAATGCATTATTGGCTATCATGTTAATTCATTATTATTCAGGTCCTCAACTCCTCATTTCAGAAAATGTCAAAACCTGTTTGAATTTATTATAAAATATATTTAAACTTCCTTCCCCTCCATAATTTTTAACTTCAAGTGCATATAGTAGTACAGGTAGTTCAACCCCCCCCCCCTTTGGCAATTTAAAAAAAAAATTAATTCTTAAAAGGTGAAACCAAAAAATCAAATACCGGTAGGTGTCATTGAACCTTTTAATAGTTTAAAACCTTGGATTCAATTTGTAATTACGCTCATACTAGTCCCAGTACAATATAATACCATGGTACAACAAGTCAGCATAACACGGTGTTCTCAGATTCATGTCTCATTGTCTCCTAGATATATGGAGGTCATTGACACTGGTCTTTAACCTGTTGACAGAAGTTTAACAAATGATCCTCCTCCCCATTTCTGATTATTTATGGGACACTGTACATCATTTTTAGCTTCAAATCAGCTTAAACACTACTTGAGCAGTACACTTAATTTAACCACAATATAGGTTAATGAATTAGGGGGAAGGATACATCAAACTATCCATAATACTTTTCCTTTCATTAATAAAAATTTGTTCTCTACGAGTAATTTGAAGTAGAATTTACCTGTGTTCACAATCATTTTCAGGAATTGTTTGTTTACTTAATTAAATAACCACAATGCAACAAAACAAGACATCCAACAGCCTCAGCAGTCACTAATCAATATATTACTACCATATGCAAAAATGAAGGAAAACAGATTGATAATGATGAAGTTTTAACAGTATTTTGTTTTCATTTAGGCTACTACTTCTTTGATACCATATGCTTTCAAAGAAAGGGGCTTGGGGCCGACTCATAAAGATACAAGGAGAGAGTGAACAGGATATTTTCTTTGGGGGGGGGGGGGGGGGGGGGGGGGGGGTTGGGGGGTGGGGGGTGGGGTGAGGAGGGGGAGTGGTGGATAAATTTATATATTTTTAACATATATAGGCATTTTACTATGTGTTTAATAGAGTTTAGCCCAATTTTAGAATCCTACATCAAGCGGCTTTGAATTTTACAATATTGAATTTAGGTATCCTTAATTTTTCTGCTAGATGCCCAGAAGTATAGGTAAAGAATTAATGCATGTTTAATATACATGTATGTTCAGCAGAGCCAAACCCTATTACCCTAACATCATAACCTCTGACCCACAGGGCCATGAATTTCGAGGTCTCTTTGCCTATCACAACCCTGCTTTCAGTTTGCCTGCTGAATTCATAGGAGTAAAGGAGAAATTTTTTTCCCCAGTTTTTACCACAAATCTAATCTTGCTGAGAGGTTTGGGTCAAGATTTCCCCTCCCTTTATATGCTGCACATCAAATAGAGCAAGACTGATACAGACATTTCAGATAGGAAGTTAATAATGTTCTCAAAGTTTACAAATGACACATGATTGGCGTTGAAGGACATCTAAAGACAGATTACAAGAAGTAACCTGAGTGTCTCATTATACTTGACAAACAGAATGGAATACCTTATCTTCTTTTGAGCTTGTTTCTCTTCACTTCACTAACGAAAAATTTCACTCTAATTTAATTTTAACAGAAAAACTATATCATTTATTAAGGATGCATTTATTTTCTGCATATCAGTTAAAGATTTCATTATTTCCGAGAAGAACTATCAGTTTAATTAAGATTTCATTATTTCCGAGAAGAACTACTACATGTAGTAGCTTTGTAATCTAATACTCTATCCCTTTCCATATCTCAATGCCCCCTCTTCCAAATATTTCTTTATAAAATTCTTACAAAAAACATTCAACATTCAATTGCAATGAGCAAAACCCATTATTATTCTTTGACCCGTGGTTACTTCCATCATCTTTTATTCTGACCTGTGACCCGTTTTGCAAACTCCACCACACTGTTGATTGCAGGGGTGATGAAACTCGCCAGACAGTGCCACATGGAGAGCTTCTGAGCCTCAAGCTCCTCATCTGAAAATTGAACCGGGGTCGAAGGAATGGAAATCTGTTGCATCTAAAAGAGAAATACTGTTATGAAACACTAAATAACTAGAAGGAAAAATTTGTTTCTTTAAAAAAAAAAAAACATTGCAAAAATCATCGAGAACTATTGAATGGCTTTTATTTCTGACCCCTCTATATAAATACAGATATAAACATGATGTGTTTGATGTATACTTTGCTCTGAATGTAGTCACTTAAGTTAATTAATGACCAATCCAATTTTCTTCATTTTTTTTTAGTTTCAATGAAAAATTATGAACTACTAGATTATTAACTTTGACTTTTGGACTTGTAATTGTTTAAACATAAGCAGTTGTAAGGGAAAGAAAATTGTTGGAACAGGACAGACCAACCAATACATGTATAAACTATGCTTTTCAATATTTAATTAAAAGGAAATAAAATATCATGTTTGGTATATGACAAATACATTTTCAAATACTTGTACTTGCTGTAAAAAGAAATTGTCATAATTAATGCTTTAAGAGGAAAAAAAATTATGAGTTCATGAGGTACAATTCTTTAATGCACAAAGCTAGCACTCAAGATTGGTGATAAGTGCATACAGAGAATTTTACAGTCATACTCATGTTTCAAGTACATGTATACTTACCATAAAATATATTTATGACAATTTAAAGAAACTATTGTGTAAATGCTATGCAATGAGGATCTAAGGGAAGGGATTACTCACACAATTAAGTTACTCCCCCTCCCCTTAAAAAATATCTGGATCTGTGCCTGCATTAATATGATAGTTTTCAGAAAGCAAGTCATGAATTTATATCCACATTTTCATAGAAAAGCTTTAGCTCGATAGACTTTATGGACAATTTACCAGAGAAGATGGTTTTCTGGTCAGGTTTTTGACTCTGTCTTCGGTGACCAGACAGTTAGTGTGATGCGCCTGTGAAATGTTGAGAATGATGTCATAAATAGCCAGCTGTTTGTTCTCCAGCGCTGACTGGTCCATATTGGAATCCGTCGAACTCACGCAGCTGTCGTCCTGACTCTTGGACCTCTTCGGAACACGACCATACCGAACAGCTAAAACACAACATAGATAAATGCATAAAGAATTACTAACTACATGTTCTAAAGTAACTGTATAGCTATTGGTGGATTTTTTTCAAACAAGAAAATGAAATATTGATTCAGAAATTGCCTAAAGCTTAAAGTCAACTGAGAGACGATTATATTGCAATGTTGAAATTTTTAAAACACTTCAACCCGCCTCTCCAACAATCCCCCCTAAAAAAACATGTACAATTCCAGGGACAGTCTGAAGCATGAATCAACTGCCGAAGACAGGTCAACTGATGTTATAGGAATTACATTTGATAATAATCAGGTAGTCTTGCACAACTGTGTATGTAATTATATAGATTCATTGATTGTTGGGGAATTAGTCCAGCTGATACTTACAGTCTCTTGACATTCCCACAGCAAGACATTTTTTAAACCGGCAGTACTGACATCTGTTGCGACTAAGTCGTATTACCATGCACTTTCCATCCCGCAAACATCTGTACTCGATCTGCTTCTGAATACTCCGACGAAAAAATCCCTGAAAAGATGATGTCAATTAATAATTTTGTTTACCCAATGGGGATCAAGCACAAACGCGCACCCACCCATTAATGTTTTTATTATCTAAACATTTAAAGACTATATCTGTTTTTTCTCTGCATGTCCCAGCAGGAGTGCCTATTCAGAAAATAATACATTTTTAATTCACATGTTCTGTTTTGTGTCATTGTTTTATAAATACACAGCAAGGAATAGAACAGCTGTTGCTTTTATGTAAACTCTGATCCATCAAAGACTAAAAGCAACTCAAATCCAGAGAATTGGATGTAAATAATGGTAAAGGATACTGAATTCATTACAATGCGTAAGAGTTTTTTTTGAAAATGTAAGTAAATCTATAGAACGGGTACCTAAGTTGTTGTTGTGACTCTGTTTCAGAAAAGATTGACCCAGTTACCTTACAGCCCTCACAGGAAGTGACCCCGTAATGAAATCCAGAGGCCCTGTCTCCGCACACCTTGCAAGGGACAAACTGTTTCTGGCTGTTAGAGTCTGCAGCAGCTTGGATGTTGCCAGATTCTTCTGCAATAAAAAAAGCACCAAAATTATAATACATGTAAAATAATACATGTAAGTATGATGATATCACATGCTACCATGCAATATCAATAAATGCAGTGCAGAGAGGTAAACTTTATTTCTAAAACTGTGACTCAAATATCTTAATTTTTTATGAAAACTATTTAGGTTAGAATATACTGAATATAGCAGGTGACTTTTCAAGCAGACATAAGCCTTGTTTCAGGGAAACATCTGCTTCATTAGATTTAAAAAAAAAAAAACTCAATCAATGTCTGAATCATTCTGTTTTCATGCATATACACAGGGCATTGTTTGACTGGTCTACCAGTGACGATAATTAACGTAGGAAAAAGAAAACAAAATTAAAATGTATGATTTGCATAAAAATTAGCATACTTAATCGATTTCATTTTCTCAAAAAGGAAGCATATCTATGACAATTTCATTAAAAAAAAAAAAAAGAAACACATTGTTTCCTTTTACCCAATGTGCTTTAGTGATGTAATTCAAGAGTTAATACTGTAGACGTACTTTTGTCCGCGTGGTATTAATTTACGCTATGAACGTGGGCACAAATTTTCCGCGGAATTTTTTCCCAGTGTACTTAAAGTGCATTTTGGAATGAAATTTTGAAATTGCATTACATGAATAAGGATAATCGGAAGTTACTACATTATATAACACTTGCATATACGTGTACCCAAAGTATATCGTTTTTATCTATGCAAATTGTCAAACAAATTTGTATTGAGAATTCACATAATAAATAATTTAATCTCCTAAAGATTTGAATTTTCTGTAAATTTACTTGCATGAAATTTAAACTTCTCCCAGTGTCAGACGACAAATAGCTCCAAGCGGGTCTGTCTTTCAATGACCCAATTAACTACACGCTAAGACCCGTGTTTTTACTGCAATTTTTAGATCCCTTTGTGCTCTGACTTTTAATTCATAAAACTGATCAACTCATAATTTAAACGACATGTGAACCCATAAATAAATATTCATCATGTGGTGTTTCACAAGACGATTTTAGCCAGCGTCGTAACATTTTGACGGCTAACTAATGACTATCGACCAGTGCACAACCGATAATTACTGTTCACTGTGAACAGTTCTTACAATTTAAGTCCAAAGTTGGACAAATTCTAGGTAATAAAAATCGCTCAGAACTAAATTCAATATTAATTATTCAAATGATTTTTTTTTTTATTCAAAGAATCCGCGTAAATTTTTACCCGCGGATTAAATTGATATTGTGACTCCGTGGAATTATGACCCCGTGGAAAAAAATACATCTACAGTAATTAGAATCATTACATCTTACAATATTACATGTAGCAAATATAGCAAGATTAAACCATCTCCTGGCCTTCATTCTTTTTTGTACTGACTGTCCTAGCTCATTTATTTCTATCTACTCTTGGCTATGCCAATATGTATATTCATATACTGGTAGATGCATCTATGTTATACCGCTGACTTAAATAAATTTATATATAATGAATTTATGTTATAATAATGTACCTCATAATATTATGAAAGATAAATTGAATTAAAATGAGAATGGGGTATTAAAATAGGGAAAAATTTGTATTTTTGTATTTTTTTTCCTGTTAATGACTAAGAAAATCATTCTTAATCAAAACTCATTATATTCTAATTCTGTTTTGCAATATATAGGAACATCTTTATCAATTTCAGTTATATAAATTATTCAAGGAATGAGGAATCAGTTTTTAGTATTATGAGGTGATCAAATAAGATCGGGGGTGATTAAATCCATAAAAGCCCGAAAGGCTTTATGATAGATTTGATCAAGCCCGACCATATTTGATCACCTCATAATGTTTAAAGAATGATTTCTTACTACTTATATTCATATAATTTTCACCATTTGTTCTGTAGAACATGTTGAATATTAAATTATTGACATTTTTACACTATTTCCATTTTGTATAATTATTCAAACCTTGCTTGCATCCCACATGTAAAAATGTATTGGATTTATTTTATAAGTTACAAGTTTGATTTGTATGTTATCTCAGACAAAGACATTGGGAAATGTAAATACAGTCAAACTTTGTTATCTCTAACTAGATGGGACTGTTTAAAAAATTTGAGATATCCGAGTATTCGAGAAATCAAGGGTAAAATACATAAAAAATAAGTAGTTGGTACTTCCAAATCACTTTGACATATCCATTGTATTCAAGATATCAGTGTTCGAAATATCGAAGTTCAACTGTATAAAATCTTAATTATCTTTAATTTGGAAGGTAATGACAAACTGGAAATTCCCCCACTCAGTGATTGGGGTCCTGCAGCAACCCTTAAGCTAACATTTGATAATCAAGATCCCTGTATACATGTATCTGTATCTGGTCTAACAATTCAAAATGTGAACAAATCTATGAATATCATGATCTTAATTCATCCTGTCTTAATTACACTACATCTAATTAATGAATGGCTCTAATGTCTAACAATGCATGAATTAAAAACAAAAGAAATTTTAAAATTGAAGGAGAATGTTTATTAGTCCTGACAACTTTTCCACGATTTCCCCCTCCAACAAGTGAGAAGTCAACAAAATAGAGAGGTGCAAACAGAAACATTAGAAAATAATCCAACAAATTTTATTACAGAGCCAGAAGAGAAAACTTATCAAAACAAAACCCTCCTAACTAAGGAAAATGATTTTAATTGACAGATGGTACATGATATCACTTTACCTTTAATTAGAAGGTGTCTTTACAAGAAAATACAAAAAGTTCAATAACCTTTAACATGACTCTCAATAACAGTTTAATGTTAAAGTCCTGTTTAAATGCTCTCTCTCTCTCTCTCTCTCTCTCTCTCTCTCTCTCTCTCTCTCTCTCTTATTCTTAAATAGATGATTGAATTCTCTTGAATCCTTGGATATCAAGTAAGGTTCAACAAATTCTTTGTGATGCACAACCCATCTGCAGATTTCTGACATTTTGTCTGTGCACTTTAGTGAAATAATATTAGATTTGATGGGCTTTGAACATCAACCTCAACAAATGCTAAAAGTGCAGTTTATGCACTGCAAATGGTGCATGGGGATCTGGTGCAATATTCTGCTTACAAGGAATGTGAAAGTGCATCTCTAAATTATCCAACATTAAAATTACCAGGCATATTGCATCTGAACATTTCATCTTGAGAACATCAAGCAAATTGGTTCAACCTGGTTCAGACACAAAATTTACAGATACTTCCAGGACATCAATAGAAATTTAGCCTTGAAATTTGACTCTCACTTCTCTGCCTGTCTGGGATTTTTGCAAGAACAATGAATAAATGAAAAGAAAGGTAAACACTAGGGACACCTTATCTCTGAGTGTTTTGCTATCAGCTTACCACACGACACACACGATTTACAAACCAAACAGACGTGTGGTGTAATTTTATATGTTATTTTAAATTTAGTCAGTGCACAAGGTTCACTGAACCGCCTTTAAAAAATATCATAAACAAGTGTTTTAATGGCCTTCATTAATCATAACAGTCTTCATCTTAATCGCTTGTTCCAAAATTTTATCATTATGTTCTAAAATTCCTTCATCACTCTGAACTAACAAAAGTATGATCAATAGATAAAAATCACCCATTCAGACAGAAAACAAAACATACCCACAAAAGCCATTCACGATTGGGGGCAAAAATTGAATAGGTCAATGCACTAGCAGTAAGTATTGATTTAGGGCCTGGGGCTCATCAGTGCAGTGACACAGATACGGCTTTGAAAGTAAAAAAATTACCCAGCCAAATAGTTTTTCACTGTGGAAGTTTATATAATGCAGTCTACAGAATGAATCTTAAAACAGCAAAAAGGAAGTAAATGTTTAATAAACAAATATAAAAATGGGTACATCAAATACTGTATATATATTTAATCAGTGTCTCATATCCTGGCAGATAAATGAGGACAAGATATCAAAATATTAATAGCAATATATTGCATATATCATTATTTAATTTATGAGAATGTCAGAATACATTGAAATCGAAATGATTGTGATTTTTCAATTAACGTGGATCGAAGCAAATCAGAGATCAAAATAGCACCTCTGTATCAGTGATTGATATTATAACACAGGATATAACTGCTTCAGAATTACATATATACATTAATTTTAATTAACAATCATCCAAATTGTAATTTCAATCATTGAACTCTGTGACATAGTACTTTGGACCTTGGAATTTAACAATTACCAAGTTCACTTTCATTTCAATGGCTTTATGAATCAGGAAAATAAAAATCAGAATTACATCAACAATGTTTGATGTGTTGCTGTGTTGCTATCCTAAGATCCCAACTTTTCATGATTCTATACTAGCATTCTTTCAAATTGGTTCTAAAAATGACTAATTGTGAAAAAGAGTATATTAATTGCACCTAGATGCATTAAAACGTCATGTCAAAAGTAATTTTTGTATATTGCATACCTATTCTTTCCTCTCAATGTCTAAGAAATAAATGCTCTTTATAAGCTTCTGTATGTTGTTAACATACTTACATGGGCATAAGAATACTATTTACTTATACAATAGTAAATCTTTATCTTTTAGAAAAACATTAGCATTCCAGATTTCTATAAAAATTATTTTTAGAACCTAACAATTTATTTCAAAGGTAATTTACACTTTAAACATATTATTATATAAATCATTTTAAGGACAGGTTTGATAAATCAGCAAGTTCCTAAAAATCTGTTTCTTAAGATATAGTCCTAGACATCCTGTAACTTTTACTGAAAGTACGTCACAACAATAGTTTCTTTAACCCACTGACTAACATCAACAAAGACGAGTGTCTATCTTTGTAGTGCACTTCCAATTCAAGACGGAATTTAGTTTTTATTATTTAATGACCATAGAATTTTCAAAAGTTTTTTTTTTCATTTTCAAGTCAAATGCATGACAGAATTTCATATCTTTAACTGTTTAAGGGATAAGTTTCATTGGGATTTCCCAAAGATGTGAAGCACCCTTTAACCATACCATTCTATACCGCAATGAATTGTATCATTTTCAATGCTAATACTGATTTGTTGCATGCAGTAGTACAACTCGTACCTTTACTTGATGACTTTTGTAGGGAAGAACTGGGGGCCACAGATGCCCTTGCATCTGCTGTCACATGTCGAGACGAGGAAACTTCCTGGAACCCTGGAATCGCAAATCCTCCTTGTCCCTTGGGGTGGTCATGCTCCAATGACTGAGAGATCTGCCCCGCCAGGTGCTCCAACTCGGCGGGGCTGTAAAACGCCGGCAAGTCGTCAATGGACAGGGGGCCAGACTCTTCCGACACCCCGCCAGAAGTTTGCTCCCCTTCTCTCGCGTCCATGACACCTGACGACCGAGAGCCAGAGAGCGTCTTGTCATCTATTGTTAACAACAGTTAAAGCACATTCATGTAGCATTGGACACAAACTTCTTTGAACTTCGGTTTTTTATGCTGGGATCAGCTGATTTTTTTTGTTCAACGTAAAGTTGTGATCAACTTGACATACGCCATTAAAACGATGCGTTGGTTTTCAAATCAATTCCATAACTTGTGTCTGTTATAGTGCATCGATCTGTTCAGCTAGTAGTTTCCAAATGTCATTAACTGTTCGCTATTCCACCTCAAAACAAAAAGTATGCAAATTATTTTTCAACATGGCGTCAACTTCATCTATTGTACCCAGAATGCATTGCAAATCACAATCTTGTCGGGATCGACTGTCAACATAAAAAATAACATTTGGCGCGGGAGATACAACACAATCTGCGTGATCAGACGGATGGATTTAGAGGTTCTCCAAGACTTGATCTAATTAAATCCACAACTGCTTGCATCATTTGTGAAAAATATGTATAAAATGTATTCATTGAGACAATGTTCGCTGGCCTTCTGAAATTATCCTGGCTTAGGTTAACAGTTAATATCAAGGTATCATATGTCATAGATGTCATAACGTTACACCAATTAAGTTACTACTGCCGGGCCCTTTATTGTATCTTTAACGAATTTGAATTCATATATCATATGTTTAACACTTTCATTTTTGAATTATATATATGACCAGATGACATGTTTTATTTCTTTGAATTTTTCAGGAAAAAAAGATTATTTGATGTTAGATCAGTGATGCTGAAAAAAATATCACTAAGATGAGTCAAGGCCAATATTCTCAAGGTCGAGGTCAAAGTCAAGGTCGTGGACAGAGCCAGGGAAGAGGTCGAGGGCAGTACCGGCCTTGGAGAGGAAGAGGATGGGGAAGAGGAAGATACTACAATCACTATGGCAACAGGGGTGGAAGAGGTAATTATATAAAGCTTTGCTTATTTGTTATGTAATAGTGTGTTTTTAAAGGCTCAGTACTGCCATGCTCCTATGAGCAGTAGCTAGTGGGTTAACCCTTTAGCTCAGTCGGTACAGCATTCAGGTTTTTAAACAGAAGGGTCCTGTTGTGGTCATTCCTCCTCTTCTATTACAGTTATATGTGGTACTTTACCGTTACTGTGTGAACAGATGTGAATTTTTTGTTCTATTTAATGCAATGCAAAAGTGATTATGGTTGTAGGTCAATACATGTACGTACAACATTCACTTCCATCAAGGGCCGAGTTGTGGATTTTGGGGGGGATGGGGCAATTAAATTATTTTCTCATTCTTATTTAGAGAAATTTGACTAATCTGAAAAATTAATTAAACTGTATGCATTAAAAATAATTGTAATCGCTTCCATACATGCTAACCTCCAGTATTGATAGAGGTAGATTAAGAACCAAAAAGCAGTAGCATATTGCATGCAACATTTTTCACGTACATTTCAAGGCACATATTTTTATATACTATATACATAGTAAGGGTTTCTGATTAGTAATTAATTATATCAACTAAAATATGAAAAACTTTTGAAATTAAGTAATATCATGCATCAAAAAGTTTGCATGCATTTACCATCAAGTTAATTAAGCTTTTATTTTTGAGGAAAATTATCTTTGACTGCAGAGACATTTACAATTGCCTTTGTTCAGTAAAAATACATAAAACTTCCAAAATTTAACATATAAGAGAAGTAAGAACTAGTAGGAATTTGTATATTCTTTTTCAATACATGTATCTAAAACGATGTTTACATGCTTATCACAGATCATGCAGTGTTGCAGTAAACTGCAGACGGAGCTAAAAAGCGATAGACTTCCGCGTCAATCGATAGAGTTAACATGTATGTGTACTGTGACCTTTAACTAGGTTTCTATGGCAAAGATGAATATCATACCTGATGTCTTTGAAGTCAATTTAGGACTATATTTAACATGTAGTGATGTACCAGTATCACCCTTGGCCCTATATTTTTCTTTACCAAAAGGCTGCCTGTATGTAAGAGGTTGGTAGTGACCTTAAGTAAAGTTTTAAGGTCAAATGTGAAGGTCATTGGAGATCACATTGCCAATAAAGTGCTAGTTAAAAAAAGGATGTGCAATGATCTTGAACTAAATTTCAATGTTAGAGGCTAATGTCAAAGCCCTCAAAATACTTTTTGTTCTGATTTTTTATGGTCAGTCCATTATAGATGATCACCATTTTAATGATGTTGAGTTTTGACTTTTGGTGTTTACGATAAATTATTCTGAAATGAGAAAAAAAGAAGAAATTTACAGTAGACAAAAATACTATGAAATCTGAAATGATTTTATTCACCACCATTGGAAAATATACACATATGACCTGGCTGTTTAATTTCAGGATCTTTCCAAGGAAGAGGCGGGGGCGGTGGAGGTGGTGCAGGGCTGATGGCTGACCCCACCCCCTCCAGACCTTCACTGGTCCAGACCAAGATACAAATACAGTCTCCATACAAAGGATGGCAGTTATATTTTCCTGATGAAAGCAAGTGCCTTATGATGAATAACTTTAACACTTTTTTCTTGAGTAACGGAACATGAAGTACAGTAAAACATGCTGATAGTTAAGTGCCAAGGCGAATGGATTGGATTTATTATAAACTTATAAACGTATTTTGTTATATCTGATAAGTTTATGATAAGTTTTAAGGTAAAGGGAAATGATTCTGACTTTGCTGTAAGCAAGAGTTTGTTAAAATCATGTTAGCTATAACTGTGTTTTACTGTATATGGAATTAAGTCCACAAGGATGCAATATGAGGCATGATAAGTTAAGTATTGTGATTTTCTAATAGCTAGGAAAACTGGGCAAGTAAGGTTCTATATATGTATAGTTTTGGCTTTCTAAAAAAGCTTTGATTGATGAAAATTTTCTTTTGACAATTGCAGTGTACAGTGATCAATCACCTATTGTCCACAAAGTCCAGATGTTTGAGAAATACTTCACTAGTTGGTGTACAGCATATAAATGGGTGAGAACTTCATTGATCAGAATTACACAAATTCCTTCATCATTATGGTAGAGGTGCATTATTCATTCACAAACAAATTCTTAAAAGTGAAAAATTAATGTTCCATCATTTCACAAAAAATACTGATAATTTATGTTCTTTATACATGTAATACACTTGTAAATATCATCTTTTTCAGACAGACATAGAGGAGAAAAGTTTCATGGTGGTTGATTTCAAGGAGTTACTTTCAGATGATGGTACAGTTATATAAATGATAGACATTTTGAGAAGAAATAGCAGCTTTGTTCAATTTAAATCTCATGTACAAATAACATGACAATTATGAATGAAATTTAACAAATAGACATGCTTAAAATTTGAAATTATATCTTAGTTCTTGATGTACATGTACCTGGGTATGTTGGTTGAAAAGGCTTCAACCTATAAACATACAGTCAAACTTCGTTATCTCTAACTAGATGGGACTGTTTAAAAACTTCGAGATATCAGAGTATTCGAGATATCGAGGGTAAAATACTTAAAAAATAAGTGGTTGGGACTTACAAATCACTTCGACATATCCATTGTATTTGAGATATCAGTGTTCGGGATATCGAAGTTCAACTGTAATTGTTTTGGAAATTGTGAAAATTGACACTTCAAACTGTCTTAAATGAATGTTCCCCCCCCCCCCAAAAAAAAATCAAATGTTGGTTACAACAAACATTAATACATTTTATTTATTGTAGGTATACAGAGAGGTATTCCTAGCATTCACTTAGACCTGAGAGATTCTCCAGAACAGCTGATAGCTTGTATGGGTCTTGCTGTTCATCAGGTAAATTAGAATTAAAATACTCATCAGCTCTTGTTTTCCATTTTCTAGTCTTTTGTATTCCAATGCTTTGGACTTATTAAAATTAATTAATGTCTCTTTGACATAGAATGTATAAAATTTACAAGTTCATGGATATGCTATTGGAATACATGATTGTCCATTTTCCAGAATAATTTATTAGTCAAGTATAATAATGTCAACTTTATTGTGAACATAAATTCAGGAGTAAGGAGTAACCATGGAATCACTGGTTGAAGGTTTTCAAAAAAAGACGACCTTACATTGGGTTTTGTAATTTGCAGACAGTTCTGTACATTTTTTACTACAAAAAGAAATGTCGTGGTAAGAATACTGTATTCTAAGCATATTTGTTAGTGACCTATTAGCAGGGATAGACATCAACTTTTCAATCCACTTGCCCTTAGGGCAACTGAACTGAAATTCTGATTTGCCCAAATGTAAAAATTGGTTGCCTGAAAATTACAATATAGTAAGAAGACAACACATTCGTTTATTTTATTTGAGTAATTCACAAATATGATGACCATATACGTTCTATTTCGTATGATCAGTAAACATAAAACATTGATAGACCAGAATTTTTGGCATATTAAACCTTATTAACTTTTAATAACATGTCCTGTTTAATTTTCGATAGATTCTTTTCCCCATACAAATTATTAACGGAAAATTTATTGTGTTTGTCTTATTTCCGGTAGTGTATTTCCACGATGAAATTGAGAGTGTATACAAAGTATAACTGCTTTGTTGATGTACTCAGCATTACCGTTTTGTTCAATTTTTTTTTTGCATATTATACATAAGAACTAGCTTTTTTTCACAACTTTCAGGCCCAAAGTTGGGGTTGCGTATTGTACACTACTGTGTATTATATTCACCGGATTACGGTACTTGATGACTTATCTGAATTCAACACTGAATTGAGACCTTTCCGAAATTCTGTATGCAAAGTTGTACAGTAAAACACGGTTATAGATAGCGCACACACTTATAATGAATTAGTGCTAACAGCGAAGTGATTTTCATTCCCCGTGGCTTTATAACATGCTGTAAACTTGATGGATATAATGAATTACGTTTATAACGAAGTAAAATCGCCCGTCCCTGGCACTTCGTTATAAGCGTGTTTTACTGTATAGTAAAAGTTTATTTACACGTTTTTAAATGATTAATTTTTACTTGCCAAATCCGAGAGGTAAGTTTAAAGTTTCACTTGCCCAAAATGACATTTTACTTGCCCCGGGCAATCGGGCAACCGTTAATGTCGATCCCTGCCTTTGCCATCACATTGATGTTTATAATGTGCTGTATGTATGTTTTTAATACCAATATTACAGATAATCACTCACCAGAAGCAAACCTCCTCTGAGCATGGAGAGATGGAACAGAACAATTACAGTCTTCCCATGATTCATGTGCGACTTATCAATGCATGTCAGCCAATAGCTCTGAAGAATCTCAAGGCCAACTACTATGGTAAGAAATATAGAGTCGTTGTCATGTAGAAAAACTCTTCACAAAGGTAACTTTAGATTGTACATCTACCTTGTTTTGTACAGCAAACACCATGAAAGATAATTTTTCGCATTATGTGTTGTAGGTAAATTTGTGTCTGTAAAGGGAACAGTGGTCAGAGTGAGCAACATCAAACCATTGTGTACACACCTGGCTTTTGAGTGTGGCACCTGTGCTTTTGTTCAGGTGTGTGTATTACTGTGTACTAGTAAGAGTTTGACTGTGAAAATGACAACAGAAACTCAATCACAATTTGTCAGATTATATTAGGTGTCCTTTTAAAATACATGTAATCTAAGTTCATTTATGTTGTTAATGCAATAAATGATGAAATGCATGTAAATGTATGTCTTGATCAGCCTGTCTTGTCATAAGAGTTATTCAGGATTTAAATTTCTTTTTTTTCTTTTTTTTTTTTTACCAAGACTGTTACTCTTCCTGATGGGAAATATATCTTACCTACCAAGGTATGTAAGCATGATTTAAAAAAATACATGACTCTGGAGTTAAAACTTTTAATTTGTCTGTGATAACTTTTATATATGTATCATCTCTTTGTAATGGCAGTGTCCAGCACAGGGCTGTAGAGGAAGAAGTTTCATCCCCCGCCGTAGCTCCGAGCTCACACAGACAATTGACTGGCAGACAATCAGAATCCAGGAAATCATGGGGGAGGGTGTGAAGGAGTCGGGGAGGATCCCCCGCACTGTGGACTGTGAACTCGCTCAAGATCTGGGTAAACAAGCTGTTATTCTCTAGCAAAACCAACTACTGTGTTTTAAGAATTCATTCGGACTCAAATTTTGTTGGTACCCCTTTACCCATGAATTAGCATCCCCAACGAATTACACCGTCTTTATTCATTGTACTTTCAAGCAAATCACTAAATATCCCTACAAACCTATAAAAAAAATACACGCCATAAAAATTTGGCTCATCAAATTTAAATAATGCCAAAGTATTTGAAAAAAATTGTATTTAATTTTGCTTATTAACAAACTGAACTTTTAAGTAACTCTGTAGCTTACAGGCATTGAATATCTTTGCTTTAAATACATATAAGATTACAATAGAAGTGGTTCAAGAGATTCAGAGTTATTAAAATATAATGCCTCTGCAAAGTCTCTAAATTGTACACTCTTTGTTGACCATGATATAAAGGTTGTGATGATTTGTTTTTGGCAGTGGACAGCTGTGTTCCAGGGGATGTTGTGACTGTGTCTGGTGTGGTCAAGGTCAACAGTACTGATGAAGGTCAGTCTTTTTTCAAAAAAGACACAACAAAAGAAAAAATTTTACCCATGGATATTTTATACCTAATATATCCTAAATCATTATTTTTCTTTGTCATTATGATGGTTATTGTTTGCAAATTTCTAATTTATTTATTTAAGAAAAACCCCAGACAATCCAGTATGTGTTATGCTTGCGGTACCTAGATTGATTTTCATCAAACTAATGGGTATTCCTCAATTCAAAATAAAGGAATAAGGTATACATGACTGTAGATTCTCCATGTATGTAAACATTTTGTACTGAACAGGTAGAGGAAGAAACAAGGATAAATGTATGTTTCTGCTGTACATACAAGCCAACTCTGTCAACAATGCTAAAGGCAACACAAAGGGGGACAACTGTGGATTAGCCTTAGATTTCTCCATGAAGGAGCTGTATGCTATTGAAGAAATTCAAAGTGAAGAAAACCTCTTCCAACTTCTTGTTGCGTAAGTACAAATTTTACTTCCGCTGTTATTTTTATGTACAGTAAAACATGGTTATAGAGAACACACTTTAATGAATTGATGCTTACAGCGAAGCGTTTTTCATTTCCTGTGATTTTATTACATGTTGTAAACTTGACAGATATAATGAATTACGCTTACGAAGTACATGTAAAAGTGCCCGTCCCTGGTACTTCGTTAAGCGTGTTTTACTGTAGATACGTACATGGAAAATGTGCATGTATTTGGTTTGATCGTATTATTGTTAGATTTACATGTAATGTTTAGGTAAACTGTAAATGATTATTTACCTGTATAAATGTGACATCACATATTTTATTTTGTCAGCTCAAAATCATCAATCCATCCAACAGTTTGCAAATAGTACTTCTTTTTTATTGTTGACAGCTCCATGTGTCCCTCAATTTATGGACATGAGGTACAGTAT
The DNA here is from genome assembly GCA_020458035.1 of Magallana ariakensis. Taxonomy (NCBI): domain Eukaryota; kingdom Metazoa; phylum Mollusca; class Bivalvia; order Ostreida; family Ostreidae; genus Magallana; species Magallana ariakensis. The sequence goes on along the minus strand of CM035818.1, from coordinate 37,248,804 downwards.
ATTTTGTTTACTATAAGTAATACATGTAAATATATTCATGTTAGTTTTGTACCTTTTTATCCTAATTTGAAATAAATATATATATCATGTTTTATAAACAGTGACATGTTTGTAATTTTTTTTTTATAGTTGGTTAAGGCAGGTTTGATCCTTGGTTTATTCGGTGGCAGTCAGAAGTTTCTGAATGACAAGGTACATGTAGCTCAAGAATATCTACATCATAACATTTATATGCATTTATAACATGTGAGTGTCTTACTTATACCTTTATATTTGCCTTATTTTGGCAATTTACCCAAAGTTTTCCATTACAGAATCGTATCCCTGTCAGAGGAGACCCACATATCCTTGTGGTGGGGGATCCAGGATTAGGGAAAAGTCAGGTGTGTTACTTGTTTACTGGTATTATGGACATGGAAATGATTGTAGCAATAATTATAATGATTAAAGATTTGCATATTTTTCTATCCAAAATTCTCTACTTCTGCAAAGATCACATTCAGCAAAATTGTTTATATTGGTACTAATGAAATTTGTTAAACCTCCTCCTCCAAAAATAAAAAAAAAATCTTTTATTTATAGTAATGAGAATAGATACTAGATGCTTTTTTTCATAAGCTTAATAATACCAGTACCATTCTCTTGATGCCATCTGCATGCATGTGTTGAAGTTAAATTGCAGCTGTTAACTTTGTTGTAGATGTTGCAGTCTGTGGCTAACATATCCCCCCGCAGTGTTTATGTTTGTGGTAATACAACCACAACCTCTGGATTGACTGTAAGTTTAATATCTGGCATATTAATTTATACCATATGTTTTGTATGCCTATGTAATGAAGTAAAAATGTTAATGGATTATTTACATGTAAAATTGGAACTTGGTTAGAGAAGTTTAACCTAAGCTATATAAACTGTGAACCAACTTGAGTGTACAATAAAACTGATTTACTGCATTCTCTATGAATAAGCCTTTCACTATTTTTTGTAGAAATCAAGGTTAGTATGATGACTTAAAGATTTATAAAGCTATTGTTTAACTTCAAAGAGATTGATATCTTTTTTTTACAAGTGGTAACTTATGTTTGCAATTCATGTTATGTAATTGTAATTTTTCCAGCAAATTTTAATGCTGATTATCAGATGTACTGGTACCTGCTTGATTGAGAAATTAAATTCAAATCTTGTCCACAGTCATAAGTTACTGTGTTTAGTCTGATGTTACTATGTTTTATCATGGGTAACTTTATTGAAATTAGGTCACCTTGTCCAAGGACGGGGGGTCTGGAGACTATGCCCTGGAGGCCGGGGCGCTGGTGTTGGCTGACCAAGGCTGCTGCTGTATTGATGAGTTTGATAAGATGGGCAACCAGCATCAGGCTCTGCTGGAAGCCATGGTAGGTAGAAGTATATTGTGAGGAGTAGGGAGAGAAGATAATAGCTCATTACAAGATTGATTTGATGCATAACATACAGATACTTTTAGCCACAAGACATACATTTACATTACTTGTTTGGCCAATGACTGTGGATGTGTACAATTTTGTGATATCTGTTTAACTTGATGCTAATGGCCAATATCTAACTATTACAGGAACAACAAAGTATAAGTATTGCTAAAGCAGGAATTGTTTGTAGGTAAGTAAAATTTTTAAAAATGTTACTTTAAGTCATACACTATGTACATTAAGCAAAAGAACAGCTCTATCCTTTCCATTGCAGTTTGCCAGCTAGAACCTCCATTATAGCAGCAGCAAATCCAGTGGGAGGACATTACTCCAAAAGTAAAACTGTCTCAGAAAATCTCAAGTAGGTGATCCTTTGGTGTAATGTTTGTTTTTAGATGATAAAAATCTTTTTGCCGTTTAAAACTGTCATACAAACTGATGTTGGTATCAACAGAATGGGAAGTGCTCTCCTGTCCAGATTTGATCTTGTTTTCATTCTTCTCGACAAACCAGATGAGGTAAAAGATTGTATTATTCAGTATATTAGAAATATAAAATTATCTATATTTATTATAATGATACATGTAGGTTCAAAAAGTTTAAGAAAAATGCATTTAGTGTTCATGTACCCCGGTACTTTCTCATTGTGCATCGAGTATTTCCGATTCTAACAATCAATTTTATATCTTTAAAAATTCTCAAAAGAATAAAATTGCAGTAAATGGTGGTGCATGCAAAATATGCAAAAGAAAGATTAGTTAAGGTAACCTTAACGAGGAGTGATTTACCTGTAGATAATATGAATGTAGCAATTATTTTTTCTCTCTTTTTAATAAGGAAATTGACAGTATGCTGTCTGATCATGTGATGGCTCTGCACGCTGGGAAAAATAGGTAGGTATAAAAAATATAAAGTTTGTCTCTGTGGGTTTCAAGTAATTTGGTTAAACAATCACGTATATGTACTAATATATGTAACTATACTGAAAATACATGTACATGTACTTCATCTTTTTCAGATCAATGGCAGCTGTTACAGTGAGAAGGCAAAATCCTGTAAGTTACAATGGAAGTTTGTTTTCAATATACACACTGGTAACTGTATGTAAATGTAGTTCTTTTTTATTTTGAGACATTTTTAAAATTTTGTTTTTTTGTCACTCTTTATGTTGTTCACAGAACACCAGTGCTAACAGTTCCATCCTTCTGTGTGAAGCAGACAAACCTCTGTCAGAGCGACTAAAGATTTCTCCAGGAGAGCATGTGGACTATATCCCACCCCAGCTACTGAGGAAGGTCAACAACTTGTACACTTCTTATATATATTCAATCATATTTTATATATACCGGTACTTGTACTCATTAGTTAATGTTCAGTTTTATTTGATACAGCATTTTCCATTGAATTGGCATGAAATATTAATTTATCTTATAAGAGCTTCCAAGTAAAAGTGCAAAGTTTCATTGTAACATTCATTAAGATACATGTATGTAACATGTACACTATTTAGTTTACATGTATATTTGACTTACCTATTTGACTGTAATGTAGTATGTCGGATATGCCAGAAAATATGTGCATCCCAAAATTGGACCCGATGCTGCAAAAGTCCTGCAGGTATTTCCAATAAATTATACTTTTTCAAAACCCTATGTGCTTGAGTGTCTCTGTGATATTGGATGTGTATAAATTTACTTTTATGGCATTAAAACTTCAAATATGTTCATGTAAATGTGAGGTTAGAACAGAATTTATGCTTTCAACAGCAATATAAATTAATTTCTATTTGGTAATTGAAAGCAGAGTTTTGGGTCTATGTACAGGTACATGTACAGTACACATTGCATGTGCAATGATCAAGATTTTAGTATGTTCACTATTTACAATCTTTTCCTCAGGACTTTTACATCACCCTACGTAAACAGCATCAGGGTATGGATAGCACTCCAATCACCACGCGACAGCTGGAGTCCCTGATACGGCTCACCGAGTCTAGGGCCAGACTGGAACTCCGTGAGGTCGCCACCAAGGAAGACGCGGAGGACGTGATAGAGATCATGAAGTACAGGTCAGTGGGTGTACAGGCGCTGTACGTACAGAGCACTGTCATGCTCTCGCCTCTAAATCACTCGTTAGTAAAATTGTTCTCCGAGCCATGAGGCGCATAAGGCGGTGCCTATCTCTGGTTTCCGCAGTGCTAAACAGATGAGAGTCATCGACTCCCTCTGGATTGGACACCACTCCAATGCAGGTTAACATCCAGTGTAAGCATGTAGACAATCGCTGCTAGGTTAACTGAGACAATGTAGATAAAGTGCAATGTCTAAGGACACAACACACAATATCAAGTGACCACAGCAGAGCTTGAACCAGCGACCTTTGGGTTGCTCACCTAACATCTATGATAACTGATCAAAGTGCTTCACAAATCCTTCTTGTACTTATATTCCATGTATAGTTTTATTCAGCGATTGCATAGTCATTGTACTGTACAGAATACTGCATTTGCTCACCTTTTAATCATTCTTGTACTTGTTTAGTACTTTTTATTTGAATACATGGTTGCATAGGCATTGTAGCTACACACTACGTACTACCATTCACTCACCTCTTAATCATTCTTGTACATGTACTTTATATATATTTTACAAACACTATTACAATGTACTACATGTTTCTATAGAAACTGTTCCTGTGTATTTTCAGTATGATTGACACCTACTCAGACCAGTTTGGTAGCCTTGATTTCTTGAGATCCCAACATGGGTCAGGGATGAGTGGACGCTCTAAGGCAAGTTTATTAAAGTTGGGTTAAAATAAGAATACATGTATAAACATTTGTGTATTCCCTTGAGCTCCACATAGCACACTTTGCGAAACATTTACAGCATATTCTTACGTACACAGAAAGTATATTAAATTACATGTAAGGCAGAATATAATATGTTTTTCTTAATTAAATAGCCCAAGAAATTTGTGGGAGCTCTACAGAAGGTGTCAGAAAGGACCTACAACTCAATATTCACCATTCAACAGATGAGACAGATTGCACAGGTACACAATTACTTTTACACAAATCTCAGAAAATATTTGAGAGGGAAATTAATGCAAATAGTTTGTGCTTTATACAAATACATCCCTTGTCTTTTGACTATGATACTTGTGTTTTTCTTTAATTCATATATGAATTTAATTATGTATAAAATGGATTTTCTAAATTCAGGAAATTGGTTTACAAGTAGGAGATTTTGAGGGTTTTGTCTCTTCCTTGAACAATCAGGGATTTCTTCTGAAGAAAGGTCCAAAAGTGTATCAGTTACAGACCACGGACTACTGAGTACATTGTACCAACTAATCAATACACCGTGTGATTACTTGATGATGCAGACAACAAAAAAAGTCTTGTCATTTGAACAACTGTATATTGTCAGAACCCTTGTCTTTGTAAATCAAAGTACAGTGTTTCTGTAATCAGTGCTTCAATAACCTTATTCCTCTGTGACACATATATATGTACAGTGTATGCAACTTTTGATCAAGTTACATTAAACAGTGCTTTTGATTACAATTCACAGGTACTGGTGTTTACACATGCATCTGCTAATGATGCATTTGTTCGTGCATATGACTGTGATATTCATTAAAATTGAAATAATTGAATAAAACTGACATTGTGTTTTTATTGTATGAGCATATACATGTTTCTGTTCTTCATCTCTGTGCAAACCTCTCACTCTGAAAAATTCCAAAACATGTAGAACATTATTTACAATGTACAGTGCATGTTATAGTTTTAATACACGGTTAATTATGCAATGAAAGATAATACAAATCAAAACATTGATTGCAGGTCTTTTTATGGCCTCTTGCTAGCCTCAAGACCATCAACTGAGAATAGACTTAAATATAACTTTTGGAATACATTCATTAATGAAATGATATCTCCATTGGTGTTTTTTATCACTTATTATTCAAAACGGTGATAATATTTTATTTACAACTCGTGTACTGGTACAATGTATGTAAAAAATTCTGAAATATAATATTTGCTTAAAGTCTATTTTGAGTAGATGGTTTTGGAGCCAGATGTAAAATATATATGATATACATGCAATACATACCTTTAGAACCTGGGGAAGCTGTTGAAGTGCTGCCTGGTATTTCTCCAGTAGACCCTCCATCTCTTTGCTGTGGACTTTGAACTTCTCTATGTACAATTTACCTGCCTCTTTGGTCATGGTTTTGAAGTGATGGAACTTTTAGATGAGAAATATTACAAAATTGAATTGCATATCAAAGACTCGCTGTAATGTTGATAATGAACATCACAAATGTAAACATTTATTTTAAACTTGTCGGATCTCAGTGCCTAAATATAAAGGACTAAGAAGTCCGTCAGAAGTGGTAATAAAAAACGATGTTGCGTAAATCATCAAACAGCTTGGTATTAAAAAACTACATGAACTATAGTCTATAAAAATATATAGGACCTCATGGGATGGTACAGTATATGATATTATCCAATGAGTTATGTGTTTTCTATCCTAATGTAACATCATTTCAATAGCAATGTGTGAAAATCCATTGTGATGTCATCACAATGTATTATAAAAAATTAATTACGAGGGTAATTTCCTCCGCATGATGAGGAAAAGATGCGATAAATGCATTAATTATTAGTACACACCTCTTTTTTTTGTAATAGGGTTAAGGCAGTACCCTCCTTTCCGGCACGGGCAGTCCTTCCTACCCTGTGAATGTAGGTCTTGATGTAGGGGGGTGGGTCGTATGATATGACATACTGAACATCATCTATGTCCATACCTCTGGCCATTGCATCAGAGCAAATCAGGCTGTCAGAATCAATAAATACATGTACATAGATTGAACATATTCACAAGTTGAACATCTGATAGTAAACTCTGAATTATACATGTAAAAGCAAAACACTTCACAAATTGGCATTACACTATTGAAAAAACATTTATACATTTACTATAAATGCTTTTCTTTTTTATAATTGCTGACCACTTACATATCAATACTCCCGTTTTGAAGTTTCTTCAAGACTTTACTTCTCCGTGAAGCCTGAAGCTTGGCAGTGATTTCTGCTACATTGATATCACCAAACAGTCGAATCAAGTGGTACAACCTGAAGTGAATGATACAGCATCCATCAAACTTCAAGGGAGAGAACTTATGTTGAGAAATTCAAATTAAGACAGAAAATTTTTCTAATATAGACACATTGCCAATATTAATTCTATTGTTCAGCAGTCTCATGTTTTGAATTTTTTTCATTTTCCATAGACAAGCATTTCTATGGAAAGTCCCAGGATTATTCAGGATTACCGGTATACGATTGTTACTTGCCTGTGAGTGGACTCTACGCTGTTGGTAAAACAGAGAACATGGCGGTACTTGAGGTTGTGTAGGAAGTGAAGGATGACCAGCGGCTTCTCCGAGGCCTCCACCTCCACTGTGTACTCCTGTCAATCAAATGATAACATACTGTGAACATTATATTTGGCATGTAAGGTATTTAATAGTTTTTGAACAAATTGGTGTGGATTTGATTTAGCGTATTCCTGAATGTTCCAATTCTTTTACATATATGCATGGCATTTAGCAATGTACTTGATTTTGCGGAAGCCACATTCCGCCAAAAACCCTAAATAGAATACACAGTTAAATGTAATAGGTTTACAGTATATTACGTAGCTACATGTACATCTGTTATAAAACTAGGGTACATCTAGATCTTAGACTAAAATATTGATAATACAAAACGCTAAATATAATTTGATGGAGTGTTAACATAATATTAAGTTGTGTTCCCCTTTTGTTTTATATATTACACCTGTTGAATATGTAAAGATTATTGTGTATAATACATGTACCGGTACATAATATAGTACATGTATATGTAAACTGTATACAGGGTTATTTTCGCCCTGTTATATTTTCTTCGCCCTTCATCACCTGCAAACGGTTTTGCCCCGGCTTGAATTTGCCCAGACAAAGTTTTGTTTTAAGAGATAATTTGAGACATTGGAATTCACCCAGTCTTGAATTCGCCCACCGAAAATGAGGCGAAAGGGGCAAACATAAAGCGGGGCGATATTTCCCTGCATACAGTTATTAACATAAGATGCATGTACCACTTTTAAAAACTGACATCATTTTTTAAAATGTGAATGATTGTGTTCACCATCAATAAATATATATTGTTATACAGATTTTATTTCATATAAAAATTTTAATTCAGGTTTCTTATATTTTTTAATACTTGTAAGTTCAAACACTTCAATTGTGTGACTTTAGATTTACATTATTGAATACGTGAAAAATGTATGACATATGAATCTACAAGGTTTTCATATTATGAAAACTTTGTAGAAAATGTTGCTTTTGAATCCCTACCTTTAAACCCAGAGGAGTTGTGTATTTGCCCACAAACTGACCCTTGACCTCTCCCCCTGGGCCACTCAGCCTGTCGGGGACTTGGTCGTCTTTGTTGCCCTCGCCCTCTGATTCCCCGGATCCCAGGGGTCGGGGGAGAGAGCCACCATCTACCACAGAGGTGAAGAGTTTGGGTTGGAATAGATTCAGCTGTTGTAACTTCTCTGGATTCTGGGACAGTGTGGCAGAAAATAACAGCTTCTGGAGCTTAAATAGAATCCATACATCATGAAGCTACAGTATGCATGTATATTCCTTTTATATTTTCATTATACGGCATTTTAGTTACTTTTTTCAATACATGTACATGTACTACAAATTTTTATTTTTGGATAAAAAGATTATGATTGCTAGGATAATGCTTGACAACTTCATGTACTTACAGGCATGTGATGTTTGCAAGAACTGAAAATAGGAAAGGCAATGTAGTAAGCAAAACGGATATGTACAATAGAACCATTTTCATGCTCAAGTACATTGTACTGGTAATGGAAGACGCATTAAACAAATACAAGTATATCCCCAAGATTTTAACATTTCACTACATCTACATGTATATGAAACACATATACTTCTTTATGAGTGAGTCAGAAACAATTTAATCACTGTCAATTTATTTTTGTTGGTTGTTTTCCCTGCCTTGCGGTAGTTTTTTTTTTTTTTTTTTTTTTACTTTATTCCATGGTTCACTTATTGCTTGCAAAAAGCGTATTGTACAATATGTTTTCTATTTTTCGTAGGAGAAATGACTTTACAGGAGCAGACACAACACTAAATTAACAGAAATAAATCTCACACAAAAACATGTATTGATGATTTTAAATTGTCCAATATAGGTAAGGAGAGAGAGTCTTACTTGTAGACATTGAGGGAGCTGGGAGCTGTCCTGCCCCCAGAAAACACTGCATTCTCTACATGACTCAGCCAGTCCTGCTTCACATGTTCCATGATCCTGTCCGCTTCATCTATCACCTGTCAACAGATAAACCCCTAAAGAAAGTGCTGTACAATCATTTATAAAACATTGTCCACAATCAAACCGTAAAATAAATTGCCCATAATTATTATAACCCCAAGGTACATCCACAATAGACTTTATCCCATTTAAAAAAATGCTTTTGATTAAATATACACTGCAACAATTTATAACATTTTACAGATACTGCTGAAAGTTACTTTCATTACTTTTTCAAATTTTTCATTAAGATGAGTGACGTCTCATCCCACTTCTGCCCACATACCAGAAAGCGTAGGTCTGTGAGGCTGAACCCTGGGGTCTTGTTGATGTGATCCACTAGTCTCCCAGGGGTAGCTACCACAATATCCACTTTACTTTCCAACCCACCAAGCCTGTAAAAAAAACACATAAATTGTGTAATCAGTTCATGCATGAAGTTACAAGTTTCACAAAAAAAGAAGAAGAAATGCCATGACAAAGCTGGACTACATTTTACTAAAGAACCTAAAATTCTTCTTCTATGTGAAATGCAGTCCTGGATAGGTAACTTCTGAATCTTGTAGCATGAGTTAGCGGTGAGTAACTTCTTGATGAGGGTTAATAATCCAGTGCTTACCTTTGCCCAACCAGGGCATGCTGCTCTACAGTGAACTGTTTCTGACCTACAATCATTCCCACCTACAAAAGGAAATCATATCCACTTGCACACAAGTACTAATAAGAGAATCATGGGACATACACCATAATTATGATATACAGACACCACAAACCTACATGTTCTTTTTTATGAGATGTTGAGAGATCTATGTGTATATTGTACTAACCTTCAGGTTTGATCCCTTGGTGTACTGTAGGAACACCTTGAACACCTGAACAGCCAGGTCCCTGACAGGTAAGACAACCATGGCTCGGATTCTACACAAAACACGGCTCTTCAAAGCCTGGAAGATTGTAATATAATGCTTACATTAAATTGATATAGAAAAGGTTAGGAGGATTTCAATAACTCTCTTTTTTTAAAGAGTTGTTCTAAAATATATAGCATCACTTTTGTTTCAAGATATAAGCAGAGCCCAATGGGCAACTTAATTATTCATTAATAGGTGAAATACTTAGCCTATACAAGAAGCAAACAAGTCAAAAGAACGACTTCATTAATTTATTAACAGGTGATATACAGTTGAACTCAGAGTTTCCGAAAACTACCGGTCCTACCGGCAAAACCGATAGAAAATCGAAATGTCCGATAACATTTCATACATTACCGGTCCGTGTGACCGGTAAGTTCGTCTTTCACAATCCGGAAAAATTTCTGTTTCTACGCACCGTTTTTGTCTTTTCGACGTAATCTCTTAAACGCTTTAGGGAGTGTTTAATTTAAGTTTCTTCTAAGCGCTAATATCTCGCACTGATATGGCATCATGCCGTGATCGCGGTTGATCACTTTTCTGTGTGTATGAGGCTAATGGCTAGAGAATTGAGAATAAAGAAAAGTATGAAGATAGTTTAAACAAGAGAGCAGGAACTTGTTGAAATGTAGCGAGGTTAATGACATGACTTGTTCCGTAGAAGGGTCAATCATGGCCGTTTCATTAATCAACTCTCACTTTTGATTCCATTAATTTTCGATTGTATATGATCATGAAAGATCATATGTTTGTTCAGATTTAATGAAAATTATCCAGTCCAGTACAGCGGCTAAAAATCGTGAATTTGTGGCACAAACACTCTCATATGTATATCTGACAAGAAGCAGAATAAAAACGAGGAGAGAATAAAATAAATTGCAAAAGAGTCATCAATAGAAACAGAACAGAAATAAATTAAAGACTGCATATTTTGGAGTCATTTATTTAGAAACAGAACAGAAATTAATTCTAGATTATATGTTTTGGAGTTTTTGGTAATAATTGAAAGCTCTTTATATTTTGCTTAGTAATTACATAACACTGAACAACTACTATAACACTAATATCTGTTTTATTCGGACTGATAAAATTTGCTCCGGACTGGCAGAACATGCTAAGTCATCAGTCATAATGACTGATAGAATTTTCTGGTTTTCGGAAACTCTGTGAACTTCGATATCTCAAACACTGACATCTTGAATACAATTGATATGTCGAAGTAATTTGTAAGACCCAACCACTAATATTTTAACTACCGGTATTTTACCCTTGATGTCTCAAATACTCGGATATCTTGAAGTTTTTAAACAGTCCCATCTAGCTCGAGATAACAAAGTTTGACTGTGCCTATATTGTGCCTATAGAAGAAGCATACAGTTTCATACCTGTACAATAGGTAGCACATATGCCAGAGTTTTGCCACTGCCTGTTGGAGCTGATACACAGATATCTGGGGGTCTAAATCCAGCCCTTCCCAAAACAAAGCCATACCTCACTGTATCTAGTATTTCTGGAATCACCTGCATCTGAACTACAAAAATCATTGTTACATTTCTGAATATCACATTTTACCTCGGTAGTTAATAAAAAAAAACCCATCGAATATATATTTATTGAGACTATAAAAATATTGGTTATATTAAACTTATAGTTTCTACATTTATATCACAGTAGAAAGTATTCAAATTTTACAAGTCATGGTCCAGATTGGTGTTGATACTTCAAATAAACTGCTTCATACATTTTTGTACAAACAAGGTTTACTATAGTATTGCCAACTTGTAAGATATTATACATTGTACTTTTGTGGTGTTTTTAATGTTAATGGTTATTGTGGTAAAAACAATGATATTTGATTTGAAAGAAATTTCAAAATTTTTTAGCAATAAAAAAAATACAAATATACCTGGGAAGAAGTAGTCAATCTTATTTTCCTTGAGGTTTAAATGGATGTCTGGGTCAAGGCCTTTGAATTCAGATACTGAAGTTGTTTTATGTTTCAGATCCGAGGCTATCACATTTGGACTGGCAAGCCAATCAGGTAATACACGAGATACCTTCAGCAAAATGGAAAAGATATGAAACATGACTGTATTTTGCTATTAAATCATCTACATGTATCTATCAATCATGAAACATTATAACATGCACAAAAAACTGAATTTTAACAATTTACAGTTAAAAAATATTCAAAGAAATTATATCTTTCACATGTTTCATTAATCATTTAATGCATCTTTCATTTTCACTGTGATCACAATTTACATGATTTAGAAAGTTCAGAAGAGATGGCTCTAAAAAGCGCTTGCCATAATTTGCGTTAGATGGAAAGAAAATTCAGCAAGTGGTCACTATTGAAAAGGCCTCAGAACATACCTTCTCTGTCTGCTTTGACTTGTAATCCCCCAGCACTGTGAAGCCTCCATATTCATGAGCACCCTCTTGGATGTCACCCATAACTTCAGTTTCATCAACCTGGCGATCATTATCACAGAGTTCTAAGTCTCCAATTTCTTGTTCTTCCTCTTCACCACTTGTCACACTTTTTGCTTTTCCTCTGAATTTTAACTCCTTGGTTGTGGTGTCAGCATTAGAAACAATTTGTTTAACGCTTTCACTACCCTGAGCTTTTGCCTGTGAACTATGATCACTCTCACGGCTGATTTTTTCTTCCTTATCTAATTTTCCTTTCCTTCTTTTCTTTGGAATCACTTCATTGTCACTGTTAGCATGGGCAGTTTCATTATATTCTTTCAGCTTACACTTTTTACCAATTTTTATCTTCTCGCCAGATTTTGGTGTTCGGTCATTTTTAACTTGATCTTTTTCTGATGAAATCTTCTTCTTTGAGTTATCCTGGGGTGATTTCCGAGTTCCAGTACCTCTTAATTTTCTCCTTGCTTCAGCCTCTGCTTGAAGTTTCTTCAAAATGGCATCTGCTTTGTTTGATTGTTCTTCTGTGTTTTCATCACCAAGGTACCTTAAAGGACACAATCATAATCAAAATTATTGAAGTAAGAAATAAGATAATTTAACTTAGTTAATGTGACAAGCTGTTTATTTAATAAATGCCCCTTTCCCCAAGTATTTACGTGATGGTAATAATAACTTGCCAGAATTTTCTCTGTACTTATTAGACAGTTTATTAGTGTATTGCTATGTTCACATTTTTTTAATCATTGATGTATTAGAGTAAGAGTCAAATGTACTGTTTTAAAGAAAAGTTACCTTGATATTGCAAATAATGCCATCTTGCTGACAAATTAATGTTAAAACGTGTGGCAAAACACCTCAAACGCCTGCAACCATGGGCGCATCCATTTTAATTAAGAACTCTGGGTGAAAAGCATCCAATCCACGTCCAACAAATCGGCATCCGGTTTTACATTGTAAACTTCCGGTTTTGAAACGTCAGAAAAACATGGGAAAATGTACGAAATTCTCATCGAACATCTGTCAAGTTACCACCCTGTATGACTTATGGAATAGAAAGTACTGTCCTGACAAAATGTATTTACCATCTCTTCTTTTTGTGGTATTTATTGCCGGGGCTGTCGTGGCGTATCTCTCATTTACTACCCCGTATGGTCTTCTTTCGTTTTTCTCAACGAAGCAAATAGAAAGCAATTCCCATGGACAGGGCCCACATGATACCTCACTTGTGTTTCGAGTCAGACAACAACAGATGCCTGTTACGGAAGGTCTGATGTCAGATTTATTATTTCTCTTAAAACCGTCTATATAAAAGTTAAAAGAACTGTGTATCAGGTGTATAAAAGCAAAATAAAGTACATTAACATTACATGTTTTTGTGGCTGTCAAAATGACACATATTCAACTATTGTAATTTTAACTATTTACTTCAACCAAGCCCTTAGTTTTGCGTTTATTTGCCTTTGGTATTTCTTTAAATTGTAACGGGATGGGAGAAATAATGACGGACCAGACCGGGATTCAAACCCGGGCCCCCTGAATCTCTAGTTGGGTGCTCTACCAACTGAGCTATCTGGGGCAGGTATTTGAACCAGTCTGACCATCACATTCCTCCCCCCTTTAATGATCTTCGCCCTCGAAGATCATCCCAGGCTCTTACCCTGGCAGGAGTTAACCTGTCAGTTCCAGGGGTTGGTCACGGCACCAAATGTAACGGGATGAGAGAATTATTCAATTAATGACGGACCAGACCGGGATTCGAACCCGGGCCCTCTGAATGTCTAGTTAGGTGCTCTACCAACTGAGCTCTCTGGTGCCTGTATTCGAACCGGTCTGACCATCACAATGTATACATACCTGTACAGTTTCATGTTACAACATGCATGATTATATGAATTAATAAATGCTTTATTTTCTAGATGTCCAGAGAGAAGCAGTGGCTGCTATGAATTTAGCTTTAGACATGGAGGCCCAAGGAAAATATGACAAAGCAAGAAAACTGTACCACCATGCACTGAAACTTGACCCCAATCATGTAGAAATATTAACTGCATTTGGCGAGTATCTTGAAAAATATGAAAATGATATGCTGAGTGCTAATCATATGTATAGTAAAGCATTAGCTCTGTGTCCAGAACATACCAAAGCTTTGATCAATAGACAGAGGATTTTACCAGTTGTGGAAGAAATTGATCAAAGGAGATTCAATATAATTGACAGAAAACTGAACTTATTTGTAAAAATTCCCCAAAATAATCCAGGTTTAAGAAGAGCGAAAAAGGAGGCATATTTCTCACATATTTATCATACAAATGCAATAGAAGGGAATACGCTTACTTTGATGCAAACAAGAGCAATAGTGGAAACAAGATTAGCTGTGGGAGGAAAGAGTTTAGCGGAACAAAATGAAGTGTTGGGACTTGATGCTGCGTTAAGTTACGTAAACAATACTTTACTCGGTCGTGTTGGATCCATTACTCTAAAGGACATTTTGAACATTCACAAAAGAGTCTTGGGGTATGTGGACCCTACAGAAGCTGGCGTGCTAAGAGACACTCAGGTATTTGTGGGAGAATTCAAGCCTCCAGAGGCAGCAGATCTTCCTAGTCTGATGAGCGATTTCATAGAGTGGTTGAATAATGAAGACACTCTGAAACTACATCCGGTGGAGTATGCAGCTTTAGCACATTATAAACTTGTGGTCATTCATCCATTTTATGATGGGAATGGCAGAACGTCCAGATTGTTAATGAATCTCATTTTAATGCAAGCAGGTTTTCCTCCAGTGACAATAAAGGTGGAAGATCGCCTAAAGTATTATGAGTCCCTAGAAAAGGGTAATGCAGGTGATATAAGACCGTTCATAAGATTTATTGCTGATTGTTCAGAGGAAGCTCTTGATCATTTTCTACTGACAGCCTCTGGTTCTAGTGCTTTGTTCAAACAGCTTAATGGTACTGAGAAAAATGTCATAACTTCAAAAGACGAGTTATGATGTTAGCTTTTAATAGCTTCTTTTTTGTTATTATAACTTATTTATACATTATTGTTAACCTTGTTATAACATATGGTGTTGTGCATTCAAATGAAATATTTGTTTTTCTTATTTTTAATCACTTTAAGTTTTCCCCTAACAGCCGGTTCTTCAAAGACTTGATGTTATTGCTTTAAGAATCTGAACAAATTTTGATTGGTAGATGGTCATACTGTGTAAACGGTAAATCTTCTCACCCCGTGTAATTTTTGCCCTTCTGCACAAGCAAACAGTTTTGCCCTGTCTTGAATTCGCTCGGACACAGTTGTGTTTAAAGAGTGATAATTTGAGACAATGGAATTCGAACAGTCTTAAATTCATCCGCTGACAACTAGGGCATAAGGGACGAAAATAAAACGGGGGCGAATATTTCCCTGTATACAGTAATTATTGTTACTTTTTTGTTGTTTTATTTTTTTAATCAGAATCATATAACATAAACATTGACTGTTTTTGTTAACTTCCTAGATGATGGTAATGCTTAATTCACATGTATCATCTTTCTCATACTGGTATATATGTAGTAGTTTTCAGGTTGAATTATTTTTTTACTTTTTGAAGTGAACTTTTTTTTTGGCAAAGTACTCTTTTGAACAATAAATGGGATGTAAATTGTTTAAACTTTGTGCGACACAAAACATTCTTGGATCAAACTATTTATTAATGATCAATATATATCCATTCTCACCAAAGAACTTACAGCTAGCTTATAATTTACAGGCTAAAAATGTCATTGGGTTTCCTCCCTTGAGGCATGATCCTGGTGTATTTGAACTCAGTGTAACAATGCAACTTTTACATGAAAGAAAAGAATCCACTTCAAATTGTTTTTTTTTTTTTAAATCATCCAAGGCTCAGAATCTGTTTAAGATGTGCTAGATACACTAGAAATGTATTCAGTACCAGTATCAAACCTCTGGCAATAATGATATACATGTATATGTATTTCAAGTTATGGCTTATTATTCTACACTTGTTCACATGTTTTCACTGAAGTCCCAATGATATTTGTGTTTAATATATATACATGACAGTTGTACAGTCATGTGAACTTTATTTTGTTGAATATGTATTGATTCAAAGGTGAATTGGGGGAACTTTTTGTGTCAATTAAATTTATTACGGTACATAGTTATATATATAGTTGGCGGTCTTGTTATTCTCAGGTTTTTTTTTTTTTACATAAATGTCTCATGACATTGTTCTCCAACTTACAGTGCTGTATCAAATCTCTTGATAGAGAACATCTGTTGTCATTGTTAGAAACACTCAGGCAGGGTTGCATACTCCCTTTGCTTACTGACTGCTGGCAGAATCATTGAACTATTCTCAGTTTCATTATAATTGCGAGTCACAGGTTTTGTTTTAAAATGAAAGTAGAATGTACATCAAACCCTTGGTTTGGAATGATACTGTTGCATAATTATCATTTCATTAATGAAAATGCAATATTGTATAACATGTATTCTTTAAAATGGAACCAGAATATTTAGTATGAACACTGCCAATATAGTGAATATTTGTGGAACGTCTTACATTATTATTTGATGCATTCTTTGTAAAAAAAAAAAAAAAAATTATGCTTATAATATTCTCTGATTCTCTGATAAAACAAATTGATTCTTAATCCCCAAGAGTTAGAGAGAAAATCAGAAGTTCTCTCTCTCATAATGCCCAAAGGGTATAATTAACCCTTATGAATCTGATACATGTAATCTTAAATTTTGAAATACTTTAGTGAGTACACTATTTTAATAGATTATGGATAAAATGGAGACAATTTGAATTTTAAGAGTTTGCTATTATTGAGTTTTTCTGTAGTTTCTGGAGGTAAGAAATCTTTATATAAAGTGAATTAAATTAATGGTATACTACTGTTTATGATGTTACCATTCATGCAATTGTTTCCTCAATCTGATTAAAATCAGATCCTCGATCTGCTCCTTGTTTTTCTATTGTCGCTACCTCGTGAAGCGACAATAGAAAAACACGGAGCAGATCGAGGATCTGATTTTAATCAGATTGGGTGTTTCCTATATCTGAATGTGAAAAGAAGCAAAATAGAATAGGTTAAAAATTTATTTTATGAAATCGAGAAAACTTCCATGAGTTACCCATTGGCAGCAATGTAAACATGTGAGACATTACTGCAATGGGTTACTATTTTTGATCACTTAAATATCATTATTATGTCTAAGTCATTCATTTCATTGGTCAGTCTTCAGTTAATGTCCACATCCAAAAAATAAAGGCTTAAAGAGGCTGGATGGTCAACAAATTACCTATCGGGATCTACCTTAAAATTTAAATAGAATATTTTTGTTATCTAAACTAACATTTAGAGAAGGAAAAATCCAAATATTTTAGCTTTAAAATTTGAACATTTTCCTATATTTAATTTTATGCAGAATGCTTCATCGTAAGAAGATTAATATATAGTCAATCTAAAAATGGTCACTGGCATCTAGCCCTCTTAAAGCAATATGAGCTGTATTTTTTAGAATTTTATTTTGCTGCAAAAATCTGCTAGTATGCTAAGTCTGCATGTAACTTAAACTTTTATGAAAAATAAAATTTGGAAAAAAATCATTTTGTCAGAAGAAAGATTTTTCTTCTAAAGAATATAAAATAGCAGTTCAATTTTTGTACAGGACGACAATAATTCAATTTTGCTTCCATTAAGGCTTCTTAACGGCTTTTCCCACAAAAATAAGACTAATAGAAATTTAAAAACCATGATATTTTTTGTCATTTTAGTAAAAAATAACATTTCCCTAAAAAAAATTCAGCATAAAAATTGCAGCTCATATTGCTTTAAAAAACAAGAGAAAATATTTATCAAGGTCAGAAGTTGTGTCCTTTTTGAAAAATTTTTGAATCAATGATGATTTGTGTATTCTATTTTATCTTTTGATGAAATGATACAACTATTTTTTGAAAGTATTCATTTTTCATGAGAAATGTTTTAAATGTGATGCTGAGGACAAAAGGTATATGATATTGGACCAATTGGGCCTTACT
Organism: Magallana ariakensis; assembly: GCA_020458035.1. Lineage (NCBI taxonomy): Eukaryota > Metazoa > Mollusca > Bivalvia > Ostreida > Ostreidae > Magallana > Magallana ariakensis. Next base: position 37,230,543 of record CM035818.1, on the reverse strand, counting down.
GGTACATTGACAAAACTTTCAGTAGTGCATTTGATTCAATAATTAACGTTTGTTTCTTTTGTTTTATACAATTTTCTGATCTTTAATATCCTATATTTCTGTTTTATTTCACAAATGAAATATTTACATGTACAATTATTTTTCATAAGGTAAACAAAAATTTATGTACATGTATCTTTAAAGTGCTTTGTTTTTCTCGTTCTCAAGTTCCTCTTGAATTTTTAATGTACAAATGATGTATACAAAGGAATATTTCCTTTTAGGACAAATTATGTTGGTTACAGCACGAAAAATATTGGTAATTGCTCGTTATTTGTTAAAAAAAAATTTTGAAGTAAAAGTGTCAATCCTTGTTTGTCTCATTTACAATGCAATTATAGAAAACTTCAAGCAATTTGCTCCTTTGCATCTTTTAAGAGGTCTCCGTACCTTTAAAAGAATTGGAGTCTTGGTAGTTAATGGCTCTTGCACATAAAAGTACAGTTCAATTCAATTCTAAAAGAGGGTTCAATCAATACACAGATTTGGTGAGAGTTCTGCACCAGGCCCTATTAGGTGCTTCTTTGACATTTAAGAGTTTTATTTTAATCACCCGTTAAAAGCTTCTTGATAAGTACACGCTAATATATATGTGAGTCATACGGGATTGCTTATCTTCATCTTGTAAATAACTTTCAAATTAATGCTTAGCCAATATATGGGCAACATTGACGTGTGTGTTTATACAGAATCTTGTTTTAAAGCTTTGATAATAATATTTAGCTGAAAAGAATATTGATTTTAAAAATCATTCTAATATTAAGTGGACCCATTTTGGTATTTTATTTCAAAACATCTAGGAGGGTTAGCCATCCATTTTGTTGAATCAGAACATGGTATTGAACTAGATACATTTGTATTTCACGAAAAATGTTCTTGGTATTCTCCAAAAGTAAATACAGTCTATTTTGCACTGATCGTCGATAGAGTGTAACATCTTCCAAACAAAGGTTTACAAGTTGTAAGGTTAAGTTTACAAAAGTTTAATATATCAGAGGAACAATATTTTTTATCAGACTAGATTACTAAAACCCTAACCCTTTTAATGACTGGTGCTTTTGGTTTTAAATAAAAGAAAACCATACACCGTTATTTATGACTCGGTAAGGTCAAACTGTTGTACTGAACGGTCAACCAATACCCTTATTGCAATTAAATTCCATTTTTGATCTGCTCTGATGCAACAATCTAAATGAGTAATTTTATAGCAGGGTGAAGTTAAGTCCACAAATGAATTCTACAACGTCTCTTGAATAGTAAGAATCGAAATTTTAAGTATTTTAATATTTGACAACCTCTTAGAGAATATGACTGTTCATTCACGACAGATTATTAAAAGTACTCTACAAGAGCCTCATATATGTATATATATTTTGCACTTCTACTTAATAGCTAGCTTAAATAAGCGGTCTTGAGGACCATTTTTTGACGGCTTGCTAATTAAAGTATACTCAGTAAGTGGACATACTCGGTTCGTTGTTAGTTTACAATAAAACATGGAAAAAATTGAAATGCACGTGTGTGTGTGTGTGTGTGTATATATATATATATATATATATATATATATATATATATATATATATATATATATATATATATATATATATATATATAAATTATCGTGGAATTCATTGTCTCTGGATCAGGGGCTCTGCATGGTGTTACGGCTTAGCTTTATTGATCATATTGTTAAAATGTTTCAAAATTTAAAAAAAGAAACTGTTATTCACTGAAAAATGTGCACACTATAATCCATTCCCATATTTACAACACCTGTATTGGTCCACTGTTGCGTCGCATGGCGTTACGGAAGAAAGAGTCTATTATTCACTACTGCATGCAGTTACAATAGAAACTGGAGTGTGGTATAGGGGTGTCGACGATTGCGGTTACAAACTGAAATGTGTTGAAAATAAGGATTATTTAATAATTTACTTTTGACGTCTGCATGCACACATTATACAGGCACATTTACAGTAGAAAGTGGAACAGTCATTACCTGTCGACCCACATTTTTTATTGAAGCTTAGTTTTCGGAATTCCTAATATACGGTTTAACCGACATCATTTTGTTACAAATTGAGTGGTTTCTGATATCCAATTTATCTTTAATATATCATCCATATATATGCTTGATATTCTTGTATTAAAAACCCCAAACATATTTCGTATTATAGTGAAATGGAGAGATTTTCAATAACATATATCTAGTATTGTATCTTCATAATACAATTACCGGATTGAATCCAGACTCAATAAAATCCAACCGGCTTACTATCTTTTTAATCATTTGTCATTAGTTTATAAAATAAGGACATTGTACAGTAGAATTTCAAAAGAAGAAAAGAAGCAGAAATTGCTGTCATGTCAGGGTTTTTTTCCCCCAAACAAATTCATAAAGGATGATATTCCATAACGCATGTCAGCGGTCAATTTTTGCTCGATGAGTTATAACAAATAAAGCAGGACTTTGATAATTTACAAACAAAAGTAAATCAAACAGACACATCTTGATTAGTGCCAGCCGTTTTTTAATGTAATAATTGTCAATGTTATTTTTAGACCCAGTAACAGTGAATTTCGTTTTGATTTTGACCATGCAAATAAAAGAATCAAGTCGATCGGACAAGACTTCTATAATATAACGTGACATTGCTAATCGCCAGAAACTCGGGAGTTGGGGAATTCTAAACGATAAGAATTTACATTCGTTCAAAATACAACTTACAAATAAAGTATATTCGCACAAAAAAAAAGACAATGGCATATACAGTTATATCGTACACGCTTAGCGAAATGCATGTCGCGTCACACGAGTGGTACAGACGACTAACGCACGTCATGAAAAAGGGGATTTTATAAATGTGCATATATCATGGAAAGAGTACATATAAAATAAAAAAAGAAATTGAGACATACTGCAGTATTTTTTATTCCATTTACTGGGAGCGTGCTTCACATCATCCTTGGATTTTTTCTCTTAAAGGGGCATGGCCACGATTTTGGTCAAAAAATATTTTTCCGATTTTAATGTTTACACTGCTTTAATCAGGCCTATTTAACAGGCAACCAGTATTTGAGTGTCATTCGTTAAGTTATAAGCGAATTACAAAGCTTACAATTCTTTGCTATGTAAACAAAGCTTTTGTTTACATTTTGAATGTTGAAGTAAAAAAGTTTTAGACATGAAATGAATGTGTTAAATGTTAGGAACTGTTTATTTATGTTTAAAATGAATAAAAAGATAGAAAAAATCAGCTTGAAAAATCTTTTTTACTGGTGTATTGAACATATGTAAACAAAAACAGGACACGAGCCTTGTTTACATGACAAAGAATGTGAGCCCTGTATCTTGCTTATTACTCTACGACTGACTCTCAAATTTCATTAGATCATTAGAAATGCATTTCTAAAGCATTGTAAATAATAAAAACAGAAAAATAGACTTTGGCCAAAATCGTGACCATGCCCCTTTAATTTGTTGAGCAGTTATTTTATCCTTTTCGGTACTGCAGAACATTATCTTAACACAAAATATGAAGACACAGTGTACTGATAATTGAAAGTTTTCTGCAGTTGATCAAACGTTGCTTTACAAATCAACGCCTACCGTATCACGTGATCTCGGTTTCTACATCAAATAATTGATATACCACGGATCTCACATTGCGTCTACATGTATATAAGGAAGGTGGCTATTATTATAATATAACTTATTTTCAATTACCCGCAGTTCAAACGAGGGACTACAGTGTATATGGGTTCAACCAAGGGACAAATGGAAAACTACGTCAGAGCATGAAGCTGTTCAGTTCTTATCAGATCTTAAATTGTTTTTTTTTTTTTTGCAGAGACAAATTATCAAAATTGTTTTTAACTTTCATTAGATCAATTATACGAGAATATGCTTTTGCTGTATGCAAAGGTAATCGGAAAAGTTAGAATTGTAACTGGACCAATTTTGGACCCAAAATAATTGTTTCAACTTGTCTGAAAAACTCTAAATCATAAAATATACAAAATGCACTCAAATCTTGTACCGTAATATATTGATCAATGTTATTGTTAACAAATTCCGAAATCTTTTCTCTGGCTACAGCACTACAAATGAATAAATGAATAAGATACTTCCTAGAGTTAAAGTTGACCCGAGTTTTTATCTGATACGCACTATTCTCTTTTATCTCCGACTACCGCCATATTGTCATATTAGACCTCATTTCCCTTTTGCTACACTGGCCGGTTATTAAGACAATAATTTTTTTTTCTGCAACTGTATGGAACGTCCATCTATAAAACCATCATGGAAACAAGCTATTTAAAAGAATTCTAATGTCCATTTACACCAGAATACAGTACATCCGGTAATTTTCGCGATGATCTAGTTTTCGCTTTTTTCGCGTTCATTTTTTACATCGCAAAATTTTGAATATGTAGAGACTATATTCTGTATTATTTTCTATACGAAACTTTTCAAATCGTAAAAAATGACTGACGCAAACTAAAAATGTTACATATTTTCCCCGTTTTCGCAAACTTTGTGACATGCGAAAAAACCCGGATATACGGTACCAAGAATTCGCAGCAAGGCCACCAGTGGAAGGAGAGGAGGATCCAATTTACACAAGAAATACAGTGTATCCGGAAAAAAAATCTACAGAATACTGTAAACCAACTTTAAATCGCGTGCGAGAATTTTTCGCGAGGTTCGCGAGAGCTACATTGTCGAATGTATCTCGCCGCGGACCAGTATTTTCCATATAGTTGTAATAAAAAACAGGAGTGGATAAGGCTTGGTCGCAAAAATTAGTCGCCGCGAACCAGTTCACCTCAGGTGAATCGCGAAATAAAGTTGTCGCGAATAATAGTTGGTTTACAGTATAGAGATTATATTCTTTGAAGGTAGACGTAAAATAAATAAAAGAATTCCTAGTTTAATATATTGATTATACTGTGGCCTCTGAAATCAGTGAGATGCCACTATTGGGGTAAGTGAGGTAAACAGCTAATTGTATTGATTGGACATGGATGCTCAGGTGAGCAATATGGTCTATTGTTTATTTAAGCAAATGAAGTTTTTGCTTGTACCGGGGGTACGTTTTTCTTTGGGCTTGGATTTTGGATTTGAGCGAAGTACTTCATAAAATGTCTATTCCATGTTGCAGTGCAAGAGGATTTTATTAAAGTAGATCCACAAAATTACACACACAAAAAAACCCCGATGTAACGAGTTCGATCTTATCGATAAACAATTGTTCGGACTGGTATGGTTCTTGAATAATATCTGTTTTGCAAAATGTGATTACTATGACACGGGTCTCCTGATTTTAATACTGGTGATCAGAAAAAATGAAACATGTGGTATTTCAATTTATATGACTTTTGCATAAAATGTAAACTCTTGCATCACCATTTAGCTGTTATCTGTTTTAAAAAACAACAATGTCAGAAAAATCAAATACATGCAATGAAATTGCTGTCCGTGGCCATTTCCTCAAAATAAAATATATATATATACTAGTATTCAATTTTTTCACAGTTTTCATACCTGTTATTTTATTTCTTGCACGTTTTCTAACATACGTAAGAAATTAAGAAACGTATTGAAATTGCAAATTCTGGCCATTCCATCAAATTGAAAAAAAAACACCTTGTAATAGTATTTTATTTTTCAAATCAATTTTCATACCTATTTTTCTATTTCTAACACATTTTCTAGCATACGCTAGAATTCAAGAAATAAGTTGAGTTGCCTGGTCAATACCCGGAAGTAAACACCGAATATAGTAATCCATTATCACAATTACTTTTAACAGTAAGATACAGAACAAAATGGCCCCTTTTTGTGCAATAACATCTTTGAAACTCGTGATTTGTTTTCATATTTGAGTTTGCTGAGTGCCAATTGATGGATGGTAGAAGACATGTCGAGCGACAGAAGTCGGCCTAAACAAGAAAAACACACTTGTGAGCTGTAAAATAAGATTATTCTTTAATAGCCTTATCTGTCATCCTCTCAAAATAGAGGCTGTTGGGGTTTTGGGACGCAATTTTCAAGGATAATAGTGCGCTCATTACATTCTATGACACAAATGGGTTATAGAAATTCTACGCTATTGGCCATGGTCGTAGGACCACTTTTTGTAAATTGTTCTAATTCACGACAAGCTTTTAGAGTTTGGACGTATTATGTGTATGGAAAATCTCACTTATTGACAATTAGGGCAAGGAATAGATTATTGGACTTTTAACTAACTATGTCGCAACCTTCAACATAGAATGGTAATGGCCATAAAACAGTAACCACCCCCCCCCCCAAAAAAAAAACCGTTTAATTTGTGGACTATTCTTTGCACGAGCGCTTTCACTTTCCGAGAAAAGTAAAAAAAAAGTTTGAAAATACATGATTAGGTTTTACAACTCTTTTGGCGAATATTCGCATCCAAAGACCTTGGGCGGTTGTAAGGGTAAACATAACAAATTTTTTTTTTTTTAATTGAAATAATGAAATGTTTTTTTGCTTATTTACTAAAGAGCTTAATTAAAAAGCTAACAAATTTATACCAATATCATAGGTGTATAATTGAATTTTTTCACTTATTTTAAAAAAATCTGATCGATTTCATTTAACAATTGACAAGCCAAATATATGCATTTCTTGAACCTTTGATTGTTTGTATCAACCATTAAAAGCATTTTATTTATTTAGCAGAGCTCCGTCATACAATGGCACTTTTTATTCAAACGCCAATAATTGATGTGCCCAAAGTTAAATTGCGGTTTTTTTTTATTTTTAACTTTCGAGGGTTACTATGAGTTTATTATTTTCGAAATCAATTGAAACTTGTTGAGTCCGGCCATCTTCTACACATGTGGGCCAAACTGTAAATATTTCTTAAGCTTATTACGATAACTGACCAAAACTGTTGACGTCAAAATACAGCAAAACCCGAATACAACGAACACGGATATAGCGAATTAACGGCTTTAACGAATTCTTATTTATGTCCAGGCAAATTTCTTATATAAACCTATAGAAAATTGATGTATATAACGAACACGGCTATAACGAATTTACGGCTATAACGAAGTAATTTTAAGACTTCGTATTTTAGTTTTTTTTATCATTTTTATAACGAATATTTTCCATTTCACTATAATACATATTCAAAAATAAATATGTTCAATTCACAATACATGCAATTTTCAGATGCATATATAAAATACTCAAATTCAAATACTCAATTTTTTTTAAATTGAATGAAATAGTTATATTGACATTTTTTTTGTAAATGACGGTAATACTGATTTACGATAGTTTGTAAAACTGTCAGCGGATGATTTTAAAACGAATTCGCTATAATGATTTTAAAACGAATTCGCTATAATATTTCTTACGAATTCCTTATAAACGTATAACGAATTACGTCTATAACGAAGCCTTTTCAACGGCCCCTTGAAATTCGTTATAAACGAGTTTTGCTGTATAAGAGAGCAATTAATATGAGGTTCTACATGTTGTTTTGTATGCAAATTGCGTACAAAAGTACAGAACAAAGCATTTTTAATCACTTAAATTGAAGATTTAAAAATATGAAAATAGGTCATTAATGTTCACTCTACAACTATTGGTTGAGGAAAGGGCTGAAAGTCTGTCCATTTCTTTTGTACATGTAGCATTGTTTAAAAATAGGGTACCCTAGGGTCCCTGGGTACGGACATCTTACCTAAGGAGGGAGTGTACGTACTGACGTCAGACTTCAAAATACATGTAGTTAGTCTTCAATTATAAGGCAATTATCTGGCAAACCTCGACAGATTCCACAATAAGGTCGATCTTTGCCGATGTTTCTTTCCATATATAGAAGAATTTGCTGTTCCTCCTATGCAACTTGCTGACTGACAATTACGATAATTTACGTACATGTTTACCAACTTTATATAACTGTATAAGAGATGTCAATATAAAAATGGAAGTAGATAAACGTTGTAAAAAAAACCAATGAAACATTTTCCATTGCATTTGTTAAAGTACATGTGCATATAGTTAAGATCCATGTGTTAAATCAGACAATGGCAAATTGTGGCACGCCAAGTTCACAAAAATGAGATCAACATAGTTTAACAGTCGATAAACTGTAGTTTACGGACAGTAAACTATAGCAGTAGTTATCTAAGTTAATCTATGTTTCACGTCTGTAAACCATACTTATTGCAATAATCTATGTTTCAGAAGTGTAAACTATAATTAAAACCATTTTAACAAGAGCTTGGACTTTGGGTAGTTGTGTCAAACAGCAATGTGGCGTGTCATGTCTATGTCTATTTCATTGCTTGCCACTCAGCCATGGCTCTTTGAAATCAACAAGATTTGTCTGGCTTTTGAGCTAAGACTACGCAATATGTGAATATTTCACTTGAAACCAACGTTCTTACACTGAAAACAACCATTGGCGATAGCAAACCATAATAAATATAGTTTGTGAAACTATGATTAACAATTCTTAACTATTAATAGTTAACGGATTTAAATTATAGTTTACAGATGTGAATATATATATTTATTAGCAAAATCTATTGTTTATTTAGAGACAGATGAAATTTTATTAGCATTCGTAAACCATAGTTTAAAACCATTAAGCATGGTTTTATAGGAAAAACAAACCTGTAGTTAACAAATTTTAGTTTAGCGGGCCATAGCAAATTACTTTAAAAAATCAGATTTAACCATATGTTTATTTAAACTATAAAATGCGTTAGCGGGTTATGTAAATTTCTTTCTGCAATGATCGCTACCTTCATAACCCGCATGAATCATCAAGGAAAGCATTTTATTGTTTATATTTACATCTTTCTTTTAACTAATTAATAAAATGATTATAAAAAGTAAGTAAAATTTAGTAAATAACTGTAAATGTACATAAGTATGTTAGCTAAAAGAAACAGCCAAATGAGACTTTGAGTCTGACATTATCATGATAGTTTCGTGCAGTCCGTGATTTTTCTGAGGTCGCTGTAGGTTTCGACCAATCGATAAACAGGGCGTGTAGATTTCAGTCGTGATGTTTCTATAAAGCTATGAATTAACTTTCCGTAAGAATTAGAGGGAATCATACTTGGTAGACGTAAATATACTTGTATGTATACATGTATCAGTCAGTTTTCTTAAAAAGGAGAAAGTACTCGATGGATAGATATATACTCTCATATTGCCTCAGTCGGTGTGAGAAAAATACATGTATCATGCATCGTTTTCAACTACAATTATCGCATAATTGGACTGGTTTGTCTGCATATTTTGAGTGAAGTTTATTCTTGCGAATTAAACTTTAAGATAAGTTGCTCAAAATACACCTTACATTAATTACTTATATTTAGATTAGATTGGACTTTCCCGAATTAATGAGAAACTTTTATCGTCTTCTTTTCCAATGAAAAAACAAAACGATATCCTTCTCATTCTATTATTAAAAAAAATATGGACACATCCACTGTCAATGAATCATTGTTGTCCCATTATTGCAAATGTCGCCTCTACTAACCCCCAAACACACATTATTATTGTTTATTTGCTTTGTATCGCTTACCAGAATTGCTTTAGTGATCGTTACTATAACTAGTAGAAGCCGTGCCGAGCCTCAACAATAATCAATGTCTCTAGATATACATCTATGCTAAGAGAGAGAGAGAGAGAGAGAGAGAGAGAGAGAGAGAGAGAGATTTTATCAATAGTCACTAGAATTTTACGGTTTGATCATGACTCCCAGAAGAGTTCATATTTAACAGATTCTCCTCTTTTAATACTATATTTAGATCCAGAAAGTATGTGATGCATTATTTCATTTCATGTGATTGGGGATGTGATTTCATAACCTAAATGTATAACAAAATACTCATTACTTAATTCTTATGTTCTGCTATTCGCAACGTGATTTAGGTTTTTAATCTGCTTAAGTTGCACATGTTAATTTATTAGAGAACTCATAAAGCTCTCCTTCGAATTCTGTTCATTGTATCCATTCAACCACGGCCATAATCATTTGCCTCAGCAGCAATGCTAACGGCGTAGCCAAATGGTCGGGTTCAAGCATAAAAATGACATCTGTCCTTTTATATGAAATGTTTGACACAAACTAAATGCAAGTTGCATGCGATTCAATGGTATGTTAACTATTATCTTTATATTGCAATGCTATATTCACAATTAAGACCTTCGTGGTCTTTTCTGACCCAGTGTTTAATTATGACGTGATCATAGGTGCATGTTCTGTACGAAGATCATATACTGTAAATGTCTTTAATTCGTATCTAAGATTTCACGTATTGCTGTGTTGGTCCTTTCACGGTGGTTTTAATTTCACAGGGATTTGATTTTTCTTTCTTTTTAAAATATCACGTTTTCATCAAGATATTATAATTAGTAATTAAAATATATTTTTTTCCTTTCCCTTGTTTTGTTTTTTACTAAAGTCATAAACGCAAAATTTCTTTTAGGAAATAAATTTCGCAAAGTTACTGTCTATATCTCTTTAATTGTTACCAAAAAAAATAATGAACTTAAAAACACTTAAAAAATAATGAACTTAAAAACACTTAAATAATAATGAACTTAAAAACACTTAAATAATAATGAACTTAAAAACACTAAAAAAATAATGAACTTAAAAACACTTAAAAAAATAATGAACTTAAAAACACTTAAAAAATAATGAACTTAAAATCACTTAAATAATAATGAACTTAAAAACACTTAAAAAATAATGAACTTAAAAACACCGTAAAGTAGTATACGTCTGTAGAACCTTATAGTGTTGAAATTCAGAAATAATTTAAAACAAATGCGAATGCTAACGATGCATACAGATTTAGGTCGACAGTAATACATCTAAAAAGACGATACTTATTTAAGATTCTATGTAATATGCTATTTTTGTTTTGTCTATCTCAATAAATACTATTATTTCCTACTTCAAATATTTGTATTAAGCTGCTCTAATTTTGTTCTTTCCAAGAGAATAAGTTGATACGAAGAATTACAATTATATAATATTGAAAAGTAAAAAAGTTCATAACTATAGAATAAAGTCTATCTCTTTAAATGTGGTGAGAAACCACATCAATTTATCAACATGCATCAACTGATTGCTGATCTGCGAGTTGGGCAGAATCTTTTATGATGCATTTTATGCTTCGTTGATAGTGAACAGACATAGAATTTTGTTTATAATTGTTTCACTAACACTTCTAACAATTAAAATGTTTCAACACTCAATTCCCTGAACGCTTTGTGGGCATTAATCGTAAATTGCTCGAAACCAAGCCACAAAGATAAAAAAATGTGCTTGTTTAGTAGATTGTACAAGTAAACACAGGCACGGTGGCCTGTGCATGCTAAGTCCTTGAACACATATCTGCTCAATATCTAGGGTTGCGTAATATTAACAGACAATTAATGCAAAGTCTGTACGAATCCAAAACAATTCGCAATCCCGGCAGATTAAAACCGTTTTAAGAAAATAATTTTGTTCATAACAAGACAAGGCTTTAAAATCCTTAGAGATGTTCACATCAAATTGTTTTTACATCTTCGTCTTTTATGTTCACGTTTACGTCTCACAAGTTATCGTTACTCTGGGATATCTTTATGATGATTTTTGATTATTTTTTTTTAAAAGATGATTTTGAAATGTATTTGAATTGTACCATAAGTTACACAGATATAACCTCAGGAGAATTTAAAATAGTTCCCATAATTATGTAACTAGAAAAACGCCATTATAGTTGTAAGCAATGACCCAACTTGAAACCACATAAATTTATTACTGTACAATCTACACTGTCGTTGCACTTGTTTCCGCATTTACTGCGAGTCGTCAACATTTTTGATTTCAAACAGACAACCTTAAACATGTAATTTTTCTTGTGCTGGTAAATGATTTTTCTTAACCGCATCATCCAAAATAGGTAAAATATGTTATTTTTCAAAATAAAGGTCGTTTTTATTCAACAATACCATATGTTGTTGCTAACCACTTAGCAAAATTACGAATTCTCTACTATTCGTAGAGGAATGCATACATCTTTGAATAGAAGGTTTTCATGTTGTATTCAAGGGCAAGGGAAGGTAATGTAAAAACTCCTTATGATTTATTCCAGCTACAGACGTTGGGAGATGTTCCCTATCCACACGATACAGATCTTGATCTTTAAACCTTATCGACTCATTGGACATTCATTTTACGAGACCACAAAGAGATAGTTTTATGGCTACCCTTGCTGGGCGGATATGTCCGGCTGTTTGGCACACATGTCCGACGACAGAAGTTCATGACCCTGCTTCCGTATAAACTTCCTCTACCAACAAATACGATGTTTTCTACAAAATTTCAAATTACTCATCTTACATTTTAGTAACCGTACCGTTCTTTCGCAAAGGTAGCAAGACCTTCGACAAAGCTGTAAATAAACACACGGGTCTTGAATTGCCTGTTGTTATGAAGAGCTAGCCAGGATAAGACGATTTGTTATGACTGGGTTTCAATCAATAAAACAGCTTATGAATCCAAGGGTCTCTGATGGATGTTACTGTCAGACAATGTACAATCCAGTGATACAACGATCTTATGTTTCGTGGCATATGCTTGTTTTCACACGGCGGACCATTGCGCGCCTTATCTTGACGTTGCATCTGTTGTTGCTAATACAATCTATACATTTTTTTTCCAATGTTCTATTATCTTTCAGTTTCTATCCCACAACATTGACAAAATCTGATGAGCGACATAATTTATGGATTTTCATATCTCGGATTTTTTAGTCGTTAATAGGGAATTATTTTAACACACGTAGGGAAATGAAGGGAAAAACTATTGAGTAGATGAATAGATGGGATTATCCCCCAGGAAAGAATGCTTTTATCCTTTTATCTGATTCCGGTTTACTTTGATGATTTATCCAAGACAGATGCATGGGAATGGTCTCTATAAATTAGAATAAAGAATATTTCAGATGAAGTGCAAAGAATCGGTCAATTTATTAGAGAATTAGCAAAGTATCTTTAATAATAATAAATAAACGGTGACTGAGAATAGGTGCTTAATATTTCTTGTACTGATTGTCTTTGAATATCAGAAAGTCATCAAGAATTTAAACCATCTCTGTGGTACTTTTCGGAACAGCAAAAAATCATGGATGACCACTTAGCCAACCCGTGGCAAGGGATGGGGACATTTATTGCCCTTCCCTAGTAATTGTAAAGCTACACCATTTGTCTCGGAGAATGTGTAACAATTCACTACAATAGCTGTTGAAAAATCGGTCTTGCTGTGCGTTTGATACTACTGATTAAATCGAATCCGAAAGAATTCACACAACGAAATTAAAATAGTTTTTTGACATTAAAAAAACTGTGTTTTTATTTTTCACGACACTGTTTTAATAACATAAGTTAAAAATGGGAACACCAGAATACGGTCGCTCACTAAGAGCCTTGTTACTCGTAAAATAATAGTTATCTGTAGTCCTTTTTGTAGTTTGTTCTAGAAAATAAAATTTAAACGAACGATTGTCAGCAAAATAATTCTCTAACTTAGGATTTAATATGAGCAGACGTCAATTTTGATAAAAAAAAAAAAAAAGATTTTTTTTTGCGTAAACAGATCTAAAATACAGGTTCGAGTCTCAAAGTTAAGGGAATTTCCCGTAATTTGATAGGGGGTTATTCTGCAGAAAGATCAATGATATTTAAGGAGGGATGGGATATTCCACAAAAGATTCACAGGTCAGGGCAAAGAAGTCTTTAAATACCGTACTCAACTAATACATTTTAAAACAATAGTAACAATGGGCCATATCGCTCACCTGAGTAATAGATGTAAGTTTTTGTATCCCTTTCTTATTTTTTCATATAAAACAGTAAAAAGTTTTGAAATGTGGATAGGAATCTACATTAATTATGCATATCAAGAGGCTTCCATAGCGAGAACACAAATTGCAGAATTGTAAATCTTGAAAAGAATCAAAGATGTGTCCCTACCTATTCTAAAGCTACATTATGCACCCCTCAGTTGCCCAATTTATGGTCTAAGTGTCATGGCTTCAATAAATTTGAATCTACGCTACAGTTTTTGTCCGAAGGTTTCGGTCTGCGATATATACAAAGCAGCTTTGTTGTAAAAATTGACTTTTCTGGTACAGTGGGTTTTGAAAATAAAATTTTTACGCGCCTCAGGGAATATGGCTCTAAAGCAATTGCGGTTCATCTGGCCATGCTCACCAAAAATCTGCTGCTTGCGAGATATTTCCTGCTGATCAGCAATGCAAGGTGGTCGTATACATTTCTGAGAGATTTTTTTCGAACTCCGAATTAGAAAATGTTTGATGAATGTTATGTATATGATCATATTCAGTACCAGTATATTTCAGCGTGTCTAGAATTCGGTCGTCGTATGAAGCAAAGGTTAGACTCTCTTTTAACGTATGGTCTAGTGGTTAACGCGCTGCATGGTCACGCATTGCAATGAAAGATGATTGCTTAGGTCTAGAGTTGAACTAGAGGCTTGGGTGCATAGAGTACTTTACATATATTTCTTCAATAATGGACATTAGTACATTAGTTCCAGAGCTATTGTCATGCATGTTCTTTATTTTAAAAAATGAATATGTTTTTTTTTTATTAAAAAAAAAGAAGGATTCTTAAAGCTTGTCATGTATGAAAGAAAGATAGGGATTCCTGAAATAAAGTATTCTACCAATAATATTTTTCCCCTTTGAAATTGTCTAACAACGTTCTCTAAAAAGGATAGGCAGATCAGCTGTATACATATATCAATTACGGACATTTTTTCTTCAAATTTATTACTATTTAGGCCGGTAACCAAGCATTCATCTGCTAATTAGTCATGCCGAAGATAAAATTCTTCATCCCATGGTTAATCATTTCTCAATAATTCGCCTCACGTCTTCAATGATTTTCCCTCAAATTAGCTTGCTTTAGAATTTCCTTCCATTTCTTCCAAGGATCCTGCACCTGATCGTAAATAAGCAACTAATTAGAAACGAGTAAAGACGAATCTTGGAGTAAATTAGGTTTATATTTATAAAACCACGAGTTATTGTGACACCCATCGCTCAACTTAGAATTATGTAACATCATGTTGAACTTCTTATCCACCGTTTAAAAAATTTGGAACTTTCAAATTAAGTCATGTGACTATTATGGTTCATGCACGACACACCGGTTTATAAATAGGAAATTTACGAATATCACTCTTCATGTTAATGGCAATGAATAAAAAAAACTGTCCCCGAAAGCGATTTTAAATTAACAAACAATGTACCATGCAGCAACTGACTCAATCAAATCGTAGTTTTGACTGGAACAATTAAATACGTTACACAATTACAACGCCCAAGAAAAAGGTTCCATAATTATAAAACCAGAAGTTCAAGTTCTTTATTTCCGTGTATCATAGGTTTACATATTAATACATATTAATATCATAACACAGGAAATGATAAGTTCATACATCATAGACTGACAAAAGATAGTATACTATTTACATATTTTTAATCCAGAAAAACGTCATTAGTAAACAACGACACAATTCAAATCGCGTAGAAATCTACAGTTTTTTTTACTTGTTTCCGGATTTCCTATGACTTGAACATTTATTTTTTTTTTCTTTGCAACCAGACAACCAGCCTTGTTCATATCAAAGTAGGAGAGTACATATTTAATATATTTTATTTAATTTGGTAGGGTGGGCCTACAAATCAATAGGTACATGGATAATGGAAAATTAGTGTGCAATTTCATCCAACTCTAGCTACGTTCTGGGAGAATTAAGGCCAAATGTTTGAAATTCCATCATTTAAAGGAAAAAGAAATGATTAGTTTTGTTCTCAAGGGTCTTGTAGGAATTGAAGAAATGCGACCAACTACATATGTTATGCAACGTTGTCAGCTTAGTCCGCGTAATGATGCGTTTTCACGAACGCCTCTTTGAAAAGCCGGGTTCGATATTTGTATAATACGCGACAATGCAATCCAATCCATCAAATCCTCTCTTTAATAATCTAATATTCCATAAATATCGAGCACAGTGGAATTTCAGCAGAACATCCGAGATAAATTTATCAAAAGCTAGGTCCAATTCAGCGTTTTTTCGTTTCGCAATCAATTACATGCTATGGGCATTGGAACAACCTTTGTATTTAAATTAGACCTACTTTGTAATTAAGTCTCATTTCTTGGTACGGATGCACTCTACTTTCTTGACGTCTGTGTTATCCTAAACTTTCGTATTATTCATATTTGTGGGTATAATTTTTTGTGGATGTTGTTGACCACACAGTTTTGAGGAAAATCGTCGTTATTTTTGTTGTTGTTTGTTTGTTGATTTTTTTTTTACATTGATAAACATTTCATTTCTTGGATCTGCTCAAAGGCGGGGTCATCGAAATTTGATGTGGATAAAATATTTATGAAACCACATAGTTTTGCCTTGTATTACTAATTATTTGCTTTATTTCAAAACTTTATCCCCACTAAACCACAAATTACATAATTTATTTATTAACATTAACTATTTCTTAATATTTTACAAGACATAAATTATCCATTTCATTTTTGGTGATGTATCCACCACGTTTTTCGGTTTATTTGGTTTAATAAATGGGTTTTAGTAAACGGTTTTATTAACTCGGAGGCAATTTTTCACCTGGCTACTCGCTATCCACTGTCAAAATCGAACAAAAGATATCTAATATTTAAACGGGTTCCCTTGGGCCCAACGCCCTCGAGTAATAGGTCTTGCAAAATTATGAACAAAATGACTAAACTATCCTTTATTCTGAAGCTAAATGAAATTGATTGGTATATCCGGTTAGTATTGTTGATTTGTACAACCCACCTCAATCGTGCTGATGTAACCGAGAAGTTTCTTTATACAAAAGGGCATTCAATTATTAAAATTTCCTTATATTCTATCATTTTTCAAAATTAACCTGATACGTATAGACGAACCGCTATTATAACGATACAAAACTCTGCTGATAATGTAAGTCCGTAATATCAAATATTTAAACTAATGGTATGCACCAGGATAAAACAAATATGCAACATTCTAAGCATAACTTATCATCATATCTCTGTAATATTTTTATAAAGTAACTCCAACGCAATCGCTTTGTTTCAGCAGAAACAATCCCATGAGATGCATAGACAACAATATCTAATGAAATCATGCCTTGCCTGTAACATCTACTACCTGCTAAATTTCATTTTATTCGATACATGAAAACTAAACCATTCAGACTTGTGAAATAGATTAAAATACCTCTGGGGTTTCTAATATTTTACTAATATAAAAGGGTATACTATAGTTACATGCATTCTTTCTATTTTTGGTATGGTATAGACCAGACCCTCGTATGACATATTTCAGGTTGACTTTAGGTTGTTGCAAACTTTAATGTTTTTACTAATGGTAGTGTACGATTCCGGGACTGTTGTTCAATTTACTATATGTACATGTATACTGTATATACCGGGAAATATTCGCCACCGTTTTATTTTCGCCCCTTTCGCCCTTGTTGTCAGCGGTCGAATTAAAGGGTGGGCGAATTCCTATGTCTCAAACTATCTTCCTTTATTCACAACTTTGTCTGTGCGAATTTAAGACGGTGCGAAACCGTTTGCAAGTGAAAATGGGCGAAAATAACACGGGGCGAAAATAACAATGTATACAGTAACTAGAACTGTCCTAATGGGACCAATACCATCGCAAGGCTCAAATGAGTATTACTCTATTTAAAGTTACTAAAATAATTCAAACATAAGGTCTGTGACATATATAATTATTATAAAAGACAAGAGAAAATTTATATTTCTAGATGAAATCTCCAATTAACAAATTTTCTTAATTATTAAGGTGGCACGGGACAGTTTTTTTTCATACATTTCATTGTAGCCAGGGGATGTGTGTCTTCGGAACTCTGTAACTAGAATTTCCTCAGTTCCCATTGAGCACAAATACCTTTAATTCACTTGTTATAGGGTTAATCACTAATTTCTGAAGAAAATTGCTAGTCAAAACCTGTAAAATTTTCTACATACTGGATTTTATGAGATTTTGACCCTTTCATATTTTGCTAATTTTTCATGATTTTTCAGCTTTTTAGACCTCCCCCAGCTATTTCCCTGCAAAGGGTTGACCTTCCGTACCGTGTGCATGTTGCACCATCATATGTCAGAAACTTACCGGTGTATAGTTTACAATGTCCCATCCACCTACTTTTCGTGTTATTTTACCTCCCGTCTGTCACTTGCAATTTCACTGTGTAAAGTCAACACAACAGTCATAGCCGCGGTTTCGCATTTTACTTCTGATTCTCCTGTACCTAACATATGGGGCCTACATATTGCATGTCAATTTCAACAAGAGACATCCCTCTAACTAATGATAATCATTAAAAATAATTTCATGAATTTTAGCAACACTCATAAGCCTTCAAGTACAGCAACTCTCAATTTTACAAAAATATTGACCGGGTACTTTATCCGAAACTGTCCCTTGCTACCTAAGAAAAAAATCGAAATGTCAAATTCAAAACTTCACTATAAATACACATCTTATACATTTACAAAGTTATGTATCCAAAATGTTTATTTGTTTATTAGAAATACTACACACAGTGACAATAACCCACTTTCAATAAATGAAAATACCAATGCAAATCCCTCCTTTAGATAAGACATTGAATATGTTTCTAAACCAAGTTTTGACAGATTCAATTAGTCTTTTTAAATTTCCCTCCACATTTTTCTATAATGTAACCCAATGACTCAGACAATTGTTCCAATGGGATTATGACTTTCTTTGATGAAATTTAAAAAAAAAAATTATCAGAACTTAAAGAATTTGCTCCTGTCATCCAAATGAAAAATGGAGAACTTAAAATTACAAACAATATTAAAATTGTCAAAATAATGGAACAATATAAATACCTTTTAAATTTCATTTGCATAGGGTCAATTCATCTATTTATTTGACTACTACATGCAAGTTTAAACAGCTTTTACTGATAACATTTTATACATTTCTTTACAATGATAGAAATATTTGGTAAATACGACACAGTATAGCCTATTTTATGGATTATTAATTTTCCCCACACATGTTCCATCTAAATCATTGGTCAGATAATGGCCTCTTGGGACAAATGAACTCAGCCACACTTGTCTTTGAATTTTAAATACATGTAACACCTAACAAAATTTAAGCAGTAATGTTGAATTTGTTCTTAAAAAACATATATTTGGTTATGAAGTAAGAAGTTAAAACAAACTAATACTATTATCTGGATATAGTTATTTTTGCTTCAGAGGTGTATAAAGTTGTATTTGTTTTAAGTGTTTACTCTTTTATTTCACAAAATTTGTAAGGATCCCCCATCCTTTTCAACATAAGTGTGCAATATATAGACTATGAAAATAGAAAACTCTAATAAAATCATTAAACCTTGTCTTATCTTCATGTAAAATGTAGTTGCATATCTTCAGATAGTTTTCAACATAAGAACAAATTTTCAGATTATTCCAAACAGAAGTTTTCAAATTCATGCACGGACAAAATTGTGCCAACAGACAAACAGACGGACCGAAAGACAGACAGACAAAAGACAAATAGACAGACGGACGGACGGGCTGGGTGATTCTAGTATGTCCCCAAGCTTTGCTTGCAGAGGTATAAAACATGATATGACCGGAGAACAAAGTATTTTCAACATATAAATCGAGTCATAAACATGAAAGAATATAGACAAGAATTAAGCAAAGTTGCCCACTGAATAATTCCAATTTGTTTTAAAAAATGGCAGTATGTAAAACATGTTTTTCCTTGCTGGCAATATGAATAAATTTCAGGATATAAATACTAGATAATTCAAAATTAAAATGCGCTAGTTAAATGTAAAATTCATTATTCTGATGCATATATATATTCAAACAAACCATCATTTAACTTGAATTGAGTAATAGAAATAAATAGATTTTGATCTCATCCTTGATGATTATTAGTCTAGGTCTTATTCCTTTCTCTTTATATTGACTACTCATTTATCTTTATTGAATTGCATTCTGGATAATTGTTGAACACTATACCAAATACACTGAGAGTGGTGTTTGATTTACACAACGTCGTCAGTCGCGTCAAACTTTCATCGGTCCCTATCTATGCAAACTAGGAAGATGGGCTGGTGCAGCAGTTTTATTTCTCTTTCTAACCTTTGCTATTCAGTTGTGAGTTGCCCTATAGTGAATATGATTTCGTTAACATTGTTAGCTGGGTCTTTAACTTTTTCTATTCTATGTAAAGAACGTTGCAAGATAAAAAAAATTTCAAGTGCCTCTTTTTTTTTAAAGCATACATTTCTTTCTGTAAGACCGCAATTATACAGGTTTGTTGGTGATGGTAGCATAACACGCACATATTTTAACAGTTACCAGATAGGATGTGAATTCCAGTTTCCATTCCACTTCCAATATAAGCTTTCTTTCTGTCGTTCATGTTAGCTTTTCGGATGTTAGCATCTTGGATACTTTAGCATTTCTAAGCTCTTCTTCCATTCAACAAATTTCTGCCCAGACAATCCGACGTTTTTCTGTGTTGATACTCTTTGTTGGTTTATCTTAGCACTCAGTATAGTGCCCACTATGAATGACTCGGTCTGCTTGCTACATGTATCTGCTCCTACATTGGCTAACCACTTCTTTTATTTTCATCTCAATTGTTGTACCTCGGATCTTCTCGTCCATTGAATCTCTCAAGGTGAAATTGCTAAATTCTTCTTGTACTAAGACTATAGTTTGGAAGACACGCTTTATAGCCCGAGACTATTGGGTCTTGGCGGGATACTAACTCATACAAAAGGTTTAACATTTCTTTATAATGTCTAGTTGGAGACCTCGTACATGGTTAATGAGTGGCCACATTGGTTAAGGCAGGAGTCCATACTTGCTCATTTCGTCTTGTCGTTGTCGTTTGTCTAATCTGTCATGTTGTTAAATGCTTCCTTGCTCTTTCAGACTTGAATCAAATAGTTTTCTAAACATTCTTTAACATTCTTATTCTTCTTTGTCATATACAGTGTATATTAGAAGTGGATATATTAAATTTATATGTTTGTCCTTTTCTATTAAACTTTTTAATTCCCAAGTTTTAAGCTTAATTCTTACCTAGCTTGCTTATAAGTGCTTTTACGTGTCTTTTTGTTGTCCTCAAAGCCTCTGTTAGCTATTAATGTACTTTTGGATTATATGGGATATTTATGGTATATATAATGGGTAATTTATTTTTATTGACCACCCAGTCTCCTTAAAAGGATCGAAAGCAAAGCACTATTGATCCCATTGATTGTACATGTAATTATAAAGCACGTAATTAGAACTAGTCGTTTCTCAGCGTCCTACACCGCATATAACAAATAGGGATGTGGTTTGGTGGGGTTAGATTATCAAATTTTATCAAACGTTTTTTAAAAAAAACTTCAGTAAAGGTATATGAGAAGCACTTGGCTAGCAAATTTGGACAGGGGCGTACATGGTGTTATATGTACCCCACTTGGAGCAAATACTATTTATTTCACGATGCATGCCAATAACGTGTTTTCATTCTGTAAACACAAAAGATATAGGTTTCCAAATTAAGCCACACGACGTTTCATGCCTAAATCGTGACCATTTACTGTGCTAAATTGCAAATTTTTGGTATGAATGGTTCTAGACTCCATCCTTAAAGTACTTAAAGTGGAGTCTAGACCCACGATGGGTCAAAATTCGTGGTTTCCACAAAAACTTCTAACTTCATTTATAATTGTCAAACTATAAAAGTTATTCACAGTGGTTGTTATGTGTCAACATAGCTCAGTGTGATAGGCGGAGGATTGTAGACATTCCCTCTCGACTGAGAGAGTGTTCGATTTATCAAAGTGGGCGTTTTCTTTTTAATTTTTGCGCTATTAATTATTTTTTTTTAGACCTTTTATATAATAGAATTTTTTTGGAAAATATTTAAACCCTTCAGATAACGACCAAAAAATACACTAGAATTATTTTGGAAAATATTTAAACCCTTCAGATAGCTACCAAAAAATACACAATTTTCTTGCCCAGTACAGATACTGTTAAATAGCAATAGCGCTACCACAGTCAGAGATTGTTTGAGATCACGTTGTAATGTTAAGAAAATAAACATAGAAATGAAATTAAGGAGAAAAGTATTACGTATAAACGTATGCTTGTTAATGGTCAGATAATTTAGTTCTATATTAGACATGTACTGATGCACACCATTCAAACATAAAATATCTTCATATAAGAGTTATACGTAAGGCATTAAAATATCCTAGGTGCGGGGATTGGACAGACACTGTACGCTCTACTCTTTCATTTTTAACATACGAAGTTCGAAACTTATAAAATAAATTTCTCCCCACGCGTCCAATAATAAGTGTATGATTTCTCTCTCTTTATTTTAGCATAGACTTGTGTTTTAATAGCGGTTACATGTATCTGCTATAAACGGAATTGAACTAATTTTTAAATTCACCTATATGATATTAAAAATACAAAAAGGCGCTGAATGTTACCCGAGACAAACAAAACAACCACTTTATCGCTAATAACCTAGATATTTCTTCGCTCTTATAGTTGGATTTTATCACATTTAGATGTAAAATAAAGAATAGTTGTCAATTCTAATCATAAATGAAACTCGACGGAAGAAAAAGGAGATGGAAATGCCACCAGCAGAAAGAGAATTGTAGAAGTCACACGGCCGATATATCGTGTTGGTGTTTCTGACAATACAATGTACTACTTATTGACAACCAGTAAGTGTTTATGACAGAGCGTGTACTCAAAAATCAGACCTTCACTGTGATAACAAGTCTAGCACATCGTGAAATCAACTGTATCAATAGCAAGTTTGTTTATTCATTGAAACATCTTATTTATATTTTAAATACTAGTAGTGTATGAAAAAAAATATATTTGTGGGTAAACAAATGATATTGATGATGCTATGTTTGGAAGAAACGACGACTTCTAAATGTGATAAGTGTTCATCCTTCTGAATGACTGCGCACTTAATTTGACCTTTTTTCACCTAAAATGCAATTTCAATCCGACTGACATTTGTTGTCAGTATTCTTAATTAAGCGAAATAATTACAGCAAATATTGTTTTTATTATGCACAATGATCATAGAGATATCAAGAAAAGGATTCTGTACAAAGCTGCATTTTTCGTGACCTTTTTGCACTTAAAATTGACAATTCTTTTAATAGTAACAATTCGATTTGGAATAAAAAGTTTCTGAATGTCAAGATTTTTTTAAAAATAGATTTAAGCCTTTTTAGATATATCTTCAGTACTATATTGACATGATAAAACATGGGGATCAGTGATTTCAATTTTTAGATATAGGGCTACAAAGGTAAAATTCTTGCAAAAATTGGGTAAAAAGTTCCAGCCTTTTTTAAAATATATGTTTGCATGGTTTTATGCTGAAAGTCTGTGAAAGTCTCTAAATTTGATTCTACATGTTAAAGGGACATGATTTGAGCTCAAAATTTTGAATTGTATTTTTCCATGTTTAATGTTTAGAATGGTTAATATGGGTATTTTTAATGCGTTGTCAAAATTTGAAAGTCAAATATTGAGTTACAAGCAAGATACAGAGTTTGAAATTCTTTGTTTTGTAAACAAAGTAAACAAAGCTCGAGCCTTGTTATTGTTGACATGTTTTATTGGTATAAGTTTCAATCAAATGTTGTTTTCTTCTACTGATAATATTTTATTTATTTATGAACACAATGAATCAGTTTACCTTCTTTTCTACGAGTCATTTTGTCAAAGAAATGGTAATGGCATACTCAACATTATTTGCATAAATTGTCTTGTAAAAATATAAGACTCGAGCTTTGTTGACATAACAATGAATTCTTACCACTGTATCTCTCTTATAACTTTCCAACATTCAAAGTTTGGTAAATCATTCAAAATGTGCAAGTAAACCATTTTATACATAAAAAATAGAAAATAACAGTTTGATCTAAAATCGTTTCTAGGTCCCTTTAAACAGGACCTACAGAATATGTTCCAAACCGATCACATGTTGAAAGTATGCGTAATTAAAATGGTTCATCAAATGAAAAGTATATTGAAATTTAACAAAATTCCATATCGATCATTTCCCTCTATTAAATAAAACATTGCGCACGAAAAAATAGTTCCTAGAAAAACTTATATGTTTATTGATTTTAGATGAGTTTTTTTATGAATGTTGTGCAATAATGAAATAATAATTTTTCTGTCCTTATCAAATAAATCCGATCATACTAATTTTAAAATTAATGATCATGTGCGCAATGAACTAAACACGTGACGAGTGAGATACTTTAATGACACGGGGACCATGTAAATAAGCAACTTAACACATTTTTTGCTATCATAAAACATGATGTTTTGAGAAATTGAGACGAGCAAAAATTATAATTTGTTCAAAAAAATATTTTTCATATTTCTTCAAACAATACACGTCATGTGCAGACGACAACACAATAAGTCCTTTAACAATTTGACATTGCAAATTCTTCAACATATGCAAAAAATTCTTAGCACAAGCTTTAACTTATCATATGTTACGGAAGTTAACAAGCTCTTAAAAATGATCCAAGCAATATCCTTATTTCTTTTTTTTTTTGAAATACTAATGCACATGTGCATTGTGAGATTGCTACTGAATTGTGAGAGGCTACTGAAGTGTTTTAAAGCATTGGTATTTTTAAAAAATCAGTATAGAATCAATGGCCAAGAACAATAATTTTACAAGTAAGGCCATTGCAAGTTTTTTCTTTGTTTAGCGTCCACCCAAAACTCCAAAAACCTATCTTTCTATCAGGAAAAAAACCACAAACCTTAGAAAAACACACAACTTTAAAAGTTCAGCAAAATAAAATTTATTAAATATTTTGAAGTATTTTCTTTATTTTGTAACAAAAATACAAAAATAACAAAGAACCACTATGGTTTCCATTTTAAATGTTATTATAATTAATATTTAATTTCCGATCCCAATTTAAAAATGTGATCCCGAATCCGACATATGAAAAAGCGATCTTATTTTATGAACAACCATTGTGTTTTTATTTATTTTTACATCTCAAAACCAATCCATCCGCGGACGCTAAACATAGAAAAAACTTAGAATGGCCTAATATAATGACACTTTAGAAAAGAGCTTAGTTTTACCCAGATATGCATTACTCAGTATTTGGGGCATTAAAAAATCGTTACACAAATTTCTGAAAAAATGTTGTTGTAAATAGAATTTTAAAGACTGTTTTTATTACAATTAGAACTGATATAACATTGTAATCCATTCTGTTTATTTAGAAAAAAGATAAAGTTGGTCATTTACCTGATTTTATCCGGTTGATGCCTCTCTGTAGAATAATCACGTAAATTCAAAATGTTTACATCTACTGAATATTATCTCATTTATTTCTAAAGAATCAAAAATAAGCAGGTTATTATCTATAAACAAATGCTCTAAGAACAAATGCGAAAACCGAATCTAACCAGTTTAAATAATGGCATCAACATCGGAAAAAATAAACAATTTGAAGAAACCCGTTTGGAAAATAATGTATTGTTTATTGTTGACATTTTATTCAAATACTGATGTATGATAAATAGTTTTAATGTTGTTAAAGTATGTCTGGCTTTTTAAGTTTATTTTTCGTGGACTATTTCGAGATCGAAACAGCTGCAATCAGCAAGATTGAAACAACAGACTGTATGTGATGACGTCGTGATGATGGCGTAATGACGACTTGATGACAACGGCCGTTCTAGATATTTCGTCCACGTGATTTTATGAATGTTAATATAAATCATATTATCTTTATTCAAAACTATTTCTCAACATAAATAATTGTAAAAAGGTTTCGAAGAGAGATGTCAAAATACATAATGGAAAAAGTAAACATTCTCTTTCGTGTATTAATTACACGCGCTATGAATGTACATGTATATGGAGCGATCCGTGAATTATTCTTCTAAAATAAACTCGTTGATGCTAAATGTGTTATCATTTTTGCAATACCAGTTATACATGTGACATCATATCACGAACATGTAATACATAAATCACCCGAACGTATTTAATTGTTTTAGTAGCCAGTGACTGTTTTTCACGTTCGCTGCCAAGAAGTTGTGAGGCGACTTGTAACAAACTTTCGCCTAAACCACGTCTCTATCAAACAATATATATCGTATCCACACGATAGCTGTTAAAACTTTACAGTCATTTATCCAGAAATCTTCAGTAAACATGCTTCATGGTTTATTTTTTACTTATATACATTATCAATATACATGAATAACTAAATCCTTCACTTCTTTGTAAAGTATCCGGTCTCATCCGTTATCATTTACTCGTGTACATTTGCATATTATAACAAAACTAACAGTGACCTTTTAGATCGCGCATCTTTATCAAGGAAATTAACCTTATACATCGTTCTTAGTGGAAAATCTACTCTGTATAAATATTCCCGCCTTCTTTATGAGGTAGTCTGCTGCATATATCGGATACGATGGCAACATATATTTTACCATTTTGAGATTTTGTGCAAATGTCAGCTCAAAGAGATCCCAACTGGTACTCAATGAATTGAGATTAGGCAAATTCTAAGCAGTTAATTTGATTAAATAAATACCAAAGCATAGTTATACCAACCAACGAACAATAACTATTTCATATTTGGAAAAGCAAGGGTTTATACTCTAAAAGCAAGATTATACTTAAAGCAATATGAGCTGTATTTTTTAGAATTTTATTTTGCTGCAAAAACCTGCTAGTATGATAAGTCTGCATGTAACTTAAACTTTATGATAAATAAGATTTTAAAAAATCATAAATTTTTGTCAGAAGAGAGATTTCTCTTCTAAGGATATATAGCATATCAATTTTTGTACAGGACGACAATAATTCGATTTTGCTTCAATTAAGGCTTCGTAACGGCTTTTCCCACAAAAAATATGGCGAATAGAAATTTAAAAACCATGATATTTTTGTCATTTTAGTAGAAAATAACATTTTCGTAAAAAAAAAATTCAGCATGAAAATTGCAGCTCATATTGCTTTAAACAAAACGGTAGTTACTATTAAATGGAATAGGCTTGCTATGGGCTCACGTTGAAAGTTGTACCACGCTCACCTACCCACTTCGTGCTAATTGGCACATGGCGTTAACTAGCTGCCGCGCTCACGACTGACGTGTTGTTCATGGTGACACTACATGTAAATTGAATCTTAACATGGTATCCTTCTGTCCGCCAGTCATTTAAATTATTCGTAATTACATAAGACACCAACTTTTTAAAACCTACAATGGAAAAAATTCTTAAAGGTCAGCCCAAACAAATTATTTCTTTATATAAATATCGGACATATTCTTATAAAATATATACGTTGTGCATATTTTTGTATCCTTTCAAATTTATTTTGATTGTCAGATTGTGCATTTTTCTCCATTTTGATTTCGTGTATATTCTTCTCTCATGCTAATGCTAGTTTCTGCGTAGAAATCAGAGCATGTACAGAAGTATATAGAGTTGCCTATACTTTAATATTTATATTTTTCAGTGTCTTCGTCTATGATAACACTATACATGTAAATTGATTTTGTAATGTATAGTCCAAAACATTTCATCAATGACTTTTTAAATCTTTAATCGGACAATTGCTGAAAATAATATATTAAATATAAGTAATTAAGAATCAATCGGGGATGATCGAATCTATCATAAAGCCCGAAGGGCTTTATTCGGGCTTTATTGAATTTGATCACCCGCATTCGATCACCTCATTATACTCAAAGAATCATCTTTTAATCAGGCATACATTTTAAATTTAGGCTTCTTCTTCAAATGTTATTGACTAACGTTGTATATAGTACATTTATATGGGTTAATGATATCTTCGTGTGTCGCTGACAGCGGTGACCCGAGAAGATGAAGATAGGAAGATTGTTAATTTTCTTTAATACGCTGAACTTTTAACATTCATCACTGCATGTCGAGAACAGAAGTTGTTGTCAGTTGAGAACTGTACCATCTCTGTAACGAGGTCAATTTGTCAAGAAAATTGTCGAAACCGACAAGAAAGACAACCCTGACAACTTGGGAAATTAGTTCATTACTCTCTCGTAAATCTAATAACAACAGGTTTTTACTATCGGGGTTTTCTTGCGCTATCGTGTTCGACCCCGGCTGATGACCATGATATTAGAGCAGTGTTTGGGTTAACCGATTATACAGATAAGTTTCCATTCACGCAGTCCACTTTTAGTTCACTTAAGTCGAAATTAATTGATCTGCCTTAAAATAAACACCAGTCTGAGAGTAGTTATTATACTGGTATCTTTTTAATGTATGCCGCATATAGTTTATATGGTAATTAAACATTTCATCTATATATTTATTGAAAATGAATTATATTTGAAAAGATGAGTGTTATGGATTTATTTAATTTTTTAGGGGTGGGGGTTAAAATAAGCTCCCTAAGAACGTTACTGTAGCCAAACAAATGATTCTACTATATTAATGAAAATGTGCTTTGTAATGAATATAAGCTTTATATTTCCCCCTTATCAGTGTTTACAAAGTGTGATAGACGGTGTGATTTATTAAACAGTTGTTACAATTGATCTACTTAACTGTACGGATTTTTAGATAGATTTCTTGTGCACGATTTTTCAACAAAATCTGTCGCCCATTCATCAACACATCACAGTCTGATGTTCATGTTTCATCACTTGCTACATATGTTACTCAAAATCAATCATATAAAAACAAACTTTAAACCCTTTTTTTACTGAAGGTAACAAACGTTATAATTTACTGAATTTATTGCACCAAGGAATCCGACAATTTCATTGAGCATTCATAACTGAATTACATTTCAATATAATCTTTATTCTTTTACAACACATGGGAAAAGTTTTTGTAGAAAATCAAAGAACAACTTCTTAAACGATTTTCGAAGTTGGGTGTTAACAATTCCGTAAACTATCGGATTTGAGGCATTTCCAACAAAGAACAAATACCTAAGTAGTAAATTTCCAGTGAGTCCAAAGATATCTAGCCAAAATGGCAGCCATGTCACTAGGTATATCACACTACACAAAAACAACATTTGGGCAGTTTTTCTGTGCGCGGCTCGCCGAAGATGCTCTCTTTCTAACAACACGCTTGTTGTGTGCTTCATTCGGCATCTAGGTCTCTCGGATGGCGAAACGTACTTTTCTACAACCTGCTCTTGAACAGACATTTCCGAGTCTTTCTCGGACACAGAGTTTTTCTCGACGGGTTCGATGAGCGTTTTAGAATTGTCAATTTCCAAGTATTTTCCCTCGTTTGGTCCTATCAAGGATTTAGAATGTTCCTCGTCTGCGTATTTATTCCTGTCTGCTAACCCATTTTCTTTACTGTAAGACAGTTCTAATACGTCGGACACCATTTGCGATCTGATATGTCGTCGACGTCGTAATTTGGAACGTTTCCACAAAACATAGTAAATAATGAAATACAGAACCATTATAGTTCCTAAAGTTACAATGAACGAGAGAGCAAGAAACCCTTGGTAGATGGACACTGCTAACTGTCCCATTTCAGAGTAAGTAAAATGACAAAACTCTCCACTACTCACATGAAACTCGTCGTAAGAGCAATGAATCTCCTTTATAGTCTCGTATGATACAACGGCAAAAGTTCCGACAGCTGGGGCCGCCATAATACAACTAATCAAAGCTATACAAATGATTCCTTTATTCACAAGATCCACGGACATTTTGCAGGCCAAGTGGCAAACGGCGATATACCTTTCCACACTGATTGCCACAAGTGTAATGTTCGATGCTGCTATAACGAAATGGCGAAAAAACTCAAATAGACGACACGCTACATCCGAACTAACCATGTGCAGTTCGTAAACCATAGTGTATGGCATAATAAGCACACATACCGAGAGATCTAAGATGGCCAAAACTTTAATAAAAGTGTTCGAAACCATTTGATCACGTTTGTGGAAATACACAATTAGAACTGGAATGTTTCCTAAAATCCCAACAAAAGAACATACGGTTAGATAAACTGCCAAACAAATGTATTCCAGGTTCCAAGTTCCCTTTGATATCAGAGTCCCAGCAATAGTGTTGTTTTCATCGACAGAGGTTAAACCACTACCATTCCCTTCGATCATTTCGATAGAAATGCAGTCGAATCCCATACTTACAAGTGCGTGATTCATAAATTAAGTGCCAACATGACTAGCGTGGACTGTCGAATACCATTACTCAAATTATTGTCCAAGTAAATGACTCCTTGTCACAGCTCGCTCTCTCTAAAACCAATTTAGTCTCATCTCACTTCAGAGCGCCCCAGTCGCTGTCTCAGTACTAAATTAATTCTAACCGATATAGATTTTAAATAGTATTAACACTATGCAATTGACTGAGTTGAAAAATGAGCTCGTTCATACCATGTTTACAAGGATCAATTTATAAAATTATTTCAGAACTTTCAAACCGCGCGAGAGACGAGCATAGGCAGCAGCGGCCCTCTAGTAGCTGTCAATCAATATCAAACGAATGCACTTTTAATCTTTAACATTCCAAGAAGAGAGGAACGTTTCTATAGAAATGCTAAATGCATTAGACTGTTGAGGAGCATCCGATTCGCTGGACACTTTGTTTATCCTTGTGACGTGAACGCCATTAAAGAACGCACACGAATCAATAGCATGCGCACACCTTGAAAATGCGTGAAGTGGAAGCTTAGCAGACAATTGCCAATATATACATGTACCTATACAGCTGTAGTTATAAGGCTAATATAATAACATAGAAATGAAAAATGAATTCTCCACAAATCGCAAAGAAAATTTATTTCATATTTTTTTTTCTACAATTTTGAAAATACATGTATATGAATTTGACATTTTTTTCTTTTAAATCAATTAATGAATTAACGCACACAGCCTTAAAATATTGATAGTTTTTTTTTGGTTTGGGGGGGGGGGTGGTATTTAAACCGAAAGGTATTAAAAAGAATCACAAAATATTTGCGACATTTATTGAATATCTACTCTTTGTTTTTGCAAAGTAAAGTGTTACGAAGCCAAAAAGCGACAAATAAATGTGTAAAGGGTAATATTTAAAAAAAGAAGAAAATCAACTAGCACATTAAAATTAACATTTGCTATTACAAAGTGTTCAATTTTTTATTGCTGTGTTCTAAAACTGAATAGGGCTACTTAATTTTAACAAAAAAATTGCAATTATTGCTTCCGGAATGCTTAAAAACGAAAGTTAGGTCTTGACTCTTAGATAAACACTTTACATCCGAGCCATTAAAAATGTTGGCTTATTTTTTACGATAATCATTCTTCGGTCGAACTCTTTGTCTAACTTCGAAGATTTTATACACTTCGAGCGGTTTCTGCAATGATATGATTGAAAAAACCCTGAAATATTGGTTGGGGCACTACGCGCTATATACTCCTGGTTTTTGTGGTATTTATTTTTACATGCATGTGGCTTGTCACCCAGGATGGTTTTACCATTAATCAAGAAGTTATACAAAAAATTCACCATGCTTGAATATCTATTTCATTTATTTATTTATTTTTGTTCCATAATCAATTTTCAAAATAAATATAATCACTATTTTTAAGTATTTTATGAACAATGTTGTTATTACAATACAATCGTATGGTACTTCAAGCAAGGGGAAACGTATTCTTCAATATCAAGTGTGTTGCGTGCTTCCTCAAAAGGAGACGTTTCCGATTTCAAGTGTAGGAGACATTTTCTTTTCCAGACGTCAACTTATCTAGAAGTAGACAAAGACATTCTTGGCATTGCAACGATTTTACAACTTTGACCAGGATCTTAACAAATTCGCAAATTCGCAAGGGAAATCCGGGGAAATGGGATCTTGGGAAGGTAGTGAATTTGTGGGAGTTGTTTGTTAATGTATAAAAGAAGGGGTCTCCACAATCGTTCACCCATATATTGTAACGCTAAATAGAATATTATCAATCAATCACGGTAATTGCTTTGTGGCAACTCCAGGAGAATATTCATCGGGAAAATTTATTCATCCGCGGCTGTTCCATAGGGACGATAGACATATTATTGATATTTTATCGCTTGTCAAACAAAGCGAGCTCAAAATTAGATATTAGGACACTTAAGGTTTTGCATGTTTGCTGTGCTATTCGACTAAGGATATGCGCCCACCCCAAAAACCCACGTCTGTGTGTGCCTCTGTCTTAAAATTAACACGTGTATTTCAAATTTGTTTTTACAATTTCCAATTGTTTTTGAGTACATTGACTAATTTATTTACCCACTACTTATTAACAATTGCAAATAGCAAGACACGCGCGTTTCTTGCACGTTTTACATGTTGTCAAGGTATGAAAAGTTCAGTAATGAAAGATTGTCATTGTCCGTGTAAATAACATCCAAAACATCTCGGAAATATGAAGTTCCATTGATTTTCGTTGGTTCAGACGGGAGGCGTCGTCACATTCCTCAAGCATTCCAACCACTTACGATAGTGAGTACTTCATTATTATATTTACATGAATTTTTCAATCAATACTTCATCAACACACTTCTTTAGCAAAAAATAATATTCACAAAATATTTGCCTCCCCACGTCCCAGTTTCCGTTCTTTCAGTTTTCTGCTCTCAATTTCCATTTGGAACGATTGATTGATTTTTTTGTCATGTTCTTATACCATATTTGGAACGTGAATGTATATGGACAGTTTAAACATTGCCTTCTAAGAACCTCACAAACGGATGATCTTCATCACGTAAGGCCCTACTACATGTATGTCACTCGTGATTCAAGTTTAGACTATGTATCGCAATAAGTTTACCTTTGTTAATATTATAACATTTTAAAAATTGCTCCCTTTTATAGTGGATACAAAGCATCCTTTACGGATCCGCAGATGACGAGTTAAAATGCATCATAGACGTTTTCTTGTTGAAATAAAATTTACAGAACTATATATATATATATATATATATATATGTTTGAATTTATATAAAAAGATCATACTGTAAAAACTGAAAAATATAAAGTTTTTTTTTTTCAAATTGATGCAAACGCATAACAGCCATTTCTTTTAATATGGTTCAATCAATTTCTGTCTTCCTTAAAGGTAATTAAGTACCCTCAATGTTATAGTTTTTGTTTTCATAGAATGTTTAATACTTCATGAAGTAGTCGAAAAAGTACATTAGCATGTTGTAATGTAACTAAAAGCAAGAAATACATCAATTTATTTAACAACCAGTATACAAGTATGTATGGTAGACAATTTACCGAATATACGCTATTGCTACTCTAAATATAGCCCTAAACTAGTGTTTACAAGGTAAAGAAAACGGGTAAATTTGAGTATCCCCATTTCACAAAGCGCATCACTATCAAGAAGACACAAATGCAGAAAGCGAGAGAACTCTATCGAATTTAGTAAATACAGCTAATGTGGCTCGGGACAGTTTTCACTGTATACTGACTGTAGCCAGGGGATGTGCGACTTCGGAACTCTGTAACTAGAATTTCCTCAGCTCCCATTCAACCGAAATACGTTTAATTCACTTCTTATGAGGCCTAACACTTATTTCTGAAAATCAGAACTTTTTTTTCTGTATAATGATTTTTCTGAGAGTTTGACCCTGTCATATTTTGCTTTTTAATGATTTTTCAGCTTTTAAGACCTCCCCCAGCTAATTCCATGCAAAGAGTTTACAATTCGTACTATATGCATGTTGCACGTTTACATGGCAGCAACCTACCGATGTATAGTTTTATACAATTATAGCCTTTTGACGAGGTCAATACCTGGTTTTATAGACCTGATGAGAGTATATCGACCGAGGACGAAGTCCGAGGTTGATATACTCTCATCAGGTCTATAAAACCATGTATTGACCGATATCAAAAGGCTATAACTGTTTTATTATAATAAATCAAAAACCAATTCTCTTCATTCTATTCAAGCTTATAATAGTAAAATATTTTGTTCATAATGTATAGGTGTTGATTTCGCTATTATGACGTCACAATGTCGCACGTGCCAAAACCAGTATTTTGTAATGAAAATCTATTTTTAGTATAGTGAGGTCAATAAATTTTCTATTTTTAGTATAGTAAGGTCTATAATATACAATTATAGCCTTTTGATGAGGTCAATACATGGTTTTATAGACCTGATGAGAGTATATCGACCGAGGACGAAGTCCGAGGTTGATATACTCTCATCAGGTACATAAAACCATGTATTGACCGATCTCAAAAGGCTATAACTGTTTTATTATAATAAATCAAAAACCAATTCTCTTCATTCTCTTCAAGCATATGATAGTAAAATATTTTGTCCATAGTGTATAGGTGTTGATTTCGCTATTATGACGTCACAATGTCGCACGTGCCAAAACCAGTATTTTGTCATGAAAATCTATTTTTAGTATAGTGAGGTCAATAAATTTTCTATTTTTAGTATAGTAAGGTCTATAACAGAATTTATAGCACGGTCACGTGACAGCAATCGACCAATCATGTGCTTGGGAAAAATACGATATTATAATAACAGAATTTATAACACGGTCACGTGACAGCAATCGACCAATCATGTGTTTGGGAAAAATACGATATTTTAATAAACTAGTTTACCGAGAGTAATAGCTTCAAGTTTCGGATTTTACTTCTTATTCTCATGTACTTAATATTTAACATGGGCCTATATATTGAATACCAATTTCAACAGAGACAGAATCATTAAAATGATTATGCCTTATACATGTAGGGGCACATTAAAAACCAGTTCTCTTTTTCCGGGTACTTTATCCGAAACTGTCCCTTGCTACCTAACATAAGGACTATCTTTTAAATTAGTCAGACTGATTGCGCCTCATTCTCTCACCAGAGGTCGTGCTTCACAAGCTTGGCGAGCACTTGGTATTGTTGATTCGTTTCTCTTGTACAATCAACTTAAAGGGAGGATATTAACGGGCGAAGACTTTGTGGGCAAGGTTAAAAAAACGATTAAAGGAGTTGACATTGCCGTTGATTTGCATAAAATCAACGATGAATCGGTAGTAGCGTGCAGAAACTGCTTTTTCAAAACTTTCAAACGTTTGTCAAACTAGATCATGTGATCAGATTCCACCGCAAAATAGTTCTCCCAGTATTAAGCTTGAAAAAAAAAATGAATAAATGTACTAAATGTATGTAAAATGAATTATTTATAATCATATTTTAGATAAAGGAAGTAAATACATCAATTTTAATTACTGTGGTTTCATTAATATTCAAGGGTATCAATTTTCGTGGATAAAGTGAAAATCACAGTTTCAATGATACGTAAATTCGTGGCCAATGACCCTATCAATACAAAATGATAATAGAAATTGCACTTCAATGAACATTTAATTTCGTGGATCAAGTTAACAACGAAATCTACGAAAATTGGTATTCAACGAATATTGATGAAACCACAGTACACTTTGCCTAATGCTACAGTTTGTACAAAAATCTTGCACATCAGGCGTTGACAGAGGTGTAAGCGAAGCCTATGTAGCACGACCTCTGGTGAGAGAATAATTGCGCCTTTTACGATATTATAAGTGTAACTATAATACTATGATATGACAATATGGCATATATCGTTAAGCCAACACTCGTTTAGCCAACCAACTCTCTCTCTCTCTCTCTCTCTCTCTCTCTCTCTCTCTCTCTCTCTCTCTCTCTCTCTCTCTCTTAAAGAAATATGTATCTCTGGTTCTGTGAGCGACAACAGATCAAGAGAGCTGACTCGATTTTTCTAGAGTAACAAATTTCAGAAAGAAAAAAATCAAATATTTCCACAGAACATATAATAAATTTGGTTAGTAAGTCTATAGGAAGCACATGTGTTTTTGCACAAAAGGTCTTTGAAT
The DNA here is from genome assembly GCA_020458035.1 of Magallana ariakensis. Classification (NCBI taxonomy): domain Eukaryota; kingdom Metazoa; phylum Mollusca; class Bivalvia; order Ostreida; family Ostreidae; genus Magallana; species Magallana ariakensis. The sequence continues at coordinate 37,194,411 of CM035818.1, read as the reverse complement.
GTAAAGTACTGCTGCTCTACGTTCTGTCAACCATAATTTCCGTAGAGCTACAGAAAAATCAGAATTTCAAGGCTTGCTACGAAAGCAACAAAGGAAATATTGATAAAAACAAACCACTAACATGCAAAGCTGTTTTTGGAGTTAAATATATGGATCTCCCGAGTAAGTAAAATGCAAAGTGGAAATATCGATGGTCTGTAAGTAGGTTAACGAGTTTTGTTCACGAAAAAAGTTGATAAAATTGACAATATTTGACATTTTTGAAACACGTTGCATTGGGGGAAAAGCAGAAGTACTTGCAAACGATGTTCACATTTAATTATTGAAAATGATAGAAACTCTGTGTAAATCTACATATGTGTTTGCAAATGAGCTGTAAAGGTTTAATAATAATAATTTAAGAAAAACCAAACAAATAGAGCTGTTCTAATACCCATACAAGGCTAATTTCAAATAGGATAAATGTGAATTATTCCTGAACTATTTTTAAAAAGAGTAACGGAAAAAATAAAATATGAACGCTTAATAAAAGACAAATATTTTAGAATTTTTTCAAATATTAACTCGATCAAAAACATTTTTTTCTAAATTAAAAAATAAAATAATACAGTGTCTATTAAGAACATAACTGTAAATACAATTAAATACATTTACGAATTTTCTGTATCCAATATGTTCGTTTGTTTCTGAGATATACTATACACATACACAGTGACAACAGCCCCATGATGCCCCATCCCCTCTGTATGTAATTTTCATTTTATTACATTTAGTGTTTCCAAGTTCAAGTGCGGACAAAATTGTAACTAAAAGAAACAGGGTGATTCCAGTACCACCTCCCCCCCCCCCCCCAAAAAAAAAATCGGTTGCAAGGGAATATAAATACCTCAAACCAATATAGGCCTTTATATCACGTGTATTAGTTGGCGACACATGTTTCAACACATGATGTCAAAGAGGGGTTGATAATTACAATTAACAAGTCGGTATGGAACACACAAACATGTCACGTATTTCGTTCTTTCTTATTAAAAATGACGTCTGTTTAATTTGCATCTATTAATTTCAATTTGTCTTAGTCGTATTGTGTAAGAAACCTAGTACAGCTTTTAACCTTTAAAATTCACGTATCAAAAAAGTTTCAACAGTGCGATTAAATATATTCTTTCTTAGTGTATATCTATAGTCTGTCCCAAGTTATTGCTTCCATCACTTTTTGATGATTTTTAATAAAAACACACATACCTGTGAAAGAAGTACAGTTGAAATCGATGAAATGGAAAATATCCAAGATATCTTCATTGACAAATTATCCCTATTCACTCATTAAAGTTTACAGGAACGAAAACAAATTTCTTACGGAGATTTATAAAGGGAAATGTTAACACCTTTTCTCCATTCGGAAGTACTCGGGACACCTCGCGCAATTTTTTAACGTTATCATCCGGGCTTATTAATGACAGATTCAATGCAAAATCTCCGTAGACTTTCTATTTTGGGATGTGTATTGAAACCTGAAGCGGTAGAGGGGGCGTTTCAAAACAGATAATCTTGACATTTTTCATTTTAGTGGATGATTTTGTTCATATTTCATTTAGTTGCATAAACATGTAATAATTTATTTTTATTTTTTCCCCTCACATATTTGACTTATATATCTGTACAAATACTTCCTGTCCATCATGCTATTTATCATAATCAAATTATTTTCTGCTTACTTGAGAAACTATTTCATGGTGTAGTGACCTTATGAAGATTTTTTTTATAGATATAATCAGTTTGTTATTAACAGTTTTCAGTACATGTATAGGAACATTTTCCATTTCTTCCAATGAGTCCTCGGGTGGGGTCCCTCAAGACCAAGGTCTTTCGATTGTGGCGGTTTTTAACCCCACCTTTGCAAATTAATTTGTCATTTGTCAATCGGGGGAAACAGCTGACCAAGGCAAGACATCGACATTCTGTTGAACAAACAAGTCTCTGACTACACGTGCAACGTGTGGTCTTGCGTTGTATTGCTGCAGAGTGATGTGATTTTTATGTCTCTGTATGAAGGGTATCACATGACGCTGAATAATTTCATCTCGATAGCGTATGCCGGTGAGATTTCCATTGACAATTTGTAGAGGGGTCCTTCCACGTGCTGATATTGCACCCCACACCATAACGCTACCTCCACCAATTTGTCGACGTTGCACATCACAAGCGTCCTGGTAACGCTCCCCAACGCGACGATACACCCTACAACGGCCGTCACTGCTATCCAAATGAAATCTGGATTCATCAATGAACAGAATATTGGCCCAGTCCTGTATTCTGAATCGCAGATGTCGTGTGCACCACGCTAGTCTGGCGATACGATGACGTTGAAGCAGTACTGGGCGCACCGCTGGAAGTTTGCTCGCGCAGACGATTACGCACAGTTCTTGGACTAATTGGTCGAAGCCCTGGAATGCTACGGGCAGTCAAAAACGATTTCTCAGATGCACAAGTCTAATGTGGTTGTCCTGTTGACGTGACGTCACACGAGGTCGCCCAGAGCGCGGGTTGCCAGATTGTTGAAAACGTCTCCATAATGACTGGATGGTGTTCCGATGAACTCCAAAGTGTCTTGCTACAGTATTTTGTGCCATTACAGCTTGCAGCATCCCAACAGCACGATTACGTTGGTTTTCGTTGAGTCGTGGCATGACATAGGGGTAAATTTTGTTGAAACTAAAGTGATTTCCTTAACAAAAAAAGTTTAAACAAATCCTTTACAGTTCTTATTCCAAACAGTATTGGCCCGTAAAACTCGTGCGTACAAATTTTTCAATAAACAACAGTGGCCCGTTTCTCAAAAAGGCGTAAATTTTGGCTTAAGTTAGTCCGACTAACGAAGTTACGCCAATATTTAGTCGGGTCTAAGTTGCGTTTCTGAAAGAGGCGTAAGTTTGGGTTTAAATGTCGAAGAACTTAGACATCTCCGCTGAGTACTAAGCATGCGCATATCGTATTTTGTTTTGCTTTGAGGCTATGATTATATGTGGTGGATCAATTTTCCAATTCATAGTACATTTACTCGAAGTACACATGTTATACTATACCACTGAATGTTGTTCATAAAAGTTTATATTAATGAAAGTAGAACAAATGCCTATACGCTTCTTAACATAATGATATTTTAGAGAAAATTCAGATGATATGAAGGGGCAGGATAAGTGGTTGCAAAAACCAAATACATGGCAATTGAATGCATTGCAGACGATATTGAAGCACAATTGTACATAATTGAACGAAACAATGCATAAAAATTAATTCCAATATTCGTGTAAAATTGAAAATATTTATAGAATGCGAAGTCCGATTTTTTCTCATTAATATTCATTAACCACACTACGTAAATCCTGACGTCACAATGCATATAGTTCAAAGTGCGCCAAAGTCGTAGTATTGACTTTAGAAAGTTGTCGGAGGGAAATTTTTAAACAGAAGAGGATAATAAAAGCAAAACATCCATGTGTTCTGTCTGTGAAAACAAAAGCTAGTTAAAACACTCTTTGTTTGCCCCTGAAATGTCGCTTAAATCAAATATATATTATAGAGGTTAGCAGGTTTGTGCCCCTTTAACTACAAGCAACAACCCCCAAAAAGACAATTTTTAAAACAAATTAGCACATTCATTTTAATTAGAAAGAAATAAAAATGTACATTAATTTAAAGTATGAAATATCAAATACTAGGGAGCACCATGGCAACTCGCTTATATCAATTTAAAACATTCGAACTTCTGTGTCGAAATTGGCAATTATCAACTTGATTCACTATTTTACTATGTAAATGGTTCCTTTCTCGCTTCAAATTTTCATATTCAAATGGCACAATAAAAAATAAATCAATTTTTAATCGAATAGCGTTATTTTTTTTCTACCGGTGTGTAGGTGAAATTCATACCATGGCAAATAGTTCCGGCGTAAGCGTTTCCGAGTTATTTGAGAAATTTTAAATGTTCATTATACATTACTTTGAAATAGTTACAGCCTCAATTTCAAGATGGCGGCCGTATGCAAATTAGACAAATCGGACTTATTTCTCCATATGGATAAGTCATGCTTCATATAGATATTTAGACACTTTCAGATGCTGGTATAAGGCTTGATACTTTTTTATCATATCACTAAATTATTTATAGACAATAATATGACTATGATTTAAACAGCAACCTATTGAAATCGAAAATATCCACTGTATAAAAACATGTACATGTCTACAGAAGAAAGAAAAGTTCCATCCTCTGTTCTAATATTGTAACAATTTAGACAACGGCATGGAAACGATTTTTGATTTTCTGCGATTCAAATGATAAAAGTTTTGAAAGATATTGTCTACAATTAACATCATGGTAATTATCAACAGTTGAGGCCAGGATCTCCCGCACTCTCTTTCCTGTTTTTGGTTTAATCAATGGATTGTTTTGTTTTGGGGTTTTTTTTTGGGGGGGGGGGGTATTAAAAGTAATATATACTGTATACAGGGAAATATTCGCCCCCGTTTAATTTTCAACCATTTCACCCTCGTTGTCAGCAGGCGAATTTAAGAATTTAAGAATTTCAATGTCTAATTAAGTTACTTGAAACACAACTGTGACTGGGCGAATTCTCCACGGGGCGGAACTGTTTGCAAGTGTAGAAGGGCGAAGATTACACAGGACGAAAATACCCCTGTATACAGTATCTTGATTAAAATATAGACATAAATGCAATAAACTAAGAACCCCCTCCCTATTTGAAGAAAGTTTTATGAACGAAGGGTTTCTAAAGGTTTAATGAAATAATCATCTAGAAATCACATATACCCTCCGGATAAGGTATTTAGGGTCTTTGCGGTTTTAACAAGTACATTTGAGTCCCACTTTTTCCTATCTGCTGAGTTATTGGGATTATACAATTGTTTATATAATAAGTACGAAAAGCTAGTTAAATTTGTAATAATGCACACTGTTGTAAAACTGCTTAAACAACGTCTTTCGTATTGCAAGTCGACAACTTCGAAAACAAAAAAAAATCCCTTGATAAACATGCATCTTAAATTATGATGAAACAAAACTAACTCTCATTATTTCAAGCGATTAAAGTTCAGTTCAATTAAAAGAGTACAAATAAACAACACATATGCATATTTACGAAGATCATTGATATTAACCATACATATTTTTAAAAATATGAAAGCAAGTAATTAATTCTGAATTAATAAGATTAATGAATTTGATTTCCGAAATTTCAAGGAGGCGTGCATGTGAAATTTTAGAATCTTTGAGAACCTTGACAAACGCTTGTCAATAGATCTAAAATTGATACAAACTCTGCATTATAAAATATATCTTTAAGTAAAATTTTAACAAAATCGATTGTATCTAAATGCGAGTTCATAAACATCCAACATAACATGTAGCTTTCATACGGTTTTGTAAAGATACTAAGAGTAAAAAAATGAGAACAACAATACATACCTGTTGGAAAATTGTAAGTAATGTAGGTAAGGAACATACAACCACACGCAAGCACAAATTACAACTGTAAACGTTTCGAGTTGCTCCTATTTAAAGGAGTATTCTCAATATTTTGAAATCAGTTTAAATTTTATAAGAAACATTAAATTGGTCTTAGACTTCGTCTAAAACATAAACATGTATGTGGTACTTCTTTAAATGATGTGAAGATAAATATAGACTTAGTTAAACAATGTTAACTTAAGAGGTTTTTAAACTAAAATCTAGTCTATGCTTACTGAGTATTGATTTAAAAATCAATAATCTATCAGTACTTATATACATCTATAAATGTACGATGTATAAACTTGGAGTTGTTGTTGTGGAATACATGTGTAATTCAGAATTATAGCATCTTTTTAACCATTGTGTTTATATCAGTTATAGGGGTATATCCATCTTTAATTCTTCATACTTTAGGTAAATTTCATTAACGAGTAGTAATGTATATTACATACGTTTAATGAGTTAAGCCCATTATTTATCAAATTGATTTAATCTCAATTTGTTTAGAAATCGGAACAGTTATCGAACAATAAGTACTTTTTAAAGTTATACGTACATGTACAAATATTACAATAAATGTGAATGTTTCCTTAATAACACGTAAAACAATCCCACAATTAAAATTCTCTGTTTATTTTGCCTTAGAAACAAAACACTCGCCATTTTTGTGTACAGACTAAGGACTTACGCCTACCCATTAGCAGGCGTAGATTTAAACCCAAATTTAGTCCCGTAAGTTTCCGCCTTTTTGTGAAACGCAACTTAGTCTGGCTTTGAGGTTTAGTCCCTGATTTAGTCCGGACTAAGCTTACGCCTGGGCGTAGGCCTTTTTGAGAAACGGGCCCCAGGTGCTCACTAACCATGAAAAAGTCCGTGCACCCGGACGGTTACCATCCGATATTGTCAAAAAATTTTAAATTTTATAAATACAAACAATAGATATAGAAAAATTATACTAAATTTTATAATGCACAGTTTCTTTTTTCCGCTAGTATATATCAAATAACGGACCGCCTTCTAGCGGCCCTTAATAAATTTGGGAAATCGCCCCAATGAAATGATAACTACACATTATTATTTTTTTTTTTTTAGGTTTTTCACAAAAAATCTTATGAGATTCTTACGTGAAAAATTTGTCGTAACTTTACGATAGCACATACACTCTCGTAAGTATTTAAAAACTGTAAAAACAAATCATATGATGTAAAATATACAAGATGAACAGCTAAATTCAACGTGTTGAACCCCATTATACCCATATTTCTCATTATGTAGCAGTAAAAAGATACACAAATGAATTGTCCATAAATTCTTACGGCAAATATTTCTCGTAAGATTTTCATACGTAACACTAAACCCACATTGTGATTGTGACGTCATATTTTGATTTCTACTACATCACATTGATTTCACTTGTTGTTAGATGTGTATAATTTTAGTTTTGCGTCCTGTTTATGAGAATTTTGGTTTATTTATATGTTTCTCCTCTTTTAAAAGAATAATTAAGTGAATTGAGATCGTTGCTAGGGAAAGGATAACTCGTATGTGAAAACTATTACGAATGCGTTCGTAAAAAGCACTTGAGATTTTCTCTTACTTTTACGCAAGATCTTAAGATTTTTTGTGAAAAGGGCTACTGATATTGTTAACATAGATAAACAACGTAAGCACTACTGGTTAGCCAGAATACCACCCACTGATCAATCTAATTGAAATTAGATCCTTCACTCTATGTCGCTGTGAGGATCTAACATTGGAAATGCGTGGGATTTCTGTCAGCAGCCATGACGATTGGAGGCCATCAATACAAAGTAACAACGAATCAGCATGCGCGGATCCAACATTTTTTTCTAGGGGGGAGGGGGGGTCCGAAGGATAATTAGGTTTTTCGAGGGGGGGGGGTGTGTCCGAGGCATATTTGCGATAATTTTACTATGTAAATTTAATAAATTTTTCATTTTCTCCTCCGTCCCCCCTTTTAGATCCGCGCTTAAATCAGGCTTCTGCTTGTCCTGCAATGGTCAGGAAAAAAAAACGGCAGCAAAAGAAAAGAACAACATTTATTAATAACAATACATCAATTTAACAGCTATATAATAGGTACAAGCATTGTCCCAAACAGCTATAAGAGATATGGGAAGGAGGGAGGGTGAATGTTTAGAAGGATGACTGATGCACATATTTAAAAATGACGTCACGGGTTTGGGTAATAGCCTAAAAATCCGAGGCCGATGGTACGTTTTAAACCAGAAAGCACCTGGTTATAATAAGCAACATTAGTAATGAAATTTATGCCTAGATTTATAAATTTTATTGTATAACAATATATAAATAGTGCCTGATTGGGAGGGTACCAGTTGAAATTGACACCCCGAGAAAACCATTGTCAACCGACGCGAAGCGGAGGTTGACAATGGTTTTCGAGGGGTGTCAATTTCAACTGGTACCCTCCCAAACAGGCACTATTTATTTTATTATACTGAATGTCTTAATTTTATAGCAAATTTGAATGTTTTTATATAGAAAAGACGTAAGTTCTACGGCGAACCGTACACGCATAATCTACGCGCATGTAACAATTCGTTCTATCGGCCCGTTGCCAAGTGTGTTGCTAACGCTGAGGGTATTAGAACGGATTGTCAACTGCGTCTAAACCAATCAGATTTCAGTATTTAACATGAAAGTATAATAAAATGAAATGTTAATATGATGAAATCCAAACAAATTATTTCCTTTTGATAAATGGATTTAATTCTGATTAGTTAAATAGTATTATAGTATCTTGATATTTTAAGTTTTTAGTAATGGTCAGACCACAGGCTTTCACAGACTCTGTGGACACAAAGAATATCATTGGACACTCGATGTTATCGAAGTGTTACAATACTGCATGCACATTTTTGAGCGACCATATTAGCATACAAACCATCATTACTCTACCAATCTACCAACTACAGAAGGAATTTACTTTATTTATAATTACCCACTGATTTCCATCACAAAAATATGTCTATATACGAGACAAAGAAAAATACTGTAAACGAAAACTTCTGAACCTTTTTCTTTTATGTATCAACAATGTAATTGTCTCGACCGAGGCCACGTTAGGTTCGGTAGCAACTGTTTTGATGCGTTGTATATAATTGAAGTATCGAAATAAATTGGGTGAATAGTTTCGAAATAAGACTTTAATTTTATAAGGATAGGTCGACTGGCATTCCAAGTGAGAAACGCAATTTAATCATAAATCTGGGAAGGACAATGTCTTTGCCTTCATAGACATTGGAACAAGAACAAGAATTTGAACATTTCGCGGTCAAGGACTGCGGGCCTGCTTGAAAATATAAAAAAAAAACCGTCACTTTTGTAGTCTGCTTCTCCAGAGAATGGCGGATGTACGACCTGTGTACGACCTGTGTGTTAATAGGCTTTACGTTTGTTATATATATGACATAGAAATTCTGAAATCAAAATGTTGATGGGGTTAGACAATTCCTTTTATATGTAATGAATTGCAATCTTGAGTAAATATATTAAGATGTTGGTCGGTTTATTTTATACTAGTATGGTTTATATTAAAGGTTCTTCTAACTACATTTGTAAGTTCTTGCTGCGTGACATGTAGACCCTAAATCTAGTCTTCGATGGTATAACAATTAACTTTGGTCAAGATTTCCTGCAAATGGCCACTGTATGCATGGCTTTTGATCGGTAACGCGTTGTTCAAAAGAAAACACAAAAACAACAGACAATGAAACTGAATGTTAGAATACCCAATAATGAATACATATATACGTAGCAAAACATCATGTAACCAGTACCTCGACAACTGAAATCTTTGGATAACCTAGTAAATTGAACATTGTAAACTTTTAAAAAAGACAAATTCAGTTTGTTAATTCCCCGCTTGTTACATAATATACAGAGAACATTTATGCTTGTTTAAAATCAATAAAATAAAAAAAAAATGTGAAGAAAAAAATATACCCGGTATATCTTTGTATCAATTTCAAATCATATTCAAGTTGGTTATTCTTAATGAGTGATAGCAAAACCCCCGTCACCATGCGTAGCTAGTATCAGTAAAATTCTTGTACAATTGTAATATCGGGTTGAAAATAAGAACATAGATAGAAGTAAATTCAGGCTAGAACTTTCAGTATATTTTCACCTTCATACAGATAACACAAACATCTCATGATTTCCCGACAGTTTTCAAATCCATAGAAGTAATACCACGTTTATTGTGATCATTCAATTTGGTCAGTAGCTTTGTGTTAAAGAAACAACACAATTTCTTCAACAGATACCGCGGTTCCTTGAATCTCCAAACGTACAAGATCGGATTGACAGCGCTATTCAAAACTATTAAACTTCCAGTTAGGTTGTTGACAAGTATTCCAGTTTTCGTGGTGTAGTCTAAAATAGGGAAAGTAAGAGTGATAATATACGGTGTAAACATAACCAGGAAGGTTCCGGTAAGAACCGAAAGTTTTATAGCTACTTTAGATTGGTTGACCGCTGCCGGAGTACCAGTAGAGTTAATGTTGAAAATCTTTCCCATCCGATGTTTTAGGTAAGATAAAATATAACCGTACATGAACAAGTTCGATACAATGAAAATTAAAATCAAAGATTTTCCAAAACTGTTGATGAAATTCTTCTCAAGTGTGTACATAAACCCGCAATGGATGCCAAAGGGTCTGTCGGAATTAAAGAACATCAAGTAAGTCATCAAGAGGCTAACAATCCACAGAATAACGCAAAACTTTAGCATAAGGCGTTTAGTGATGTAAGCATAGTACCTCATCGAAAACCAAAACACGAAACATCGGTCCAAATTAAACAGAGTGACCGTGAGCAGCGAAGTATTTAGACACAGGAACGACAAGTATTTTTTAAATTCACAATTTTCTTCACCAAATCGTAAAGTCTGTAGAGGCGTGCTTAACATTATTCCCGTGAGTAGATCTGTTAAAGTTAAATTCATGGACAGAAGCCGGATTTGGAAGTTCAGTCGAGAACAACGGTACAAAATGATGATAGCGAGGACATTTTCGATAACCACGATACTCCCAATGGGGATAAGGATGCTGTCTGTAAGCAAAGGCTTTGAAAGACTCGAAACGTTTGTCGTTAAGTTCTGCATTGTAATCCTGCGAGTTTACATAGAGATGAAAAAGCGCTTTACCTCTTCCACTATCTAAAATGTATATGTATGACAATTTACGCTTTAGGATATCGGCTGTAAAACGATCACTGATTTTGTAGTTTAATATCGAGTAAGCTTCAGAAAAGAGGTATATATGAAAGATGTATTGGAAAGCATTTCTCTGATTATTAGAATTTGATTCTCCAAATGAGACATACGCCACGGGAAACTGTTAGGATGACGACGATTTATTAACGATCGATGGTTTGTATAAGAACCGTTAACTGTTTAAATATACATGTAGGTGTTTTTCATACGAGTACTAATGAACTTAAGACCTAAATAGGTGCGTTGGCACTTGTAGAGTAGATTGTGTTTCAACCCCGATATGAATCTAGACGCATGATATGTACACGACCGGGTTTTCAGAACATTTTATTGCCTGAAGAAGACCCTGAAGATTTTTGAACGGCAATAAAGTGTCTACTACATAGTATTAATTAGTTTCAAAAATGGCTAACGCTTATCATAGGCAGCAAAATGTAAAAATTACACAGATCATTTAATTTTTGACTTTGTATTTATTTTGTCTAAGATTTAAAATATGCTTGAATAACTTCAACAAGATATAGAATACCGGTAGAAAGTATTTGCTGACACTAAGAGGGCTCGATGGTCGCGGCCATTTTTAGACGGTATTGACCTGAGTGCTCCTTTAAAAGCAGAGCTCTATATAAGATAATAGGAAAATGCCAATTTAAAAGGTAAAATATATGTACTTAAAAGTTTATAACTTAAGACACCATAACTTAAAATTTAGGGAAGATCTGATGGCTAATTTGTTCACAACACAGCCTCCTTAAGGTACATTCATTTCATCTTTTTGAGTGATAAATTGACTCTCAAAAGATATCATATTTTCTAAAGTCCCTGTTAGCACAACAACGTTATTGAAATGTTATGTAAACGTTATCAAAATGATACAAAAACGTAATCTATAAGGTTAAAATTACGTGAATTTGTATGGTTTTTTTAACGATGTAATAACGTTATTTAAAATGGTGTTTTTATAACATTAACATTACATAAATATCAACATTTTATAAATTATGTTTTTAAAACGTTGAAAAAACATTCTCTATAATGTTAAGCTAAGGTAATTTTGTATGTTTTTTTTACGAGGTAATAACGTTATTTAAAATGGTGTTTTTATCACATGAACATTACATAAATGTTAAACATTTTGAATTACATTTTTAAAACGTTGAAAAAACATTTTCTAAAATGTTAAGCTAAGGTAATGTTGTATGGGTTTTTTTAACGCTACCGTAACGTTTTTAAAAATCTTTACATACTGTTCTGACAAATATAACAAGAATTGTATCAGAAGACCAACAAATGTATTAAATTGACATTTCCAAACAAAGATTATTGTTATAAAGCGCCCTATATATTAAACTCTAAGGCGCTGTACAAACATATATATAAAACAAATAAAATTTTAAAAAATTCCAGCAGTCATATATGAAATCATTAGATAAAGATATTAAAATTTCAGTGTCATTAATATCAATAAATGTACATGTAATAATTAAGGATAAATAGGTTAAATATTTAAAATGCAGTGTTCAAAATTAAATTAAGTCTTTGTACAAGTCATATTCCTTTCTAAAAAGAAAGGTTTCTAGCTTTTTTAGCTCACCTGAGCTGAAAGCTCTAGTGAGCTTTTCTGATCACATTTTGTCTGTCGTCCGTCCGTCCGTCCGTCCATCTGTCCGTCCGTTTGTCTGTCCGTAAACTTTTCACATTTTCGACATCTTCTCAATAACTACTGGGCCAATTTCAACCAAACTTGGCACAAAGCACCCTTAGGCAAAGAAGATTCAAAGTTGTTAAAATTAGGGAACACGCCCTTTCTCAAAAGGGAGTTAATTAGGAATTATTGAGAATTTTTGAGAAATTTTCAAAAATCTTCTCAAGAACCATTTGGCCAGGAAAGCTGAAACTTGTGTGGAAGCATCCTCAGGTAGTGTAGATTCAAAGTTGTGAAAATCATGACCCCCAAGGGTAGGGTGGGGCCACAATGGGGGGTTGCATTTTTACATAGGAATAAATAGAGTAAATCTTTAAAAAAAAATCTTCTCAGAAACAAATCAGACTGGAAAGCTAAAACTTGTGTGGATGCATCCTGTGGTAGTGTAGATTCAAAGGTGTGAAAATTATGACCACCGGGAGTAGGATTGGGCCACAATTGGGGGTCGAATATTTACAAAGGAATATATAAAGTAAATCTTTAAAAATCTTCTTCTCAAGAACCATTTGGCCAGGAAAGCTGAAACTTGTGTGGAAGCATCCTCAGGTAGTGTAGATTTAAAGTTGTGAAAATCATGACCCCAGGGGTAGGATGGGGCCACAATGGGGGGTCGAATTTTTACATTGGAATATATAGAGTAAATCTTTAAAAAATCTTCTTCTCAGAAACTAATTAGTATGGGAAACTGAAACTTGGGTGGAATCATCCTCTGGTAGTGTAGATTCAAAGTTGTGAAAATCATGACCCCCGGGGGTAGGGTTGGGCCACAATTGGGGGTTGAATTTGTACATAGGAATATATAGAGTAAATCTTTAAAAATCTTCTTCTCAGAAACTAATCAGTCAGGCGATTCTTTAAAATTGTTTAGACTTTGGCCCCTTGATGATTCTTGGGCCTTACAAGGGGTTCAGAGTTTGATGTAGGTTTATATCCCATACATAAACAATTGTTTAGGATCTTTTTGAGAACTGCAATGCTCAACTTGTGTTATGACTATAAAATCATCCTGTTAGAAAAGGGACTAATGATAATAAAAATAAGAATATCCAGGGGGAAAATGGATTGTCATTTACACAAGATCTACATGTGTTATACTACATTGTCCAGATAGTTTGTATTATGACTCCATTAAGCTGATTTCATCGTACCTATTGTTCGTCAGGTGAGCGATGTGGCCCATGGGCCTCTTGTCTTAAAAATTTCTATTACTCAAGAAAAGAGTTACATAAGGTAGACGCAGCTTTATTTATTCCCATGTGACTGCGCGGTATTCAATTTGTCTGCGCGGCCTGATGTGTTATAGGACCGACGATATCCCAAAATAAGCATTAAATGCCACAGTACTTGCTGACAGAACAACTAAAAGATTTGATGATTCAAAGCGAAGGCTACATAAAGGTACACTGTATGTATGGCTCAATTAGTTCGCTAATATATGTTGGAGCTTGTCCATGGAGTGCTGTGATAATAGGTTTCGTCTGAATCTGTTGAAAATTCATTGGCTTATGGTCTTCGGTTTCCTTTTTCTAAAACAAATACATACAAACTCATTATTAAGGGATATTTGCCTAGAAAATTACATATCAATGAACATTCCCAAACATATTAGATCAACAATAGTGCAGTTTCGGTGTGGGGTACTACCGCTGAGGATAGAGACCGAATGATATCGGGGGGGAGGAGGGGGGGGGGGGAACCTGTAACCGAGCGTACATGTAAATTCTGTAACTTGGACGGAATAGAGGAAGAATTCCACTTTCTTCTAAAATATAATATACTCTATATTTAACAATCTCAGAACTGAACTTTAGAAGAAATAGAGGAAGAATTCCACTTTCTTTTAGTTTTTAGTATTAGTTTTCCGAACACTTCTTATTCAACTCCAGACAACCTATTTCAAACTCTCATTTGTATTTTTACAGAACATACGAAGAAGGCTCTTTTTTACTCACTTCTGACCACTTACTTATTATTCAACCTAGGTGTAATGCACTGTCGCCAACTCAGAGATACTCAAACAAAACTCCCAGCATGGCACAAGGCTACAGCTGAAAATCTTGTACATAACAAAAAAAGTTGAACAAAACCTAAATACTTTGATTAACAACGAACTACATTGTGAGACAAACATTACTGACTACATTAGCAAAGTATCGGAAATCTTGCAAAAATGTGCAAACGAATGTATTCCCTTATTGTCCTTTAATCCTTTCACCCGACCTGGTTGGACATAATTACACAAAATCGAACGCGCGAAACGACGCTCATGGATGGTGGATGGCAGACCCCGTGGGTTGATATTCGCATCGTATCGGGAATACAAGAGAGTGAAGAGAAATTTCCATAGGGCCCTTGGCGAAGCACACGAACGATACATGTGTGACGTCTATAAAGATATCGGCGAAGCTGTAGAAATGGACATAAGAATCTTCTGGAAGTTAACAAAACGCAGGGAACGCAGAGCTTCTCGAATATACTCCGAGATCCAGAATAAAAAAGGAACAACCCTCGCGAATCCAGAAGGAGAAGCAGAAACGTTCGCCCAATATTATGAAAAAATATATATCCTTCTACAAGATAACAACTTTAACCAAGACTTCAAATATGAAGTAGAGTTCGAAATTCGTCGCTTAACCGAAATATGTGAAAGTGATATCCAAGACTTACCTGGAGGAAGTATCACAACAAAAGAACTCAACACCATAATCAACAGTCTGAAGCGCCGGAAGGAACCCGGTCATGACTCTGTTACAAACGAGCATATCATACACGGAGGGAAGTCACTAGTAACCTGCCTCGTGAAAATGTACAATTCAATAGTGTCCTATAGTAAAACTCCTCTTCTATGGAAACAAGGATTGATAGTTCCCTTATACAAAGGTGGATCAAAACCTAAAAACAAGTGTGATAGTCATAGACCAGTTGCCTTACTGCCTAGTCTATTTAAAATTTTTGAAAAAAATTATTATGTCCCGCATATTTGAATTTTTGATATCAAATCAACACTTCCCCAATGCACAACAGCAAGGGTTTTAAAAATCGTTAAGCTGCCTTACTGCCTCATTTAACTTGCAAGAAACAATTTATCACAATATGGAGCAAGGCAGCAATGTATATGTAAGCTTTTTAGATTGTAGCGCTTTTGATAGAATCTGGAGGCAAGGCTTCATGTTTAAATTATACAACATTGGTGTTACTGGAAAACATGGATGTTGATTAACAATTATCACCAAAACACTGCAAGTTCTATTGTTGTTAACAAGGTTCAATCAGAATGGTTTCCTGTTAATCAAGGTGTCTGTCAAGGAGGTGTTTTATCCTCATTTTTGTATCTTGTATTTATAGATGATCTTTAAAATGAACTAGATATTTGAAGTAAAAATACTGGTGTGTTGAATGTTCAAAGTAGTTGCCCCGCCTTAGCAGAGGATATATCATGTATTAGTCTATCTCAAACAGTCCTTCGGTCGCTTTTAAACACTGCTATATGTATTCAAACAAATGGCGATTTAGATTTAACGCAGCTTAATCAAGTGTGTTAATATTCTGTCAAAAAAAAATGTAAACTTAATAGAATTATACAAATGTTCTTAAGTCAATGTTTTATTCCTGTTCAGGAGAATTACAATCATTTAGTGTTCTTGTTGATCACAAATGTAGACTTTCTACAAGGATTACAGAAGCATGCAACAAGAGCCGTAAATCGTACTATGCACTTTCCGATCTTGCAGTTTCTCAATCCAAAGACATCGCACTTAAACAACACTGTTGTGCTGCTTTCCGCCTTATTTGGATGTGAACTCTGGAACTGCATATCCTCTTCTGATCTCCAGAAACTCAATGCCTTCCAGCACTTCGTTTATAAGAATGCATTGAATCTCCCAAAATTATGTAGATCTGACATCTGTGAATCTCTTTTTGACGTTCTACCAATAGGTGCAGAAATTGACTCAAGAAAACTTTTATTCTTTGAAAGACTTTGTCGATTAAGTCCCAACGTCCTTACAAAAAAAATATTTCTGACACGCGTATACTCTTTTCTTTACGATTTAGCACGGATCAAGTTTGGTTTCATTCCCGAAATTCTGCAAATTCTATACTTGTACGGACTCGCGTCAGCATAATCATCAATTAATTCCAAATCAACAACAATTATGTATTGTTCTTTGTAAATTTGATTTTTATTCACAGAAAAAAAAAATATATTTTTAAAAAATGTTATGCAAACGTTTTATTAAAATTCCTGAAAAATGTTCTCAACATGTTATGTAGTAACACATCATTAACGAAATTATATATTTTGTATGAACCACAGTAATTGCATTGAAATGTAACAGCGGAAAGCATAACGCGGATTTAGCCATATGACATTTCGCTATAAACATATTCACTGACTTAAATATTCAATTATTAAGTAGGAAATCGGAAACCTGGTCAGCATAGTCATCAATCAATTCCAAATCAACAACAATTATGTATATTTACAGAAAAAATATATTTTTTAAAAATGTTAAGCAAACGTTTTATTAACATTTGTGAAAAATAAAAAAAAAAAAAATAAAAAATGGACTTCCGGTTGGTGACGTGCATCATGGCACGCGGTTTTTAAAGAGGGGACCAAACTTTACTCCTTTTAAACTATAAACCCGTTATAAAACCACTGAAAATTGCCGTAACATGCCGCCTAAAGGTAAAGGAAAGCAAAGCAGTAGCAGCGAAGGGGAGGCTCCGCTAGACAAATTTTTGGAAAAGAACAGCTCGCCCGATGTTGAGGTAACAAATTCGGACTTGAAAAAGATAATGGCGTCTTTGTTCGAGAAATTTCAGAATACTATCGACCAGAGAATGTCAACAGTAGAAACGTCTATTAAAAACTCTTTGAGTGATATTAAGAACGAATTTTTAGAGATACAAAAAACTCTACTTAATTACGACGACAGAATCACAGAACTTGAGTCGAACAAAGGGCAAGGGGAACAAAACTGTAAAAAAATTAATGAGTTAGAAAACAAACTAGAAGTGGTTGAAAATCAGCTTGCATATTATGAGCAAAGGTCAAGAAAGTACAACTTGCTGTTCTATGGCATTGATAGGAAAGACCATGAAAACCCCAGTGCAGTAATTAAAGAGTTTCTTCGTGATATATTGAAACTTTCCCCCAGTACATTGGATTCTATTTCCATTCAGAATGCTTATAGGATACCGCGAAACCCAGATAATGTGTACAAGCCCTCTGCACCTGAGGCTATAATTGTGCGTTTTTGTAGAATGGAGGATAGAAATTACATCCTTTCTAAGTGCTGGCAGACACCCATGCCCAAAGGAAAAGCCATAAGAAGTGACCTACCAGGACCGCTAAAAAAGAAGAGAAGTGAACTGGCACACACAGCATACGAACTTAGAAGGAGGAATCTTTGGAAAACGCGTATAGTCGAATCCAGAAATGACGTTTACTTGGAGGTAAGGGAAAAAAAGGACACCGCCTGGCGTAAATACTGTCCAACGATAGAATCCAAATAAGATTATCGAGACTGTTGTGGCTTTATTGTCTTCAAAAAAGTAATACTTATACGGGTGAATGATTACATGACCCAACTATTTACTTTTAAATGAACATACATACATCCAATTTGATAAATATTGTCAGGTATAAGCCTGCAAGTTTGATTATTAATTATAAATACAGGTTTAGAATACCTGGCATATTTTCGTACTATAAACTACATGTACATGTATACTTAATTGTTAAATATTGACTATAAACTAGTCTTACTACATGTGGTACATTAAACTTGATGGATATTTAATCCCAAATATAAGTTGGGTGGTTTACAAATGATATCTTAGTTTTTGGAGTAACATGTCCTCACTTTGTTTATTTTTTGTCTCCACAAGCAGTGTATTGCTGTTTTGTTTGAGATGAAAACCAGCAGGGAGCTTTTCTTTTTTTTAGTATGGTATGAGGAATGTATGATTGATATATATACATGTGTAATCTGTGTATTGAAGTTGATAGAGAATGTCTAAACTTAAGTTAGTATCCCTCAATTGTAGAGGATTACAAGATTCCAAAAAGAGGAAAGATGTTTTTAAGTATATTAGAGAAAGTAATGCTTCTGTTTTATTAACATTTGTGAAAAATGTTCCAAACATCTGTTGTAGTAACAAATCATTAACGAAATTATGTATTTTGTAAGAGTTCACAGACAGACATTTTGTAAACGATTATTGTCATATCAAAATAAATAAAAAATAAATAAAGTTAAAGCAATCCTTTTTGAAACGTTTTAAAAACAATTTTGAAAATGTTTCTGATTAGTCATATTTTATGTTGATAATAATGTTTTAGTAACGTTATAGCGTAATAAATGTAAAACAATGCAAGTATAGGAACTATTTTGCTTAAACAGTTAAAGGCACTACTTTGTTGTCCTACCGATTCTAGAAATAGTTGGAGAGATATACCCAAATAGTCGTGCAGCACCATCCTCATGGCAGAGATACGCAAAAGATACGCAAGTCCGTGATTGTGTTTCAATGGTTCTTATTCGAATGACATCGTCAATAATAGTACCATGAAAAAAAGACAATAACAAACCGTCAACCATCTCAAAAATCCATAAAACGAAATACAAATTCAAAGCAGAGCAACACGGACCTCCAAGATAGAGGTAGGATCAGGTGCCTAGGAGGAGTGAGCATCCTTTGCTGACCGGTCACACCCGCCGTGTGCTCTTTGTCGTAATCGGGAAAATAAAAACCGCAAAAGTCCGTAGACAATTAGGTAATTAATTATGGTCTAACACTTAGTATGAAAAACGTCAGTCAGCATGCGACTCTGTGGAAGATTGTATTTGCCGACAAGGTCGTCGTATTGACCATAGAACTTACGAAAAGATGACTTTAAACGAGACTCTTGATAGTCCTGTTTTATCAACTTGTTTGTCAGTAGCTTGCCTCGTCTTAGAAACTGTTCATACGAAGAGCATGCCCTTGCGTATCGAATTAACTGAGAGACAAAAACACCATATGCAGGTGATGAAGGTATATTGCTACATAAGTAAGGAAAGTTGACTATAGAAAAATTGAAGTCATCGCGTTTATCATAAAGTTTGGTTGTTAGGTTACCATCAATGTTCATTTCCAGTAAAATATCCAAATATGAAACAGATGACGCTGACTCTGTGGTATTTTTTATTTCAAGTTCACTGGGATATATCGAGTCGACGTAAGTGTGGAAATAACAATTGTTAATTGATAATACGTCGTCGATATACCTAAATGTTGAGTTGAAGGCCACAGCGAGTGATTTATTTTTTTCACGTACAAGTTTTTGAATAAATTCTGCTTCATAAGAATACAAAAATAGGTCTGCTAACAATGGGGCACAATTGGTACCCATGGGAATTCCAACAGATTGTTGGAAGACTTGATTTCCAAAAACTACATAGATGTTGTCTATCAGAAATTCAAGCATCTTTTTAATGTCAACTTCAGAGTACTTGTGTGAGCAATCAGAATGGTTTTTAACAAAATAGTTTTTTAGATTTCCAATGACAAGGTAAGCATTTTTACGACTTCCATTTTTATTGAAGAAACAACTGTCGATGATATCAAAAAGTCTGGATTTTAATTTGTCGTGTGGAATGGTTGTATAAAGCGTTGAAAAATCGTACGTTTTGATGCTATTGATTTTGGTAAGATTTTGTGACCTCAAAGTTTCTAATAATTCTTTAGAGTTTTTACGTATCCACATCTGATTCACACCACTTCTGGAGTAGATTGTTGTACAGTACTCTTGAAGCTTCTCCTTAACTTCTGTAAGAATTTTAGTAAGGAGTAAAGACATCTACAATGTATAAACACTATATAATGATCATTTCAAAAGAACCTCACAGTTCTAAGTATGACCTCTAGTAAATTTTATCGCATTTAAAGTAGTGCAGCGTCCATTCAAATTTATTTCTTATATGTTTTGATTTTAAGCTACATTAATTTTTAAATATGTGATATGTGAAATAATATCACCTTGCTTTTTTCTGAAAACAAATGTTTTGATGACAATTAAAATTCAAGTATACTTAGTTGTTGATCGATAAATCGGGTATATTAGTTGTACATCCGCTTACATTAGATGTTGGAGTTCAAGAAATAGCCTTCTAGTTGTTTTTACTTTTACAAAGCAAGACAAGAGAAGTAACTCTAAACAGCGTGATGGATAATAATGCCAGTGCCAAGGTGGTCTAAGCTAATTCTATAAAAAATTCTAATACATATGCCATTTGATAGACTATGCTTGACGAGTTTGTATCCATCTGTAATTAATATATCTCACCTGTTTGGTATGATATTTACCTTTAAAATATGAATTCCTACAGGAAAACAATTTTCCCATAGGAAAAAACAATTTTCCTATAGGATATTTAGATTTTCCTACCGGAATAAAAGAACTTTCTACAGGAATTTAAATTCCGATAGGATTTGAACAAAACTCCCATCGGACTTTAAAATCCGATAGGAAATCTTAATTTCCTAAAGGAAAACTACTTGTCTGAATCAAATTCCTGCAGGAATTACTTTCTTTAGGAAATATAATTCCTCAAGGATTTTTAGGGATTTTTAATATTTCCTGTAGGAAAATTATTTCTCCTATGGGAACCATTATTTTCCTATGGAATATTTATTTTCAAAGGTAAATATCTCACCTGTCAGGTAAGAAACATTATAAACAAAAGTGGTTATATACTCTCTAGACAATGGTCTATCATTTGGTATATATGGATTTTTAGGAAACTGTATCTTAAGCGTAAAAATGCCATCTTGGCACTAGCATAATTAGTTTATGTTTAACTTATCTTCTCCTAAGAGACCTCTTCATCTTGTAAATTCTGTTTTAGTGTAGATGTTGGATAATGAAGCACATGGTCTAACAATGGTAGCAAACTTTGGTTGAAAGAAAATGAGTGATTTCTAGTGTTGGAAACAGTGTAAGAAAATATGTGACATTTAATTACTTGTTATTAAAAGGTTAAAAACAGTGATATTAGTGAACTTGAATGAAAATGTCAACGAAAATCAATCTTCGTACAATCCTCAAATCAAAAGTGATGAACTCCTCAAGCCAGAACTCTTAGCATGGAAAGAGGTCAAAGAGTTAGAGCAAAAGAAACACGGTATTGCTATAACTTTGTCTCTCCCTGAAAATGATGAGTCCCAGATTAGAGAAAAAGTGTTTGATCAGCTGAATTTGGATCTAAAAACGAGAGACAGGTTTGAAAACAGTGATAATGTTTTGGACAACCATTTAGCTAAAGATGATTTAACAGATCGTTTAGAGAAATCTGAAGATTTGGAAGATTTTAATGGTATAAAATCTGAAGATTTGGAAGATTTTGAAAGGTCTGATGGGCAGTCTATCATTGAATACATATCTAATTTTGATGCAAAATACAGAAAAATTAAGAAGAAAAATATAAAGTTACCATTTACCTTCAGGGATTTAAACATTTATACATAATATCACAAATAAGCAAAGAAGAAATAATTATTGTTTCGACAGAAATGAATTTTGAGAACAAACAAAATCTGTATGCTGAAGCGTAGAAATCCCTTCAAAAATTCAAAGGTGAAACTTGTGAAGGACATTCCCCCACCACACTTATATAGATTAAAATTGAACCAGAATTCCTTGCAGAGACAAGCACAAATTTTATCAAGGAGGTGGAAGAAGTGAGCAGATGCGGGAATGAGAATTTCAGAGTGCCCGAAGAAGAGACCTTTATCAAGGTCAGCATCGGGGACAATCACGAGCAGGCGGCGCAGCAGTTAAAAAGAGCACGAATCAATCAGGACAAGACGTAAATGTGTTGTCGTGCAAATCTTGCATGTCATTTAGACATCCGATGACAGCATATTCTCATAGTTGGGAAAATATGCCAAAAGTAATCACATGTACAGCTCAAGAAGAAGAATGTGTATTGTTTACAGGTTACCAACGAAAGGAAATACACTTGGAGATGGAATCCAGAAATTGTGCTGTCATAGACAGTGCCTGCAGCAGTAGGGAGTGTGGTACTGTAGTACATGAATTTGGACCGCGATTTTAAAGTTTGGAGGGGGAACTTATATCTGAAGGTGAATTTGCGATTCCAGCTCGTATAGCAGGGAAAATGTGACTTTATCAACTTATGTTGATCATTCATCTATGAAAACTGCTGGTGAAAAGTTGAACTTAGAGGATGACACAGTAGAGATTCAAGGAAAAACAATGAACCTTATGTGACCTTTTCTGGACATTATTATATTCCCATAGATAGAGCAGAAATGGTACCTGTTAAAGAAGTTTGTTTAGTCAGGATTGATGATGTAGACCCCAAAAAGAGATGCTTAGCTCTTTAAAAACAATTTGCTCACCCACCAAAGAAACGACTGGTATCCCTCTTACAGGATGCGGATGCTTAGCGAGACAACTTTAACCAGGATCTTGAGAAAACGAAGAGAGGTGCGATATGTGGAAAACCTATGCCAGAACCCCTTATCGGCTTGTTCTGTCATTTCCAATGGTGTCTCAATTTAATGAGAAGGTGGCTATGAATCTCAAGTAATGGAGAAGAAAGTGGATCTTACATATGATTGACATGTGGTCCAGATACACAAGTTCCATTTTTATCCAGCTTAAAAAGACAAATAATGTCATTGATAAAATCATGTCTCATTAATTAGAAATATTTGGTGTCATGAGTGCAATTATGACAGATTATAGAGGAGAGTTTAACTCGGAAGAAATTCGAGATGAAGCATCCATTCTAAATTTCAAAGTGTGTGAATCTTCAGATGAAAGTCCACTTCAGAACGGCTTGTGTAAACGAGCGCATTCCGTAACTAACATGATGCTAACGGAATTGGAAAATGACTATAAAGATGTAAATGAGCAGAGCTTGTTGTGCTGGGCAAACATGGCAAGGAATGTATTACAGATGTGGGACGGCTTTAGTAGCCACCACCTTGTATTTCGATGGAACTCCAAACTACAAAACACCATGAAGGACAAATTATCAGCACTGGAAGGCCGTACAGTGAGCGAGACGTTTGCTAAACACATGAATTTACTGCACAGCACTAGACGAGCATACACAGAGCCAGAAGCTTATGAGAGAATCAGACGGACATTACTGAACAAAGTGAGAACAGCTGAACAGTCCTTTGAGAATGGAGGTTCGGTGTACTACAAGCGTGAGGGCAGAGATAGATGGCTTGGACCTGGTATAGTTGTGTTTCAGGATTGAAAAGTTGTTTTTGTTCGTCATGGTGGAGTTTTTTTCAGAGTTTCTCCTTACAGATTACAAAAAGCAACAGAAAGATGTACCTAAGCTGAAGAGAAAATAACAGATACTGAAACTACAGGCACAAAGAAAGAGAAAACCCAACATCAAGGAGAAACAGGTGAAGTACAAGTACAAGGGTCCTTTACACTTTTGGGAAAAGTTCTTGTTACAATCCCGAACTTCTAATTTACTTATAGATATGGATTTCTATCATGTGTTCGACTTGAACATGACAGAAAAAAAATATTAATGGGGGGGGGGATTAACTTTTAAAATGTTATCGCTATTTATGAAAACAAACGTCCCTGCATTATTCGAACAGGCGGGTCAGTAGATTGAAGCTACACCAATTAAGCTACAGAGATACACACCAAAAATTGGCGATACACTCTGTTTCATAATGAGTTATAATCTATATGTTGTGACGTACTGTCATAAAAAGTAAAAGTCATGGGATGTCGGGAATCCTTTAAAAAGTGCACTGTAGTCTCTAAATATCTGTCAGAGAGCAAAATGGACTATTTACAAGATGGATTACTACTTCAAAAGAAGGACTGGTAAGAGCAAGACTTGTAGCACATGGATTTGACGAGGAATTCGGTATTCCAGAGACAATCCGACAGTTGTGAAAGGGTGTCTCAAGATATTTTTGACCATAATAGCAAGTAAAATCTAGGATGTCAAAACCACACTTTTACAAGGAAAAAAGGTTGACAGAGATGTTTTTCTCTAACCTCCAAAGGAAAGTATCACACCTGCTGAATGATATGGAAGTTGAAACACTGGACTAAAAAATGGTGTCAGACAGTCTTACAAATGTACATACAGATCATAAGGCAGATCAATTAGGCAGTACAGGGGTCAAGGCCAGACCTTGCATTTGAAATGATAGACATGGGCACCTAGCAGAGAAGTGGAACAATGGGATACTTAATCAGAGCAACAAAAACCATTAATAAGGCTGTCCAAACTTAATTCTAGGTTTAACGTCACTTAAAAATACCAAACCTACGAGAGAGGGCGATAAGTTTGTTTGTTTTTTTTCTAAAACACAATTTTTCATAAACCTACGCGCGTGGGTTACGTTAAACATATAATTAACTTCGAATAGCCTAAGCTTAAATACCTAAAAAGTATTCTGAGATTTCCAGCTTTAGATCTTACTTCAATGAAGATAATGACATTTACTGATGCATCTCTAAGAAACCTAAATGTTGAAATGGAAAATCCCCAAGGAGTTATCTGGAATATGGATAAACAATTATAAGGGAAATGCTGTCCCCTTTCCTGGCAGACTAAAAAAAAAAAAAGGAAGAGTTGTCCGCTCCACCCTAGCAGCAGAGGCGCTGTGTACAGAAAGGACTAGAGGCAAGTTTTTATGATCGACACATGTAATGGAAATTTTAGGAGTCCCCAGCAAACAATTATATTGGCACATTTATTTGAAAAATCTTTACTCCTGGCAACCAGACGATGGTAATAAGGTATAAACCCTGAGCCAGGGACTTGTAGATGGAACACTGTCTTTAAACTGTTTAGTGTGGTATGAAAGCCGTAGGGTATACCCCACATTATTATTGTGTTTTCCTTTATAATTGACCATAATAATAATTTCTATAGCCGATAACGTAATAGTTTTATCAGTGTTTCACAACCAATCAAATAATGCAGCGCTCAGGTTCTTTTGAGTGAAGCATCACTCCAAAGTAGATTTTAAAAGCAAAATATTTCAATAAAAATGTTTAATTTCATTAAACAAAGCAACGAGAACTTAGTTTACAATGAAAAAAAATTATGAAAATTCAACTTCCCAAAATAAAAATACTAATCACAGAGCAAAAAAAAGAAGGATAAAACATAATAACAATCTAGCCCATGTAAAACGTTAAAGCTTTAAAATCGAGCTATTCTTTCTATACACTGTCGAACGCTGTCCGTTATTCTGGTGAACCAAGATAATTTCTTATGAAAATAAACATGGAAATTATTTATATAAAACAAATATCCTACAAAAAATGATCAAGTAACTTATGTCTCTTTTCTCTTGAAATAATTCTCCCATCTCATTGCAAGTTTTGGTTTATTGTGAATTAAATTAATCTGTCAGTCGTTTATTGAGGGAAGACCCAAGAGGTCTCTCCTATATGCAGACAATGACGAAGAAATATTTTATGCAACTGGAAACTAAAACCAAATTGTTTCCCTCTTGAATTAAACAAATCACATGTGCTTGTGAATGCTTTCGTAAATTAGATTTTCAAAATGAGTGAGCTTTTTCAAGATTACTGTGACACACGCTGTTCAAAAATCAAAAAACAATCCTTATTCTTTTCAATATAGGTTATGTTTGTAGCATCAAAGAATGCCCATACTATGGTATTGTAGACTAATGGATCTGCCTCAAAAGTTAAGTGGTTTTTTTATGTTGCAAATATCTAAGGAAGATAAATAACAAATGATATACCAGTAAATTTGTATAGTTTGGGTCTCAAGCTGAGCATATTTGAAGGACATAAGTTATATGATAATGTTATCGTCGATGTTATTGTGCTAGGTCACTTTAAAGTACTTACTGTATACAGGGAAATATTCGCCTCCGCCCTTTTCCCCTCGTTGACAGCGGGAGAATTTAAGACTGGACGAATAACAATGTCTCTTATTGTCTTTCTTTAAACTCAACTTAATCTGGACGAATTCAAGACGGGGCGAGACCGTTTGCAAGTGAAGAAGGGCGAAAATAACACGGGGCGAAAATAACCCTGTATACAGTATTTTTCTCCCCAATGCAATTCAAATTCATTTCTTAAAAGACTGATGCGACGTTCCTCAGTTTTAGATAATTTAACTTGATAGATTATTTCTTCTTTATTTGCATTTTAACCTGTTCACACCCAAAATTCATGGTGCATTACCAGGCTATCTTCTGAGTTAGAATATTTTGATTTTTTCTTTTAAAAGCATGCGAAATGCAATTGAACGCTTGTTAATGAAGTCAGTATATTTTCAATTAAAATGATATATCCAAATTGAAAAATATTAAATAACATGAACATATAATTTTGGAATTACGTATTGGAAATCTTCACATTGCGGAAATAGGGAAACAGTAGAAAACAATGGAAGATAGGTTGTGTCTGACCTTAAGTGCAAGAGTAATTTGAAATGGTGAATAGATATTACATGTATTTCTCTCAAGAATTTGTAATAAATAGAATATATAAATAACATAATTAATTATTTTGAAATGCATTACCACTTTCTCTATTTCTATCTCGTTTACAGCTTCATCTCGTATAATGTTCTCAAACAGTTCATTATAAAATAAATTAGAACAAATTTTCTTCTTATTTTTTTCTGTGTGGTAAAATTACGATTATTTTGCATATTTCACATGTTTAATGTAAGTACATATTATCTAAATGTACCTCCAAATATATTTTAAAAAAATAACTTGGTTTTCCTGGTCATGTTTAACCCACAAGATCAATCGGACATTGCTAAACTTTTTTCCCTCGACGGAAAAGCTGAGCGAGTCCTATTACTTCTAGATACATACATATTTCAATGGATGGAAAAAATGGATGATTAGGAGACCAATTAAAGTTGGAATTTTGACGATGAACTGAGATATACAATTTAAAGTAATTTTCTGTTACAAAGTACATATTTTTCTTGCTTCTAAATTCACTTGGCAAAGAACTATATATGATATTAGTCAAATTTGGCCCCCATAATTTGCCATTTTTTAAAGTGTTTCAGGTACATTAAATTGTTGTGTTATTTTTTAGAAGAGTTGATATAAACTATATTTTTCACCTATTTATTTGATTAATTTGCACGCACTGGCAGTATATGACGTCAGAAGTGACGCTATTTTTATAATTTAATCAAAATCAATCATTATTTGACATTTTTCTTACCTTTTTTCGAATGGGAAATATAGAGCGACGCTTTGAACAAGAACAAAATTTTTGTCATTTATAAGTACTGACTAGATACATCTTTGGTGAAAATATTTTGTTTGTTCAAGCAATCGCTCAATGTTTTCTTAAAGAAAAACTGCTTGAAAATCAGCCGTTTTACGCTAAAAATGCGAAAATGGCGGGAAAAAGTAAACTTTATGATGTCATATTTTTAAATTGTGGGCACTTTATTCAAAATAAAATTATGAATAAACTTCAAATGTATATCTGTACAAAGAAAACAAAGAATTACAGTAAAATGATGATGTTCATTTTAGGGGGCCATTTTAGGCTCAAACCATATATAGTCCTTTCATATATAAGCTTGACGATTAAGACGTTAAGGAACAGACCAAATCTGAGACAACTATATATTCTTTCCGGTGCTCGAGGTTAGAAAAAAATCAAATTAATAAAATGAATTTAATATGCCAATTGAGATGCTATAAAGTATCGATATTTTTAAGGTTATGCTCTCTTAATTATTACATGCAAATTAGATCAGTGTGTTGATACTCACCAGATAGGGGGGATGAGGCCTAGGAGAAATGAAAAAAAAAATACAATTTTTTTGTATGATATTAGTTTTGGGTACA
The DNA here is from genome assembly GCA_020458035.1 of Magallana ariakensis. Classification (NCBI taxonomy): domain Eukaryota; kingdom Metazoa; phylum Mollusca; class Bivalvia; order Ostreida; family Ostreidae; genus Magallana; species Magallana ariakensis. The sequence goes on along the minus strand of CM035818.1, from coordinate 37,166,031 downwards.
TGTATAATAATTAACGTTTTCAATATTTCTCTTTGATGAGTTGGGAAATCAGCAATGCATATAAATAACAACAAACCTTCTCCCACACATGAGTGTAGTGATGCTTCGGCTGATATTCACTGTTGTTTTCCCTCGGACTGAAATGTCACATTTTCATTGGTTTAAACATTGCACGTAACCGCCTGATATATCTCTACGTCCGTCTGGTGAGAATTAATATTCGGCAATATGGCCGACGCTTCGCCTACTCATCTCGACATTTCATAATATTTAGTACAGAAACCTAGTTTCGTAAGTTCTCAAAATACTTGGAGTAGTTGCCCTTTGAAATTACTTTTAAATTAGAATAGTCGCCCTTTGAATTGACGTCGCTTTGTTGTTTCTGGAGCGGAATAGAATGGTAGATTCAAGATAACCCAAACCTCAGCTGGGGAAATGGAGAAAACGTTTAAAATCAAACGGCAACAAAACATTGTAAGTAAACAAGGGTGCAGCAAAGGTTTTCAAAGTCAACGTCAATTTGATAGGTAAGAATGAGAATTGTGAGTGTTAAATTGGACGAGATTTAAGGCCACTTTTAACGTTACAGGGATTTTTTAAGATCTACGCTTCTTGGAAATAAATGTATCACTTGATAGTCCTCGGAAAAACAAAACACTTTTTAGGTTTGTTACTGACTGACTACGAAAATACATGTATATCGGGTTAATCAATTCCATAGACGGCAATTGATCAACCCAATATATTTCCATAGTCAGTCAGTAACAAACCTAATAAGTTTATCAAAATAAGCCTACAAACAAAATAAACATACATTGTACATTTACTAGTGTTCATTATAATTACGTTAACATTCTGGTACAAGTCCAGAGAGAGAGAGAGAGAGCGAGAGAGAGAGAGAGAGAGAGAGAGAGAGAGAGAGAGAGAGAGAGTAATGTATAAATAAGACAACAATACATAATTAGGATGGTAATAAATTGGCATTCGACGCATTCCGCTTCTACTGATTAACTTATTAATCGCATTAAATTATAGACATTTTAAATTGTTTGCAATCTCTTATATAGTATACGCTTAATTTTTTTTATATAAAAGGTAAGATTTCTTATCACAAATTCTGTATTGTCACACTCAGTCTCATCGCACGAGGGTTAACGAGAGCTAGGACTGTCCCAAGATATTTATGGAGCACATTTGGACGATTATTTAAAAAAAACACATACCTGCGAAAAAGTGCAATTGAAATAGATGAAAGGGGAAATATCTAAGATAACTTCATTGACACATTCATTTATCATTTTTCACTCGAAAAAAAAAAACAGATTTCGTACGCAGATTTATAAAGGGAAATGTTTACATCTTTTCTCCATTCAGAAGTCATTCGGAATACCCCATCGTAATCATCCGGGTATGTTGTAACGCAAAATCTCCGTAGACATAATATATTTTAGCCGTGTATTAAAACCTGATAAGCTAGAGTAGGCGTTTCAAAGGAGAAATCTTGGAAATTGTTCATACTTTTGAATGCCCTGAAGTATTCATAAATATCGAGTAATTAAGCAAAATGTGAATCGAGGATATCTTGGGACAGGGTATAGTTATCGGTAAACTGACGCCTGCATCATTTGACGAGATAAGAATCAACCGAGATATGCTTTGGTTCTCAGTACGGCATAAAGAAAAAAAATGTTTATTACAACTCAATGTATTATTATTAATCTCTGGGGCTTTGCTGCAAGTGAGGTTTACTGTACATTGAATTGTTCTTGATCCCTCAAAACAACCAATAATTTTTTTTTCATTCTGACCAATCAACTGATTGTTTTTAATGACATGACGGTTTTAATATTTATTTTAATGTTTTTCAATGGGCTATTCATAGTGGTGTATTATAGTAAATATACTCTTGATCAGGTGAGCGATAAGATCCATGGGCATGGAGGCTGCTATAGAACAATGTTTGAGATAATTTGTTAATGTGGTTGTATTCATTGTTAAGCACTTAATATACATGTATATCTCAATGATTTTGAATTGTTTTAAAAAGACTTTTGTTAACGATAACTAAAAAAATAAAGAAAAAAAAAGGTTTAAATCTTTGGCAAATAATAGAAAACAATCTAATTTATCTGCGTAAAATATTAGAATAATGTAATATGATTGTAGCAACAACAAAAAAACCTGCCGAGATCTGCCCATTCACAGAAGTCATGAGTCATGCGTTAATCTTCTTAGATTTACACGTGAGTTGCATGTTGTGATCGATTTAGGTTGTATATGAGAGCTCGCGATGAAACAACTTACAGTAGTAACAGAAAGCCGTGAATTTTTATACAGCGTAAACAAAGCATGAACTTTTGGCGGGCCGTGCGCATAGCATTGCCTTGTATGTATATCTGATCGTAATGTATGAAGCCCCAGTGGGGTTCAATTGATGTAGAATTTTAAAATGGCGTATTTTGACACATTTTTTTAAATGGAATATTCAGGAAGAAATAAAGCAGGATTCTTTGATTATTTTCAAGAAAGTTTACCTTGGTTGTTGATTTTGTAATAGAATGAAAAACTATTGATAGAACACGTTATAGTAATTTGAGTAAGGCTATATATAGTAAATGTATCTTTACCCTTATTTTCATAAAACTGGTTTAATAAAAATGTGTATGTATAAAAAAGTTTAACTAAACCAGAACTTGGTGTATAGGCATGTATAAGCACCATGTTTAAAAACTAAACAAGAACTAAAATTATTATCTGAAAAGTAAAACTGGAAATATTAGACAGCGTTTGAGAACAAACTATTCAATAAGGATTGGAGACGATCTCTTTTTGAGAGCCAAAAATATTAATGAGCCTTAATATTAAAATAAATATACGTTTCGAAAATTAGACAGCTATTGAATAAATCTGTTCAAAACTACTAAAAAAAACATACTGGAGAAAATTTAATCGAGACTTGCTGAAGAGATTTTATTTCCACTTATCGATATCTGTGATATGTAAGAAATACATTTCAAATAATAAGTTATTCTAAGCTATATTATCTCAACAAAAATAGAACTCTATACCCATATATAACTGATACATTGAAATTTTCTGGTACGGCCCGCTATAGTTTTTCAACACTTTACCGTTGCATTGACGTAACTCCACTGCGTGTGCAAAGCATTTTCGCAGATTTCCGGATCAGACATCGGCTCTAAGGTAATTTCTCTTGAATTTTTTTTATGCATCAAATTGATACTTTGAACAAACGTTAACTTGTTTGAAAAAAAAAATCATATACAAAGTTATTTAATTCGTGACACTACTTTAAAAAAAATTAATTTCGAATTAAAAAGGGAAATATTTGTGCTTTAATTTCTTTTTTTTTTCCTATGAGATTTAAAAAAAATTAATCTAGTATCTTAAAAACTATTTCCGCATATCGTTAAAATAATCATTGATTTAATTCTTTCTATTCAATTTAGGGGGAAGTTTTTTTCCCTACTTATTTGTTAGTATTTTTTAAAGATGTTGTTGTCATTGAATTTCCTTAATGTACAGAACATTGATTTACATTTGTTTACATGAGTTATCATATTGTACATGTGTAACATATTCAGTCTAACCGGCCAAAAATGCAAACACTGTCTGGAGGTTGTTTGCTGACATTGGAGATTTGATCTGTCTCTGAAAAGACTTCCGCGGAAGTCTTACCCCATATCTCTTTCCTGTGTTATCCTATAATTAGTGATCATTCGAACCAGATGTCAATAAGTTAATACATTTCTATCTGTCCTACTACGATCTTAATTTGTAGTAAGCTTTCGCTTGTCGTTAATCCCATAATCTTAGCGGGACATATTTTAAATAAATAGAAGATTTGGTTGATATATCATAAACGGGTTAGTAAGTATATTAGAGAAAACAAAAGCATCCTCAGCATGTTGGAATGGATGAGTCACGGCGGCGGAATGCGACTAGCCCCCTATATTAGAGGTTTAAGGCATGGTAGATATTCAGTTTTAAGCCAGAACTGATCTTGATACAGACTGTAAGTATACATAAGTGTAGCCAGATATTTACTTTTTGATAATATTTTCTTAGACAAATTAACATACATAAGCAAAAAAATTGATGAATTATTACATATAATACTATATATCGGACTAAAAGGGGGTTGAATGTAAAATAATAGAGATTAATTCTGTGAAATTAGTGGGGTTTGTTTTTTCACCCTGCGATCGGCGGTGATAATTATTTAGATGCTCAGCCGAATTCTTAACCTCGGGTGTAAACACTGTAAGGTGAATGTATCTTGTTGATAGATTAGTAGTGGATTTGGCACGCACGCTACGAGATTCACGTGTTCTTGATAACATTGCTTCCGTTTTCACACACTTTCACTTACCTGATCTACAGTGGAGGATCTAAGCTTAACCGGTGTTCTATGATTAAGGAAATTTGTAAAAAATAAGAAAGAGAAAATATTTCGTTACCTGTATCACAAAGAAACTTACTTATGCCGCATATCACTGCAGTTACAACTTCTAGGTACCAAGGAATGGACTTCACATATTGACGGATATTGCTGCCAGGTTTTTGTGTTTAATTAATAAACAAAAGACCAAAAAAAATCGTGCTTCATGATAAAGAAATTCCTTATATACTGCAAACTTAATATACAACAATATAAGCCACCTCTTATTGAATCCACTTGCTCAGAAAATTGTTATACTAACCATGTGTCATGTTGAATTTACTGGGTGGGTAGTTCTTAATTTACAAGTTATCATCCTTTTAAAAATTGCATTCACAGCCACCCTGTAAGTAAAGACAAATTCGTAGTTCCAAAACATAAATCTTAGCCTAACGAAATCGTGTTTCTATAATTTGATTATATGTTTCTTCTTGTATTTTCCAGACAAAATGCCCTTCAAGCCACCAGAGAGAGCTTTCTGCCCAAAGTGCAACCAGGCTGTGTATGCCGCTGAGGAGAGAATAGGCGCCGGAAAGAAATGGCACAAGCAATGCTTCAAGTGTGGTAAGTTTTATCATAATGGACCGGAGAATTAAATTTCAAATATTTTGACGTAGATTAAAGCCTTCCAAGGGAGAAAGGTTTGTTATATCACTAGAGCATACTTGAAAAACAACGATTTTGTGTTTCAAAACGAATATACTTATTTTGTTTCATTTCTACTTAATTGACATATCTGATATCATAAGGTCTGTTTGTAATGATATTATCTTATATCTAAGGGTTGTGCAACAAAGGACTGGACAGCACCACGGTAGCAGAGCACGAGGGTTTGGTGTACTGTAAAGGTTGTCATGGAAAGAAATTCGGCCCAAAAGGTTATGGATTTGGAGGTGGCGCAGGCGCACTCAGCATGGAGACCGGAAGTCAGTTTGGCAACAAAGAAAGCGAAATGTCGTGAGTAAAATAAAGCAGAATTATGAAATTCAATGGTGGGCAATTATTGTTTAAAAATTTTCATCAGGATTGTATTCTTTTTAATGAAAGGTGTGAAAGTCTATTTTAACATTGTATATGTTTTGGGCTATCTTTTATTCTCCAGGAACCGTCCTACCGAAGTTGTGATTGGTGAGAAATCTGGCCCTGGACCTCACTGCCCACGCTGTCTACGTACCGTCTATGACGCCGAACGTGCCATCGGACTAAACGACGTCAGTACAAAATTAGTAGATCATACACTTTTTTCAAGTGTCATTTACAGTTAAACAGACCCCATCAAATTTGATTTAAAATCTTGGATTATCTTGGATTTGATTTAATCGGCATCGTTTTTTATGATGGGTGATTTTCGTAATTCTTTAATATGACAGTAATATTTATGTACGTTACATTCAATTGGTAAGATTTTGATATAATCTAGCAACTGATTTTCTTCTTTCAGGCTTGGCATAAATCATGCTGTTGTTGCAAGGAATGCAAGAAGCCTTTAGATGCTAGCACTCTGAGTAGACATGAAGTAGAGATTTACTGTAAAGGTAATTCTAGTTTCTCTTTGTCGGTAATTCTAGTTTCTCTTTGTCGGGTATGCGTATCAGAGATCTGCCTTTGAGTCCCATGCATTTGCATAAAAATAATATATCTAATTCTTGGGAAAAGTATTCGGGGTATTAATTAAAAACCATTAAAATACCATTACATGTAAGCCCTGGTCAGATAAATATATGTATAAATTAAATATGTTTTAATAGTACAGTGTATATGTTTGCTTTTGCAAATCAAATTTGGATGCAAACGTTCATTTGATAATATACTATTTATTTCATCAACTATGTCTATTATACAGAATATTTTTTGAAATATTAGTAACAGTCTCGCTTTCCCCAGACTCTCGCTCTCGAGACTCGACTCGACTCGCACGATTCAAGTCTTGTGAGCGAGAGTCTGGGAAAGCAAGACTATAAAAGACAGAGTAGAATTAAGTGTTGTACGATATGTTTTATTTTTCAGGTTGTTACGCCAAACATTTTGGACCCCACGGCTACGGAGTTGGTTCTTTGGCCAAGTAATAAATGAAGATTTGGCAAATACGTCCATTTTGTTCCCAAACCTGGATTTATTTTAGTTGTATGTTTCCCATTTGTTACCAGTAGATAGTGCCAAACGTTAAATATTATCACTACTCTTGAGTTCAATTATTGAAGTAATATCAAACTTCGAATTCGTTATAGCGTGATCCTGACTTGAACTTCTTGCATCCGAACACAAAACGCAACATGATGTCCATTAAACTACCGAATAATCTCTGTTCTTTTTGTTTGTGTCCTTGAAATAAATAGCATATGCATGTACTGTTAGGTAACCATTACCAATTTAATTAATGAATGTTTTAATTGATATTTTGATGAACAAATGTTTATATGAAAAATATGAAATATGTGGTATTTAAGTTATTAATTTATATTTTTGTCTATGTGAGTGAATAAAGAGAATTAATCTTAAACACGTTTTCTAATTGTGTGAAGGCACATATTTTGCTTTATTAAAATCGTTTACTGTATGTAGATATACTTATAAACTTATCCACCTGGATATTGTCGGTTTTAGTTTTTTTTTTTAAATTATGTATAATTACATTAGTTTGATTATAAAAGTACCAGTATTATTCAGTAAACGACAGTAGTTATTTCGAAAATATCGCCAAACTGCAACATAATATTGGATTGGACTTTTTAGTTTCTGAAGTGACTTTCAATCCACCTACACATGTACATGTATGCACACAGTACATATATTAAATTCAATGTCGTACTGAGGTATTATCATAACGTATTAATATCACTACAGAAAGAAAAATGAATCATATTCCTTTGAAAGAATTTTTTAAAAGTGTATGTTGTATATTTAGGAGGCTGGGTGGTTAACAAATTAACCTTCATATCTTCCTTATAGATATGATTTTTTAAGCTATAAATAAACTATAATTTTCTATAGAAAAGATTCAGATTATTTAGCTTTATTTTATCATTGTCCTATATCTTTTTACAGAGATCATTCTTAAGGTGGTTCGATGGTCGTGACCATTTTTACACTGTATTGATCTCCTTTAGAAGAATATCTATATTTAAAATATAGGAAATACTCTAATTCAAAAGGAAAAATATTTGGGTTTTTTTTTACAATAATATTTTAAAGCTAAACAAATCATATCTCAAAATTTTAGGTAATTCCGATGGTAAGTTTGTTGACCATCCAACCTCCTTAAGGAAGGAGTCTTCTAGTTGTCAGACTCCATCTTAAATTAAGGATGACGTTTACTCAGAATGAAAAAAAAATCCACTGATGATAATGAAAAACCATCTATTGCATGTTATAGACCTTTGATTGTAGTGTTATTTTTCACTTTCAAAAAAGTAGGTCAATGACCTACTTTTTGAGTTAATGGTCATTGAATATTTTTTGAAAAATCAAGAAAAATCCCATAAAATTTTACACTATGATTGAAATTTTCTTAATTGTAAATATATTACAAATAATAAAACACTTTAAAAAATGAAATACAGTTTATGAATGGTAGTGGCACTAAATAGGTACAAAACATTAAGATTTCAGCAACAATTTAAAAAAAATATTCCAGTCCGAATTTCCTCTATTAGTTTTCAAATCCATAATCATTTTTGATCCAATTTTACAAAAAATTGAATGATGATAATACTAAAACATTTATAGTATTGAACTACTTATATTGACCTTATTCTGTTGGCATAAAATTTATATGAGGTCAATGATCAAAATTTTGAGATATGGTGTCTTTTATCGTTTTTAAACATTTTTGAATATTTTTGCACTTCATGCCATATGATTATTTTAATGACTAAGTGAGGTAAAACCAACTGAAAATATAAAAAATTATATAGACTAAAATATAAAATCAAAACTTTTAACATGAGAGTACTGCCAAAAATGTTTTAGCAGAAAACAAAATCTGCAAAATTTAGTCCGAATTTCCTCTGTTTGGCTAAACGTCTATTTTTGTTTGAGCCTAATTCCATAATAAAGTAAAAATATCGAATGTTTTGTCAATAATAATTCATTTCATAAATACTTTTTTTGTTTAGAAAAAATTTTACTCATTACATTGAACTTTATAACAATCCGAATTAGAGAACTCAAACCCTGAGTAAACAACACCCTTAAGAAATTCATAAAACTTTGACACAGTCAAACAGATCATGTAAGCAAATGATTCTATCAGTTTAATCAAATTTGACCTTCTTGATTTCGCATTAAGGTCAGCTCAAGGTCCCTATTTTTTTCCTCAATTTAAAGGATGATAAAAATAAATGTAGTTATCAGCAGTTATGCAGACATCTGTTTAAAATATGAAGTTTCTATTCTTCAATGAAATGATAGAATGTAAGATGTCTATCAGCTTATATTACTAAATTGAAAATTATTTTTGAATTAAAATTGATATTGATTAGCCCGCATTTCCTCTAATTTTCTTAAATTTTGAAGATATTTTAATTATTTTTTTATGCTTCCAATATTGAAATATTTCTGATTTTTACATATCATGAAGACATTAGTACATAAATATATAAATTGACAGAAAAGCTAATATATTGACCATTAAATAAGAAAGAAAATCCGACTTTAGTGATTTTTTTCACACAAATATTTTTATAGAATGAGCGCTTAAAGCTAATAAAAATGAAAATTGATAGGCAAAACATATTTTAAAACATATTCTGAAATCCAAGTACCTTATCATCATTAGTTCACATTAGATGAAAAAATCCGACATTAATCTTATTGCTTTATAAATGTTAAAAAGACTCATGAATCTACAGCAATTCTAAATTGCAAAACATGATATTTTCCTACGCCAATGTTCCGCCTATATATATATATATATATATATATATATATATATATATATATATATATATATAGTCCTTGTTAGATTCTAAACTTTGATTACTATTTCTATGCCAAGTTATATGATTGTAAAAAAGAATGAAAAATATGACATTTTAATTTCCTTTCATTTTGATTTAATGACCATTTAATCGAATTTACTTTTGACAAGTCGAAAACCAGAAGACTCCTTCCTTAAGGAAATTAAAATATTTAAAAAATGGCCGCGACCATCGAGCCCTCTTAAACAGAATTTAGCATACTATTAAGTAAGTACTACGTACTGTCTGTTACAAAATGTCTACCTAAAAGCCTAAGAATTGCACTGTTTATCGTTGATCTTTTATTCCCAGCATTAGATTAATATGCTATTTGCAAACTGATTTTCAATCCAATTTTACGACATGTGTTGCTTTTTACAAGGTTTTTGAAAAGATCAGTAAACCCCGTGGTAAGCAAATCTAGAAAACAACACGTTACAGAAACGATGGACATAAAACAAGTAAGACTAGGTGAAGCGGGACCCGCCAACGACGGGTGAAAGCCAGAAGGAATCCCAACGTCCGACTAGTTCCCTCGTGACACCCAAACGAACATTCACCATCGGACATTGGAATGTGCGAACAATGTACAGAGGAGGAGCGTCAGCACAGATAGCAATAGAGATGGAAGGATACCAGCTAGAAATCAGTGAGAATCGATGGACGGGAGTTGGGAAAATGAGACTGGCCTCGGGCCAGACTGCCATCTACAGCGGAGATGAAGAGCTACATGAACGATTAGTTGCCGTAAGGATTAGCCAGAACGCAGTGAAATCACTAATGAAATGGACACCCATCAGAAATAGATCAGCAATAGAATTATAACAGCTCGATTCTATACAAGATACAGAAGAATGACAATAATACATGTAAATGCGTCACATAATGAAAAGGAAGAAGAGGAGAAAGAACAGTTCTACCAAGAGCTACACGAAACATTGGATGAATGCAATTAGAACGACATCATAATAATTATGTTGGACTTCAATGCCAAAGTAGGAAGTAGGAAATGATAACATCGGATACGAAAGAACTATGGACTGGATACTCAAAATGAGAACGGTAAGAAACTGTGTGATTTTTGCCAGACCAACGGGCTAGTGATCACAGGAACACTATTTCCCCTGAAGACATACACAAAGCAACATGGGTATCTGCCAATGGAAGAGTTAAAATCTAGATTAACCTCCTCCTTATTAATGGACAGTGGAGATCTTCAGCCTTAGACACCAAAGTTATAAGGGGAGCAGATGCTAACGGCGACCATTACATGGTCAAGACTTGATCAGACTACGACTTAGCACGTTCAAGAACAAGAGCAAGCTGAGACCAAGATTGGACGTGGAACGCATCAAAAACATGGAAGTAAGAACAAAGTACAACGACTGCATGAGAAAAAAATTTAACGAAATCAAAAGAAAGGAGAATGAGGATATTGAGAAAATTTCGAAAATCCTAGGCTACAAGAAAGGAAAAAGCATGCACTCCTTGGATCAGCGAAGACACGTGGAAGTTAATAGATGGAAGAAAGGAAATTAAAGTAAAAATAGATGTCACAAGATCTGATAGAGGCAAGACAATATTAATGGAGGCCTATAGAGAGAAAGATAAAGAAGTAAAAAAAAATGTAAGAGAGTATAGGAGGAGGTGGATGACAGAGAAAGCCGAATGAGCACAGAAGCAGCTGTAATCGGGAGACAAAACGGGAGAAAAATGGAACTTTACAACATTGTAAAGCAGATGACGGGGAAAAGAAACAAACAGCAGCAGTGAAATAGATGGAGAACTACTGAAAAGCAAAGAAGCAAGACGTGCCAGGTGGAAGGAAAACTTTGAGGAAGAAAATAGGGAGGTTCCAGAATCACCAGCACAAGAGGAGCAGGAACAGAGAGTGGATAGATATCTCTGTCGAGCCACCCTCCACACAAGAAGTAAGAGATGCGCTGATGGCGCTCAGAAATGGTAAAGCCCCTGAAGCAGATCAAATTACTGCAGAAATGCTGAAATCAGACCTTATGGAGAAGGCTTACATAGGCATTGCCTGCTGTCTAATCCATTTATGTAAATATATATTTGCATAGTAAAATATGTTCAAATCAATTCAGACCTAGTCCAGACCAGCTTAGAACTCAAATTCACCTTTGATCAAATATGGAAAGAGGAGAAAGTGCCCAAAGTTTGCGCTGTATAATAGCAATCGCCTTTCATTGACGTCAAATGTTATGGAAAGCATGTACTATGCTTCATGTATTTCGAATTTTGTCAATTGTTAGAAGTTCTACAATCTACTGTTTCCCCGATTTGCACAAAAAGGCTCAGCTTTTAGAAAATTTAAATGACATGACCACGATTGGAATTAATATTTCAGAATTTTTTAATGTTTACAATGCTTTGCTATACATGTTTGGTCAACAGGAATAACATATGTCGACTACACACCACATCTGAAACAGTTTCAATCTTTTCACAGTATAGTATTAAAGCCGTCCAAAGGTAAGTCATCTTTGCCAACGGTACTATCAAGATGGGATTCAGTAAAACATGAAATATCAAAGTCATGAACAAAAACGTTTAAATGTCCCAATTTGTGTATTATACTGCGGACATCAATTAATTTAAATAATAAAACGCCTTTTTTTTTTGGTGATTCATGCGGGATATAAAAAAATACGTAACCCATTTACCCGCGTAAGCGGGTTATGTTTATTTTTTCTGCAATGATCGCTACTTTCATGACCCACATGAATCATCAAAGAAAACGTTTTGTTGTTTATATTTACGTCGTTCTTTTAACATATTAATAAATTGATCGTAAAAAGTATGAAAAACTTAAAAAAAATTATTATGTACATTATGTACATGTACTTCAGTATGTTAGATAAAAGAAACAGACAAATTTTTTTCTAAAAGAACTGGAGTCTGACATCATCATGATTAGTTCGTGCAGTCCGTGATTTTTACAGATTGCTGAAGGTTTGGACCAATTTAACGGGGCGTGCAGTCCTGCCAGTTTCTACAGAGCTATGAATTAACAATCAATTCCGTAAGAAATAGAGTGGTGGATGTAAATACACATGTATACCCTAAAATACACAGCAAAAGAGACATTCAAGGCTGAGAGTTTGCGATTGTAGGTATCCATGACGATGCTGAACAATGATATTAAGGTGGAATGTCCCTCTGATATTAGAGATAACTTCTGTAGAAAGTAAGCTCACTTTGTTTCTGTTAAAGAGACAGTACAGCTGAAAACACATGCATGAATAACTTCAGATTTACCCATTGTATCGTTAGGAAATACGAAATAACGTTGATTGTGACAGTTGAAGTACATAAAAATCCCTTTTACATACCTAATTAATGTAATTATGAGCTTCCGGAAATTTAAGGATCGTACAAACCGAAATAATCTTATATCGTTTATTTGTACCACGTGGATTTTGATTGACAGTAATTGACACGTGCTGAAAACTACAATATCTTCGCCCGACTACGGTCATCATGGTATACGAGGTAAAAGGGACTTTCTAAACGGAACACATCATCTGATCACTTTCTCGAAAATTTATTAATGGTTTACCAATTTCAATTCATTTTAAAATTAACAGACATAAATATGTCAAATTATCCCTCAAGGGGCCTCATAAATATATTTAGGTTGTAGCAACTCCTATGATAAACACGCAAAATACATGCTTACAAAATAATAACTGGTTATTTTTAAAACTTTGAACAATTATTACCTTATTTTCTTTGCCAATTCAGTCAAGTAAGCAGGCCTACCCGGTCTCTTACTCGCCATGCTGGTTTGTTTATAGTAAATACGCATGCGTAATGGTATAGAAAGTGGAACCCCGTTACACGTGGCGATGTATATATGTATAGGTTATACCTAATTATTAATTTTAATGAAATAATTAGATTTATTTCACGGAGAAATTTGTAATTTTCTGAAAGTTTATACATTTATGAGTAGTGCAAAAATACCGAACCCGATCGGAAAATTTTTTCAAGTCGGTTTTTTAATAAGATGCGCCGTACTGTCGCTTTAACTGACAATATTTAAGGCATGAAGCAACAAGGGAGGCGGTGCTGTGTCCCAATTTATGTTGGAAGGCGACATTTATTTAAATTCAAATATAGAAAAAGAAAATTTGAATGGACCGAACTGAATTCCATCTTAGCAGGGGGCAAAAAAGTAAAGAAAACTTATACCAAGAATTTCAAGAAGCGAATCATATGCATCAAATTCTTATGAGGAAATATCTACATGTTTGATGTTTTAGACCAGAGAATTTTTGGATGGAAAATTTTTATTTCTCTATTTATAGCTCGTTCACAGAGGTGAATGAATTATAATTGGGAAGAACGTGACCAAAACATTTGCAAACTCTGGACTTAGTTATCATCGTTTGAAAATTTTAGCATTTCATTTGTTTAAAAATGAAAATTGGGTTTTCTATTCTATGAGAGCAGATATGGGAAAACAAAATTTTAAAAGAATGAATATCACATTTTATTCAAGACAATATATCCCTATATTGATATCATACCAGTTATTATCGTTTTACTAACAGCGTGCCAGTTTGCTTGTCGGGCCGTGCTAAAATTTAGTATGCTGATTATCATATTACTCATCGATTGGTTGTTCGATTAATATTTCATTGATGTGAATGCTAATTTGCAAACTGGAAGATCATTCATTTGATCCATTTTTTGTGTTATAACAAAAATGCTAGCGCTGTGATTTACATTTTTAGCATTTCTAAAACATATGGATCAATTTTACAATTATCTTATTCAAAATTAAAAACAGAAAACATTTCCTGAAAAATTAGAAATTGCATGTGGCAATTCATCATATACTATATGTAAAAGATGTATGTGAAACCTTCAATAAGTCTATGATAAAGAAAGATAACTCTTGCAGATTGAATCAATTTTTGTTATAAACCTATACAACAAAGTTCTATTCTGAACTAAGAAGCAGCTCTTCATTATGTTTTGTATTATGAATTGACAATGTATATAACTTTATATTATTTTCATATACATTTAATATATTTAATTTTATGCTGCGATGGTAAAATTTTGCTTTTTTAATCACTGTGTTTTGTTTTCTTCATATCATGATTAGACACATTATTATTTTTGAAAAATCTAGCAGCGTTTCATCACTTCAACTTTGTTTCATTTGAATCTATTGATATTGTCTTTGATGAAAATCAATATGAATTTTTAAAAAAAATATATGGTAATATTAATAGCAGAGGGATATTACACCTTAATTGAATTGGTCAAAAATATCTACGAACAATTAAGAAAGAAATATTACAAAACAAATTCCAGGTTTTTGATACGTAGACACACGTGTAGCTATATTTGTTGGGTTTTTTTTTATTTCCGCGTTTAAGCTGTGGTGTTAAAACGTCCTGATACATTCGAATAAACAATGATGTATATAGGTAGATTACTATGAAGGAGTTACATTGTAATGTTTTTAGTGATGTTTTAATTCATAACACATACCTGCACTTCAATCCATATTAAAACTTTTAGCCAAGAAACGCCATTTTCAGGTAATTATTTTAGCAAAATCAAGGCACGGACCTTATTTACATAACTAGGAATTGTGAGCAATGTATCCCGCATGTAAATCAACAATTAATATTCAAATTATAAGTTGATAAGACATATAATCCTTGTTCAAACGTTAATAAAAAAATAAGATTTTAAGACTTTTTGGGTGCAATCCCTTAAAAAATTTAACTATTTTACGTTCATGTAGAGTTGTGATGAAGTATACATGTACTTAAATTCATGTCAATATTTAAGGAGGCTCACTAGTTAACAAATTATCCATCAGACTTACCTTCAAATTTTTAGAATATGATTTTTTTTTGCCATAAACAATTATTTAGTAAGAAAAAAAATCAAAATATTTAAACTTTAATATTTTACCATTTTCCTATCTCTTTATACCGCGCTCTCTGATTACAGGGGATTAATACAGTGTAAAAATGACCATACAGCTTTCTTAACCACTCTAATCATCAGATATAAATTAGGCGTATTTTCGGCAATATATATATATAGGTCAAGTGTTTTTGGTCCACACACGGTTATTCTTTACCAGTGTAGTCCATCGACCTTTAGAGATTCTACTTATTGACCATAGCGAAGCGAATAAAAAACAAAAGACCTTTTTAGAATTAATGTGCATATACAGTGTATGTGTATTCGTAATTCAAGCACGTTTTTATTGTTCTTTTTTATATAATATAAAAATTATTCAAGAATATTCTTGTTTGGTTTTTATATTCTATATATTGTATATTTTTTATATTTTTATATTTTATATTGTTGGACTTTTCAACGGCCCTTGATGTGATTGACCATTCTATCCTTGTTAAGCGCCTTAAATTTTCATATGGCATGTGTGGTGATGCTTTAGGTTGGATAGAACCCTATCCCAATAACAGATATCAGCGAGTTGCGGTCCATTCATCCATGTCAGTTGATTTTTAACTGATTTATGGAGTACCACAAGGGTCTGTTCTTGGACCAAAGCTCTATTGCATGTTTTCGAAACCCATATGTGAGATCTGTCGAAGACATGGACTGTCTTACCATACCTTTGCAGACGATACCCAAGTTTATATGGTCGTCAAACCAAATGCGACATGGGGCATAATAGCAGCTAGGCTGGAGGCTTGCTTGTCTGATATCAGTGATTGGATGAAGACAATATGGTTAAAATAAATCAGTTTAAAACAGAACTCATTGGTGTGTTACAGGACCGACGGCATCCAAAGATAAGCATTCAATGCTTATATTTACATTCATACCGATGTCTATTTGTATAAAATATATGTGTATTAAGCATCCATTGCTTAAATGTTATCCGTGCAAAGACAAGTCCATATCATTACCAGATCTAGTCTCTATGTAACAAAATGCTACATGTATGCTTCTGTCCTGTTCTCTATACTGTAAATAACCAAAGAGATCAAATAAACTGTTCACAAGTACTAGTAAAATGACTGTGTAATGACATTTAAGGAATATATATATATATATATATATATATATATATATATATATATATATATATATATATATATATATATATATATATATATATATATATATATTTATAAATTTACACATACCAATTCAATGTTAATCATTTTTACAGTGCATGATTAATTTTGTGATTATTTATCTTTTGATTATATATAATGCAGTATATATTAAGTTTTAAATTTAGACTTTATTTGGTTTTGTTTGTTTGAAATTTGGTTTGTTATGTTTTATAGTGATCGATTGTTTTGCTTTTGGATTTTGTTTGTTTGGGATTTTTTGCGGGGAATTTATTTTCAAAGAAAAAGTATTTTGCTTCTCTTAAAACCCATGTGTACAGCAGATAACATTAGAACTTAACACGGTTCAATATTCATTGCAATGAGAAATTTGTATATCAAGTGCAATGTACTAATGAATATGGTCCACGTACATGAAAAATGGTCTACTGCTGAATACCTATTGAAAATGCATCATTACTTGCATGATAAAGTTAGAAATTTCTTAGCTTTTGTTAATAATACAGTACCATTATACATGCACTCTGCAATGTCAATGACACTTTATCTTAGAAACTGAGTGAATATATGGTCTTGGCTTCCTTTCCATTGTATGAGGTTTGTTTTTTTTTTTTTATTTTAATTGTACCATGTACAGTATTTCAAATAGGAAATACCTCTAAAAGTTTTGCGATAAATTTGAAATTCAATACAGGGTTTTTAGTCTAACTTATACCATACAAAAATACATGCATGCACACGTACACTACACGTGCGATTGTTTTTTATTCATGATAATTTTACGTAATGAATAAATTAAATAATATGACCCTAAATACTCAAGTTAATATTCGTACACGATTTATATCTTAGAATGAAAGCGTTAAAATGCTTCGAAAATTGCATTGATGTTAATAAAGTTAGAAAAAATGCACTTCTGCAACACCCCAAATTAGGAAAAAATGCTGATTCAGCACTCATGCGCATTTACATGCGTCATTTTAAGATGAAAATTTGATGCTATGCAAATTGTGAGTGAATCAACGACAGGCATTTCCTGTACGCCATGTTGTGTATAAAATGGTTTTCGTGCCATTATTAGCATATAAAAGTCAAAATTTAATCTGTCACATTTCTCGTTCCGCTCGATAAGTTTTATGGTCGTACCTTGCAAATCTGAACCAACAATGTCGTTAAAACAATCCACTTTCTGACAAGACACCTATGTCAATTAAGAGGCTCAATAGGGAAAAACGGTTAATTCTGACGAATTTTAAATCATTATTCTTCAATGAGACATAAAATATCTATTATCTTTCCAAAGGGGTGCCACTTTAACCATGCTGTCTTTGACCAGTTGTATTTATTTCTGTTTAAAAATATAAATATGTAATATAAAGTTATTTTTCCCTTAACAGTGCCCCACTGCCAACGGCTAATTGATGGTAACACGGCAAAAGGTTGACGTTATACACAGACACAAACAGTTAAACATCTTTTTACATTGTTTCTAGAGTCTTGAGTTCGGTGTAGCATAGTTTTCCGCCTAAATTTTGTTGAAAAGATATTTGGGGGTATATATAGGTTGAATTAACATGGATCCCATTTTCCAAGAAAAAATCTATTTGACATAATGTATGAAATGTATCGATATCTTCCTATTTAAAAGGTATTATCATTGCATGCCTTTTCGTTTTTTCTTATTTTTTTTTTGCCGAGAATTCATACTTTATTGAGAATAAAAAGAGTGAGGGAAAAGTGTAAAGCCGTGATGGCCCAAAAAGAAAATGTGATAAATAACCATGCGCAGTGCGCATGCGTTCTGGAAAGGCATGACGATAAAGTAGTAACTGTGATCACGGATCTTGGGAAATCCACGAGGATTGACACAGTGGCGCTCCCCACGACCCGCGAATACAATTACAAAGTCATAAATCTATACAACACCGCTGTCTGTCCGCAGAGCCGGCCATCTGAAATAGAAGAGAGAAACGCCATTAGTGTCTCATAACGAAACAGACTGACACTTGTGATGATTCAGATAATCTTACTTTTTGTAATGAATTTATGAATTATTTAATTATGAACAAGTCTTCGTTTAACAAATTTATTTATTTATTTATTGTATACTTCTCTTTTAATATTGTATTAGCAAGCATCAATAATTACAAGCAATATATGCTATGCATTTTGACAGATCTTCTGAGTATACGTATATATGTTAACAGACATTGCCCAATGCAAATTTTGACGAGTTGAGCAGCACTTAAGCAAGTAGTTGACGTAGTCCCGGGAATTCCTCACAACCTGGGACCCCATCAACTTACTGCCCACGAGCCACAAACTAGAGGGTATCCGAGCTACCGGAAGAGCTTCCGAACATTTCAGAGAGAAAAAAATAGTTTGCAATAGGACAGAATCGCAGAGAAAGCTGACTATATATAAGGTTATTAAGCAAAAGGTATAGAAAATATTAATAGAGCAGACAGTCAATCTGATTAGATGTCTTTTAACACTGGACTGTAGTTATATCCCAAAAAAGAAGACGCTCCCGGTCTGCAATGTTTTGTACAAGCGGAAAAAAATTCGAACTCCTCTTTTGCCAAGTGTCTTGACAAATGAAGAGAGAAAAATAATTTGAATCAAGACGGCTCTACGAAATGGGTCCTACGCCTTAATAGTCCAAGAATTAATGTTTGTCGAGGGACCACGCCGTGCATTACAAGGTGAATTCTAAAACGGCGGTCACGTGATAAAAGTCCACCAACAGTATGAGGAATGTTACAAGAAATTTGCATTAGATCTGACTTTCAAGAAAAGGTGATTATACTTAAAATGATTCATTAGCTTGACTACTGCTTACGATTTGCACTAATTAGGAATATTAATTTGTTGAAATCGTCCACGTAGTTTTCAGCAAGAATGAAGTACATGCAATTTATTCTAACTTTTTAAAAAGAAAAGAAATAAAACATTGTCTTTTTTCAAAAAATGATATCCTTTTCATGATAAGCTCTTTTAGAAAATTAAAGTTAGTTATTGTTAAATACTTATAGTTTACCTTGTTGTATGGGATGGGTGCGGCTATTCAAGCCGTTTATACTTGAAGGTTGCAGAAGGTCAATATGATTTTATCATCAAAAAGTTTCCCAATTTATGCAGGCAAAAAGCTTAATTGATTCATAGTGTAAAAATGTAGAACCAATCAGATTTTATTATTTGGTCACCCATTTTGCTGCTTATTTGCATAATTGATCCCTGAAACAATATCAATTGTCCATTTTCATTCAACCGTAAATTATCTCAATCTGGGGGCAGATATGATTACTAAATTATTACCTTTATTTATGATTATCAGAAATGTTACCTAATGTTTTCAGGGTATCGTGTCAACAAAATCGCCCCTATGATTAATAACCTGCAGTAAGAATAAACCTGTATACATAGAAATTTATTATACCTATTTATAATTGCTCTTAATGGAAATAATGATAACATAATTCTTAACCGGTCTTGTTGGTTTTGGGGCCGCGGGGAATATGTTACAAATACGTTGCACATTCGAGAGGCTTAGTATACAACAACAGTAATCCATCAGATGATCATTTTGATCAAGATCAACAAAAAACTATTGTAAAAATATTGACAGATCGACAAGGTCTTTCTGACATATTTAATGTACAATTTTATTGTCCAGTCGCGCTATATTTTATGATTTGATTAATTGGACAGATAGTGTACAGGCGTAATTTTTTTTTCAAATCGACATTTTTGCTTCCGTTTTTTGCTTGTAATCGGTTGGTAGATAAAATTAAAGCGTTTATGAAATGGATTAGAAGATGAGAAAAAAATCAAGTTGAGCAAAATACCATATGGACGTACCTTATAATGAAATTCCGCTTGAAGTAAATTCCTGAAACAAGATAGATAAATAAATTCGATGAATCGAGCAACAGATATATATTTTCTTTTTTACTAGGAATGCGATTTCCTCTTTTCAAATTAATCACAGCTTCATTATAATCACCATTCTTAATCAAACGTCCGCTGTATTGAAGGTGGTGACACTCTAGGGTTAAGACGCGTAGGAATATAAAGAAGTGAACACAACGTCAGCTATGCATGCGCAAGAGAAAAGAATTACTGGGTTATTTGAAATCAATCGTTTTGAAACTCTTTCTTCAAATGACCGATAATACAAGGAATATGACATTTTGAAGAAAACGAATCCCTATGAAACTTATTTGACGTGGAAGAATATCTAAACCTAGTCGTGACACGGCCGCTGACAAGACGGCAAATTTTCTCTGACAACTAGTTGATGGATGAGCGACGTTTTGTATTATTACTGTATTGCCTTTAATAAACCACTCCTATTGTAAAAAAAGGGACGTCTATAAACAGTTGTCTTTGCCATCTCACACAATCTCCATTTTGAAGTTCACGACCTTTCGGAATATGACGTGAAACATTCTTTAATATCGAAACGTTTTATTAATCAATATGTATAAATTACATGGGAAATACGCCCCAAAACAATGCGTACATTGTCAATTTTTGTCAAATTTTTACGGAAGGCCCGTTCCAAATTTGAACTTTTATGCTTGAATATAAATCAACATATGTTTCTGTCCGGCCCGTGGGACTGAGATATTTTTTTTCTACACGACTTCTTTCGTTCCCTGAGGGGGGTTTACACTACATCCGTTGCAAATTATGAGCACATTGACCAAGGCTTCTAAAGGCACACTAAATGACATCGTTTTACACATGTATACACCACTCTGCAATAAGACAGAAGGAAGTTGTTTTCATTCTGCTTTAAAGATTGAATACCTTTCAACTTATTAATATAATCGAGATAATTTATAGGAAAGAAATGTCATTTTTTAAAATTCATTATCTTTCTTGAATTTGTATAAACCATTTTTCATCACAATATGAACAGATTAAAGTATTTAAGAATGACTATACATATAATTGATAATTAAAATAGCAACGATATTGATTCGTAGATATTTATTGATTTGCGATGTGCTATAGAGTGTTCATTTAAATTTCCGATTAATATTTGATGTTAATTTCAAAGATCAGGTCGTTTATTAAATATTATTTTTATTTGTTACCAAAAAAACGTGTTTAAATTTGATATTTACATTTTATTCAGTCAAAAATTTCCTGTATGATTCGTTGCAAGAAATGAATGAAAAAGAATATTTAGATTAGTAATTAAATATAGAAAGTTGTTTTCCCGGTCTTTATTACCAGGTATTTACAAATCAACAATCAGGCTAAAATATTTCAAAAGACAGTATTTTATGAAATCATGTTTTTGAAAAACGTAACAAAAAGGCTAATGTCAAGAAAATGTCATTATTTTACAAAAAGATGAATTATATAGTGTATTGTCCTAATAACTTGGCATCAGTGGAATGCATCAGGTTAGAACAGTTGGAAATTTAATGCTTCAAGAAGCTCTTGCATTTTCCTAGCAATGTCTGCAAACATTTAAGTACCCTGTTGTACCCTGTCGTACAATCTCTCTCTCTCTCTCTCTCTCTCTCTCTCTCTCTCTCTCTCCCAAGAACAATCTGACAAAAACTACCACAATATACATCACAAAATTAAGTCACTTAATCAACAATCTATTTCGTGCCCAACCAAACAAGAACGAAGAAGGGAAGGGGTTGCACTGTTAAAATATATTTTGTAAATTTGAATATATAGTTGCATCTTTAGAGTATACTGTAACATCATCGGCAAGTTAATCATGTTTATTTGAAAATGTTTTTATCACTTAAGCTTGTAGTCTGCTCTGTCCTGTAATTTTAGAAATACTAAGATTTAAGAGGACTGGATGGCCGTGGCCATTTTTAGACTATTTAAATCTCCTTTAGAATGAGAGCTCTGTAAAAAAGATTTATTAAGAAAATACTCAAAAGTTAAAGATAGAATATTTGGATTTTTTTCTTCACTGAATAATGGTTAATGGCTTAAAACAACCATATGTACAATTTTGAGGTCGAGGTCAATCTGATGGCTAATTTGTGGACCATCCAGCCCCCTTAACATCCAGAGTTATAAAAATAACATGAAAATTAATTTTATTTAATCACTAATATTTTGATCTTCTTTGATATTGTCGCAGAAATTAACTTTGCAGAATAAGACGCTTACAGTGCAAGTTGTTCGCCATTTACAAAACAGAAACAATTACTGTCAATGTGCAGTACTAGAGCTTTAAAATGGCATTGGAAAAATGTGTTGAATAGAGGGTTTACGGTATCAATACAAAAGGACAAAAAGCAGAAACTATCTTTGCAGAATAAGACTCTTACAGCGCAAGTTGTTCACCATTTTAAAAAAGAGAGAACTACTGTCAATGTGCAGTACTAGAGCTTTAAAATAGCATAGCAAAATGTGTTGAATAGAGGGTTTACGCTATCAATAAAAAGCACCAAAAAAAAAATGCTGTTTTGGTATTCAGAAAAAGGACATTTTCTTCCACGTGAACCGCTGAACCATGACTTGTCGTATGCCCCTAGGCAGGGACTACAGTGTTATTTTTTAAAGTTTGATTTGTTTCTTGTGAATCTGAATTTTACCTGTTTGATAAGCTTTCCAAAGTGAATAAATTTAGAAAAATTTGCATAAAATTTTGAGCTGTCATACAAGAAAATTAGAAAAAATTAAGTTGATTAACTTGTGGTTATAATGTTTTTGATTTTATGACCTTATCGTGCCTTTGATTTGAAACAGGATATTACGTTGGAACAGTTTTTATTTTTATTTGACACCGCTCAATATTATAAATATTATAATGACACTACCAGTACTCCCAGTGCTAACTAAAAAATCCATACCGATTTTTACCATATGATACTAAATTAAGTTGTCTATATAGAAGGGGTTTTGATTTAGTCTAGGTTCTTTTGAATTTCTTTCGCGATGACAAATGTTTTATGACTTCCAGTAACGTTTCCTTCCGTCACGGTATACTGTAAATGATATGCATTTTGCTCCTACATTCCTGGTGTAAATGCATGTATCTTTTTATCGCTTTTCCCAGAATAGTAAGTTCATTGTATCTCTCTCTCTCTCTCTCTCTCTCTCTCTCTCTCTCTCTCTCTCTCTCTCTCTCTCTCTCTCTCTCTCTGAAATTTATCAATATACAAAATATTCGGTGTATGTGGAAGCAATAATGTGTAATAAAAACTGCAGATAAAAATAAAAAAATTATGGAATATTATTGAAAAATTTTATCTGGAGAAAAAAAGACCTATTTCGGATTAGATTGGATTCTTAATATTTCCACCAACAACATGCATGTTAAGTTATTAATTGCAAGGCACAAAGTACTGTGGAAATTACCATCAAAAACAAATGTTGCAAATACGAAAGAATCTTCAGAGTTTCAATGACAAACAAAAATAATCAGATCACATTTTAACCAATGTACCAGCGGACAGAAACTGACCCATCAATTAATAAGTAAAAGAAAAAACATAAAAAGCAACTCAATGCAGATAAAACCGATCACTTACGTTATGAAACTCCAAATAAAAGTAGACTCCAGATTAATGTGAACAACTTAGTTTATTCACCTTCAGGTTACATATATAGATGTTTTAAGAATTATTTACAGAAACAAGAAACATGCTACTAATGGTGATGCTAATTGTGACTAAAGAAAGCTAAAATTAAACACGTACGACAGTTCGTCTGCGATAAAACCTTTATCATAACTTATTTATAGAATTGTTTTACATGTAGCTTGACCCTCCCATACTCAAGGTACACGGTAAACTTATTCATAGCCAGGACAGATAATCGCTGCGAATTTTCGTACTATGGTTTACTGAAATTCATTCACATTGTAAGTATTTTAAGTACACTTATACGTGTACATATATTTATAATGTAATTTGATAAAACATAAAATTCAGTAATCCACATCGTTATAAATCAAATTCTCAATTAATTGATAAACAAATAGCATTGCTTATTGTTTTAAAACTGAAATTAGAAATATAGAGTGGAATGTTTAATCATCTTTGTTTAATCTTAATTGTTTCCATTTTAACTTTAACAGACACACCATAACAAAAAAGAGGCCACACTCTGAATATACTAGTATACAGGTACATGGACATTGTACACTAAATATTCGAATTTATTACAGATTATTATTGGACGATTAAATCCCCAAAGCTTTCCAATCAAGTGGTCGGCACAGTGCAACTCTGTTTTGTGTGGTTTTAATTTGTGTGTGCGTGCTTTGATTAAAAAAATTAAATGAATGAGATGAATCCGCAAAATTTAGCACCTCGCAGAAAAAAATCCAGTTACAGTGTATTTTGCAATTGTATGCTTATTATATATATTTATGTATAATTATTTCGAATCTCAAAAAATAATCGCTTTTATGATGACAAAAAATTATTTGTCCGCTTCACGTGTATGTAACGTGATCTTTTAATACTTGCTTCAATTCTTAAGGCGGTTCAGTACATCCGTACTGCTGACATATGATGGGTCTATAGAGTGTCTTTTAAAATTGATGTCTTCATGCAATCAGTCTTCAATTCCTTCTTGTGATTTTTCCGGTATTTTATTTCATTCAGAGAAAATAAAAAAAAAGAATATCAATAACTTCAAACAAATATTTTAGAGATATAAATTAATGTATGGTAAAATATATCAAGAATGAACAATTTTAAACTTTTTTCTAGATAACAAAAATAATCATGAGGACGGAAAACATTATTTATGGATATATTTTTTTTAACTCCGATAAAATCTTCATAAATATACTTTCGTCACAAATGGAAGAGAATTGTATGAACATTTAAATATAAAAAAAAATTGATAAACATATAATTTGAAATATTTATTAAGCAAAAAAACTCTATCTTATTGGAATGGATCCTGATTGAAATAAAAATAGGGCATAATTATCATTTCCTAATTTATATAAAAAAAATCTAAGAGAATGGTTTTTTTTTAAAGAAAAGATATCTACATCGATTTAAATATACTCGGGGTCCAAAGAGAGGACACGTGTTGATAAACCCGCTACATGTACCAAAACCAGAACTTGAAGTATATGTAATAGTTTTTCTTGCTATATTAATTAAAACCACGTCCTTTCTGAAGACAATCATCCCGGTCTACTTTTGTCAAGGAGATACCCCGTCATGACCTTAATGATTACAAACAAAGCCTTGGTACATGTATACATGTAAGGCGAAGTGAAGGTCCCGGTACCATCAAACTCGGACATGCTCACTATTGCACTCAGTCTCACTTTTTCACTATACATGTCTGTACATGTGCCTTTGATAAAAAAAAATGAGACTGAGAACAAAAGTTCGCTCGTTTAAGCTTTATGGCACCAAGGTCACGGTTAGATTTTCTTTGAATTATTATAAATGCATATACTAAAGTTTTCAACTTTCGAAATATCTATGTTGAGAACTTAAACTCAAAATTTTGCCTTCAGAAATTAATAGCTAAATGTGTGAACAACACAAAAAACAGCAAATGATTAAATTATAAACAAATCAATTCAGTAGCTTTCATACTCAGATAAAGTGGGTTCAAGGAGTTTATGTTAAAAACCGCTTTGCGGTTATTAAACCTAAACTGCCCGAACCCAGATGATGCTCGGATAATTTTGGCAACTTCATGTATTAATTCCAACGAGGTTAGGGCAATTTACGCCATCATTTAAATAACTGATTGAAGATTGTCCTTACTCGGTTTATATAAGTATAATTTGGATAGCTTCTAAATTTATTCCTTATAATTCCTCGAAGCATATTTTTATTTGAGATAATAGCGTAATACAAAATTTTGTAGAAACTGTTGCGTCTAAATCTTGGTCATCGATTCTAAAGTTTGCATTTGCCTCCATTATGTCACAGTTTTGGTATTCTCGACACTGTTCTTTTTTCCCACTTTTCTTTAATCAAATTCCAGATAAACTAGTACTGTTATGTTAGAAGTTTCACCTTATTGCACACATCCATAGAATGGGCGAGATTTAATAGACATAATCCATCATATGAATCAGACATGAAATATTGCATAAAATAGATTGTGTTTATTTCATATTCCCTTGACACCCATCAATGATTATTCTACTGAATTTGATTGACCTATATGCAGTACACTATCAGAAATATACAGAAATGCAGTCATATAATTCATGAGAGACTCATCCCCCCTACACACACACACACAACACACACAAGTGTAGATATAGTTGAAAAGACTTATGTTTTAATTAAGCAATGTGATAATTAAAATAAAATCCACTAGACGCTAATTTATAAATTACTGTGTATGCAACTATAATGCAAGCATGTAACAGATTTATTTCAACCAAGGTGTAAGTTTCTACGTCTTAGTTGAAATACACAGGTACTTATTTGCATTAGATTCCTGCACATGTATTATAACGAGGAATTGCGTTTCCTGCAAGCAATGGTCCAATGAACAGGCGACTTTCTCTTCATAAATATACCGGCAAGACATCGTGCGGCAATTTATCATTTATGTAATTAATTCAAAACACCTAGATTGTCATTTTCAAATTTTGAATAGAATTCCAATTTAATACCTTACCACATAATTTATATACAACCATGCCCTCCAAATCAAAGACGTTTTCTCAATATCATGCAGTCCGCAGCCTGCATTAAAGAGCTGATACGATACGCGTTTGGTTAACTCCGTATAATATTTGTGACGTTACTTGCATTCACTAACTGCACACAAAATGGTATTTGTGCACGCACGAAGCATCGTTTTTGAAAGTGGGGCAGGGAGTGGGGGGGGGGGGGGTGGGGGGCAGCCTCATAAAAAATCTTGACAAGCAAAAAAAAAAAAAAAAAAAAAAAAAGGGGGGGGGGGTCTCAAAATCATGAAAATCCTTATCAAGGGGGTGTGTGGCTGTTCGTAGTTATCCTTGTAACTTCAATTTTACTGTTGATTTCCTTTTTTCACTTCCAATGTTTTATTTCATACTCCCATAAAAGTAAAAAGTAGGGGGGGGACTCCATGATACTACTAAGATTGCATATAGGACGCAAAGAATAATATATGTTCATCGATTTTTACTCAATAATATTCTTATTGCAGAAAAATCGGTCATATTTTTTTTCAAGGAAACATGAGACTTGTATTATTGGAAAATTATTAGGATTAAAGCGACAAAGAGAGGACCACCAAAAACTACATGCAATACATGTGGGAGAGGGCGTAAGTTCATTTGTATACCGTATGTAATGGAGCTTTCATTCAGAAAAATAGAGACCAATGAAATTCAATACAGCTTGTGCTTACAGAAAATAAAACCCAGTTAGTACTCGCAAATGCTTTAGATTTGTCCGAGGGACAAACAGTCAAACCGAGGAGAGTTCTTCAGTTTCGGGATTAGAACATATCAATGAAAGCTTAAAGTTAGTCGAAACAAGATGGCCTTAGCGTTTCACTTTCAATACTCATAAAATTTCATAATCGGAAACTTCGTTCTGCAATGATTGCGTTTATGATTTCTTTACAATCCAAGTTTGAAGGCATGTAAACTTTTAAGAGATCGCCATTGCTTGTCACCTCACGTTCTCTGCGGTCCCTAAAAACAATTAATTTTGTTCTTTTCTTTTTTTTGTAAATTTCACACATTCTGCAGACATACAGTGATATTTCACAATTAATTGTTCCGCGATATAGCCAGAGAAGTGCTTATTAGAGAGAGAGAGAGAAGTAAAAGTGGATTTTGTGGAAATATTGAAACCCGCCATTAACCATTTGCATTCGTTTACGTCACAAAAGTTCACATGCATTCAAAACTTTGTGTCTCTAACCCTAATACCGGGTTTTGATAAATTAGAAACGTATGCATCATGAATAAAACACCAAACAATTTATGCCAAAAAAAAAAAAAAAAAGAAAAAAAAAAAAAAAAAATAAGTGCAGTTACTCTTCATGCCAAAAAATGGTGAGACTGACCAAACTGGGTTTATTTCGTCAGTTTTCTAGTGTTTCGTCTAGTAAAAAATTCATACTTTGTCAATGGATTTAACAGTGTTTGAATTTCGGAAAAAGGAAGAACGAAACTTAGGCAAAACAACACAGCATACAAAAAAAGAATGTTAATTGATGCTTAATTTATTCACCGTTGTCATCAGAAAAGCTTTGAAGTCGCGGTTCATCCAGGAAATATGAGAGTTATGTAAATGTGTCAAATACTTTGAAACAAAAGTTCATTTTGTGTCTGAATTTATTAATTTAAATTTGTTTGTTTCTATGTCTATTTCATATCACTTTTGATGATTTGATAACCTGTTCATTAAATTTAAACGAGGTCAACAAAATAAAATAAGAGCAAAACCAAATTTACCAACTTTTCAAAAGCCCACAAAGTAGCACTGACCAAAGGCAAACCAGTTTCCTATTATTTTTGCTGATAAATAATTGTAAGGTTAGAGTATTTGCTGACTGTGTTTTAAACAAAAGTGTGAAGGAAAATAGCAAATAACGCATATGGGAAATATTCTGAGATTTTTGAAGAAGAAAACACTATTTCTCAAACATGTATATGACAGACATCAAAGTTCTATAGAGACTGCAAGACTCTTAAACAAACAGTGTACCATGAAGATAAACCTGCCTCCCTTTTTCTTTGTTTTGGCAATCGACTATTTTCTTGAATTTATATGGAAATACAAAAAAAGAAATCGTCATTTGTCCTTTTGAGACGGTATAAGAAATATATATTAATAATGATAATTTGATATAAGCACTGGATTTAATACCCCCCCCCCAAAAAAAAAAAATAAATAAATTTCTAGGTTTTGTTTGTGAACTTTATACATACCGATATATCCTTACCTTTGGTTAAGAATGTTTGGTCACCAAACTGACAAAAAAAAAACCCACGATACTTCAATACTGCACTTTTAAAACACCCACAAGTTTTACACAATGGCCATTTTTAAGTTCATGACTCTTAATATATGACGCAAAAGTGCTAAATATGTTTTTAATTTGACAATGCGTAAACGTATGTTCTATGTTAGACTGTTGTACTACTTCCGTTGCGAATTATACATTATTTATCCCATTGGCCAGCTTGTATTTATACACTGAAAATGACTAATTTAAAAATAAAATGCTGAACATTTGCACGAGACCGATGTCACGTATTAGTCCATGAATATCGGCTGTAACGGGTTCTGTCTCTTGTTAAAAAACCCCATGACGCAAAACTCAACATTAAGTTTTTTTTGGAGTCCTGACAACCTTTTTTCTCGTGTTTCTCAAATCAGTAGGATAATCGTAATTTTTTTTCGCATACATGTTCAAATATACAAAGTCAGAAAAGTTTCGAATTCAATATAATTTATAGACTAGTGTGGACTCCGTTCTATAGTTTTTTAGGTCTACTTGGCGATTGCAGACCTTCTTAACTAAATGTACGTATGTTATATTTAACCTTTTAACGTATAATTTAAGCGTTTGCTAATCAAAGACCTACTGGATTTAGCCATTTGTGTATCTAACAAACAATTACAACTTTTCTTTGTCTCAGGCTACCGTTTCCATCATTTTTTCTGAATATTTTGATTCTTAGAAACTCTTTAGACTAAGTGTTTATTCTACATTCGTGCACTAGAATGAAAAAAAAATTGTTTTGAAACGCCAGGTTGTGAAAGACAAGGCTATGAAAGAAAATAAATTACGGAATGGATAAAAGATGTCAAAGTTTTCCATTTTAAGGTAGACCCAACCTTTAAGAAATCTGTGTCAAACCAAACTTTTTTTTTTATTTGAAATTTAAATCAACTTATAAACTTACTAAAAAGACAAAAATATTTATTCCTTTGCACGTTTGTTTTCCCACAGTAAGCTTTAGCTCATATAGTCCAATACTTTGACAGCCAAATTTTAACACAATGAAGCATATGGTCACATAATCTATTAAATTATGCACCAAAATACACCATGTTAGGTTAAAATTTAAAAAAATCCAATGATATTCATTAAATAAAGAAAGTCTTATTGATTTTCTACAGAAAATATAAAAAAAAAATATTACATTACATTCACGTGACCTTCCAAAAATTTCACAAAAATGCATCTATATTGTCGGAAATCTCTCAAAAATTATACATGTATTGTTTACATACTATTTTTTTTTCTATTAAACATTGACATTTTGATAACAAAAAACCCTCAAAGTTTATCGAAATTGACCAGCTAGTTTTTGCTTGATAGTCTCTTGAACATGTTTACCCCCGTATTGTTGGATATAGTTTTACAAGTTGTTTTTTTTTTTTTTTTTTTGCAAACATTAAAAAAATTGAAATGTTCATGTACCAAATAGACACATTCTAACAGTCACTAAAATTATATATTCAATCAAATTGTATTATACATATTAAAATTTTGGGTCCTAGCTGGCATAACCATAGAAATGAGTGAAATAGCACACACACCCCTTTCCGTCAAGTAATTTTTCCCCAAGGTTTTTGACATATTCATGCCTTTCCTCTCCTTTTGAAAAATATGAGCTATGTTTTTGTAATGAAGCCACCGAATCATACTTTGAATCAATTACATATCATCTTAAATGATCATTGCTTTGAGCCAAACTATAACCGGAAATTTATCACGTCGTGTAAAAAAAGAACCGGACACGAAAACCTCTGGAGTCACCTTAAATTCTCCAATTAAATTTATTCTTAATTTTATCATTTTTTTTCGAGTAAAAAAATCGGCGGGGCATGTCAATTTTTAACGTTTTACCTCATATCCATGCTATTGGTTCTTCGCCGATACATGCATTACTTGTATTAACTATTAAGCAAACTGACAAAAATGATGGCAAAATAAGTCTGGGACTTATATGTGCTTCTCCTTTGTTTGAACAATGTCTTGGTCCTTTGCTTTGAAACCAAATCACCAATTACTTAGAGTTAAAGCATCCTTGTCATCAATTTGTTCAAACATTTAAGAGAAGGCTGATATGATAGCCACAATGGATTAAAATCAGCCATTTTGATAGGCTATCATTCTTCTGATTTTATAAGATTGATGCATGTAGAGTGTTTAGCCAATTCTTGCTGTCTAGTTCAATATACATACAAATCAAATAAATTTTCTACAAACCTAGATTTTACATTGAACAGCTATATCCTACACTCTTTTGATGGTGTTCTTATAATTGATACAAACTCACTTGTAATTTGATCTTGTTTTTATCTAAAGACTTAGTAACATAAAAATGTATTTATCTTCATGCAATTCAAAATCCAAATGAAGCAAGCTATATAACAATTATAACACAAAACCAGACACAACCATACAAAAATATTATGAATATAAAATTAATGTTTTAAAAAAAATCAATACAGAAGAAAATCATATTGTGTGATTTCTTATTAAACCCATTATAAAGTGTAAATATATATAGTCCAACTTCTCTTTTTATATCAGGTTACATAGAGAATCATTCATTGATTTGTACATGCAACTGCATTGTCTTGAGATTGAATGACACAAACTGAAACAATGTTTTATAATTAACTTGCCTTAAATTCTTTTTACACATAGTTGTTAAAACAGCAAGTCAGAAAAAAAACACTCAAGGGGAAGCACTCAATAAAAATATTAAATCTTTATTTGTATAATTCATAATTTTTAAAAATATAATGCACTCAATAAAAATACTATATCTCTATCTGCATATTTCATAGTAAATAAAATATAATACATAAAATCATTTACATGTCAATTATGACAAAATCAACACAAAACAAAAATTAACCATAAATACATGTAATCCTTCTTTATGTATTTGTTTTCTCACTGTATAATCATAAAAAAAACGGTCCTACAAAAAATTAAACCAATGAACATTTTTTTTTTAAATATGTACATTCTACAAACACAAATAAAAGCCTTCACAAATAGAACTCTTGAAATTCTGAATTCAAAGATGCTTCATTTTACAAATATTAATCAACACTGATAAAATGAAATACTGTTTTTTTCATCCATTTGTTGAGACACCAATTTTCATGAATTTCATTGCCAAGTCTATCCACAAAAATGACAACAGATAATATAATTGTTTGGGCCTAAGTCTATGATTTAATATCACCTTGAAACTGTAAGGCTTACTTCATCCACAAAAATTGATGATAACAAATATTGTTGAAATCACAGTTCATACAATGTATACATAGTAAAAAAAAAACAAAGTTAAAAAATTGTGCTGCATTGTACACAACCTGCCCCTAAGCTCTGAATACACTTCCATCAGATTGCTGCAACCTTTTCCAGGCTGATGCAGCAGTCTTCATCATATGTATCCAATTAGAGGTAAGTGTATACAACTTGTACAGGCCTTCTCAAAACACTAAATGAATTATAATTGTTAATTTTTTTCAAAAAATGATTATTAAATCTATCAAATGTAAAAATCCATTGTTATACATAAACAGCTGTATTGGAACTTGCTATTCATTGATGCATATATGTATCCATGGAACTTTTGTTCACATGTAGATGAAATAAATGACATTGAGGACACTTTAAAAAGACAACAGTGTTGTTGGGGAAACCTACAGTATAAATCTTTTGACTGAAAGCCATAGAATATATTTGTATTGATTTTCTAATATCAAGCACCATCAAATTGGGACTAAAGTAAAAATTAAATATACATGTATTTAACAATAAATACTTGACTAGAAATATTTACCAGTATACTGAGATTAAAAAAAATATTAAAATTCTGCCAAAAAATAAATGATTCTGCAAAGGTAAAAAATTAAATAAATGGACATTTTTATTCAAAATCAAATAAATGAACACTTTTATGCACTGGCAAACAATATGATATGAAGATCAGGCGTGAACTTGTCAATAATGACATTGATCTATGGAAAAATGAGTCAATATATCCTATCAAATAATAATGTTTTGTCCCAGGCCCATACATGTTCACGTATAAAGAGCCTCGGCCCTTTACACTACAGTTCCCTGTCAGCTGGAGCCCATTCCCGCAGTACAACCAAAGCAGTGACTGTCTGTCTGTATGTGTATACCCTCCAACTCTTTGGCCGACGAAATCTCATACACTGTCATGGGATCTGGAAACGGATAAAAATTAAAGCTAGTTAAAGGTGCAGGAACTCATCAGGAATATAAAATAAAGTGGAACATTCATTATCAAATATGAATACAGTTAAACTTCGATATCTCGAACACCGATATCTCGAATACAATGGATATGTCGAAGTGATTTGTAAGTCCCAACCACTTATTTTTTAAGTATTTTACCATCGGTATCTCGAATACTCTGATATTTCGAAGTTTTTAAATAGTCCCATCTAGTTCGAGATAACGAAGTTTGACTGTACTTTCGTTCCGTAGAAAATCATCAGAACCAATGAAACAATGAACAAAGGACTGTGGCCACCTTTAGACTATTTAACCTTCATAAAAAAGAAGAGTTCTGACTGTATATAAATTAAAAGTCAAAGTGAATTGAATTTTCAAGCTAGAACTTTTTCCTTTGCTGAATGTTATTTTATGACTACATGTATAACAATCAATTTAAATATTTATTTAAATATGATGGGTATTTGTGACCAACTAGTTTTCATATGATTAAAACTTGACATCAGGATTTTTTTTTATCAACCATGATATTGTTGATAATAAAAGTCAGTAAATCCCAAAGACCAAAGAGTAAGATGTATTCCTCGTCTTTCCTTGAATGCAATACGGATCCTAGCTACACAGCTGTTACCTTGACTGTCATTCTTCCTGATCTCCATCTCCAGCTGCTGGTTGAAGTCGCAGTCATAAATTCTTCCGTTCCAGTTGACATTGATCAGGTTGCGACACATTATGTTGTCAACAGTATGGATGTTGAAGTTCCTCACCAGCAATTCCATGTAGCTGTCAAGTTCATTCCTGGAAATAAAACAAAGAATATTCATATTATTCATATTGATATGCAGGCTGAAGTGAAAAGGAACAAGAAAGACTTTTAAAAATATTGTGTATGCCATTACAGACTATTAAACAATACTTGCTTTGCTAAGCATAATTTGCAATTAAAAACAAGAAGTTGGCCAGCAAAATCTAAATCCCATCAAATTTGTGCAATAAGAGACTTGAACAATTAATTTGTCTTAGTTGCATTTATTTAGCGGTTCAGACAATTATTATGCAAAATATGAGCTGCAGTTGTCACGTTTTAATTGAACTGAATTTAAATTTTATTTGCATTCTCCAATGACAATCATGGTTTATAAATTTCTTAATACTTTTTTTCAGAAGTTTCAAAACTCTGTACCTCCTGTATAGAAAGTCAGCAAATCTTTTGATTGGCATATTGGTAATGGTGAACAGCTGATTGAACTGGATACCAAAGTAGTTCCAGAGTTCCTCTCGATACTTATTTGCTAGTTGTCCCTGGGGTGGGGGTAGAAAGGCACCTGTAGGGGTGTTGATAAAGCTATTATAAACTTACAACAAAACATTACAAGCTGTTTGCAGTTAACATTAAATGAATATGATTTATCATTTACATGCACCTTTATACAAAATTTCACAATAAAATATGTGTACTAATAGGTTTTCTGAATACACTGACATCGGTACATGTACCAATTTATGAAATATACTGTATACAGGGTTATTTTTGTCCAATGAAGCTTGCTTATACTAGTAAATTAGTCTAATATTAATTTGCTCAACATGACTGTTGTTAACCAGAAGTAACTGGCAGTTTTAATTTAGACATTGACAATAATGTAGAACAAGAGATGTTTGTCAAACACTTATGCCCCCCTCCCTTGAAGACCTCTGTGAAGAAAATGAACGGAAACTGCTTTTCGAAGTCTAAGGGGCATAACTCTGTCAAAAATTGCTTGATCATACCAAAAATCAAACTTGACCTAGGTATTCATATGATAAATCTGTATACTAAATTTCATTTCAGTGCTTGCAACCTTTGAAGAAAAGAATGGAAACTGCAAATAATTGGAATTTTTCAAAGTCCATGGGGCATAACTCTGTCAAAAATTGCTTGATCATAGCCAAAATCAAACTCAATCTCGGTATTCTTATGATAAATCTGTATACCAAATTTCATATCAGTAGGGGCAACCTCTGCGAAGAAAATGAACGGAAACTGATGATGTACCGACCGATCAACAGACAGCATCAAAGCAATATGCCCTTCCTTCTTCGAAGGAGGGCATAAAAATTGGGGAGTAATAAAATAGCGATGAAAATTTCCCTGAATACAGAATCAAAATACAACTGCATTCAAGAGAAGATGTAAAATATCTATAAAATTCATGTAGAACAGACTTTTTTTTGAATTACATGTATATAGAGTACTTGTATAAATATACCAGTAAACATCGATTACCCAAAGGATTATAAACGAGATCCAGCAATAAACCAGAGGACTCCTCCCCATATCCGAGTGAGTTGAATTTGCGGAGTGCCTGAATGCTTCGGTCAAACACTCCTTTCCCTCGTTGCATGTTGACATTCTTTGCTGTGTAACATGGAAGGGAAGCCACGATGTTCACAGCATGGTCTCTCAGAAATTCAGCGGTGTCCTCCTGACCTAAAAGAAAAAAATTTATAGATTTACATCTATATAAAATGTTTAGAGACAGAGACATATATACAGAAACAAGGGGAAAAGAGAAAAAAAGAATAACAATCCATCTCTTGGTAACAATTCGTACAAAACAATGAAACCACAACTTATAAATCCAGTATACACATGTACATTAAACTGTGTTATTTGGCCATTGGATGGACCATGTTCTAACCTGGTTCTAAGTGTGATGTCAGATTACTTCGCACTATGATATTCTTGCCCAGTTTCTTGGCACCACTGACAAGGAATCTAAACTGGTCACACAGCTCTGGGGCACCTCCTACAAATCAAAAAACCAGCTTCTAGAGACAGAATCTTTTTAATAAATGGGTTGGTACTATTTACTTATAATCAATATATGGATGCATACTAATAGTGACTTAATTAATTCAGTACTAAGTTACATTTAAAATCTAATAGTCACATTAAAGAGTGATTTGTTATTTCTCTGATATCATTATCTTTTCCATTATCATTTGAGGGGGGGGGGGGGGGATTTGATGGTCAGAAAGGTTCGAATACCGTCGCCAGATAGCTCAGTTGGTAGACCACCTGACTGGAGATTCAGGGGGTTGAGGTTTGAGTCCCATTACATACAAAGGTACACAATATATTTCATACATGATCAAGTTGTCAACATTTGATAAGTTTATTTCATACATATAGGTTTATGAAACTGAAGTAACTGTGAGCTGTAATTTGTTGTAAAGGTGATCACTGTACCTTTTGTGTTCGCTGTAAGCATGGTTTACAGTAACAGTTTTCGCCTTACCTGTGAGGTCCAGCGTGTGGATAGAAGGGCTATTCTCTAGGATCAGCAGACACCTCTCCGCTGTTTGCTGAAGCATCATCTCCTTCCTCTTTGGAGATGACTCCACGTGGCAGTGATTACACGCCTGATTACAGTACAGTCCTATGTTGGCTTGGAGGATCTCTATCTTCTTTTTCCTCAGAGAATCTTCTGTTTCTGTTTCTATGTAAAGCATTATATAAGATCTACTAAGAGGTCTTTTTCCGAGAGTACCATTACTTACGCCAAAATATATTTCCTTTCATCATTGTTATATGCAAACATCTTTTTAAAAATTTGAACAATAAGAGCTCACCTGTTTACAGCTTACTGAGGTAAATATATGTAAAACCTATTGAGGTGCACTCTTTTATTAACAAAATATGAATATTTGTTCCATCAGAAAAATTGAAGAAACAAATGATCCACAGGTCAATATAAATTACAGTGTACTAGTACATGTAGCTTTTTAAATAGGTAGGCATCTTTAGCTCATACAGCATACAGTTTTTGAAAGGCTTCTCACAAATAAAACTTGTTCAGGACAATTTCCACAAAAATTACATATTTAATAATTGTTGATATGATACACAATTGTTTTTGACAAACAAGTACATATGTACCTACCCACTCCCTCTACATTTTCGGCCCTTTTAACCTTCCAGAAAGTTTCAAAATCTGGAATATCAAGGTTTGACAGGGCTCTCTGTCTGCGCTTTCGTTCTTCTCGTGTCATCTTTTTCTGTCCCATTTCCTTCAGTTGAGCTGCTGTTAGTTTAAAGGTTTCATCTTCTTCCATCTCTTTCAGTGTCTCAGGGATGAGGGAACCCTGAAAGAAAAGACTTCAAGGTCAGGAAAATTAGTCCATGTTTGATATTACTTCAATAATACTAAACCAACATCCTCTCAACCTCTATCTGTGCCTTTTAATTTCTAAACAAATAAAAAGTTCAATAAACCGTTTGGCAGATAAGATTGATAATACATGTATCATTAATATGACAAATATGGAAACACTGAATTTATAGACATCATTGTTGGATACCCATGGCCAATCTCACATAAACAGTACTTGCTGACTGTGAGATACATGTAACTCATTGAACTTTTATTGTTCACATGAATCACATTCATGACCTATCCCAATCGGCTTCTTTACTATTTTGTGAATGAAATGTAACCAACTACTGAAATGCTTATGCAAGCACTTATTAACTAACAACAGTATGCTTTCATAGCCAACTTGATCTTCTTTTTCAACCCTCCAAAATAATTAAGATTTTCCATTTCCCATTGGTGGCTCACTGGATTAATATGTACAACATTCATGAGAACAAGAAATTGTTAATGAGTTGGCCAATAATCAGTAAAGTGTATGCAAGACAGGCCATGTATGGTGGCATATCTCTGCCCCTTGTGTGCAAGTTATTTTTCTATCAAATACCGGTATGTCGACATGCAAGATAAATATGTTGACATGCAAGATAATTATGTCAACAATTTCAATTTCTTTATTAACCAATTAAGGGCCCTCAAGAGGCAACATGAAGATTGTACATAGAACATCCAATGTACATAAAAGACATTCAATAAGCATTACATTACAACATGCAACATAACTTACAACATGCAACATAACTATGTTGACATGCAAGAAAATTGCAATCAATAAGTATTATAAAAAATCTCAAATATCACCAACATGTGACATCCTAGATGCTAGATGCTACCTATTTATGTCAAAATGCAACTTATTTATGTTAACATGTGAAATAAATGTTGACATGCAACATATGTATGTCGACATGCAACTTATTTATGTTAACTTGCAACTTCTTTATGTCGAATTGCAACTTATACTTACATCAACATGCAACTTAGTTATGTTGACATACTTATAAGTTGCATGTCAACATATCTATATCGCATGTAAACATAACAAAGTTGCATGTCAACATATTTATCTCCTAGTCAACATAAGTAAGTTGCATGTTGACATAAATAAGTTGCATGTCAACATAAAGAAGTTGCATGTCGACATAAATAAGTTGCATGTCAGCATATTTATCTTGCATGTTAACAAGTTGCATGTAGTATCTTGCATGTCGACATATTTGATAGAAAAATAACTTGCACACAAGGGGCAGAGATATGCCACCATAGCCATGGGTTTTGGACGAAATGAGAAAAAGGAATACCTTAGTTCTCTGCTCCAAGTCCTTTAGTCCCTCCCACTGAAGGGTGGGTGGAGGTTTTTGTGGGCGTGTGAGACGGTGACTATCCACCTCTACAGAGGTGTTATAGTCAGGCAGCTGGACATCTTTGTACTGTCCCCCTGAACTATATCTGACCAGGCTGAGTGAGCAACCCACTGCATGGCGACATGCAGCAAGTCTTCTATGCAGCATATCTAGAAAAAATCATACATTGATGAATCTGATATTTCATGTGACAAATTACATAAATAGTAGTATTTTGGATTGTTACTCTGCTCTTCTATTTAAAAGGTAATAATAGTCCATCTCAAATCATTGTTTCTGTCACTTTTACACAATTTCTATGATAAAATATTTGTACCTGTCAATTAGGTGCAGTTGAAATAGGTAAAGGGAAAAAAATCCAAGATTTTTTTATTGACACATGATCTATTTTTTACCTGGAATGAAAATGAATTTCTAACAGAGTTTTATAATGGTAAATGTTTACATCTTTTTGACATTCACTCATTTCAGAAATACCTGGGATATCTTGCCCATTTTATTAGTGTTATCATACAAGTACTTTCATCATGTTTATGTTGCTTTTAATGCAAATTCCCGTTGACTTTTTATTTTTAGCCGATAAGCTACAGGAAGCATTTCAAAGGAGAAATCTTGGGGATTTTTTCATAGTATTGAATGAACATTGTTTGAATCTTAAGGTATTACACGCAAGTAATATATATTGAATATCAAATTTAAGAAAATGTGCTTCATGCAACATCTTGGGACATGGTTATACATGTACAGTGTCCTTATCAATGTTCTAATATTTGAACTGGTTGCATGCATATGGTGCATGTTTTAGAACATATCCTTGAACTTCGAGAATCTTTGATTTGCTATATATCAAGAAAGTCGGGTTTACTTGCTACTTTATCATGTTTATTGCAATAAATTTATTGATAATAAACTGTACATGATTTTCAAGTTCAGAGAGTCAAGGCCTAGATGAAAATGTGTGTGTGGAAGAGTATAATGATGACGAATTGTCTGATGACGCAAATGAGTTGCAAAGTTCTATTCCATAAGACTACTGAATTTCATGCATGAGCAATTTCCATATATAAAATTCTTTAAACAATTAAATGAGTAGGCACTCTGTCAAATTTTTTATCTCTAGCATAGTTTACAATAAAACAAAATATCTGTATATAACGTTAGGCCCTTGATTTTCGTTTCACCAGACTTCAAAAAATAACGAAATAAAAAATATTCCAAACTATATACCTTTAAGTAGCCTCTTAAACACAATCTTGATCTAGGAAATGGTAATTTAATATATCACATTAACATAAGCTTTCACGAAATATTGGATACAGGTGGGTGATTTCACAGGCCTCTGAATTTCTATCTATAGCCTAACTATGTAAAGGGTATATCTCTCTCTTTCTATACATTTAACGGTTTACTGATAGAAATTCAGAGGCCCGTGCCTGTGGTGATTTCATTATTTAACGCGTTTCAAATGTAAATTTCAAGGGGTAACACACGGGTTGTAAGTAAGTGCAATAGGCAATTACAGGCACCTGAATTTTTATTAATCAGTCGCTCAATAAGCCAAATATAAAAAAAATTCTACCTCCTCTATACATGTATATAAATACACTTGGCTTATTGAGCGACTGATTGATAAAAATTCAGGTGCCTGTGATGCAATTTACATACAGAATTTTTAGACCTACCTCAGTCAGTTGCACAATCAAACTATTGACACTGTCTGGAAATTTGTTGGTG
The DNA here is from genome assembly GCA_020458035.1 of Magallana ariakensis. Classification (NCBI taxonomy): domain Eukaryota; kingdom Metazoa; phylum Mollusca; class Bivalvia; order Ostreida; family Ostreidae; genus Magallana; species Magallana ariakensis. The sequence continues at coordinate 37,125,039 of CM035818.1, read as the reverse complement.
TTTTATCAGTAGTGAGTAGAAGCTATCATGCTTTGTAAACATGGTAAAAGCCGGAAGATTACGTAATGAAATGAAAAGGGTAAAATGAGTAAGAAAGCACGGGTCGAGCCGGGATTCTCAATTATGAAATATCGTCGTTTTACAAAATTGATCTACATGCATTTGATGCTACATATATGTATATAAAAATAGACACACTCATCTATTATCGATTTTATCTTTGATCTTTTAGACAACAAAAGGGATTTCTCCGGATGGTGGTGGTGGATTAATATATTTATAGTCGTATAAAGAATGTTGCCTTCGTCATAGTAAGATTAACGTCAAAAACGTATCAATCCGCTTGACGCTGCGTTTGAATTTTGTACAATTTGACGTCATTTTAAAGGTCAAATGATATTTTTTTTTACAATTTATAGCAAAACATTAACATTAATAATAAGGAATGAATTTTATATTTATTAGTTTTATACGATATAAAAGGGTTTACAGTTTAAGTTACGCTTTTTTATGAACGGTTTATAAATCGTAAACTGCCCCAAATCATTTTATGTCGTATAAGACTAATAAATATTGAATTCATTCCTTAAGGTTTCTCCACCCTCGATGTTTTTATGGTTTAATCCGTGTAATTTTTGTTTAATTTTGAAGATTAATATGTAAACATTCAAACTAAACTTAAATATTGGTATGTTGCAAATATTTTGTTCATGCTGTAGGAGCTAACACAGGTACACTATCATGGCAATTATAGCGACGACTGCTCTCCATTCCAACATCACATTTTGTTTTACTGATTTCTATATAATAAAGCAATCTTTTTAAAGAAATTAATCACAATCCTTTATTTTATGTATTTTAACATTTTAAGACCATTTAAACTTCCCAGTATGAAAGCTGTCACATTTACAGTACATTTTAATACAATTTTCCAACCAAGAATAAGTACAGTTTAACAACATAAACAGTCTATAACTTTTGAAATAATGGTTCAAACTCACTGAAAATTGGTACATTTGTAATTCATTATATATCCTATCGAAATCTGCAAAGAAATGTTTACCTTGCCAGGTAAAAAATTATGAATTGTTGTCTCTGTCAAGTTTGCCTATGTACGGTTTTATCAGTTTTTCATTGAATTCAGCGATTTCAACTCATTCTACTCTCTATAAATTGTTAAACATTAGTGTCATATCACTTCACATAGCTTAAAAAGTGTTAAACACTAGTATAAATCAAGAAATATTGGTAAAACCATACATCACATAACACTTATATTATAACCGATAACGGTAAAATATTCCGGAATGCTCACAATGACGTCATGCGACAATCGAAAGACCTTAAAGGGACATGGTCACGATTTTGTTCAAAAATTATTTTCCCGATTTTAATGTTTACAATGCTTCAGTAAGGCATTTTTAATAAGCAACCAAAATTTGAGCGTCATTTGTTGAGTTATAAGCGAGTTACAGAGCTTATAATTAATTGCCATGTAAACAAAGCTTTTGTTTACATTTTGAACGTTGACGTGAAAAACTCCAGATTTAGACCGAAAATGAATGTGGTAAACGTTAGGATCTGTTTATTAATGCTTAAAATGAATAAGAAGATAGAAAAATCAGCTTGAAAAAGAGTTGTTACCGGTATATTGAACTAATGTAAACAAAAACAGGGTACGAGCCTTGTTTACATGACAAAGAATTGTGAGCCCTGTATCTTGCTTATAACTTCACTTCTGACTCTCCAAATTCATTTGGTCATTGGAAATGCACTCCTAAAGCATTGTAAATAATAAAAACAGAAAAATAGAATTTGACCAAAATCGTGACCATGCCCCTTTAAATAATTTTTTTTAAAGAGACGTGTCTTATAGAGAAAATAGGGCACATGGTACGTAAGGTACAAAAACCAAACCTTGAAAAAGAGCGAGACAGGAGCCACTAAATATCAAAAATATCGTAGGAAATGGGACTGGATTGGACACGCCATAAGGAAGCCACCCTCCAGCACCACACGCCAGGCACTGTCAAGGAACACAAAAGGCAAGAGAGAGAGAGAGAGAGAGAGAGAGAGAGAGAGAGAGAGAGAGAGAGAGAGAGAGAGAGAGAGAGAGAGAGAGACCTGGAGGCGGGACGGGACAGGGAGGCAGAATTTTAAAAGGACCACATCATATACGCCGACATTTTCAGTCGAAGGTGACGTAGATTTACGACGTTACATGCGACGTTTAGTAAACGTGCTACGTCAGATTTACGCCATTATTACGAAACGGTGTCCAGAACATGACCTTGAACGACCAAGTAAAAGCAGCCCAGAATCGTGTTGATGGACGACTGTCGTTGATGGCCCATGTGTTTCACGGAACGACAGGCTTTTAAAAACAGTACACTGTATATCCATCTGTCATGTTGGAAATTTTGAATTTACTGGAATTTTGTATTTACACCCACCCAGAATATTCAAAATTTACAACATGACATATCATTGATATGTGATGTTTTTCTTATTCATTTTTGATGTTCAGTGATTTTGCGTGGATAATTTCGTGATTGATAAAAAAAACCCCTGGCTACATGTTTATTGAGTACGTGTACATGAACTCCACGGACTGCACGGACTGAAAACACATACATGTAATATGCACAGGCACCAGCTGACGTTATATACTTTTCTCTAAATAAAAATAAATACCCTATATCTAATAATACATGTGTATTATTAGATATAGGGTATTTATTTTTATTTAGAGAAAATTATAAAACGTCAGGTGCCTGTGATAATATGTACTTGTTTTAAAGGTATATGCAGTTGTATGCCGTTTGAAATGAAAATTTTAAAAGAAAGAAATGTTTGCGCTTTTCAATTAAGCTACAAAAGTTACAACCTTTCTGCAATTATACAGTTTAAATCAAACGCATTTAAAAGTGTTAAATATAAATTCTAAATAATTTATTTACTAACCGGGCCGGTCAGTAACGCCCAGCTTTGAAATATACATGATCGTATTTATAAGCACGTGATTTGACAAGTTATATTTAGAACGTACACACGATGTCGAAGCGATAACGTGGTCGGTCCGTTGGCAGTGGAATATCGTGTTCGGACAGAAAAGAAAGAAAAAAAGACTTGACAGGGAACCTTGATAAATGAGAATCTCTATTGGAGACCACTTTGTGTTAGAAACTTAATGTTTAACAATGAGCTTGCCGGATTCTTGCTATAGACAGGTAGGTCACACAGCGGTGTGTTTTCTTTGTTTAATAACTAAGATATTTAGTCATAAAGGAAAAAAGCTCATGTCTATGGTACGCTCTTCATTGTCTGAATTTGATAAAACTTGTAAAGCTATCACTCGAATACTTAACTTTTTTTTTGTTGTATTATGTATTTGAACATGTATTTTTTGCTTTTTTGTCCTTTTGGGGTTTTTTCCCCATCTTGCATTGCGTTCTTTTCTTTATGTATTCTGTACATTATTGTGTTTAAAGTGACATATAGGCCCGACGGGCCGGGTGTTGACCTTTTCGAGTTTTTCTTTTTGTCAATTTTACAATGTACTGTAAATACACATGTCACTATAAAAATAAATTACTTACTTACTTACTTACTTAAAATCTATAAATTGTATATATTTGATTCGAGGGGCCTCAGAAGGGATAATTTTGACGTTCTAATTTATAATTACATATATGTTATCAAATGTAAAGAAAATAGTCAATTTCAGGGGAGCTTTCATTAATTGTCATCGACATTGAGATGTAATTATCCTCATAAAATGCAGATGACAATATCTGATATTTTTCTGTTAACAGCACACAAACCTGTTTATATGAATTCAAACAACTGAAAACAAACCTGTTGTATTACCTCGTTCTGCAAGCTTCTTTTATGAATTACTACTCCCGCGCACAAGCGCAAATCAACCTCAAACGTTACCCGTTTATGAATATACATAGGTAAATAGCCGTTAATCGTTTTCAAATTATGGCTAGTTCCTCGTTAATATTAATCAAAAAATTGCAAAATTTTCTAGAAACTTTTTTTTTCATTTATCTAGTCATGCTGACAAAATTTGAGTCTGGTTTTCAACATCGCAAATATGCCGTTATAAACGGCATACATACCTTTAAAGCTCAGGTTGTTTCTTTTTGCACTTGCTCCAATAACTCTATCGTCATTGACAAAACAGAAAATTACTTACACCTTTTGTCGTCAGCAATAGTTAGATCATCGTTTATTCCCTCCAAAAATGCAACCTGAAGATCACAGACGAATTAAGTTGGCTTTAAGTCGATAAATATCGCGATTACCATAGAACTAATGCGAGAACGTGCTGGTTTCCACCGGTACTTACACAGCAGATTCAGTGGTAGATGCTTGGTCATAGCCACAAAGCTTCGAGTATAGCACTCTTGCCTATCCTGGTGTTAGAAGTTGACAATTCTTTGTTACAGGAATAATATGAAGGCGTTTAGCTATTCATGAATTCTCGTTTGGATAGAGTTTCATCAGCTATATATTTAAAATTCCTACTTTGATTCGGATATTGAAACATCGGCCTACGAATAACTAGGTAAGTTAAGTTTCGTGATTTAGAAAGTTATGTACATTATAGTAATTCTCAAAATCGCTGAAAAATATGATATATACTGGTCATTTCTATTATATGAATATGATTATTAATATTTTTCCTTTTTTAGATCTCTTTTGTACAGAAAATTATTAATTTTACGTTGTTGAAACTTTTACGAAACCACTATTTATATATACATGTATACACTGTATGAGAAAACCTTGTAACTCGGTAAAAAAAAATAGGTGGCTTGTTGCTAAATGTATGTATTATAAACAATAATTTTATACTCTTCTTCTGGATCTATTTAGCGGTCAAATTTATAATTATGCAAAACGATGAAAATACCAATGACATATTGACAATTTTAGAGTAAATATAATTTCAAATTATCGAAAATGAGAAAATAGTACTATATATACGGATACACGGTAGGATGTATTGAATTACAAAATGATTTGGAAGTTTATAATTATCTGGTTTAAAAAAAAAATTAATTCGCTATTCCTTCTTTTCATTATTAAGATGAAGTTTTCAAACAAAAAAAATCAAACAATTTTTCAGAGTTTAGACAATTGTTAAAAAAATTATAACCACCCTCACCGGAAAGATTATTTTCTTATGGTATAATAGAATAAACTTTAAGCAAATATTCTATCTGTCATATTACATTAACCAAAATCATAAAAAAGGCATGGATACGAGACATTTTAACACGTGCACAGTGGCAACGCACAATCATCCATACAAGCATTTAAAGTCTCGTTATATAATGGACAACTGTTGTCCGTCTTTAGAGCTCTCGTAAGTGACCTGGACATGATTTAAGCTTTTAATTTTATTTTTTTCCGTTTGATATTGGTATTTTTTAATGCTTTGTCAAAAGTCAAATATTGCGTTATAAGCAAGATACTGAGTTTGAAATTCCATTTTTTGTAAAATAAGATTAAGCCTTGTTAAGTAATTGTTTACATAAATGTGTTTTATTCGTATATGTTTCAATGAAATCTTGCTTTCTTCCGTTGATAATATATAAATAGTGCCTGTTTAGGAGGGTAACAGTTGAAATTGACACCCCGAGAAAACCATTGTCAACCGACGCGAAGTGGAGGTTGACGATGGTTTTCGATGGGGTGTCAATTTCAACTTTTACCCTCCCAATCTGGCACTATTTATTTTTTCGTACTGAATGTCTTAATTTTAAAGAAAACTTTACTGCTTTTCTATAGGAATGACTTGAATTCTACGAACCGTAGGTGCATAATTTACGCGCATGTAACAATTCGTTGTGTTACACTGTACCCGTTGCCAAATGTGTTGCTAACGCTGAGGGTAATAGAACGGATTATTATCTGCGTTAAAACTAATCAGATTTCAGTATTGAACATTAAAGTATAATAACATTATTTATGAACACATTGAATCAGTTTACCTTGTTTGCCACGAGTCATTCAATAAAAAATGCTATTTAATCCTTTACATTATTTGTAAGCCAATATAAAACCCGAGCTTTATTTATATTCAAATTTTGGCCAATTACTCAAAATGCGCAAATAAACCAACTCATACATAAAAATTAAAAAATAAAATTTTGATCTAAGTCTCTCTTAAAATCTTGAAATTGTCTAAGCAGTTCTCCTTTGTCAAAGCATTCTAATTTTTTTTTTTTACAGATATGAAGTGTTGCGCATTTGTTATCATATTGTGCCTGACATTACGACCTGTTAATACCAGACCTGATGGTTCTGGAAACCTTCGGTTGTCTTTGTTCCGGTCTCTTCAATATAGAGACGTCCACAGTCAACTTGGAGGCATTCCTAAGCAGAATGAACTAAAACCAAGTCAGCGTGAATTTCCAGACCTCAACAATATTCAAATAAAGGAGGAAAGACCATGTAATTGGGATAAGAGCTATGAGAAATTCATCAAGGATAGATATTCGCAATTCAGCAAATCGAAAATTCGAGGCATGTTGTACCGGTTTGGGAAATAATGAGAAAATTGAAGAAAGGTACACCGACGAACACCGACAGACATGATCACAAATTACTTTTATTGATGTATATTCATCGTTTGTATATCCATGTTGCTGTGTTATCCATGTTGCTGTGATATCCTTCATATCAGTCAAACTAAATCTATAAATTTTCATTTTTAAAGAATATAATATTATCAAGTAATTATGTATTAATTGAAAACTAGGGAAATAAATTGATTATCAAAGAAATCAGCCTGGAATTAAAGAACGTGTAATGTATTGGATGAATGGACTTCACATTTCATCATCTCAAAAAACATTTTTGAAAGGTGGTCTGTTGGTACTACAAAAGCCCATTTAGCCCATTTCCTTACCTAAGAAATCTCCAATGTCTTTCTCGGTAATAACACTAGGAATCGATTTTGTAACATATCGTCGGGGAGGTTTTGCATAATTATAAAAAAATAAAATGACGTAAAAATGTCAACGATTTAATATTTGATTGAGCAAAAAAAGGTGATGAAATACGGTCGAGCATGATCAAATATATCATTATGATAAAGCTTTTCGAGCTTTGTTGGATTTGATCACCCCGACCGCATTTGATCATCTCATAAAACACAAAGAATAGTACCTCATTCCTAAAATAAACGCGAATTCAAACGCATTTGAAGCAAGTTAACACAATTCTTCGATCAGGCGTATATTTTATCATAGTAAAGTCGCCAATTCCGGGTCACGTCAGACTGTTAATTTCGTTAATATTTTCCAAAGTTGTTCAATTTTTATTTTATACTATATGCATACATATTGAAAGTACAGTGTGTGAGCTATTAAACAGTCATTTATTTTTTCAAAATAAATTCCTGTGAACAATATTTACGGAGGTATTTCAACAAGGCCTGCATGGCTTCCCCATCATTTTCTCCATTTCCGGGTCATGTGACTTAAGGTCTCTGTAATGTCGGGGAATCGTTTTGGAGAACTATTTTTACTAATTTGCAGCACTGAAAAAATATTGCCTCAGAATACATATTTGAAACCACTGATACACAAGTAACAGGGACCCATTTCTAAATGTGAGTGAGGGCAGTGATTCAGAACGAAATAATAATTGTGTGACACTAAATATAATAAAAGTAAAGAAAAAAAAACACGAACAAGATAAATATAATGATAACAGAGCAGCATGTAACATTTCATTTAATTGAATTTTTTTACATGTTATCGTAAAACCACAAGAAAATATGTTTCAGGTAAACTGAACCGCAATTGGGGAAACTCCTTCAGTTTGATTGCTCAATATAAAAGATCACTTATTATAATGAACACGTAGAAGTTGAGAAAATGATTTGACAGAGGGTTAGCGTTGAATTTTTTAGTGATATATGTGTGCATTTATGTTTAAAATGAGGAAATTATAGGTCTCTTACGAAAATTTACAGAAACCGAGTCGAAACATGGATCGAAGCGTAAACCGTCTTCGGTTCTCACATTTACACGTTTTCCAGAATCAAAATATGAGGGCTTGCGAATAGCTGCAATAATCACAGGAGTCGGCGATTTTATCAATTTGTTGTAAATAAATGAGAAACAGGCAAAATCCTACCAGTGAGCTTCGCGAGCGTAGCGAGCGCTCGCTACGCTCGCGAAGCTCACTGGTAGGATTTTGCCTGTTTCTCATTTATTTACAACAAATTGATATAATCGCCGACTCCTGTGCAATAATGTAGCCCTCTCCCGATTTTTTTTTTTTTTTTGGGAGACGGCTACAACTCCATAGGATCTCCGTAATGGTGCAAGTGCGGGAGTGATTCACTCCCGCAACGATTTCGTCTCAAATCGTATATAAATGACAATAACATTTGCATTTCTTACCTGAACTCAAACATTGTAGATGTGTGTGGCATAAATTAATCCAAAAATATCAAGTATAGTCCATATATCGGCTATTTTTCGTGTATGTCAACAGCGCAAGTTGAATTTGTACGCCATGTTTACTGACCTTGACCGGTTTTATTTTGGGACAGCCAATGAGAATTCAGGAGCGGATCTTGAACTGAATATAGGAATTCCCCTATTTTAAACATAATTAACGCGGTAAATATGAATTTTTCATTGTATACCATTTCCTTAAATGATGTTTTAGTGATAGAACGAGGTAAGATCGCTTATTTACACTGAATTTCACTTTATCAAGCCCAATAAAACTCCAAGCGTAAATCCCACAAAATCACGCGAGAACTGTCATGGCTGCTGAAAAGGACGACTGGGAAACATGCTGATGTGTTTTATCTGGTTTTGATTTATATACGGTTAGTTTGTTCAACCTGAATTGAAAAATCGTTTTATCTAAAGGAAGTCAATTATAAAAACGATCTTTTCAGACCGAAGTCGGACGCATTAAAAAAATTATTTTGCACCATTACGGAGATGCCCTCTCCAGTAAACATCAGATAAAAAAAAATCGGAGAGGGCTACATTATTGCAGCTAGCTTGCGAAGAGAAGTGGATGTAGGCTATGCCTGTCCACTTCTCAAAAGAGAATAGTTTCTATGGTGTTCCGATGGGGCCATTTCGACCCTCGCACTTTCGCCTTTAGGGCGAAGATGCTAGAGTACGAAGATGCGAAAGCGCAAAGTTGCGAAGGCGAAGGGTCGAAAGTGCGAAGATGCGAAGCCGAAAGTGCGAAGGTGTGATTTAATTTACCAAAACAATGCCTCGGAACCTCCCCTTCCCCACAGCAAATGCAATTATCTCTCTGACCCTTCCCCTCGAAGAAATTATGGAACTGCGCAGGTTGTTGAAATTAAATTCTTAAACGTTCGTCCTCTGTCGCATATGTCATTTAATACAGCTAAAATTATCTTTAAACGATATAGAAGTCCACACACATAAAAAGGCGAAGGCGAAAGTGCGAAGGTGCGAAGGCGAGAGGGCGAAATTGCGAAGGCGAGGGAGCGATAGTAGTATCGCTCCTTCACACCTTCGCACTTTCGCCTTCGCATCTTCGCGCTTCGCCGTCGCATCTTCGCACTTTCGCACTTTCGCCTTCGCAACTTCGCATCTTCGCCCTAAAGGCGAAAGTGCGAAGGTCGAAGTGGCCCAATCGGAACACCATACGTTTCTTATTTTCGATCATAAGTTTAGAGACCCATTGATTTCATGGTAACATTGATCTTGAACTTTGATTATTCTGAATGTTATATGAACTTAAATGTAATAAATTGATGTATTTTCTGTCTTTAATATTTCATTTTTGTGTATGAAGCTTGATACGAGATTAAAAATTGTTAACATATAAAAAAAAAATTGAAATGAATAATCTATAAAAAAAAAAAAACCCACTAGCAACAACCATCTTGCATGTCTCCCCATAGATAGGATAAAGTTTCACAAACTTGGCAATCTACATCTCAGGAGTATATTGTTTTAATATCAAAGGACGCTCAATTTATTAGGACCAAACTAAATCCAATGGTTGAGATGTTTTAATTGAATAGCAAAGTCTTGTCAGTATTGTGAGTTAACCGTAACATTATCTTGGAAAAATGAAAAGAAAACTACATTGAAATCAATTAGACAATTTTACTGAAATGCTATGCCTCAGTAACGTGTTGGTATTCCAAAGATCTTTGGAAAGCTTTAAAGAGACCTAGACATGATTTGAGATCAACATTTTATTTCTGCAATGTTTATGTATAAAATGGGTTACTTGTGCATTTTGAATGCTTGACCAAAATTTAAATGTTAGAATAGAAGCGAAGTTACAAGCGAGGTATAGAGATTTCATTGTTATGTAAACAAAGCCTCATATTTGTTTACATATTATAAAAAGTAATCAAATGTCCACATGCGCGGATCCAGAAAATTTTTCCGGGGGGGGGGGGCGAATTGAAAGTAGGGGGGCTACACTATTCATCAGAAATGTTGACAAACAAAAAAAAAAGAAAAAAAATAACTAATTTCCCAAAATCATGAAATTCCTAATCCGTGGGGGGGGGGGGGGGGGGGGGGTGTCCGAGTCATATTTGCGATAATTTCACTATGTAAATTTAATTACTTCTCATATTCCCTGACCCCCCCCCCCCCTCTAGATCCGCACATGGTCCATTTCTATCACAAAGTAACTATTGGAAAACAAGGTAAATTGATTCAATATTTTGATGAATAATATTATCAACAAAAGAAAGAATGTTTTGATTGGAACTTGTACCAATACAACACAAATGTAATCAACACAGCACTCGAGCCTTGTTTATAATTAGAAAATAAGGAATTCTAAACTGCGTAACTTGCTTGTAACTTAATATATGCCATTGCAATTTTAATGAAGCATTACATATATCCATATTGATCTTCATAGAAATTAATTTTGGTAAAATAAAATTTACAAAATTGACCCGAAATCGTTTCTACGTCCCATTAAAACTGAAATTGATTTTTTTAAAAGTTGAAATGTTACAAGTTAAAACAGGGTACAGAGTAAATAGCAATATCTTTACCGAAGCGGCTTTTCGATCCGTATTTCAAATATAATCGATAATTACAATTTGTTGATAAATGTGTCATTCAAAGGCGAAATTATGACGATCAACGGATGTGGACAGACATACATAATGGCTGTGAAGTTACGTCGTAAGGCGTTGATACAACAGAACCTGGTGATTATTATATTTTTGGCTCTTGTTCATTGTTTTGTTGTATGGTTGATTGTGGAATATACACAATACGGCAACACCATTGCCTGGATAAAAGGTGTGTAAACTTTGTAGTTTTTTTTTTTAGATAATATAACGAGTACTTGTAACTTACGCATGGCCTTTGTGAATTCTTTTGGTTCATATGAAAATTCCAATTTCATGAAAATCAAATATTTTTATTGAAGATGACATAGAAGCATGGATATTTGTTATTTAATAGATGATTAATTCTTGCACTTAAATCGCATTCATATTTTTTTCCTTAGGAAATAGCATTCGAGGATCATCTAAAAAGATTGTTCTGGAGGTGAAAGTGGCCAATGAGGTCAATCTCTCGCACCAACGTGTCGGTATACCCCAATTGTACATGTATTTATAAAAAATGGTTAACTTGTAATAACGTAATCATGGTATCTTCAAATTCAAATTTCAAAATTGAAATACCCTGACGGCATTCAAAATGTTCAAACGCATACGATGACATGTTTAATTTGAAGGTGATATGGGACACTCCCATGTTCTGACGTATTTCCGATCAAAATAAACAATAAAATCAAGTATAATTTTATAAATGTTTTCTTTCCCGAAATAATTACCAAACAACGTAGCGCATTGGGTTTAAGCGTTAACCACGGATCTGTAGGTCGTGAGTTCGAATCCCACTGGAACTTTTGTTTTACAATTTTCCCGTTTCCACCAATTTTTAAAACATATCTATTGGTCAAATATTGTAAAATTTGAAAATTCTAAACCGATGAGAATATTTTGATTATAATGTACTTTTATCCACGTTAAAAGCGATGTATAAAAAGCTCCTAAATAACCAATTTAGGAGCTTTTTCTTACCCAAGTTAAAGGGGCATGGTCACGATTTTGGTCAAATTTTATTTTCCTGTTTTTATTGTACAAATTGCTTTAGGAATGCATTTCTTATGATCAAATGAAATTTGAGAATCAGTCGTAGAGTTATAACCAATATACAGGGCTCAAAGTTATTTGTCATGTAAACAAGGCTCGTGCCCTGTTTTTGTTTACATAGGTTCAATATACCTCTAAAAAATCTTGTTCAAGCTGATTTGTCTATCTTCGTTTTCATTTTAAGCATAAATAAACAGTTCCTAACGTTTAACACATTGATTTTAGGTCTAAAACTGGAATTTTTACTTCAACATTCAAAATGTAAACAAAAGCCTTGTTTACATAGCAAAGAATTGTAAGCTCTGTAACTCGCTTATAACTCAACAAATGACACTCAAAGTTTGGTTGCCTATTAAAAATGCCTTACTAAAGCATTGTAAACATTAAAATCGGAAAACTAATTTTTTACCAAAATCGTGACCATGCCCCTTTAAGCATTTTGAACATTAAAAGTGATGCAATTTTTTATATTATTCACATAGTTTCATACTATTGTTTAATAGTTAGTTTGAAATAGCCTGTACTGTGTAAACACAGGTAGGAATGTTTCAACAAACAATAAAACAAAGTAAAGTTGAATGGCACGAAAGATGGAAAGATAATACGACTGCATGACATGACTGCATGACATAAGATAATCTGAAACTGGTGTTTACATAGACTTTTTTTTAATAATAGATAAGGCCTAGATCTTCAGGGAATCGTTATAAAGATACATCAGTCGCCAATTCTTTGGAAACATTTTTAATGGATTGTCGTCAAAGAGCACTCATGCACGGGTATTTCAGGCCGTATAAAGGTATTTTCTCATTTAGAAATTAGTTTATTGATTTTGTAGAAAATTATATTAGAAGGTAATATAGAAGAAAGATTCGATTCTCATGATGCTAATTCCTGTCGATTGTCTATTTTGAAAATAATTGATTCAAATTTTCAAACAGTAGTCTCTCTCTCTCTCTCTCTCTCTCTCTCTCTCTCTCTCTCTCTCTCTCTCATGCAGAAATCTTTTTTTTTTATTCAAAATAAATTATTGCTGTAATTAAAAAAAAACTATTAAAACCCTCTATGACATTTTTAAAATCTAATTTTTAGAATAGCTTTGCAAACTTTGAACATTGATGTGAATTTACATGTATTGCAGGATACCTAACCATTGCTATTCCTGCCGTTAGGCGATTGAACGGCTCTTCTAGACTGGTAGAGGACACACTGAATTCGTTAGTTGCCAGTACCTTCAGAAAAGATGTGCAGAAAATTTTGATTGTTGTGTTCCTGCTAACGGACGACCCAGTATGGACTGAAAAAACAGGAAATCAGCTGTATGACAAATACAAGGAGCACATCGACAAGGGATTTGTGCAAATTGTTCGAGGTCATCGCAATGGTCTCTCCAAATTGTTTCCTTTCCCTGCTTCAGAGAATTCGGAGGAAAGGCAGAGACGAGCTGAAAATCTACAGTACCTTAACATTATGGCTTATGCCCAAAACCTCTCCTCCTATTTGCTTCTTTTAGATGAGGATGTCCGATGTCAAAACAACTACATCCAGAAGATTTTTGGGTTTATTCAAGCAAATACTAAACCTAATCGTGCTTGGTTTGTTTTGAACTTCAGTCACAGTAATTTGATGGGACAGCTAACAAAAACATCTGATTTGCTTAAAGCAATCAAGCTTTTAATAGTTTTGAGATATGATGTTACGTATGAGACTTTAATCGATTATATACGAACACTGAAGGGACAGCCAAAGAAATGTCAAATTGAACATCCACCATTTCGATATGCAAATATAAAAAGGAAAACATTTTTACCTAAAAATTTTACACATTCGTAAGTTGCTCCTCGGCATCGTGTAGTTAATTAAATGAAACTGAGTATATAGAGTGTTGATTTTGAATCAGACGAGTATCAATATATGATCTATATGCATGTAAAAGGGGATATGCCAAATCTAAAAATCTGGATTCAATAGATATGATGAATTATGATGGTTATTTATACATGTGTATAAAAAATCTAAAAATCTAAAAATCTGGATTCAATAGATATGATGAATTATGATGGTTATTTATACATGTGTATAAATGTAATCTGGATTAAAACTGGTTCTAATCGAAGGAAAAATTTAGATATTGGCTTGAGCATGAAAAATTAATATAAAGAAATACCCATGTTAATATCGATTTATTGTGCTATACTTGTATTTGATCTAGTCTTTGGCAGCTAGTGATGATCTTATACAAATAAAGAATATATATATATATATATATATATATATATATATATATATATATATATATATATATATATGTCAATAATATTTTTAATACACGGATCACCCGCCTGGTTAAACATGTGATGCATACTTCCCTACATTTTCAAAAATACACAATGTAAATAAAAATAAGTTGAGTCAATCAATTTTAAAAGTAATTAGAAAAGTTTCGGGGTTCTGTACATTTTATGCAATTATCAAAAACCTTCTTTTCTCTACTTCTGGCATTTCATAGACAGGTTATATACACGTATACTATTGTGAAATTCATGGCCCTCAACGTGGGACTTTGATGCAGGGGGTGGTTTTGATTTCTGTGTAATAAATACTAAATTGGAGTATAAGAAAACTTTACAACAAATAAAATTTCTTTGATTCTCTTCAAACCATTTGTTCACAAATTGTATATCTGGAATACTGTTTCGATCTGCCAATCGTACCATACATCATTTTATACAACCATCACGATGTTTAATAATTAATAAAATACACTTCTATGGACCTTTCTCAGGGCTGAATTATTCTCTGGTGACTATTAACGTTTATGGGCTACTGTCCAATAAATTTTAATGAACAACTTCATGCTCTAAATGGTTGTTGGCATGATATGAATGAGGATAACTAAATAAAATTCAATATTTGTAATTTTTTTTTATTAAAAATATAATCACTTAATAGAAAAGCTTGCATATATATCCTATACCATAATTAGGATTATGCAATCTCAAAGACACAAAAATATTGTTAAAATAAAAGATACTACTATTCCTTTCATAATAATCACTTCGGATGTATGCAGAGACGAGCCACTGTTTATATGAGGCGACGGTGATGGTTCTGAAAAATGTGGACACTCGTCTGTCCAGTCTTCGTCCTTGACCTCTTTTTCTAGCCAATCCATCAGTGGTTTATAGTACTCCAGAAGTGGACCAATATCGACGTCACGCTGACCAGTGAGTTTCTCCATTGCGTCTGGCCAAGGTACGGATGAACCTAGTTTTAGCGTATCACTGCAAAATAATTCATATTTAAATTGCGCCAGAAAGCAGTATGTGGACTTGGATAGAGAGAGAGAGAGAGAGAGAGAGAGAGAGAGAATGTTAAAAATAGGTTTTAATCTGAGTGAGAACTGGGGCAAGTTGAACATAGGTTTTAATGTGAGTGAGAACAATCTCCGAATATTCTGCTCACCCAAGTAATTTTCCAGCTTTCTTAGAATTATAAATATCACACGTATGCAGAGGACCCGTATGACCCGAGGCATTGCAGAGGGCTTTATGGAATTGGAACTGCATGACATGACTCATAAAATATCTACAAGGATAATCCAAAATATTTAAATCAACAATTTAAACTGAAAAAGATATCTTAAAAATATATGAAACTCACCTTAATGATTTGATAGAACAGTTAACAAATTTCTTCCATGATTCGTTTGAAAGCATCTTATTTCCGTGTTACTTTTTTGTCGCTTGAAAATCCTGTATCAAAGTAACTTAACTTACGAAATGTACTGATAATTAGCTGGAATGTGATATTTTGCCCCTGGATCAAAGTCGCCCTCTGTTCTTCGGACCGGCGGAGAGATTCCCTGATATTTACACCTACAAATCATCGTAACAAGACAACACTTAAGGTATATGATACAACGATACGCTAGGTACATGTACATATATCATGAGTTTGGTTACTTATTGATACCTTAGTTGCCACCATTTACTGTTTAAATCATCCGGATTAGTATCTCGATTAAATACACTCCACCTCCAATTGTCCATTATAAAGGCAAATGGCATAAAAACAACCTTCTCTAGTGCCATCTTCATCAAGAAATTCAAATCTGCTTCTGTAAAATAGAAAGACCTAGGGTATAAATCATAAATAAAGGAACTGTCATGTATTCATTATAATTTTTTCGCGCAGCAGTGAACCAGTTAAAGAAATATTCAATCAATACAACCATTCAAGATGCCTGAAATTGTAATTGAATTACATTGAACATATTGCAACCTTAGAGGGCTATCATTAAATGACAATACCTTCGCTGTTTTCATTACTACCCAGGAGCCCTATCTTGCTAAGATGGCCGGGTGTTTGAACGGACAACGAGATGGTGTCACCAATCGCCTCGTGGAATCCTAGATGTCAATGCACGACAAGAAAAATTGGAAAAAAAACAAAACCATCATTACACAATTAGTTTCTCATGGCGTGCATTATAGTAGGATTATAAATTATATCATTTGTTTACAAATTTGTATTGTGCAATTGAACTTCATATTGCCTAAATCATTAACAAAAGTAATTGTTTTGATTATGACGACTATAAATATCGATGAAATCGAAGATATCCACTATAGAGAACTAGAATGTAATGCTCAATAACTTGTTTATTATTTTCCTAGACATTTCCTTGATTAAGAACCCTGATACATGCCTGGGTTAGCACCGTCTCTGAAATGCACAGATTGATTCTCATAGTTCATGAAGTACTGAATGTGTCCCATCTCGTGGTGAATGACGATAAGGCTTTCGTGAGTCTTAACCGTACACATCTTTATCCTACAGGAAAAACACAGTATCCAATATAACACGTATTGTCTTAAATATATAATCAATGATGAGTTATATGTATTGAGCATTTATTAAAATCCCATCAGAAGGAATTTAATTATGTAGTTTAAAATTATGTGGATTTCAAATACAATTTACATATCATGGGGAAATTACAAAAATCAAGCCAGAATTGAATGGAAATGACAAAATATTTCGCACCTGAAGTCGTCACTGTCAAACATGTCATAAGCGGCGGCGTGACAGAGGGCATCTCTGTCGCTGGGCTTCCTAATCATGGAGTTTTTCCAGAACTTTCCCGTCATTTTTTCCATTCCAAGAGACATAAAGAAGCTCTCTGCTGTTTGAAACATTCTTTCTACAGTGTAATTCTGTTTGACTAGCGCTCCGGTAACGTCAATTATTTCCTTATTTTTAAAAGGCTGCAACAGTCGGTATATATTGTCCCACTTCTGGGCCCACATATTACCTAGAATTAAAAACAAGGCGATTCCTGTGTAGTTTATTTTTTTTAATTGATGTTAGCGACTGAAAGTGAAATTATTGTAGAAACATATGTTGGAAAGAGATAACGTTATAAGACATTTACCAAGCAAATGAGCTGGGATATGTCCAGTTGCTGGAAAGATGTCAGCACCAAATATACTCTTGAGTTTCATTTTCGCATAGGCGTGTATTTTTCGATACATCGGCATCATATCTTGAAGAATCTTTTCAACATCTGCTGGTAAGGTCTCGGAGTCAAATGAGCGTCTTTCCCACTGACCAAAGTCTTTATAACCAAGCTCTTTGATTGCTTTATTTGCAAGGTAGACAAATTCAGCATACAACGGCCTAATTTTGCGACCAACGGCGTCTCTGAAACCCTTCCATGCTTGGAGAAGTTCGTTTGAATTAGAGGAATCGGTCAAGATCTTTGTTAGTCCTGTAGTGATATTAGTAGAACAATTAACTGGGGCCATTTAAACATATCAATTATCAAATTATTAATTATCATACTACTGCAACGTACATCAGATGGTTGCAAATGTGTCCCGCAAAGGTACAATGTATGTATGCCACAGCAAATTTCAAACAGGTAAAGATATCATGTTACAGCGAAATACAAGATATTCCAGCAATTAATCACCTGGTTCAAGTTCCTGTACTTGTCCATTAACTGGTACCTTAGCAGTACTGTATATATTTATCATTTCTGACTGTAGTTCCTCCATCTAATAATAAAATATTGTACATATTTATTGAAGAAAAAACCCGGCACTGTTCAGTTCCTCTTCATACATACTGACTTATTATTCCAACGCACGTTCATTTTAAATACAATAACTATCTTCAAAAGCACAAGCAAATGGATCTCACCCTCTTCAAATCATTAACGTTTTTCAGTGCCCCGGTCCCTATATCCTTTATCTTTTCAAACAGCCGGCGGTGGCGCTCGTTCTTAATGTTTGGGATATCAATGTGTCTAACGTAGTCGTATGCTTCTTTCCTAAATTCTGACAATTTAAGCATGGCCTCTGTCTGAAAATTACACAATGCCGTTATTTATTAATATTTAAAAGTACTTTCTTATTTTCTAATTGCTTTTTGCTATTGCTGAAACATTAAATATTTTGTTGCCCATTTATTGTTCAAAATGTATGTGTTTACTTATTTAACCCCTAATGCCTTTTCAGATTTTTCTAAATCAATTTTTTTTAAATTAAAATGATCATATCTAATTTTACATTGGTACTGTCACGATCAGAATTTAGAATTTTTTTTCAACAAATTGAACAGACCTCACACATCAATTGTATAATAAGTTTTACCTTTTTGTTTTTGTTGTATTCAGTCATATTTGAATCATAATCAAACATTGTTTTCATCCAATCATGGAAAACACGCTTTGCACTGTCTTCATAATTTTTCAACCAGAAATCGAACAGTTGTCCATGGGTAAAACTATTGCAATTGGTTTCCCACCCTGGAATAATACCGAGTCGACATCATATACTCACAATTTAGTTAAATGATCAACTTCAACTTTCAAGCAACAGTAATCATTCTGTAACTAATAATAAACTTCCGCTTACCCTTTTCTTCGCCTTGGTTTTGTTCTTCTAACCATTGCTGTAAAGGCTTGAAGTAGTCCAATATTGCTGTTGCATCCATTTTAGACTGGCCTGTTAATTCCTTCATTACCTCTGGCCAGGGTTTAGAAGAACCAACTTTGAGCAAATTTCTGAAATACACAGATGTATGTTTAATGTTTGAAATATACAATTGTGAATACGAAATAGTGTTGAAAAATTAAAGTTTTATTTTTTTCAGTATTTTCTAGCACCCAATTTTAACAGCACTGATGCATTAAAACTTGTTGAATCTTGTTTTGTTATCTTGTTTTTTCTGCTCTTTGAATTAGTTAAAGTAAATTTCATTGTTCCGTGATCTCCATTTCTTCAAAAAGAGTACCATGTAACAATTTTCGTATTTGATACACGTTTTGATAATTGTGTGATGCAGTAAACCTTTTCTTATTTGCGGAAAACTTTTTTCTCGTATAATGGAATTATATCAATAAAATAGTTGCTTATAATGACAAAATATTAGATTTGTCTGTAAAGTCGTAAAATACAACTAGTGTTTTGCCTAATACACGTGATATAATCATCTGATGAATGAATAAATGCAATAAATATCATGAAATGTAGCATTGTTAATAATTTAATGCAGTATAAATTGATCTTAATTTTAAACAATGCATTAATGTACAAAACATTCAAATGAAATGCACTAACCTCAGTTTTTCTCCCGCGGCCTTTGACTGGTAGATGTCACATTGATGTAGAGGCCCCTTGTCCCCTGCTGCTTCACACAGAGCTTTATGGAACTGAAACTGTATCACGAAACTCACAAAGTACCTAATAAATGTAAATAAAAGTACTAATGTTGAAAATATAAAAGCACATTCTTGTATAAAAAAGAAGCGACACTTAAAAATTGCACCACAATGTATTGTTAATACTTGCATGTAAAAAACCCGGTGCATTTAAACAATTATAAACGAAGAAAGAATGAATATTTTATACAGACCTTATATATGGTGTGTTGGATGGAATGTGGTATTTAGCTCCTGGATCAAAATCATCTTCTGTTCTGGGCGTTGGGTAAGTTATCCCTTGGTATTTACACCTTATAAATGAAGATAGTAATAAATATACTTTTAAATCATAAAATCATGTATCATCTCAATAATTTTAAAGATATTTGTTCGTACCTGAGTTCCCACCACTTCTGGTTGTATTTTTCTTTGGATGTCTCTCCACTGAATACGCTCCACCTCCACTGGTCAATCAGATAACCAAACGGAAGGAATGCGATCTTTTCTAGTGCCATTTTCATTAGGAAATTCAAATCTGATTCTAAAGTCAGATGCAAAATATTGAAAGCAAACATGCTACCTTTACTGTATTTAAAAGAGGACCACACTAAGTTGGTTTATTTCTACTACATACTGCAGAGTTTTGGTAGGTAAGTTGTAAACTTAATTTTTTTCAGAGTAGCGAAAAATTCATTTTGAATCCAATTTTGTTTAAAAAACAATTTAAAGAAGGCAGCTTCTTATTAGACACTTAGCTTTGTCAAACATTCGTTTTAAAGGTTTTTAATACCAAATGGCTTTTATGTAATTCAATACGTGTAGCTCATTGGAATAAGCATCAGTTCAGGGATTCGTACATTAATACCGAGTTCGACAACGAACAGAATATTAACTCTCATACTTTTAAAGACCCTTTTTTTCTTTGCAGTTGAATGTTTTGGGGGTTTTTTCAGATTGTAACACGTGCAAGAATGAATATTGAACAATGTATTCCTGACATGAGTAACTTAATGCAAAGAAATCAAGTACCCTTTTAAGGCAGTCTTAATATAAAGGTGTATATAATATAATGAAAAACAACCAGACCTTTATCGTTCGTAAGATTTTTGAGAAACCCAATCTTATGTAAATGTTTTGGAGTCGATACAGATAGAGCCATGGTATCACCAATAGCTTCGTGGAACCCTAAAAGTATGATATGATAAAGAATCACTGACAAGAAGTAAAACAATGTAACAATACTACGGAAAGAAACAATACATAATATCATACTAAAGTTAGATTAATTGCTTTGCATCTATCATATTAAATTACTTAACATTTTTAATGGTTCTTTCTTCACTGTAAATTTTTTCGATGTTTTACATTTAAGTCTCTGTTTTCATAGATGATATTTAGGAGGTAATAATTCAAGAACATTTTATTATATCAGCATATCAGACCTGGATTAGCCCCCCTTCTAAAGGCAACAGGTAAGTCTTTGTATTGAAGATAATACTGAATGTGACCCATTTCATGGTGAATCGTAATCAAATCCTCCATAGTGACGTCAGTGCACATTTTTATTCTGCAGGAGCAAAGAAGATGTTTTTATTGCAGCTTTGATATACAAAACTCTATGGAAAATTAGTGTTCTTTTAGATAATTTACCTAAAATCCTTTTGGTTATAGAAATCCCATGCAGACGCATGACAAACAACGTCCCGGCCTTCCGGTTTGACTATCATAGACTTGTCCCAGAAGATCTGGGGCATAGGTTTTAAACCAAGTGACTTGAAAAATTCCTCTGCAGTCCTGAACATTTGCAGTGCAGTATAATTCTTTAAATTTAAAGCACAAACGTTTTAATGATATAGGAAAGTATTATTTATAATATATACAATACTTAAGTACATGAATGCTTTCACCATCAGAATCTTTCCGTCTTTCTTAGCTTTGTGAATGAGACTAGAATAATTATCTTATTAGTATTATAGACAGATAAATTTTTCGTTATTAAAAACCCACTTTTTCCTTTAGAACAGGAGTAATATCTATCTTGGCCTTGTTTTTATACGGTATCACCAAATCATATATATTATTCCATTGTTGTGCCCACATGTTTCCTAAAAAATCAAAATACTTATATGTACAAACAAAATTCCTTTTCTAAATAATCATTTTTTTGGATATCCAGCGTAGTATTACATTTATCTAAATAATAATAAATACCAAGTAAATGAGCGGGAATTTGCCCTGAGACAGGGAACAACTCTGTGCCGTATTGCTTTCTTAATTGCTTCCGAACGTATGTATGGAGCTCTTGATATAAAGGTTTTAACTGTTCTAGAAGTTGTTTGAGATCTTCTTGGAAAGTTGGAGTTTCGTACGCGGATCTCCAGTATGCGCCGGTATCGTTATAACCTGTATTAGATAATAAAATTATGGAATCTTAAAAAATATTCCTTTCCCACAACTTAAATATCCTTTAACTTAAAAAAAAATATTTGATTAAAAAATTGCATGTTGATGAAAAATTATAAGTTTAGTCTTCTTTTGTATGTTTTTGAGGATATTAGATGATATATTTGAGAATTTTGTTTGCACTCTTCATTCATACCCATGTTCAATTCCTTAACTCCTTCATTACTCAGTTTCACAAATTCAGCATATTTGTCTTTCATTTTCTTTCCGCTAGCATCTCTCCATCCTTTCCAAATTATTGATAACTCGGTATAATTTCTCGATGAAGACATGATTCTAGAGATATCTATTAAAAAAAGAATACAATTTATAGTTCATGCATGCACACTGTTTACATTTGAGAACTCTGTATATTCGTATTTTTCTAAGCACATTTACAAACCCGGCTCTAGCGATAAACAGGTATCATTCGATACGCAAACTTGTGCTTTTGCGTATATTCCTTCAATATCAGACTGCAGATCGTTCAGCTAAAATAAAAACAAAACGATCACCTAAATGTTCCAAAATAGGAAATATATTTTTATCTTACATGTTATATTTTAATATTACTCTAAAACACTTGCATTTCTAAACTAAGTCTTACCTTCCTCAACTTTGACTTATCGGAAAGGGCACTTGTACCAATATCTGACACTTTGTATAACTCACGCCCCATTAAAGTGGATTTTGGAATGTTTAGAACACGCAAAAGGTATGAGGCTTCTTTAGCTGACCTTTTCTTATATTTAGCAAGTTCCAACCGTGCTTCTACCTTTATGATAAATGAAAGATATCGTTGGATTTATCCTATATACTTGTTATGTTACTTAATTTAAAATTTAATGCATCTGCAAGTAAATTTTAATCGATCAGAATAGAATCTTATTAAGTAAATTTTAAATGCATATCTTATTAAATATATCGTTCGTTATTTCAGTGTGATTTTTTTATAACAAGAAATATACATATTAACCTCTCTTTTTGCATTTTCATCAGTAATATTTGTAGCGTATGCCCATTCCACTTCTCCCTCCTTGCTTCGCTCTGTTTGCGAAATCTCGTTATTCTGTTTCAGCCACTGTTTGGCAGTCTCCATATTCACTTTAGTCAAGAAGCTTGGACACTCCTCAATCCATCCACCTGATTCGTTTTGATTCTGGATTTTAAGCCATTCCAACAACGGGCTGAAGTACTCTATCAACGGCCCAACGTCCATTTTCCGTTGTCCTGTCAACTTCTCCATCGCATGTTGCCAAGGTTGCGAAGATCCTAGCTTAAGCATATCTCTGAATAAAAATTGCCTTACTATAACCACGTATTTATTATTGCTCATTAACATTGATGAGATAATGCTACAATTTCAAATGTCATGCTACTCTAAAACTATACTGCATACCCGAGTTTTTTGCCTGCCGCTGTTGATTGGTAGATGTCACATTGGTACAGCGGGCCTGTTTGACCTGCCTCCTCGCACAGAGCTTTGTGGAACTGGAACTGTACCACAAAACTCACAAAGTATCTATATAACATCAATAACATCGAACTAATTATGGTACATGTGTATGTTTAACAACGTATTGCAATACTAACATACTGTATCACAAAACTCACCTATTACCTAAATAATATCAATAACATCGATCTAATTATAATATATGTATATATTAAACATCGTTTTCGAATACAAACCACTCAATCTAAAACTATGCTAAACTGTTCACCAACGTATATCCGCGACAATTTCCTTAACAATTTACCAGAGAATACGGCGGAATCATTAGAATTCGCGGTGACTGAATTTCAAGAATATCATAAGCAAAAGTCACACATTACTTTACGACCACAGCAATAAATGCAACACAGTATTTATTCATCATACAAGTGAAACCTCGAAAGTACGTTAATGACTGTCATTAATAAGGTTAATATGAAACAACCTGATATATGGCGTGTTAGAAGGAATGTGATATTTTGCACCGGGATCAAAGTCCTCCTCTGTTCTTGTAACTGCTGGAGAAATTCCTTGGTATTTGCATCTACAAACGAAGAAATGTTATATATATTTGCACGCACATGATTAAAAAAATAAATACTGAATTAAGAGTACTCATCGAATGTTTCACTGAGCCAATCTACGCATGAATCGAATAACATAATATCTAAGAAAGATACATTTACATATTAATATTGATTAATGTTCAAATTATACTGAAAATTAATCAAATAAGGATTTTACAAAAAAACAAACAAACAAAAAACCCAAAACAAACTTAATCCAATTTTTTTATTAGAATAGTACACACTTCCTAACATAATGTTTTATTTTTTGCAATATATATTTCACCGCAAAAAAGCATACAAGGTATATTTTATAGTATACTGAAGGTGCAAAAAGAGTATTAGATATTTGTATCATTAGTAAAGACATTTAGTAAGGTGTTGTTAAATTGCAGTTAATATTTTCGTGCACGTACCTTAACGCCCACCATTTCTCGTTATAATTATCTGGTGATGTTTCTCCACTAAACACACTCCATCTCCACTGGTCAATGAGATAACCAAATGGAAGGAATGCTATCTTCTCCAGCGCCATCTTCATTAAGTAATTCAGGTCTGTCTCTGATAAAATAGTGTGTAAAATGCGTATTATATTGTTATAGTTTCACATTCAGACAAAAGTGTATGACAATTGAAATAAACACAGATGATTTGACTCTTTATTTAGTGAATTTAATCAATAGAACTGTGCGCAAAACAAACTGCAATACAAAATACAATAAGTATGTCAAATGATGTTTAAGTTATATATCTCCAAATGCTTTTTTAACACGAGGTTCCTGTAAAGTGAACAATTCCCTTTGTAATTGGTCTAGAAATAATCCAGTATGTTCTCAGCTATGTTAAGGAAGGTATCAGAATTCTAGCACGTGAGATTTAGGAAAATTTGCATATGCCCCGCCCCTTATTCATGAGATTTTACGAGATATTGTATTTCGGTAATTAACAAACATCTACCAAAATAAATATGATTAATTATTGGGATTGATTGTATCAAGAAAGATGTACTGAAATAAAAATTTCAACTATTCTTTATATCTTGCGAAATTATGAAATTCCTAAGTCGTCTGATGACGTGTCGCGGTTGACTACGTCACATCGGCGCTTGCAGCTGTGATCAGAATAAACATGTGGACTTCAGTGATATATCTGAGAATTTAACTCATTTACAACCAGCCTAGACGGAAATCGGTAGAGGATTCAACTAAACAAGGTAGGATTTATCTGTACTTTCCCTAGATATTGTTTTATATTGTCTAATACTGTAGGATGAAACAGAAACGAAGGGAAATTCCTCGGCTTCGATTTTGTTTACTTGTTTACATTTGTTTTTCATGTAATATTGTGTTTATACATCAGTTTGGTGACTCAATCAGGCAATAGAAATGTTCCGCGATTCGCTAATTGTAGCTTTTTACTGGTCTCTTATATCGCAATAACATTAGCTCGCATTTCCTCCGTGTTCAAAGAAAATGTAAACAATGGAAAGTCCAAACACTGTATTAGCACTACAAATATTACTGTGAGAATCTGGATTAAATATAGACAAGATTGTATTGTTGTTTATGTAAATCGAAATGTGTTATTTCATTTAGCCTTTTTTATCAGAAAGATTACATTTTTGAATAATCAAAATTACAGTGTTGAACTGATTTTCCACACAATATTTAAAACAATAAACATTTGATTATGCCTGTTAGAATATTAATGAAATTAAAACTGCCATTAGTATGCACAATGATAAAATAATTTTCCATTTTCATATTATCTTCAGCACAATAGTTTACTAATTATAACACATTATTCAATTTCAGGGTTATTAAAGCAGTAAATGGTCCACTGGAGACACTTTGTTGGGGTGTTGATAAAAAAGTAGGTACTCTATAAATATTTCTTTTACCCACTAACTTCATGTATATTTGGTCTGGTTTTTTTTTAATCATATTACTATATTGTAACCTATCATAATATCTTTCATTGATATTTATTGAAATTAAATTTGAAATTTGATAGATATTCATAATTTCAGGCATTGGTTTTCTTATCAACTGGACTGCCTCCTTACAATGTACATCAAAAAGACAAGAGGAGAAGTACATGTAGTGTGAAAGAATATGGTCATTTGACATAGATTCCACATCATGACTGAATAATACTGAAAATCAGAAAACATTAGTTTTGTTGAACAGTTTGTTACAGATCGAAAAGCAATCTCTATATAGTACATTGTATTTGTCAAGTTGATTATTATAATAAATTCTAGATAAAGATTGATTTATGTTGCTTTCTTTAATTTTTACAAAAAATATTAACTATAATTACAAGTAACCCTGGTCATATATTATAGGTATTTCTTATTTATTTAGCAGCAGAGTAACATAAACCATTATAAAACATAAATGTGTAAATTACAAACTTACACTTAAACCTCCACCACCCCCCCCCCCCCCCCCATCACCCTTACATCAATAGTTATTGGTAAGGGCAACAGATGAATTAATTTTTCCAAATTCAACAATTTGGTAATGATGACTGGTGTGAACAAGACAAAATTCTAACATTATTTAAATGAAATTCACAGCGTGTAATTATTTTATGAACGAAAATTAAAATCATGATCTTAGTCAGTGTTGCGTTTGAATTTCACGCAAATGACGCCGAAAGTGAAATGGGTCAGATAAAATGCAGTAGTGCAAGGGCATACACTTTATCAAATATATTGAAATTTTACATGTGTTACCATTATATCCCAGTTATATCAAAAAGTGCTGGGAGCTACATGAAATCGCTACGCATATCATATAAATAAGCATTAATTGTGGGAACTCCCTGCAAATTTCTGTTCATCCACTGTTTATATTGAATTTAATAATTGTTCTTACTTGAATATTTCAAGCTCCCAGCACTTTTCGAAATTTTAGATGTTCATTTTACAAGTTAGAAACAGAAATAATTATGTTTGTTAATGTTAAGCCCTTGCACTATGCATTTTTTCGTATTATTCCTGGTTCATCTATTTTTAGCATTATCACGTGACAGGGTATTCCCAAGAGACTCAAAAATTGCTCATGCGATAGCGAATTATCTAATATGTATATTGATAAAAAATTACTTTGTGTAACAATTTTTTGGAATATAAATATCAAGATTATTCAAAGGCTTATATTTTATGTGATAAATACCGCTATTATTTTATGGACGCCCTTAACATAGCTGAGTTTCAATATTTGTCATTTTTTTATTAAAAATATAATGATACTAATAATAATTACTACTAATAATACTATTTATTATTTGTAGTATAGATATATTGCATCAGTATTATTTTAAAAATAATTATACCTTTGTCATTTTCAATATTAGATAACAGTCCTATTTTATGTAAATGTTGAGGGGTTGATGCTGACAATGCCATTGTATCCCCAATAGCCTCGTGGAACCCTGATAAAAAAACGTCAAGTTTAGACAGATTATTTTCTTGTAACTTTAATTTTATTATAGAAAACAACAAATAGGTTTGAATGTTGACAAATATTATTCAAAACTTCTTTAAGGAATATTGAAAACTTCTTTAAATAAACCTGGATTGGCACCGCTCCTGTAGATCACAGGTTGATCTTTATATTGTAGGTAGTACTGAATGTGACCCATTTCATGGTGAACTGTAATCAGGTCTTCCATTGTGACGTCAG
The DNA here is from genome assembly GCA_020458035.1 of Magallana ariakensis. Lineage (NCBI taxonomy): Eukaryota > Metazoa > Mollusca > Bivalvia > Ostreida > Ostreidae > Magallana > Magallana ariakensis. The sequence continues at coordinate 37,096,958 of CM035818.1, read as the reverse complement.
TGCACATCTTGATTCTGAACGATTAAACAATATGAAAATGACAACATATACATATACGTCTGTGCTTTTAATCCTCATTATGAAAATATACCATGGAGTTACGCAAAATATTTTAATTTTATACCTAAAATCTTTTTTGTTGTAGAAATCCCAGGCAGATGCATGACACACGACTTCCCGTCCGGGTGGTTTGACTATCATTGACTTGTCCCAGAAAGGTTGAGGCATTTCCTTTAATCCAAGAGACTTAAAGAACTCCTCGGCCGTTCGAAACATGCGGAGAGCGGTGTAATTCTGTAACGAATATCAATCTAAATTGCCATGTACAATAACGTTACGTTGAGAATTAAGTCGGGTACCAAACAATCGAATAGTTTTACTTACGTTGGATTTCAATGCAGGTGTAATATCAACGTTTGTTTTGTTTTTGAATGGAATCAGAAGGTCATATAAGTTTTGCCACTCTTGAGCCCACATATTTCCTATAATATAATGTTATTTGACATAACCATTTTCATATATTTAAGATATTACAAATAAGACTGGAAAAATTGCAATAAAAATAATGTTGTTTGATAATGTTCATGACATTTCATGACAAACAGTAAATATATATGTACCTAATAGGTGAGCCGGAATATGTCCAGAGTTTGGAAAGTTTTCATCTCCATACAAATTTCGAAGCTTCTTCCGCACGTATGTGTGAAGTTCCTGATAAAGCGGTTTAAGTTTTTCCAGAAGTTGTTCAAGATCCTCCCTGAAAGTTTCACTTTCATAGGCAACTCTCCAATAATCCCCTGTATCTTTATACCCTATATACACAAAACCAAAATGTCACTCAAATAAGAAATGTTTCAGAAAATTTATTTTCCTATCCTAAGGTATGCTATTATTATTGATTTAACAACAGGGATTTATAAAATACGAGTATGCATCCAATTTTTTTAAAACTGAATTTGAAATGATTTCGGATAAATGCGATTTTGCCCAGTACAAGACAACATGCATAAGCTAGTTTTTCATTCAAATGCTTACTTTTACTGCCAACGTTTTAAAAACAACGTTTTCCTAACTACACCAAAATGTGGAACTGTAAAAAAAAACATCGCTGCAAAGCGATTTTTAATATATCAAGTCTTTAATAAAAAATCACATGTACCTAAATCAAGCTCCTTAATTCCTTGGTTACTCAGTTCAACAAACTCGGCGTACTTTTCTTTCATCTTCTTGCCACTAACGTCTCTCCATCCTTTCCAGATTGTTTGAAGCTCCGTGAAGTTCCTCGAAGTCGACATTATTCTGTACAAGTCTAACATATTCTTCTTTGTGTAGATGTTTTTTTAAACAACAATACAACAAAAATCTCCAATCTTACGTTTATACATAAAACTTAATAAATATGGCATTATAAAATACATACCAGGTTCTAAAGAAAGACATGTAGAGTTTCCCTCGGGACAAAATTTTGCTTTACCATATATGCCCTCTATTTCAGATTGAAGTGTGTTTAACTGTAAACCATGATATGAATTGTTTAAAAAATGAGTTAACTTAAAAAAATGTATACGTGTAGTGATTGCATAAAATTCATATAATTGATTTGACTCACTTTTTGGAGCATTGTTTGATTCTTGAGTGCGCTTGTGCCAATGCTAGAAATTCCAAACAAGCGTCGGCCACTCTCAGTGATCCTTGAAATATTATATTGGTGTAAAATTTCCGATGCATTTCGAGCTGCCTCTTTCTCAAATTTAGCCAACTCCAATCTTGCCGTGACCAGTTTTTTCTCATTTTCGTCTGTAATGTTGGTTGCATACGTCCATTCTACCTCTGATTCTTCATAATATTTGGTCTGGGCTAAATTGTTATACTCAGACAACCACACTTTTGCATGTTGGTCGCCATCTGATAAATATTCTGGACATTCGGTTTCCCAAGTAGCCAGATCGTTTCCATTTTGGATTTTTAACCAATCAATGAGAGGTTTGAAATATTCCAAAATGGCACTGGCGCTCATTTTTCTCTGACCTGTTAACCGTTCCATTGCATCCTGCCATGGTATGGACGAGCCAAGTTTTAGTATATCTCTGAATTAAAGAAGGTTTTGATCAAGAATATTAATCTTACTCCTATTGTTGACAAATACGTTGTTAAATTATTTGGATAATAAATGTTTTAAAAGATTTTAATGAACACATCACTAGTATATATGACTAATGAAACACTTATTCCAACAATCAATTTTTGAAATATATATTTGATTGGTTATACTATAGCACCGTAATTGCTGTAAAATTACAATGTAATCTAAGCTGGGACATAGGTTTTGTCATATAGCAAGTCATATACACAATGTTTCTCAATATTAACCTTAGAAGTATTTGTGTTTGCTTGTTTTGAAGTTCTTGGTAACTGTTTGTGTATGTGTGAATTAAATACATTTCTTTATTATGGACTAATGAAGCTATGCAATTTATTTTTCATACCCAAGTTTCTGTCCCGCGGCTGTTGAATTATAGATGTCACACTGATGTAGGGGTCCACGTTCTCCTGCTGCCTCACAGAGAGCTTTGTGGAATTGAAACTGTATCACGTAACTCACAAAGTACCTGTTCAAAATCTTACATTTTAGCACATGTAAGATTTTTTGCAATTATGAAGCAAAAAAGCAATTGGTTTAGACAGTGATTTTATTTGGGTTGGCTAATATAACTAATTAAGACATTAACATGCATACATTGAAAGAAAATAATGACCTGATATAAGGCGTATTAGATGGAATGTGATATTTTGCTCCGGGATCAAAATCTTCCTCGGTTCTATCTACTGGCGGTGATATGCCTTGATATTTACATCTCAAGAAAAAAAATCATATTAGATCTTACAAAGCATGGAAAATAACGATCATCATGTAAGTTCTTGTGTAGATTGTAAATAAAATCATTAATCAGACAAAATGTGTTAATCATCCTGTTACAACCTAATAAAAAAGCCACAAAAAACTGTTTTTAAAAAAATCACGTCTGCAGGAAACTTGCTGCATATATTTGCAGGAAGGCATTTTTGGTTAGGTTGAGTCAAGAATTCAAAACATATATAAAATGTTGTGGAAATTGTTGCACAAATTCTTTAAATCCATATTGTTTCACATAAATATTTTTTTTTATAAATAAATACCTGAGTTCCCACCACTTCTGGTTATATCTGTCTTTTGGTGTTTCCCCACTAAACACGCTCCATCTCCACTGATCAATCAGATAACCAAATGGCAGGAAGGCAATCTTCTCCAGCGCCATTTTCATCAAGAAATTTATGTCAGTTTCTGTAAAAAACAAAATGATAAAAAGTGGAGAAAGCGTTAATGATTTAAGATCTACAGTTATATCACTGACACGAGTCATTAAATAGTAGAGACCATTTCAAAGTATATTTCAATTTCATTTTTAATATAAATCGATCATACTAGAATACACTAAAATATATATATTTTGTTACCCTACCAGTTCAACTTTGTTTTACGACATGTAAACATATCAAAATATTAATATGCCAAAGGGCTGCATTTAAAAACTTACCATTATCATTTTGGACCTTATCCAGTAGACCAATCTTATGAAGATGTTTTGGTGTTGACACTGAGAGCGCCATTGTGTCACCAATAGCTTCATGGAAACCTACAGTACAAAAATAAGCAGCTTATATGACAGAGAATGTATTGTAAGTGACCAAGTAAATTATTCTTTGATTGGCCTGTTTGGTACGTCCAATAATGGCTGCTGGTAGGAGTTGTAACTATTGAATTCGCTTATCAGCATCATTCTTTGTCCTGTCTAATCAAGCTAAATACAGATTTTACATAAAATAAAATCCTGTAGTATAAGTAGTTTGTTCTATATAATGATTTTCTGGACCTAACAATGTTTTGTTATTCGAAATTCTTACAATGATATCAAGATTGAAATTTGCTTGTAATCATTTTAGAGCATTTCAAGTCACTGATATTATCAAATTTGCTTTGATTCGACAAGACGTGAAATCAATTGAAAGACGAATAACATTACTCTGATCAATTTATTTATGCATGTCCACATGATTTCGTTCATATCGCAACTTAAATTAACAAATCTTGATATTCTATATATGTATATCAAATTAGTATTCAATATGTCATCATTGCAATTCGATGAACAAGTTACAAACATTAATCTCATTATAGTATTCTATAAAGTTCAACTAATATGAATTGTTTTTTTCTTAATACCTGGGTTGGCCCCCTCCCTGAATTCCACAGACTGGTTTTGATATTGTAGATAATACTGAATATGACCCATTTCATGATGAATGGTGATCAGGTTTTCCATCGTGATGTCCGTGCACATTTTGATTCTAACAACAAACGCAAAATTTAGACAGGTTTGAGTTTAATACTTTATCTGCTGTTTTTTCTTTATTGGATAGCATAACTATTTCTTAATTTGAAATAACTTGACTATAATAATTATATATGGTTTGGTTATAATCAACATGAAGTATTAAAAAAATATTTTAAAATTATCATCAATTCAATAGTTTAATTCAATAATTCATCAAATGTTAAAAAGGAAAATGAGCCTCTAAAATCCTCTTTTATTATTCTCTTAATTAACAGGGTAGTAATTTTATAAGTATTCAGTATTAAATTTTATGGCAACACAGTATTTGATGAACTACTCAGATAGTTTGAAGACATTCACCAGGAATATTAATACTAAACCAGTTTTGTCCAGGTTAACAATGAGGGTCTAGATCAAGAAAGTGGAAAAAGTTTTAAAAGATGCAATATAATATATTATAATAACCTAAAATCTTTTCGATTATAAAAGTCCCAGGCAGATGCGTGACACACAACCTCCCGTCCGGGTGGTTTGACTATCATAGACTTGTCCCAGAAAGGTTGAGGCATTTCCTTTAATCCAAGAGACTTAAAGAACTCCTCGGCCGTTCGAAACATGCGGAGGGCGGTGTAATTCTGTAACAAATATTTATCCGAAATTGCATGTCAAAAAGACCCCTCAGAGACACAAAACATTTTGGATGCATTATAGTTCTGAATCGGCGTACGTGTGGTCAAAAACAAATCGACATATAATAGTAGATGATATTGCAATTAAATTCCATTAAATTAAGACTTAAACTTACGACATATATCTTGACGTATTGTATGCATTATTACTTCAATATGTACCTTTTTGAGACATTACCTGTGCTATCATTGTGGGTGTGACGTCAACATTTGTTTTATCCTTGAATGGAATCACAATGTCGTAGATGTTGTCCCAATGTTGAGCCCACATATTGCCTTGAAAAAAAAATTCGAATTTAAGATCTGCTAACAAAAAGGTGACAGTGCATTTACGAGAATAATAGTAAACACAGAGCTGAGATTGAATAAGCAAACGTGTTTGTTATTTTGAAAAAGAGGGTAAACTTGGTTTTGCTTACCTAGGAGATGGGCTGGGATGTGACCAGATCTAGGGAACTTATCCGCGCCATACAGAGATCGAAGCTGATTTCTGACGTAAGTATGGAGTTGAGCATACAGTGGTTTCAACTCGGTCAAAAGGTTTTCCAGGTCTTCTTGGAATGTGGCACTCTCGTACGCCGATCGCCAATAATCGCCAGTGTCTTTAAACCCTGAAGTATGTAACAAGGATGTTACCAAAACAATACAATGATGCAATATTGAATTTATTTCATCCAATAAATGTTGTATCTTTTTATCTAAAAATATTGTCACACTTTGGATTCGCTAAAATAGCACAATAAGAGGCATTGCATGAGGTAAAGATTTTCCTTATTATAGTTTGGTCTATAACTCTTAGGTAACACTTTAGTAAATAGAAATGCTGTACATGTTTCTCAATCTTAAAAAAACCGTAATTCTTTTCTAAGATTAATTGTTATAAAAGTTAAACGAATAAATCACGTTTATACATGTATAATTTAAAGATAACGCAAGCCATTTTGATTATAATTTTGTTAATTATGGACATACAAAAAAATCACCTTTATACTACTTGAACAAACATAATTATATCAAACGTTAACCACCATATCTCGTTTGATATATATAAGATAAGTACCTTGGTTGAGATCTTGAATGGCCTGGTTACTGAGATCAACAAACTTAGCATATTTGTCCTTCATTCGTCTTCCACTGTTTTCTCTCCATCCTTTCCAAACCATTTCTAATTCACTATAGTTCCTTGAAGTTGCCATAATTTTGTACACATCTGTATAAGGTGAATCACACAAATCATAAAATACATGACTGTACATGTATATTATTTCTACTTGTGGGGTGGCATACAAAGTTTCACACTTACCTGTTTGTGGCATTATTTGTTGGTCACTTTTTGTGGTATTTTTCAATGAGCAGTCATTTATTTGTTAATCATCTTTGTTGTGATTAAATTAAATATAAATAATATTGTCACGTTAATAATATCGTGTCTTTGGTCTATGAAAAAAATGACAATAACAAACCGTCAATCATCTCAAAAATCCATAAAACGAAATACAAATTCGAAGTAGAGCAACACGGACCTCCAAAAAGATAGAGGTAGGATCAGGTGCCATAGAGGAGTGAGCATCCTCTGCCGACCGGTCACACCCGCCGTGCGCCCAATGTCATTTTGGTAAAAATGTCATTATCGGGGTAAATGTATCTATAAAATCTATAAAATTAAGTCTGCTGAGTGGCCTCCCAGTATTATATAAATAAAGCCTGTTTGGGACCCAAACAGGCACTATCTATTTTTTTTAATACTGAATGTCTTAATTTAATAGAAAATTTTGCTGCTTTTATATAAAAATTACGTGATTTCTACGTAGAACCGTACGCGCATAATTTACGCGCATGTAACAATTCATTGTGTTACACGTTGCCAAGTGTTTTGCTAACGCTGAGGGTAATAGAACGGATAATCAACTGCCTCTAAACCGATCATATTTCAGTATTTAACATGAAAGAATAATAATATTTGAATGTCATTTTAAGAAACCAATGGCCAAAATGAAGTGATTTTTGTGCAAAAAAACCCCTAACTTTTGAGATAAAGTCAGTGGATCGAAGAAGTTTTAAATCAATACAAAGCGGTTAACTATCCTAGAAACCATAACCGATTAGATATAATTGCGAATCGACAGTATATTTTTTTCAAAAGCTATCCGAACACAACAGGAAGTATATTAAGAAAAAGTTGTTGTAATTGCTTTGAAGTCCTTCCGTTTATGGAGAAACTCGAGAGAGATTTTCAACACACAGTTATCCCCGCATGATATATACTAAATATTAATTGATGTTTTTCAATTACAATCAATCGAAATCTTATACAGGTATACTGAACAAATGGATATATTCAAATCTATTACTTTGTCAATAAATTCAGGCCATTACGTATAGATTTTCTCACCTGGTTCTAGAGGCAGACATTTTCCGTGTCCAACGCAGACCTTGGCTTTACCATACAGTCCCTCTATTTCTGATTGTAGTGAATTCAACTGTAGGAAAATAAAATTTTATTGGATTATTTAAGAATATTTAAAATTTCATCCGTATAATCCCTCAGCACAATCCACACCTGATGTACATTATTTAAGGAAAACACAGCACTTTTAATTGTTTTAATTGTTTTCGCGCTTATATGTATATGAAGTATAAAAGTTAAATAAGTTAAATAACATCGAGTTTTGCTATCATTTTTGTTTACGATGATTGAAGTGTTAATGTTAAACTCTGTATGAAATATAATTTGAACAAAGAATTTGTTTATGTTTTTGTTTTAATTTTTTTTTTACAAAATTGATAAAATCTAGGTGAAAGTGTATCTAATGTCCTATTTACGAATCATGTATATTTATGGTATCAAATATAACAAAGACAAAAGAGCCGATACAGTGGTACACCTCCATATTTGACATGGTATTGCTGATTTTATTTACTTTATCCATTTCGAAACACCATCACTTCTTTGTTTACAAGTATAGTAACAAAAGGGGAGAAAATACGCATAAGTCATTATTTTGTCAATCTAGTTTTTTTTAATACAAATGTTGTATTTTTATAAAAAAAAAATCGGAAGAAAATCATTGGTCAACTTAAGACATTTGATAAAAAGCTTTGTTACTCCAATATGTGCTTAAACCACGCCAGCCTACGGGACACCATATTATAGCATGTGACATCAGGTAACAATATAAAATATGTGTACTGCACAGAAAATTTGTCAACAGGTCCAACCATTCAGTGTTGCGTTTTATCTTCCCAATATAATATAATTATTCAATCAAAGCGGAATTCATACATATAGATTTAAATTCGTCTTGACACAGGATCTCCGTTTACAAATAAAGAGTATTTAATATATATTGACAAGTGTTTAAATTCTTAAATATGGTCAAAGAATGGGGAAAAGTGGAAATTTTACATATACATGTATATATATTGTTTTTACTAAAAATGTAACTTTATTTTTTTGTAAATTATAAGTATGGTCTTAGTTTTTCTAAACCTCCGACCATGTCCTGGATTTTTATTTTCATATTACTAGTATTTCCGAAAAAAGAATACAAATGTTGTACCTGTTTAAGTTTGGTTTCGTTCTTTAGGGCATCGGTTCCTATTGTAGAAATCTTCTTCAATTCCCTTCTCTCCGTCGGACTTAAACTAGTATCTAACTCCCTGAGAAGTTGTGACGCATTCTGGGCAGCTACTTTATTAAACTTAGCATATACCAATCTGGCGTCAACCTACAATTTAAAAATCCTCATTAATCACCAATTTTTGTACGTTATATAGAAACATTTCTTAGATTATTTTGTTCTTCTTTTGTTGTTGTTGTTGTATTTGATCAAGTATTATAACACCTGTCATAAAACCATTGTTGAAATGATATTAACATATTTACAAGTTTCTTGGAGTTCTCGTCTGTAATGTTAGTAGCATAGCTCCACTCTACTTCACTGATCGTGTACAACGATCGTTCTGCCATAGTATTGTATTCCTTCAGCCACTGTTTGGCAACCTCTGCATTTATCTTCCGTCCATTGCCTGGACAGGCACCTGTCCATCCGATTTCCTCTCCCTCATTTTGTTTCTTTAACCAGTCCGTTAGAGGCTGGAAATACTCCAGCACAGCCTTTGCGCTCATTTCCCTCTGTCCTGTTATTTTTTCCATTGCTTCTTGCCAAGATACCGAGGAGCCCAACTTCAACATCTCACTGAAAATTCAAGAGAAATAATCAACAAATCAGTTTCTTTGCATTGTTAGAATATTGTGATAAACATCCAACTGTTAGAGTTTCAACGCTTTCTACTATTTTGCACAGCAGTTCTTAACCTTAAATTTATGTAAATAAGCTTAGCATTAAAAAAATCAAGCTCTTTTTTAAATTCTGAATGAAATAGACTGGCATCAAATAGTGTACCTGAGTTTCTTGCCCGCTTCCTTGGATCTGTAGATGTCACACCTGTGGAGTGGAACGTCCGTCCGGCCCGCCTCTTTACACAAAGCTTGGTGAAATTGGAATTGAATGACGTAACTCACAAAGTATCTGAAATATAAAATCTACAATTAAGATACCTTAGTAAGGTAATATAAAATATTTGTCTAATATAGGTCTAATTTTCTACCTTATATATGGAACATTTGCTGGGACATGATATTTGGCACCGGGATCAAAATCGTCTGAAGTTCTCTCCACTGGCGGAGCTATTCCTTGGTGCTTGCATCTAGAAACAGAAATATTCTAGTGTATGTGTTAAAGAGTTGGGTTTTTTTGGTGATGACGCCCCTTTAGACTGTTGTATCAAAGGCAGTAGATGCAGATTGAAGGGTGATTTTTATTGATAACGGGTGTAATGCGCCGTTTGGTTGAATCGATTGTAAACTTAGGTTTTGAGTGACCGATCGGGAGACGGAGAGGATCGCAAAATAATTTTAACGATGAGTTTCAAGCGAAAATTTCCACCTGATGTAACAGTTTTTAATAAGTCAAAGATGGTGGCGAAGGGTACCTTGTGTATTATTAGATATAGGGTATATTTTAATTATGAGTAAAATATAAAACGTCAGGTGCCTGTGATGTAATATATAGTCGTCTACGTAATGTGTCTTTATTAAGATATGATTCTTCAAGCGTTATGGGTATTTCAAGGTCCTTTCCACGCTAGAGAATACTAAATAATCACGCTTTTCTGCAACACTCTCTTTAGATTAAGATATTTTTTTTTAAAAACTGTACATATATTTTAATCTCTCAATAAAGCCGAATCATACTTGAGCCAATGAACATTATCCTTTATTAATGACATTGATAAATAGCTTTTTTGTATAGTTTAAAAAAGATGATCAAATTTAGAAAAAACCCGATCAACAGACAGAGAGATAGACAGCCAAATATATGGACTGACAGACCAAGAAATAAATTGCCCCTGTCTTGGGGACATAAAACGAATAACTTTGTTTCACATAGTTGTTGCTAAGTACAGTTGCTTATTCTTGATTCATTATATCTACTTAGATGTGTGATGAATCAAGAATAAGCAACTAGATATGATGAATCAAGAATAAGCAACTGCACTTAGCAACAATTATGTGAAACAACGTTATTCGCTTTTTGATGATGATGATGATGATGATGAATGGGCAAATCAACGTAATATTTTAGAACGCAGCAATCAATAACAATAATATGTAATATCTATATATTTTGTATGCATGAGTAAACACATGTGTTCTAACTTAGATCTCACCTTAACTCCCACCACTTTTTATTGTAAACTGCGTATGAAGTATTCCCACTGAACACACTCCATCGCCATTGGTCAATCAGATAACCAAACGGTAAAAAGGCTATTTTCTCCAAAGCCATCGACATCAGAAAGTTTAGGTCAGTTTCTTAAAAATATACGGAATTCAAATCTAGTGTAACGTTAATTCAAGTTCACTTAATTATTTCCAAATATAAAAGATCAAAGTCATAGTAAAACATGCCTTTTGTTTATCAATAAAAATAACATTAAGATTCATGTTTATAACGAATAGTAAATTGAACTTTTTATGCTTTCATAAAAAGCATATATTATATATCATTATATATCGTTTTATACTATCCAGAATGTTTGCCATGTTAATGCACCAGTCTTGTTTATGAATCTACCTGTGTCATTTTCTAACTTGTCGAGCAAGCCAATTTCGTGAAGGTGTTCTGGGGTTGATACAGAAAGAGCCATGACGTCACCAACTGCCTCATGAAATCCTGTGAGTCAGAGAAGATATCTCACTTACAATGCACAATAGGAAAAATAACACAAAGTACTGTATACAGGGTTATTTTCGCCCCGTGTAATTTTCGCCCTTCTACACTCCAACCAGTTTCGCCCCCGTCTTGAATTCGCCCAAACACAGTTTTGTTTAAAGAGAAATAATTTGGGACTTTGGGATTCGCCCAGTCTTAAATTCGCCCGTTGACAACGAGGGCGAAAATAGCGAAAGTAAAACGGGGGTGAATATTTCCCTGTATACAGTATTTACGTCGTTAATTCTAGAACACACGGTGAATCATCTGTATTTCTATAGGGTTGGAAGCAATATGTTTAATTAGTGATCTTACGTTTCTAAGCAAGTATTGAAATACATGAAAAAGAGTGATACAAAGGAGCCAGCAAATGTGACAGGTCTTATGTTCACCTGGGTTGGCGCCATCTCTGTAGACCAGAGGTTGTTCCTTGTACTGCAGAAAATACTCAATGTGTCCCATCTCATGATGGATGGTGATCAGATCCTCCATGTTTATCTCTGTGCACATCTTTATTCTGAATGATCGGGAAATAAATGGGCAATGGGTAAAATCCTATCAAAAACCTTTTGTACTACTAGTATTCTAAGACTTTGAATAAAATTCAAAAATACTTATCACTGAACTATAAGTACCTATAGTCCTTCCTGTTATAGAAGTCCCAGGCCGAGGCGTGGCAGACCACCTCCCTGTCGTCTGGCTTGGTGATCATACTATCATTCCAGAAAGTCTCAGGCATGCCAATCAAGCCAAGCGACAGGAAAAACTCCTCCGAAATTTTAAACAGTTTCTTGGCATCGTAGCCCTGTATATTTAAAAGCCTATTTAGATATGTTATATCTGTACATTTGATTATGGTGAGCAATAGAAAATGTTTTTGTTATATGGTGTGAAATGCAACCGTTTTCTGCCATATTCCTTAATGTGAGTCAGTGCAACATTGTAAATAGGCCAGTGAACAATCGATGATCATAAAGACAATTTATAAAAAAAATTAACATTGCATTCAAAGATATCTGAAAGCAGTTCGTGGTACTTAGTAAGTATGCAAACATTGTAATATAACACACACCTTTTCTTTTAGTTTTGGCGAGACATCGATGCTTTCTCTGTTGGGGTAGGGCAAAACATACTTCGCTATGTTATTCCACCCTTGGGCCCACATGTTTCCTGAACAATTTGCAAGTACGTGAAGAAACACTTGTTAAACCTGCCCAGTATTTTTCATTAAATAAAGCCGAAATTATTGGACAATTAAGAATTGGGTTTTTTTTCATGTACATATAAGTAAGACAGTTTGTATATATACCAAGTAAGCTAAAATTTGTCCACCTAGATTGCCTTTATTTTTAGATTTTAGACACAATTGAGACAATTCAAAGCCTTAAGTTTGGCAAACTGTAATTTGCTAACCTAGAAGATGAGCCGGAATGTGCCCGGATTTTGGAAACTTGTCAATATCACTGTCATAGACCTCCTTAAGCTTCTTTCGGACGTAAGCATGTAGGTTTTCATACAATGGTTGCATCTGGTTTAACAAGTTCTCCAGATCCTGTTGGAATGTTGGAGTTTCGTACCACCTCCGCCAGTAAGCCCCAATGTCTTCAAAATCTAAACCGAAACGAAAACTGAATAATGACCGAATTCGAATAATTATAAACATACAGCAGTTTCGTAAATATTCGTTGAATTATATTGTATCAGATGAATTTGTAAGGACTATTGCCCACGAAATAACATATACTGAAAAATATGAATTTTACGAATTCCATGAACATTAATGTCCAGAATATTGATAAAACCACACTAACAACTATTTTGGAATTTCTGATTGAAAAAAATTCAAATGCCCAAGGTATTTTGACTTTATTTTTATTTTGTCAGTAACAAAACTCTTTCTAGCAGCGGGCTTTATCAAATCACAGGTATACCTGCTTTGCGGATGGCCTCATTGCCCAGTTCTACCAGTTGTTGGTACTTGGACTTCATTTTCTTTCCTGTTGCGTCTCTCCATCGAACCCAAGCTTCGCTTAAAAGACTGTAATTCTTTGAGGTCGCCAATATCTTAGTTAAACCTAACAGAGAGAGAAGAGTTAAATTATTGTGTCGCATAATGATCATTATATTGTGTATTGAAATACAAGTTTGTCTGCATTCTCGCTACGTTTGCAAAGAACAAATCAAGATACATACGGACACACATGTATGTATCTCGTTTTTATTAAATATTCCCGAATAAATAAAAAAAAAGAAGAAAAGGGGAATGGAGACATCCATGTAACTGGCACAGACAGGTACTGTACAAAACAGACATGCAAACGAATAAGCAAGCAAAATAAATTAAAGGACTAACCGGGTTCTATCTGATGGCAGGATCCGTCGCTGAGACAGACGTTGGCCGTGCTATAGATGGACTCCATGTCTGATTGCACCTCCGTCATCTGGGCAAGGAGTCAGAAACATATAGACCATGGTACAGTACAGGTCGTATTACATACATGTACATACTAAGTGTACGTGTAGCTGCACTGGGTGATTACTTAGTGCACAATCACATTTCTGTTATTAATAAATTATATCAAGTCGTCTTCTAGCTCTAAAAAATGAGATGTGCCTTAAACGTAAAGTGTTATGGAATGTCAAAGATAAAGATAAATTATTTTGGATTGACATTTTCTTCTGTCAAACTTATATAATGGACAATAAGTATAGAAAATGAATAATGGTCTATAATATAATAATATATAATTTAAACCATCCCCAAAGGTAGAGTCCAGTATAGCCCATTTTTCAATTTTCATTTTGCGATCTGCTCGGTACGAAAGACGAATAGGGCCACATAAAAAAATATTTTTATCTCGTAATTACGAGAAAAGATCTCGTTATTACGAGTTACTTATCTCGTTATTACGAGAAAAGATCTCGTAATTACGAGAAAAGATCTCGTTATTACGAGTTAATTATCTCGTTATTACGAGTTAATAATCTCGTTATTACGAGAAAAGATCTCGTTATTACGAGTTAATTATCTCGTTATTACGAGAAAAGATCTCGTAATTACGAGAAAAGATCTCGTAATTACGAGAAAAGATCTCGTTATTACGAGTTAATTATCTCGTTATTACGAGTTAATTATCTCGTTATTACGAGTTAATTATCTCGTAATTACGAGAAAAGATCTCGTAATTACGAGAAAAGATCTCGTTATTACGAGTTAATTATCTCGTTATTACGAGAAAAGATCTCGTTATTACGAGAAAAAATCTATATAAAATGATGCATTTCATTGTTCTACATGGACTGTCTAAGTCTCTTTATGTTAAATGAATGAACATATATTAAGAAATTCATTAAATTTGTTAAAAGAAAAAATTCAAAAGAAGGAGCAAAGCAGATTGATAAATAAATTAAATGACTAATAGTTCTCTGTAACTAATGGAATTGTGTTTTTATGACTAGGACTACTTTTATATTAGTTGTAATATACGTGGAAAATAACACGAAGTTCTTTCCACTTGTTCATATAAGATAAAATATCAAATCCGATTATTCTATGTAGAAATCAATAAATTATGATCGTTGTTATTTAAAAATAATAAAAATTGAATTAACGTTTCTGGAAAAAATCCAAAATAGACTGAACTCTGAACCAATCGACTTGGAAGCTAGGATTCTGGTAAACGAGGAAAACTTATTGTGTATGTATTTTTTCACAATAATAAATCAAATAACAACTGTAATGTATTTTATTATAACAATATATTTTCTCGTAATTACGAGAAAATTAACTCGTAATAACGAGATCTTTTCTCGTAATTACGAGATCTTTTCTCGTAATTACGAGATCTTTTCTCGTAATAACGAGATCTTTTCTTGTATTTACGAGATAATTAACTCGTAATAACGAGATCTTTTCTCGTAATTACGAGATCTTTTCTCGTAATAACGAGATAATTATCTCGTAATAACGAGATCTTTTCTCGTAATTACGAGATCTTTTCTCGTAATAACGAGATAATTATCTCGTAATTACGAGAAAAGATCTCGTAATTACGAGATAAAAATATTTTTTTATGTGGCCCTATTCGTCTTTTGTAGCTCGGCAATCCATTTTATATGTATCCTAATATTTACTAACATTTCTATCATTGCACTTATTTCATTAATATATACATTGTCTAACATCTGTCTTTTGTGACATTTTCTAACAGCCTTAATTCAAATAGCCTTATTGTATAAAAAAAATCGAAAATGTTTATAATTTAAAACCGTAACCTAAATATTGATTTTTTTCTTATGCAACACATCCATTGTTTCGCCAACCTTTGCTAATTTTGTTGTATCATCCTGCACCGCGGTTCCAATGTCGGTGATTCTAGTGAACAACCTCTTCAGTTTCTCGTCCTTGAACAAGTGCCAGTCATACAGGTTGGCCAGATCCGCCATTTCTTTCCTAAACTCGGCGATTTCCACACTGGAATTTACCTTAAGTAAGAAAACATCAAAGGACTTGATAAATATAATTAGATCAAATCTTTCATGACAAACGACTTTGTTTTGTTTTCGTGCATTAATCTGATGAGTAGAGAAGAGTAGTAGAACATTTTCATGTATTTTGTCTGAACCATTTTCACCTGCATTTTGTTTAACTGACACGAGCGATCGAATGTGACGTGCTCTTCTCCCGTAAAATTGAATTAAGGTAGATACCCATTTTTTATAAGTACTACATGTAGCTGAATGATTTTTAGTAACTGACCACTCGCTTTTGGTTGTAATCAGTGATGTTCGTATTGTACTCCCAGCTGATCTCTATATCCTTGCTGTACTGGACCTCTGCCATATCGTTAAAATCCTGAGCGAATTTTTTAGCCGCTTCCTCGTCTTCCACTTTCCCTGTTCTGAATACATGTTATCACAACTTACCGATTATAAAATGTGTTGTCTTTCATCGCATGCATAATATTGTATTAAATATGTGAGATATTTCAAAATTAAATGAAGTAACATAAAGGTTTTTTTTTAAAACAATCATATCAATATTATATAAGATTTGTTTAATAATTATGATGTGCATGGTCTATCATTTGTGTTTTCCTACGATGATTTCTTTATTACAGTCAGATAAAAAGCTAAAAAAAAAAAAAAGATAATAAAATGCTCTGATTGTCATTTCATATTGTCAAGTTATGCAATTGCGACATTTATCATCCCAGAAAAATAGCATATTTTAAATCATTACAATTGATTACATAAATCATATATTTTTTAAATATTGTGTTACATTTAGTGCGGTGGTGCTAACAATATCGAAACCTTTTTACCAATTTTTTTATTTTTACCTCTGATATAGTTCATAAAAAGTGGGCGTATGACGTAAGCTGTTTTATCATTGATCAGTACGTCACGTAGATACATGTAAGAATGCAGATACACGTCTACCTGAGAGATGGGCAGCCATGAGGAGCCCACCCTAGGGAATTCCCTTCCTCCTCGTTGGTTTTCTTCAGCCATTCTATCAGTGGTGAGAAGTACTCCATTAACGGCCCTACATCGACTTTAGGGGAACCTGTCAAAACCTCCATCACCTCCGGCCACGGTTTGGAGGAGCCTAGTTGTAGCGCAGATCTGTCAAAAAGCCAAACAAGTTTTAAAACTGTATGAAAACAAGTTTTAATGAAAGTTTAATTTATATGTAATATACATGTACGGGAAAAAGTTTTTAACAATTTCTAAAGTGCTAAATGTCTTGGCTCCAATAACAAGTATACATACATGTACTATAAACATATTATATTTTCCTTCCAAAAAATGCAGCACTTTCCTTATTGTGTATGTGAACTGTACATGTATATTGTGAATTTTGTTTGTTTACATAAATGTACCACCATCCTGTTGTCCATTGAAGGCCATTAGTTGGTTAATAAATTGAATTAAATTTTTATTGAGTACATGTACAAAGACAGCGTGTCATATCATGGTCATAAATACACTAATATTATACACTCTCTTCATTCTGTAATTTTTAAGCAATATTCTCTCTCTCTCTCTCTCTCTCTCTCTCTCTCTCTCTCTCTCTCTCTCTCTCTCTCTCTCTCTCTCTCTCTCTCTCTCTCTCTTACCTGAGTTTGTCCCCGGCAGCTTTGGAGTTGTATATGTCACATGTATATAATGGCCCGGTGTGATTCTTTTCTTGACAAAGAGCTTTGTGAAATTGGAACTGCATTATGTAGCTTAGAAAATATCTGTAATATCATAATAAATGACATAAGGGCATCCATACATGTAGCTTTCTTCTAGCTAGCAAATTACTAGTTCTCTCTCTACAAGAAAATTTAGCAGTACCAATTTTCGTTGTTGAATTGATCCATGAAATAAAAATCTTATGTTTATTGAAGTTCAATATGTAATAAATATTGTAGAATATGTTCATTGGTCACAAATTTATATATCCTTGAAACTGTGATTTTCGCCTAATCAACTAATATTGATGCCCACGAATACTTATTGAACCACTACATATACTTTTACCTGATGTAAGGTGTGCCCGAGGGGACGTGGAATTTCGCCCCAGGGTCAAAATCTTCCTCGCTTCTGTCCACAGGGGGGTGAATGCCTTGATGACGACATCTGGGAGAGACATGGTAACATGCAATGAATGGAGATGTTTGAATCTCTCATAAAAAGCTCATAATAAATTCTGACAGTGCACAGTTTCTAAATGGACGGTCGCACTTCTAATCCTAATCAGTTATATGCAAACAATTTGAGAAAAAAACCTTTTTAGGTTAAATTTTTGTTTATAAACATTTGATGCATGTATTAGTCATGATGTAGAATTTCTGAATCCATTGAAGGAGTTAAGCATTGTCGAATATGTCCAAACACCTACACGAAGCGTTATTTGAATATTACAATATTACATTGTATAACATTGCAGATCCCAAGGATTCCAAAGAGTCTTTTTTAAGAACATCATCGACGAATTCCTAAGAAAAGTCATTTATTTACGGTTTCATTCAAAACAATCACGCCCCCATACGAATTTTCTTACGATTAAACTGCATCCTCCGATTAATTAAGAATAAATATAAACAAGACAGTGTGGGTAGACCAGCTTACTAGTGATTTCCCAGGGGTTTTCTCGAAATAAAACTTTCAATCGCGAGGTCAGTTTTTCTTTGACATTGTTGTTGTTTCCTGGTTTTATTGCTGCTTTTATCTTAAAGATGAATGCAAAATGTTTGACAACAAAACATTCAGCATTAAAAAGTAAAGTTTCCACCGTATAATTTGGGGGTGGGGGTGGGAATATCGAATACTACATGTAAATTCACTGATTCATCATAACGTTTAAACATAATTTCATGCACACATTACACTTTGCCGGATGATTTTGCTGCAACCAATGTGTCATGTTTTGCATCCACTTCAAGCGCAGTTACCCACACACGCTTGTATGTCATATCATAGACCTACATGTATGTCTTCAGAGAGTATAATCACTTATGATTTTAGTGTCTCGCCTGACAGGTGAGATATTTACCTGTAGAAATTACATTGTAATATGGAATTATTATAAATCCTAAGGGAGAAATTATTTCCTATTGGACGTATAGAAACCCCCATAGAATTTTCTAAAAGCCATATCGGAACTTTCTTTCTTATAGGATATAAGTATTTTCTCTCACGCAAACGATATTTTTTTTAAACAACTCATTTTTGGCCACTCTCTAGGGTTCGCAACAATCGCCCTTCCGTTCATGCACACACTTCTACGTAGTTGACACTACCATTGTTGCTTTATCAGTCAATATTTAAAAAGAGAGTTTAAGGTGGAATAACACATCATCACAAAATGGCTGACCTCTGATCGAAAATGTATTTTGTTTTATTAAAAAGATATCGACGACAACATTTAACTTTCTCCATAGCCGAGTAGATAAAGTGTCGGGCTTATAATCCGTACATCCCGAGTTCGAATCCCACAGTGGCTTTTGTTGTTACTTACTAAATTGAATTTTTTTATCCCTTAACTGCAAATTGTTCGCTTATTTGACATATGTACAGTTAATATATCATCATATCTTCCATAATCAAATAATTAACTGTTAATTTGAGTGTCTTTTTCCAGGTGTGTTATTCCACCTTAATGTATCTCTGCCATAACAATGTTAGTTGTGGTCATGCGTGATTGTGATTGTTTTCTTTGATGTTCACGTCCTACCTGAGGTCCCACCAGTCCTTGTTGTATTCAGCCTGAGTCGTGTTCCCACTGAACACGCCCCATCTCCACTGGTCAATCAGATAACCAAACGGAAGGAAAGCGATCTTTCGGAGAGCCATGGCCATCAAGAAATTCAAGTCACTCTCTGTAAAACAACACGTTTGACCAATAAAGCCAAAAGGTTTGAACCTATTGAATCTCGCAATTTCTCGGGGGGTTTTGGTGATTTTTTTTTCGAAAAGGACCGGTGTCGTATAATTTAAGGTCCGCCCCGTAAAATGGTCCGGGGCGGACCATTAATGTTAACATTTAGGGTCCGCCTTTGCGCTAAAAGGGTCCGGCCCGTATAAGAAAAGGTCCGCCTAACATAAAAGGTCCGGGGTATATTTTTCAGTTTTATTTTTTCAATTTCGAGTATTTTGTTACAAAATAAGAGGTATTATTTTGTAATTCTTTTAAAAGAGGGGGTACAGACGTCTCGGCCCAACGACACCTCGGCCCAGAGTACCTACCTGAAGTTAGTAAATATCAAGCACAGAGTATAAATGAAAATACATATAATACATGTAGCTTGGTGTACACAAATAAATCACAATAATTATGACAGTTTAAAACTGGTTTTTCATTTCAACTTTAATTTTGCCGGTCGTTCTTATCTTATAGAAACAGGAAATGAAACTGATTGGTGTCATTAATTAAACAATAGCTTGAACCAGGTGTTGTATACACACACCACCCTGCAGGTGCGAAGGGTTCACACCTTCAGGTGGTTGACTGTTTGAAATTATCATGTAAACAATGGATATTTCACACGTCCTCTTTTTGCACATCTTCCCAATATGATACACGCTTAAAAACGTTTACTTACCCATTTTAAAACCATACAACTACAACAATACCTGCAAGCGGTATCATTGCTATTTTTATTTGCACTAGGGCATATGTGTAAGTTATGCTAATTATTATAAGTTGTTCATTTCTTCGATCCTTCTTTTCTATAATTATATTTTTGAATCGGACCTTTGCCTTTTTTATAATTAAAGAAGGGGAGTATCCAAAGGAATTGAATTGTTTATAAGAAATTAATACATGTAAGATTAGTAATGAGCTCTATTCCTTCGGCTGTATATGCATTTTGCATCTGGCAAAGAATTTAGAGGATTTTATTCTTAGAAAGAAAATATCACAGGTGCTTGAGGACAGGACACCCCCACCCACCCCACCCCCCCCCCCCCCATTTAGACCCCCGGGGTAGTTGACGCTTTTTTTAAATACAGAAATTCCTTTAAAGTCATGAACACAACAAGTTTTATATCAAATATCTGAAAATTAATTGAAAATAAACGGTTTATTCAAAACAACCCCAACCTGCATATAAAAGATCCTCTTTTCAAATGCAATGGGGGTGTTTTACATTAATCGTTTATTTTCCGTTAATTTTTAGATATTTAAAATGGAACATGTTGTGTACATGACTGTAAAGGAATTTCTATCAAAAAAATCACCTATACCGGGGGTTTAGATCGGGGGAGGAGGGGTGGCTGGTTCCTGTCCTCAAGCACCTGTGGAAAATATTTGTTTGAAGAAGGCAAATGTTCACACCCCGGCAAAATTTTAATCTAGACTCTGCCTGCTACCCCTATATATAGCATTAACTATAACTATTTTTTTCACAAATATCGTATGAACATCATGACATGTATTTTTTATTGCCTTTAGATGGGATGCAAATAGGACAAACCTACCTTAATATTTTAAGATTATTTCAACGAAACGGACAATCGTTTGCAATAGATTTCATGCATTTGTCTCATTTTTAAAAAGTCGTTGGATAAAACTCAATTTAAATATGTTTTACTACTTCTCTTACTTAGCATTACGCTAATTTTACGGTCTTTTTTTAAGGACATAATACATGTATATGTACATGTACCGTGTCTCATTCCTTTAATTGAAATATTTTATGATGAAAATCATTTATATAAATATTATTAAAGATAATGTGTAACTACTCTGAATACATTTTTAAAAATAAAACAATCGCTGAAGTCAATTTCATGTCCACTCCAATGACCAACATTAGAAGATCAACTGAAAAATATCACTACAAGAATCTATATTAAACTCACTACATCCATGTATGACAAGTTCTTTTAACGAGGCGGACGTTTTCTTGAACTATAATATTGGGTCCTACCTCTGAAACAAAGGTCATCGGGTTAAAATACTGTGATTTTTTTGCATACAGCATTTCAATGGGGCGGACCTTTTCTTGTACTATGATATTGTGTCCTACCCTCTGAATCAAAAAAATTAGATATCGATGAACATCAATACATTACCAATATGTATTAACTACTAGTACTTCATTCCTTGTTTAACTACATGTATTAAAATGTTTTTTTCAACGGGCGGACCTTTTTTTAACCATAATATTGGATCATCGTGGTAAATCAAAGCAAGCTCTTTTAATTACTGTTTCCTTCAAATGGGCTGGATCATGAAAACTCTATACTTATGTTTGTCTGTCGGTATGAATGAATGAGGTGATGGGTTTATAAATGTAGGTATGAATGTGTTCTTATATATGTTAAAACAAAAAATTACGTACAATTTATACATGACAAATGTAAAGTTTATTATTTAATATCCAATTATCCCTTGTCTTGTATACTAAAAAGATCAATAATGTATCACTCTGTAAACTGGCAATACTATATTCTATAGATTATTTTATAACACCATTACTTGACTTTGTATTTTGGAGAGGGTTTATATAGGCTTTGCCTGTTGCCTAATCCATTTGATTACTCAATAAAATATGTTTTTAAATTAAATCAAAGCAAGTACATATATATATGTATCAATATTAATATTAATTATCTGCATCCAGCATTTCAACAGGCGGACCTTTTCTTGAGCCATAATATTAGGTCCTACCCCTAAATTAAAAGATCATCGGGGTAAATCAAAACAAGTATTAGTATGAATATGAATTATCTGTATTCAGTATTTCAACGAGGCGGACCTTTTCTTGAACTATAATAATGGGTCCTACACACTGAAACAAAAGATCATCAATAAATGAAAGTCAATACAAGTGTCAATTTAATTAATTATTTTCCTATTTAACAATGATACCATTGCTGCATCGAGGCTGATCTTATCTTGGGATATGAAATTAGGCACTTCTCCAACATGGAAGTCTGAGAGAGAGAGAGAGAGAGAGAGAGAGAGAGAGAGAGAGAGAGAGAGAGAGAGAGAGAGAGAGAGAGAGAGAGTGTGTTATTAATCTATACCAATACAAGACTGTTACTCTTAGACACTATCCCTTTTAATAAGGACGTCAATATTTTACTACATAAAGATGCATAATTTTCTTAAATTAGCAAGGATATTTTTTTTTAGGCAGTTTACAATATATTTCAGCTGCATTAAAACGCTTTGTAACATAGCAATTTTAATTTATCACAAATCATATACCTTGCATCTAGTTATTTTCTTCCTCGACGCAATTTTTGTAAGTACGCTGTTAGTTCAGCCTTTAATTTTTCATAAATGTGCTTACAGAGAAATCCTAACTTAACCATATCAAAAATTTGAAAATTGTAAACTTTATCGATGGAAACGGATTCACTTATTAAGTACATGCATTTACTTGTTTCCAAATGCTTGCTTAATTACATGTGTGCATCATTATATACATGTAAAAATATTGTACGTTGTATTAAAGGAAGAGGGAATAAGTCTTTGAGAATAATAAGGTGATCAAATACGGTCGGGAATAAACTCTTATACTTTTTTAACAATATTGCATGCACATTATGAGTAAAAAACAGAGAGAGAGAGAGAGAGAGAGAGAGAGAGAGAGAGAGAGAGAGATTATTTCAACATTATCACTTTAATTACTTTTTTAAACACTTTACCTATAGTCAATTAAACATGCTTATTAATTATAGGTACTCGTATCATCTAATTAATTTCTTCTGTCTTTTCACACCCTTATAGTTACCACAGTTACGTTTACACTATATTGTCAATGTATACCCTCTGTTAAGGTAATCCACATATGCGACCTTTTATTATTTATCTTAAACTAGTGATAAATTTACCTAGAGACGTATAAATTTTTAGTATATTAACATAAGTTTCTAATCTACTGAAAATTAAACAAAGCACGAGCTAAAAAGACAATCTTAGTTGTGTAGAACACTACAGCGGAGACATTTTTTTCTTTCTCAGTTCAGGGGTGTATTCTGATTAGCACAGGTGTGAATGCCTGCAGGGCTTCTTTTACCCGTGTTTACCTGTTGTGAAACCCTCTGCTAATACATATACACCGGAAGAGATTTAAAAACAAAGGGACTAAATGTTGTGTGCAAATAATTGTCAAAATACTCCTGGTTTTCCTTTTACCAGATTCTTTAACAATTGGTCAAAATCTAAACCGCTTTCAATATTTATTATTTCACAAAGTAATTTATTTAGTAATACGGTCATACATGTATCATACGCAAATGCTTGATTGGATTTTGTAAACATAGACATCTTTAAGATACATATACATGAGCAAAAAGAATAATTACTTTAAGAGAAAAATTAACAAGTGACTACGAATAGGACCTTTTCTTATAGGGGAAAGCCGGACCTTAAATGTTAACATTAAAGGTCCGGCCGGATCGTTTGACGGGTCGGACCTTAAATTATACGACACCGGAAGTTTCGATCGGGTTTGGACCAAGTTCTACACTTTATTACACTTTTGTGGCCTTGCTATTTAAGAGGCTCTCATAAGTGAAAAAAGTACGATTACCTATATCATTGTTGACTGTGTCCAGTAGACCTATTTGTTTCAGATGAGCCGGGGTTGAAACCGACAGAGCTATCAGGTCACCAATGGCTTCATGGAAAGCTAAAAAAGACAACACACCAATGTACTGAAAAATCTGAAAAGTCTAAATAGCTTGCTGATGGAACAAAACCAGCTACATGTACGCTACATGTATATAGGCCTAGATCAACGGAAAAAACCAACATTAGAATTCTCATTTAGATGCAAAATAAATTGTTTTTTGAAAAATTAAATGTTTTAGTATTCTATGCATTATTATTGAAATTCATATCAAATAACATAATATTTTCGGTTTAAAGAGAAAATTTATTGTTTCTGACCCGATAATTTTGTAGACAAGCGAAAATGCAGTAATACTACTTGCTTGGTGAACTTACAATGAAAATTGTTCTATTTTTCTTGCAAGGTTTTTATAACATTGTTTTATATTTCCCGGAAACCTGCGCTTATTTGTATGGTGGCATAGATCTGTCACCACTTGTCAGATAATTGTGTCGACTTGTCAGATTATTATGTTGACTTGTCAGATATTTATGTCAACTTGTCAGAAAATAATCATATTGACTAGAACTCAATTTTGTTGCCAAAGCGCCACTAACTGCCATTTACTTGTCATCATAATACCTGAGAAGTCGATATAAAGATCTAACAAGTTAACATAATTATCTGACAAGTCGACATAAAGATCTGACAAGTTAACATAGTTATCTGACAAGTCGACAGAAAGATCTGACAAGTTAATATAATTATCTTGTAAATTGACATAAAGATGTGACAATTTAACATAATATCTGACAAAAAACAAAACAAAATGGCCACTAGTTAGAAAGAAAATTATCATTTATATTATAAGTCGACTTATCAGATAACGATGTTGACTTGTCAGATGTTATGTCGTCTTGTCAAATAATTATGTCGACTTAAATTGTCAGACAATTATGTCTACTTGTCAAATAATGATGTCGATTTAAAACATGGTTATGTCGACTTGTCAGATCCTTATGTCGACTTTTCAGAAAATATTATGTCAACTGGATGGCACAAATTGGGCGTGGAAACGTCTTGGTGTTGATATAAATTTTAATACGTGACAAATCAACGTAAAGATATCTTACAAGTCAATTTAATTAGCTGACAAGTCGACATTAAGATCTGAAAAGTCGACATTATATAAATAGTGCCTGTTAGGGAGGGTAACAGTTGAAATTGACACCCCGAGAAAACCATTGTCAACCGACGCGAAGCGGAGGTTGACAATGGTTTTCGAGGGGTGTCAATTTCAACTGTTACTCTCCCAAACAGGCACAGTGACTATTTATTTTATTATACTGAATGTCTTAATTTTAGAGAACTTTTAGACTGCTTTTATATAGAAATGACGTGAATTTAACGGCGAACCGTACGCGCATATTTTACGCGCATGTAACAATTCGTTCTGTCGGCCCGTTGCCAAGCGTGTTGCTAACGCCGAGGGTAGAGAACGGATTGTCAACTGCGTCTTAACCAATCAGATTTCAGTATTTAACATGAAAATATAATAAAATTATCTGACAAGTGGTGGCAGAACTATGCCACCATAAATGTGCTATTATATCCATTCTTGCCTCACACGGAACTAATCTGATAAATCATTTTCTCAATGCCCCCGATTAAAATGTCGTTCGTACATGTAGCAAAATTCCGTTTATTGAGAGCATCGCTGATCTGCTTTAAATTAAGATTGCCAATGGATGATATGGAATTGGGATACGCATGAATTATATTGCTGGAACTATCACCAACAAGCGCAAAAAATGAGTTAACATCTCGTACGTAAATGCCACAGCAATGCATTCCGTTGCATTGCTCAACGACACTATCTTATCTATGTTATTTCCCCATTATCTCTGAATCCTTGTGTCTATTAAAAATAATACGTTTGAGTTTTCTATTCTAGAAAAATATACATAGAGTTGATACATGCAAGAGCGTCTGTAGAGAGTATCACTTCAACTTTCTTTTGTTTTTGTTTTTTACAAAGGTCAATTTTCTTTCTGTTTTCCACTAGCCTTTACACGAAAAAAAAAACCCCGGAATAAGGCGGATGCCATCGAACTACAGGAACCCCGGCAGGGTTTTTCATTCACACACAGTTAAAAAGATTGAATATTTTAATTGAAACCCTGTTTTATTTACCCTTGAAGTGCTGGTTTCGTCAAAAGCAGCAAGAGCACACACTATTTCAGTATTACTTTATCACTATAAGATTAAAATTTAAAATATCATTGATCTTGATTTAAACAAGGAGTATGCTAAAATCGGGTTAGAGCATAGATTACTTTGATCCTTTCAAATCTCAGCCGTCCATAAATCGGATCAGAATCTTATTCTTTAAAACACACACTATATTCTTAATAAATTCACCTAGCACGGTCTTATCACGGTGAATTGATGTGAAATAGATGTCAAATTCTTCCGTTTCCTTAATTTGAGGTTTAGTTTATTCCAGTATCTGCACGATTTCAACCTTTAAGCGCATAGACACTAAAGATCCTCTGATGTTTAGAAGTACTGGCCAAACATCAATATGTTTACACTTTACAAATAACAAATGTACAATGTAGTTCTACTGCAAGATGAACTTTCGCTTGCATACTTTTTCTATTATCATGCTATTAATAAGGTAAAGAAAAAGGTAATTTGGTTTATTCCTTATATTTTTTTCAAATTGAAGAGAACAGCAATTGTGAATAATTTCGGTCATGAATTATCATGCTAACAAGAAAAATGACCTTTGAGTGGATATCTGGTTCACCAGAGTTGTGTTTACCTGGGTTTGCACCTTCCTGGAATGTGAAGGGTTGATCCTTGTACGCCATGTAGTAGCAGACATGTCCCAGCTCATGATGGACCACTATCAGTTCTGGCATACTAACGGCGGTACACATCTTTATCCTACAATATTTACATTTTCCAGTGTATTTGCCTGTGATAACAATACGTATCGATTTTGTACTATATAACCCATAACTTCAAATGACGCCAAATTGAGGCGCCAGCGGGGTTTGCTGATTTATATTTAAATATTTAATCGTACGATGGCTTAAAAATATATAAATATAAGTAATAAGGAATCATTCTTTGAATATTATGAGGTGATAATTTCGGTCGGGGCGTGGTCAAATCTATCATAAAGCCCTTCGGGCTTTATTGGATTTGATCACGCCCCGACCGAAATTATCACCTCATAATACTCAAAGAATGATTCCTTATTTCTTAAATAAATTATAATGCACATAGAGGCATGTCTGAATTATCAGTGCGATTACCAAAAATATGATAAAAAAAATTTTTATAAGTTGTTCTCCAGATCAACGTTATATCTGTGAGCTTCTGGGTTTACTATAAATGACTTAAAATGCAATCAAAATAAGACCAGTCTTATATCACGCCAGCACTCGTTGGACATACTATTTACACAGCCATTTATCATGTAAATTGTGTGAAGTATACTTCCAATTCTGGGACACTCTGTCACTTGTCTACGGTAAAATGCCGGCCATGAAATTGTATCATAGAACTGTTTTTTTATCACTAGCTAGCCTGGTCATAATAAATAATGAACATCTTTTCCTATAGGAACATTATTCTATGTCTCTCAATTTGAACACAAATCGTCGAGTTTTAACAAGTGGGTTTGTCTATTTTTATCAACAAACTAAATATCCCGTTCACTAGATTTAATAAATAATATATGGTGATTTTCTGTCCATCGTCCTTTTAAAATTGAATATGTTTGTACTAAATTGCATTTGCTCTCAAAATTAGAATGAAAAGCCCTCCAAAAGCATTAATTTTATTTTAATAAAACAAATGAACATGGGTTCAAGCAAGTGTATTTTGAATTTTAAAATCTAAAGCATTATGATGTCATTTAGCTATTTCAATATATCATTTATAAACTGTAAATTCACAGAGATCGGCAGTAAATGAAACAATGAATAAAACTGTCTTGAAAAATATTCATATGTGTTTGTACATGTATTGTATGGCTAACCTAGCCGGTTTTTGATCATTCAAAATTAAAGGTGTACCGAATCCGAAAAAGAAATCAAAGTGACCTAAAATCTTTGCTGTTGCCCAGGTCCCAAGCAGATGGGTGGCAGATGACCTCCCGTCCATCTGTCGGTCTAGATAGCATTGACTTCTCCCAGAAACTATCCGGCAAAGGATCCAACCCAAGACTGGTAAAGAAATCCTCGGCAGTCCGAAATATTGACGTTGTGTTGTAATGCTAATGCCAAAAAAGAGAAAAAAATAGAAAACCAGTGGACAATGTTGATCCTATTGTTTTATGCAGTATAATATCATTGAAATTACTGTGGAAATTTTTGTAAATGTCACCTGTGCTTTGAGTTCATGAGTTACTTCTATTTCCGGTTTGCCTTTAAAGGGCTGCACGATGCTGTAGATGTTTTCCCAGTTTTGGGCCCACATATTACCTACGTGTATAACAACATTATATTTTATATAAATCATAATACAAACAATATCTTATTGAATAATTCACCTTTACACCATTCTAGTTGAGTCCATGAGTTCTGACTGTAAAGCATAGCAGAAATTTTATAAATGGAATACGATTGCATAAAAATTTTATTTTGCAAAATATTAGTACATCACCAAACAAATTTCATAGAAAGTGATGGCTAAAAATAAATAAATATAAATGATAGCAAACTTTAGTCAAAAGGTCAGCCATTTGAACACTTCTATCAAGTTCATTTCTGAAAACTTTTAACAATTGATGTCTTGTACAGTGAGCCGCTCTATTACCCAGGATATGAGCAGGTATGTGCCCCGACTTTGGGAAGCGATGCTGGGGGTACTGCTTCTGTAACCTGGCCCTGACATAGGCGTGTAGTTGGGAGTACAAAGGTTGTAGCTGTTTTAGAAGTCCCCTCAAGTGCATCTCCAGATCGGGTGATTCATACCACCCACGCAGATATTCTCCCATATCTTTATATCCTGAAATAAAACCCACGTTGCTTAATTGTTCTTCTAAGTACCTTAGTCAAACTTTGTCATAATATACGAATTTTGGTTCTGCTATCTGGGCGAGGTTTTATTAAGAACTTTTTTGGTCAACCCTTGTACGCATTATATAGAGATCATACAAAATTATACCAGTTTCACTTGTCTTTGAAATATATTACAGTTTGATGTTAGTGTATAATTGTGTACACCTTTAAAGCACACAAACACCTTTTAATCAAAGCTAAACGAAATAGACATTTTAACAGTATTTTTTCCGAGTAGTTGTTTTGGTAAAGTGTTAAGATCGATAAACTGATCAGCACACATACCCCCAGGTGCCTCTCTCACGCCTTCATTGTTCAGCTGGACGTATTCAGCATACTGGGTCCTTATCTTTTTCCCCGTTTCGTCCCTCCAACCCTTCCAGGCTCTCAGTAACGTATTATAGTCCCTGCTGTTGGCCATGATGGGGGTTAATCCTATAAATATAGGGTTTTGGATATAAATTTTGGAGGGCAGTGTAAAGCACGCAATTATCAATTAATTAATTTATGTAACTGTACATGTACATGTACATGCTGAATGTTTTTAAAGACAATCGAAATAAAACATATACTCAGTATACATGATTTTGATATAAATAGACAAATACTAGTGTAAAGATGATTTTTTTGTGGTGTATTTCAAAAACTTTGAGTCAAATCAGTAAATAATAAAACATAAACTTCATATTTCACAAATTATGTCAGGTTAAACAATAAAAATCAATAAAAAATGTTTTCTTGCTACTATAGTGAAATAAGGCATTTGAAAGAGTAAATCGTCTTTTTACCGAATTCCATATCGATACAGCTGCTGTTGGTAACGTTACATACTAAGGCCTGACTGTATATCTTTTCCATCTCGTTCTGTACGGCCCCTAGCTGTGTCACAATGGAATTATTAATTTTTTAATATCCATTTTGAAAAAATATCAGAGATAATATGGTGATAATCTAATGTTAAAGGTCTAAAAATGATCGTGCCTAATATTTCTAGCTATGATTTACTAAAAGAAAAAAGAATTAAGAATTTTATTTCTTATCTTGTCTGACTCATCGAACCCTTATCATTAGTATTAAGCAAGATACAGTGAGAATTTAAAACGTGTTGTGGAAATATTGAGATTAATGTTTACGATTCTGCATTTGATAATCCCGCCAATAATAAATAAGATAAATAAACTTTAAACCGGTCATAGTGTATCTGGTTTTGGTTCTGTAAAACCTTTTTCACCCCTTAAAGTACATTTGTTGACATTACCCTTTTTACTTTTTCCGGATTGCTGAGCGCCGCTGGACCCACATTTGTAATTTTCCAGAACATCCGTTTGACGGTCTCATTGGAAAACACATGCCAGTTGTACCGAGAAGCGTTCTTGATGCCATCGTTGACAAACTTCGATTTTACTAAATCTACGTTTACCTGTATCAAAAAAAATTATACAGAAGGACCCCATTGCTTTCCAGTATTTGTTAAATGTTAGAAGGTTTTAAAATGGTACGCTGTAAACGTTATAAAACAATGCAAATCCATCAATCTAGTTTACAGGAACTCTAGTTTTGATTTTTGATGCTGTATGAATCTCTTTATATAGTCTTTGAGATATCATTTTAGGTTTTAGCTTAACTCAAATAAAAATTTTTTTTTTACAAATTCAGGGGTGGGGGTAGCAAAAAATAAATAAATAAAACAAAACACACCAACAAAAACAACAGGTGGTGTATATCATTTGTTTCAAGCTGATTTCTACAGCGTTCAAATTGCAAAAAGTTTTTGTACTCGGAAAATATGGTTTTTCTTCTCAGTTACTCGATCGATCTAAATCATATATTCTTTGGTTTAATTTTTAAGTACAATGTAGTAAAATTCATAAAGAAATGCTAAATATAAGTTCCTCAGTTATACAATGTACTTCTTCAAGTTATCTTATCAAACGTCAAAATGATTCGTTACCAGTGTGAGGTTTCTGTCTCATTCATGTACCTAAAGATTTAGCAGGCACGTGTGTTAAACGGTCCTTTGAATATGAAAGTATAGGTTATGTAGAAAAATAAGTCTTATTCCTATTCAGAATCTCTAGCTTTTTCTTAATATAAAAAAATATATGATATACTTTGTATATGTATCACATGTTCAAATAACAACCATACGTTTGTAACATGTATGCTTTCTCCAACAGATGGAGAGAAAAACCGAGGCTTCTTCGATTGTCATAATTCATTAGTTGCTGTATATAAAAGTGATTGGAATGTTCATGGGCATGCTGGGGAAACCTTAAGGAAATTATAAAATGTATTACATCCTGCACAGCTAGACTGCCAACATACTCGTAACAATGTTAAGGAAAAAATACGTAACAAAAGATTTCCTCTCATTATCCATTCGCCAATTCTTCACTTAAAAAAAAAATGGGTAAAAGATCATGTGTCTCGTCAAAATCCCCGTTTTTACATCAATGTTTATTAATAACGCAAGAAAACCCACATGTCAATGTTTATGACATAAAGTTGCGCATTTCAACGCCTAACCGACAGGGCGTTTCTCAAAAACGAACTTGTTCATCAAGTTTCAAATAACATTTATAAGTTTGTCTATTTCTTATGGTATTAAAGGCACCTAGAGTTGCTTTTTGAAAAAAAAAACAAACAAAAAAAAAAAAAACTTCCAACGCAAAAAAAAAGTTACTATCTTAATATCCAGCACGATATATTGACCTATATATTGTGACCTTAACATTTTTTTAATCTAAGTTAAAACTATTATATGACAAAATAAATCTTTGCATGCCTTTAAATTAAAAATTAGTAATAAACAATTAGCATCGAGTATAACTCTTACTGTGGTATAAGTCTATGTGACAATATCTATTATTTTTGGACTCAACTGATTTATGTATGGATAAAGATATAACCTATTGTCCTGTTATAAAAATACTTTAATCTTTCTCCTTGCTGTTTTTGTACCCATTCCGAGATTGATTAGAACAAGTATTTTCTTTATTGTGTATGAACTAGTATATTCTTTTTAGTTTTTGGAGAAATTAATATATGCAAGGTTGGAATTAAAAAAAATGTTCATTTGACAGTGTTTTTCATTTCGATTATAACATTCGCTTTTATTCCTTTTTATTGTAAACAACGTGTATAAATTATAATAACACATATACGGCGGTTAGGGAATATGAATTTTAAAAAATATATTTTCCCATTATAAAAAACCGAGTTTCTTATAGTTTCAAAACTGACTTACCGCTTGTTGTTGGTTAAAATCCGTTAGGTTCGTTTGATATGCCCACTGTTTTAAAGAATATGAATATGTTACTGTAGAATATTCTTTGTTGTACCATTCTAAGAACTCGATGGCTTTCGCCTCGTCCGTTATCAATTCTTCAGAAACTGGTACACTGGACGCAAAAAGGAAAGTAGCAGATATGCATGCAATCAGTAAAATATGCATCTTCATTGCTGGTTAAGAAAAAAATAACACAGTCCAATGGAATGGGGGTAGAACTTGATTATTTTTCATTCACGTTGATTTTCATGAAGGAATCCACATATACCCTCAGGTCCTTTTGATATTGGAGATAAGCAGTGATAAAATCTAATTCAGTTTTCGAGCAGATTTGTTATCCTCATGTTACATGTGCGGCAGTATATCTTAACCATTCAATAAAACCACGCGCGCCTTTTGACTGGCGTTTGGGAAGACAAAAAAAAAGGTTTGCAAAACTCGAAAGAATGATTACGTGTAACCGGTCATTACTGCAGCGTCTCCTCCCAGGACTCCATTTTGTTTGGGCCTCTCGGTGTGTTATATATATATATACGTTTGTAGATAAGATGAACCAGTTTCCAAGCTACATTTAAATTCTGATGTCTGTCAAACAACCTAGTTTTTCAGAACATTTCAGAGTATCTCAGATTTTTCGGTGTATCAGAGACAACTACAGGGAAATCGCTGTGTTTGCTTGAGTGAAGTAATCTTGAAATATATACACCAAAAAAAAAATCCATCCGTCCATAGACTTGGCCTCGATTTTGAACAATGATTCACGAGGCGGCTTGTCTCATTAGGGTTGAGTATATGTATGTCATATGTATGTGTACATGTATGTATGCCATTCATATATGTATAAAAACTGACAGAAAAAAAATCAATAGGTATACGGATCACATGTATAACTTACATTATTGAAGTATCTCGTATAAACTGGAGATATAGAACATTCAACGGAGTCCTGAGACGACATTTAGGGAAGGGGGGGGGGGGGCGGCTACCGCATTTTAAAGTGTAGCCAACATTTTTGCTATAATACTACATACGTACTTAATTGTAGAGTTTGAACGCATTTGGTATGATATGAAAATATTGAATGAGCATAATTGATTACTAATCATTTTGATCATAAAGACATGATAACAGCAGATAGTACAAATGCGAAGGTTGACATATATTCTGGACTTGCAAATAAATGTATACCCTATAGCCTGAATAGGTCGTCACTGGTTTAATTTTTAGAATTAATAACGAGCAATGTATAAATGAAATTTAGGGTTCATTAAAATACCAAATTTTTGTAGAGAAAATACATTTCTAAAGATTACAATTTGATTCTATTTAAAAAAAATAAAAACTCCACGAGTGAACTTGCCTTTGTTTGAGAGAGAATATACTTTGTAGAACTCACAAGAGTCATCCTGGACCTTTTATTTATATCGAATTGTAAACATATTTTGTGTTAGTTATTTTCCTCTCTTATAATGCCTTATCAAACTCTCTCTTTCTCCGAGCGGTTGTGCTTTGAGATAATGACTCCACAAAGCGAGTTGATGTATTTGTTTACAGTTAGTGTGAAAGTCTACCGATATCGGAGGAGATCTATGGGCGATTATCACTTGTTTAGTGCCTGTTATCTTACAAAAGTAACGGATACTACGTCACGGCAGATAACCTATTCAATTTGTCATGTAACATAGCTTTAATAGAAAAATGAATTATTAATTATTAACACACTTTTATCTTTTAATACATTTTATATACATTTTTTTGTTGTCTAATATAAAATATTATAACGGAAAAAAAGAAAGAAAAAAAAAGAAAGAAACAAAAAGTGCGTTAAATTATTACACAGAGTGTTGTTATATGTATATCGAGTGTTTAAGTAATAAATAGAAGTTCTGAAATCAATATACTTCATTTTAATTTTGATATCTTCCCCTTTTTACACACTTAGATTTAAATAACGCTTTTTTGCATTTCTTCTGGAACAATTTTTTCTGAAATGATTTTTTTTAAAATAATTACAGCTCCGAACATTTCTACAGTTTTTATTAAACAGTGATTGTTCTATATATTTTAAGTCATAATTTTGCTAAGTAAACGTGCCGTTTGCTAAAAATGTAATGGAAGTCGCCAGTATTCTAATGATGTAACTATTTTTAATCAGGTTTCGGATTTTTTATTTATATAAATAACCATTCTACTGCGTATACAATAGATAACTATGTAAGACCCATTGAGCGAAAACGTGATCCGCAGCCTGCCTGCAAAAAGATAAAAGATGCTATGCTATCATGTGATATCGTTGTAT
This sequence comes from Magallana ariakensis, assembly GCA_020458035.1. Classification (NCBI taxonomy): domain Eukaryota; kingdom Metazoa; phylum Mollusca; class Bivalvia; order Ostreida; family Ostreidae; genus Magallana; species Magallana ariakensis. The sequence continues at coordinate 37,061,891 of CM035818.1, read as the reverse complement.
GATAAAACCATTATTTCTCTCTCTCTCTCTCTCTCTCTCTCTCTCTCTCTCTCTCTCTCTCTCTCTCTCTTGTTTTTAATATGTTAAATACACCAGATTATATGATAATATTTTTAATAAAACATCAAATTATGTGAATTGTTTATAATACAGCAATGCAAAAAAAAAAAAATTAAAAGAGTCAAACACTTTTTACTGTTCCACATTTATCTTCTCTTTATCATCTGCCAGTAAAGATAACTCTCTACAACACAGTTCTCTTAGAGTTACTGTTCTTGTTTCTATGACGTCATAGCATAATATCGTCACAAGGATAGCGACATTTCACAGTCCATCGCGGCGTTAATTAAGAATACAATACAAGGTAAGTTTAAAGTATTCCTAATAGCTCTTTAATTCTTGTACATGTATTTATTGACAAAGGAGGTATTGTTATGCTGAGATTCTGCTTAAAACTGCATTATTCTAATAATCTATTCACAACCGTAATATCTTAAAATTTGCCTTTCATATTACGCGAATTAAAACTTCAAATCTAATCAAATTTTAATATTTCTGAATGCATGGTTGTTGTATTTCGGTTATTAGGCGGAAAAAATTCTGAGATGTGTTGTTAGCGGGAGTGGGTGAGTTAAGATGCAGTTGTTCGGATATGCAGTTATTTTATTTTAGGTCAACATATTTAACCATTAACATGTAGTTTCAGAATGTTCATTATGACATACGAAAGAATAATATGTACATAATTATTATGAAGAAGATGGGTTAATAAGGTGTGTAAACTGCCTATCTAAGGATAAATGAGATACTATAAAATTAAAATATCATCAAATCTCATAATTTTTTTCTAAATTATTGAAAACAATGTATATTTACCATAACATCGATTTATAACCCTTAAATAGGTTTAATTTTTGGAATAGGTTGATTTAAACTGGCGTATGCGTGTCAAAACCTCCAAATAGTGTCATTTTTAGAACTCAAATGCCTTTTCTTTTATAGAGTGGGTCTGAGCTCCATATTTTTATCATAGTCTATATAAGGTTAAAGGAAATCAACCCGATTTCAATCAACGAAAACGTGGAGAGATGACCCACTATACTTTAAAAATGTCATTTTGTATCGCAACAATTGAACGTTTTAGAAAAATAATACAAGTCCGTAAATTCGTGGTTGAAGTCGCATATAGCATTTAAGGATGGTGTTTGTTGTGACTGAAATGGCTCAGTGGTTAGAGCACCAGACATTAGGTAACATCATAGAGCTAGGGTTTTTAAGGTTGTGGGTTCGATACCACCAAAACTTTAGAATTTATTTTTTTTTTCTTATCGTTTGTTAAAATATTCAAAACTAAATATAGTTAGAAATTGTGCTTTTGTAAACTTGAATTATAACATTATCAAGTATATTCAGTTGGAAAAAATTAAATTTGAAATTGTATTTTGCGACTAAACCAAATGGGCATTTGCGCTATCTTGTTCCCCCATCTTCTTTATTGTTTCAATCATAATGTCCTATTGATATACGGGAAATATGAAATCAAATTCACATTCACTCAGAACGCAGACTATTTATCTTAGGAAAATGTGTGATCCGCTATAAAAATGAAACAATCTATGTTGGTACTCATATATCATATTTTCGAAAGCTGCCTGCAACAATGTTCAAAATCAAGCATTGATCAATTTGACCAAAATGAGTCTCTAAGGACTATGGAAAAATGATTCAGTATATATTTCTCCATGCAATTAATTGGATACATGTAGCTTGGGGGAGGGCTAAAATAGGCTGTACCTGCTGCCTTATCCCATTCAATATACTATATTGAATAATATATTGTTTAAATAAATAATAGCATAATATTACCACATTGTATGTATTTTCGAAATAAGTTTAAAATTTGATTCAGCTTATATTTCTTAATGCAAAACATCTGATGGTATAACAGTTAAAAATTATTATTGGTGCATTTAACAAAATAAAGTTCAATGATGAAATATATACATACGAAGGTTGTCCCAAAATAGAGTAGATAGAACACAAAACTCAAAATTTGTTCACTGCAATTTTATTTCATTTTCTTTAACGGCCTCTGGCAAACAATACTTAAAAATTCTAATCTGTACTTTTTTATTTCTTGAGAAAATAAATGATTAGCAACAAATTTTCCAGGCGCAATGTGTTACGTCGAAAATTTCCTGTCTTTACGTTTTTGCTAAAAACTCCACATCGTTTACAATAACATTTACGTTTTATTTCCGAAAATATCTTGGAAAAATATTTAATTTTAACATGTACTCTAACTGCACATTCAATATACATTTCTAGTTTTGTTTTTTGAAATAATTTCTAAGTACAAACGACCTGCCGACTCCAAACTTGCCCCCAATCGCATCTTCTCGAGCCTTTCCGGCAAGCTCGGAAAAACACCTCGAATGTATTACATAGGCGTCCATGACAACCCCCTTTTTATAAAACTTATTATAAATACAAATCATTTTACGATCTGTTGAGATGCGAGTTAGACTTCATTAAAGTCAATGATATACCCTTAAATATACCACAGAAGCGACATACAATGTTGTCTAGCCGATACTTATTTTAATTGAAAGCGACTCCATTTTGTATAAAATTCTTACATTCGAGGTGTTTTTCCGAGCTCTGCCGGAAAGGCCTGAGAAGTTGCGACTGAACTTGCCCCGTATTACTTGTCTGACGTCCGTCTTACCTAAATTTGTCGTTCAGCATTTTGACATCCATTTCTATTAGGATTTCTTTTTTCACAATTGTCATCATAATTGTCCGTTGTTTGACTGCTAATTCACAAAATGTATTTCTAAGCGGTTGCGTTTATTTTATTTACTTCAAAAGCCGCTTTAGGATCTGTTTCAAGGTCTTTACAAAATCTATCAGCTACCGTTGCGCTGCGTTTTAAACGCTAACGTCGTCATTTTATTATGAGTAAACACTTCAACTTATCACAAAACGCGTTGTTATACCCCTGTAAAACATTTACTATATAACTCTTTGCAAAAAAGTCCAGCAGTTTGACTGTTGGACTGGAACTGTTGGATTGAAACTGTTAAAATTAAATCGACTGTTAAAAAAGACTGTTGACCGGTGACGTCATATTCGGCGAAAACTAGTTATTAAATTAGTAGGGGTATAACAAAACAGTTGTTGACTGTGTCTCGGGCAACAGTTGATCTGTCGGACATATATATCATATAATACAATACTGTATCATATCATCCAAAATTATCATATACAAGTATCATTTATGTATGTCTTGTGCAAATAAATAGAGAATAATACATACCCTTTTCCATATCACAGCCAGTATCAGCCCGAGACTCCAATATCAGCCCGAGGGCCGAAGGCCCGAGGGATGATATTGGTCGAGGGCTGATACAGGCTGTGATATGGAAAAAGGGTATGTATTATTATATTTATTACATACTTAGTAATAAAATTTTTAAAAACCCACCAACTTAAACCAATTGATTTTAAATATTATTTGAAATTATTTTGTACATGTATTGAATAAAGATATGAGATCAAATTGCTTTAACAAACAGCTAGTCATGTAGCTACAGAACTGGAATTTGCTCAGGTTTTAAAAGTTAACTGCTCCAAAACATTTGTTAAAATTTGAAGTTTTTAACTGCACTTAAAAATGACGACTGTAACAAATGTTTTATTTTCCTATGTAAACATGCACAAATGCCGAAACGAAATAAGGCAGAGGAGTTCCGCAAGGGGTGTGATACGGATCCGTATCAGCCCTAGAGGGCTGATAATCTGTATCAGCCCCGGAGGCCGATACGAGTTGTGTGATGTCATCTGTATCACATATGCAAAAAACCTGTATTTATTACTAAGTATGTAATAAAGAATGATAATGATGAAAATGAAAAAAAAATATATAAAAAAAAATCCCAAAAAACCAAACGATCAAATTTGTTATTAATTCTAATATTTACACATATTTGGCTATAGCTAAACTTTTACAGATTTTATAGTAAACAGTTGTTGACTAGGTTTGAGGGCAACAGTTGATCTGTCGGACCGGCTCGCAAACTATTGCCCAAGGCCCTCGACCCCAGTCAACAACAGGCTAGCTTCAGATATAGAGCCTGACCTCCATTATCGAGGATGCTAAAAAATCTTGTCCTACGTACCTCACTCAAACTTGTTTAAATGGTGTGTTTGTTGTCTGCGTATGAAATCTTACGCCAGTTTAAATTAACATACCGGTATTTTAAGAACTGGACATATTTATGCGTTACAAATCGATGTATTGTTAAAATATATATTGTTTTGAATGATTAGAAAAAATGATCAGATTTAGTGATATTCTATTTTTTCAGTATCTTATCCTTCCTTATATAGGTATTTTACACGCCTTATCCACCCATCTTCTTTTTTAAAAAAATCCCCATTCAATTTAATCAAATTACGTGTGTAATTGAAATGCACTTTTCCATTTCGCGCAATGTTTTGGTCATGTGGACGCTCCAAGGTCTGGGTTTACTCTGTGTTCGATGTCTGATTTGCCGTCAAATTTACCCCAAGATTTATCTCTCTTGCTATGGACACAGACCACAACTATTTTCCCATCTTATTCCTTAGTACAACAAATCATTTTTTTTAAAATCCCACCAGCTCAAATCAATCAAAATGTGGCACACCTATAGACTGACACTAGACAAACAACATAACGAAACTACAGGAAAATTAATCGAAAGAGGAGTGATATATGGCCCCTACAATAACCCATATCCGGCAAAACTCTAATTTCACTTTGAAATATGTGAACACAGTGGTTTCTGAATACCTTTCCTTTTGTGCTTTTGGACATTAATTTTCTGAAATTTTCCTCTACACTTTGTTCTAATATGAATAAGTTTGCCTATTTAGCAGCCCCGGAAATGTTGTTAAAAATACATACATTTTTAAAATGGAACTACTTGTGCACGGGGTAAAAAGAGTGGTGCGTGGTCTTTAAGTTCTCTCTCTCTCTCTCTCTCTCTCTCTCTCTCCTCTCTGAATATGTCAAATACACCAAATTTTATTATCATTTAAATACAAAATATCATTAGGGCATATTAAATTCGGTGAGTTGTTTAATAACACAATGCAAAAAATAATTCAATAGGGTCAAACATTTCTTTTACTCAATCTAATTAAAATAAGACTTGTAAATCCGCTCCTCTACTATACGCTATCAATAGCGAGGAGCGGATTTACAAATCTAATTTTAATTTGACTCAATCTTATTAAAATTATACTTGTAAATCCGCTCCTCTACGATACGCTATTAATATCAATAGCGTATTGCAGAGGAGCGGATTTACAAGTACATGTAGATTGTTCATTTACAAACCACATTTCTGTCAGTAACGATAACTCTCTACAAGACAATTTTTTTCTGAAAGTTACTGTTCATGTATTTATGACGTCATAGCATTATATCGTCACTAGGATAGCGACGTTTTACAGAGTCATAGCGTTCAGAATACAAGGTAAGTTTAGAATATATTCTAAATAGTTTATTGTATTTACATGTAACAAGGACGGATTCTTAGAGTCGTATTAGAGATGACTACATCATTCTAATCATAACATACATAAAGTACCTTAGAATTTACCGCTCATTGAAGCAAATAAAAAATTCTCCAATGAATGAAAGTCTAATATCATTTTTTAAATGCGTTGTTTTCGGGGGTTGGGGTGATCTTTAAATTTATTTGTGGTTTTGGGGTATTAGGGGTAAAGTTGAAAAGACGTGTTGGGGATAATACATAATACAAAAGAATAAACAAACGATTGAATTATTTTTTCAATATTGTAGTCATGTTTAAATACTATAAATACATTTGCTCAGAACGCAGACTGGTAATTGTAGGAAAACGTTGCAGTTGATTGTATATATTAAGCACATCAATACACACTGATGAAAAATATTGTTTTTAAATTTATTCGATGAAAATGATTTAAGAGTTAATTGTTTGAGTTTATATGGTGCGTTTTCATCTTGAAGTACATTGTACGTTCCATTAATTTTATTTTAAAAGATTAAAATCTTTTACTTTCCTTTATGAACTTTAGACCAAAATGCATGCAAAAGTATAAATCACGTTGCCTTGGTCTTTTGAAGCAAATTACACATATGCCATACGTATCATTTAAACAGTTTCTCCTGTAAGATCCCATCTCCGGTTTTAATCTGTTTACCTGCTGACTTGTATATCAACAAACTTTGTCTATTTCTCGCGTAAACATTCAATATCGACAACTCCGTGACTTCTCCCGCAACAATAAAACTTAAAGAAATCTCACATACTTACTTATGTTTTCTGCAGAGGTAAGCTATGGATGAATTAATCATTTATACAAAACCGACGCATACATGTATGTATAGTTTAACAATATCACGAGAAAACATCTAAAGAAGCCAGGCGGTGTCCTCTCGTTATTTTCCTCCAATGAACCTGCTTTTTGTTAACAGGTCCCTGCGCATAAACTTCTATTTTATTATCTCTTTGAAAAATAAAATAAGACTTGTATATAAAACTAAAATTACAAAAATATACCATCTATTTAATAATATATGTATTGATAGTTTATTCATACATCCTCTCGTCGACAGATATTTGTCCCGAGATTTCCGCACACTTTTGTATGGATACTAAAAAAACCAACGGTTTAAATCCCCATTTTGACGGCTAGAATAGGAGACACAAAACACCATAATGTCCCGTTTTCGTCAATTTGATAGGTGTAAAAGGTGTAAATGAGTTTAATAGTCGTTTAAATATCAAATTACTAAGATGGCTAAGAGCACCTTCTCGAGGTCGCATATGACGTCACACATAATGGCGGGTAGATCGAGAGGGAAAATATGCATATCGCGACATTTGAATTTCATCGCTTTCAAACTAATGAATTAGCCAGATTATCTTGTGTAAAAGATAATAAACTTCATTTTTAATGAGTACAGAATGATTTTATTAAGAAAATTAAAAAAAACGTGCGATGTGTCCTTTAAGGTAGCTCGCGGGTTTGCTGCTTGTGAGACAACCTACCCTGAAAATTGTCTGTTGAATCATTTGGTTTCAATTATTATTCCTGATTATTTTATTAGATTCGTCAGCCTAAATATCATGTTATCGTATCTTAAACATACCAATGTTGATTAAAACATGTGACGCCATTTCAATGTAATATATAGCAATTTACATTTTTGTCGGTAACAGCATTCCAAAACCATACTCATAACTTTAAAACGAACAAGACGAATTTTATTTTACTCAGCACTATGATTGTAAAAATGATTTAGAATCAATCGATACAAAAATATCAATATGTGTTCTCAGCCAATTTTTCGCAAAAAATCTTTAAAGATTTGAATTTTTCATCTACTGTTACATTTTTATCGCGACGTTACAACATGTTATAGCGCGACGTCATCAGTTTCGTGCATCTGTTTGCGGAACAAATGAATGTGCATTGTTCAACAAGAAACTCAAATTAAGGCATGCAATTAGCAAATTCTAATTTATTGGTTTTATTTAGATTTTAAAGCTGCGGCTGAATGGCTACATATAGAGTAGAACAAATGTATTTCATTGGACTTAGAAGTGATATTTTAATCTTATTGTTTTTCAAAAACAGTAATTCTAGTAATGCTGAAACAATGTTAAATGTAAAATTATCTAAAGAATATGTTTTAAATCGTATTCAATCATTAATTTTACTAATAAATTTTTCTCTTCAGCAAACAGAATCAAATTTTTGATTGCAAGAATAGTGTTGCATACATAATTTCAAAAACAAATACCCGGTATCGCCTAAATGTTAAAGTAGGCAGCATAACAAAAATAACCACTAATCACGCGAATTTACATTCCGGGTCCCTATAATTTTTAATCAGTCGTATACATTCCGGTCCCCTTTTTCAGTCAAATTATTGAGACTCGCTATTTTTTTCAGAAAGAAATCTCCCTCTAAACTTCATTGCAAAAAGGCTTTGAAGTTTTGTCAATTATGACGCAATTTTATTTAAAATATGACAGAACTTTCATATTCCGCTAAAACAATAATTAGTGCTCTGTTGGGCTAACTGTACTGGAACCCCGCACGTTAGTAGAGTGTGTGTAATATCAGACTAACGGTGCTGGATTTCCGCACGTTAGTGTCGATTTGTGTTCAAATTTATATCGCACGGTCCGTGCTGGAACCCCCGCACGTTATATAGTTGTCTTTTCGAAACTCCGAGAATCGGTTTCATTGGAATACCATGTACCGTTATATTATACAACTTGTTGAACTTTTGTTTCATTTTGGAGTTTTTATTCAGCGTAAACACGAGCGAGTGTAGCGAAGTGAGCTTTCCCTGACTTCACCATATGGATTTTAAGAACTTTTACATTACAATTCACAATACAAATCAAATACATCTGTACAAGATACGTTCGTGGAAGTTGGGTAGCATTTTAGTAGAAAGCCGAGTGGCATCCTACTGGGCGAACCACAACTTCACATTAGACTTTACGGGAAAACTATACGCTTAAAATTCATTCGTGAAATATACAACAACTATTATTTTATTTCAATATAAATAACGTCAAGGTTCCTGCTTTTATGTTCGTAATCTAGCTGTCCTTGTATACCCGATGCCCATTTAATGTCAAATCATATTGTGACGTCAGCAAACCCGCGAGCTACGTTAACATCTCACATTTATTCTATCATTTTCTTTTAAAAATAAAACCGTTATTTTTTTTATTGTTTTTGGATAAATTTCTTTATGTAAAGTTTATAAAAGATTATCGATTTCGATTTGAACTACATTATTCTAAAGGCCAGCAAGGCGATTTGTCTCTTGTTAACGCTCATATTGTTTGATTAAAATCATCACGACTGGACTGAGGTAAAAATTGTAATTATACGTAAAATGTTACAATAGTTTAATTACACCTTCCAGCAGTACCGCGTATGACGTGACATCATACATGTAAATGGAGACGAACACCATTTTCAATGGACCGCATTGCATGTCATGATAAGCGACTTTCCAATCTTCTCTTTATGTATACATTTTGTAAGTCTGACGTCATCTACAATAATTAAATAATACACATATTTTGAAGCTATAATATGTTACTTTGTCAGAAATCTAAAGGTTTTTTGTACACAATACACTGTATATCAGTAGCTGGTTGAAAAGTCGTATATTACTCAGCTATGTTAAGGAAGGTATCGGAATTCTATAGTCTGTCCCAAGATATTTATGCAGCACATTTTGCCGATTTTTACTTAAAATACACATATCTGTGAAAGAAGTGCAATTAAAATCGATGAAAGGGGAAATTTCCAAGAAATCTTCATTGACACATTATCATTTTTCACTCGAAAAAATTCCCAGGAACGAAAACAGATTTCTTACGGAGATTTAAATAATGGGGAATGTTTACATCTTTTCTCCATTCGGAAGTACTCGGAATACCTCGCGCAATTTTTCAAGGTTATCATCCGGGCTTATTGCAATACAAAATCCCCGTAGACATCACATTTTTTAGCCGTGTATTGAAACCTGATAAGCTAACGGGGGCGTTTTAACTGAGAAATCTTGGAAATTTTTCATACTTTTGAATGAACATCGTTTGAACCCTGAGGTATTTATAAATATTAATTAATTGAGCAAAATGTGAATCCAGGATATCTTGGGACAGAGTATAGCACGTGTGATTTAGGAAAATTTGCATATGCCCCGCCCCTTATTCATGAGATTTTACGAGATATTGTATTTCGGTAATTAACAAACATCTACCAAAATAAATATGATTAATTTTTGGGATTGATTGTATCAAGAAAGATGTACTGAAATAAAAATTTCAACTATTCTTTATATCTTGCGAAATTATGAAATTCCTAAGTCGTCTGATGACGTGTCGCGAATGACTACGTCACATCGGCGCTTGCAGCTGTGATCAGAATAAACATGTGGACTTCGGTGATATATCTGAGAATTTAACTCATTTACAACCAGCCTAGACGGAAATCGGTAGAGGATTCAACTGAACAAGGTAGGATTTATCTGTACTTTCCCTAGATATTGTTTTATATTGTCTAATACTGTATGATGAAACAGAAACGAAGGGAAATTCCTCGGCTTCGATTTTGTTTACTTGTTTACATTTGTTTTTCATGTAATATTGTGTTTATACATCAGTTTGGTGACTCAATCAGGCAATAGAAATGTTCCGCGATTCGCTAATTTTGATCATTAAGAGTATTGAGGCTCAGTGTAGCTTTTTACTGGTCTCTTATATCGCAGTAACATTAGCTCGCATTTCCTCCGTGTTCAAAGAAAATGTAAACAATGGAAAGTCCAAACACTGTATTAGCACTACAAATATTACTGTGAGAATCTGGATTGAATATAGACAAGATTGTATTGTTGTTTATGTAAATCGAAATGTGTTATTTCATTTAGCCTTTTTTATCAGGAAGATTACATGTTTGAATAAACAAAATTACAGTGTTGTACTGATTTTCCACACAATATTTAAAACAATAAACATTTGATTATGTCTGTTAGAATATTAATGAAATTAAAACTGCCATTAGTATGCACAATGATAAAATAATTTTCCATTTTCATATTATCTTCAGCACAATAGTTTACTAATTATAACACATTATTCAATTTCAGGGTTATTAAAGCAGTAAATGGTCCACTGGAGACACTTTGTTGGGGTGTTGATAAAAAAGTAGGTACTATATAAATATTTCTTTTACCCACTAACTTCATGTATATTTGGTCTGGGTTTTTTTAAATCATATTACTATATTGTAACCTATCATAATATCTTTCATTGATATTTATTGAAATTAAATTTGAAATTGATAGATATTCATAATTTCAGGCATTGGTTTTCTTATCAACTGCACTGCCTCCTTACAATGTACATCAAAAAGACATGAGGAGAAGTACATGTAGTGTGAAAGAATATGGCCATTTGACATAGATTCCACATCATGACTGAATAATACTGAAAATCAGAAAACATTAGTTTTGTTGAACAGTTTGTTAAAGATCGAAAACCAATCTCTATATAGTACATTGTATTTGTCAAGTTGATTATTATAATAAATTCTAGATAAAGATTGATTTATGTTGCATTCTTTAATTATTACAAAAAATATTAACTATAATTACAAGTAACCCTGGTCATATATTAAAGGTATTTCTTATTTATTTAGCAGCAGAGTAACATAAACCATTATAAAACATAAATGTGTAAATTACAAACTTACACTTAAACCCCCCCCCCCCATCACCCTTATATCAATAGTATTGGTGAGGGCAACAGATGAATTAATTTTTCCACATTCAACAATTTGGTAATGATGACTGGTGTGTACAAGACAAAATTCTAACATTATTTTAATGAAATTCACAGCGTGTAATTATTTTATGAACGAAAATTAAAATCATGATCTTAGTCAGTGTTGCGTTTGAATTTCACGCAAATGACGCCGAAAGTGAAATGGGTCAGATAAAATGCAGTAGTGCAAGGGCATACACTTTATCAAATATATTGAAATTTTACATGTGTTACCATTATATCCCAGTTATATCAAAAAGTGCTGGGAGCTACATGAAATCGCTACGCATATCATATAAATAAGCATTAATTGTGGGAACTCCCTGCAAATTTCTGTTCATCCACTGTTTATATTGAATTTAATAATTGTTCTTACTTGAATATTTCAAGCTCCCAGCACTTTTCGAAATTTTAGATGTTCATTTTACAAGTTAGAAACAGAAATAATTATATTTGTTAATGTTAAGCCCTTGCACTATGCATTTTTTCGTATTATTCCTGGTTCATCTATTTTTAGCAGTATCACGTGACAGGGTATTCCCAAGAGACTCAAAAATTGCCCATGCGATAGCGAATTATCTAATATGTATATTGATAAAAAATTACTTTGTGTAACAATTTTTTGGAATATAATATCAAGATTATTCAAAGGCTTATATTTTATGTGATAAATACCGCTATTATTTTATGGACGCCCTTAACATAGCTGAGTATAGTATACATATGATGGACTATTTTCAATTGTATAAGCGTATATTATATGATATATAATTCAGGTGCAGATGAATTCATTACTTTATTGATACAATACTATTCTATGCAATCTTTATTGATTTCTTGACAATTCTCGTTTTTTGCTGCCCTTACCGTCCAATTACAGCGATTTTCATAGGCAAACAATTTGTTATACAAGCGCAATTCTTACAATGTTATTAGCCAGCGGGATTTTCGTCACAAAAATGTGCTGTTATAACCACTATTGTACTATGTTATCACCTGTTATTGTAGTCATCAATACAAAAATCAGCATTTTTATAATTGGATCGCAAACGCACGTACCACGTACTCAATAAGCAGATGCGATTAGTGCAATTTAGCAATGGCTATCAGTTGTTATTTTCCTCTTTCAAGACAAATCCAACCAATGGATACATGAACTTAGTATATTTACTTATCTGTTTCAGAATCTTTAGAAAATCTCAAGCGTACCAGTACAGGTTAGTTAGAAAACGCAATTCTTCCATCAATGTAAACGATGCGTGATTTAAAAACATTTTATGTATATGGTCTCTCTTCTCTTATTCCATTGTATGACATTGTGTTACAAAATGTAATTCTACAATTTTACGACAATCAGAAATGGCCAACTTCGAGGAAATGGACACCATTAATCCTGTCATGGATCTGGTTGTCTTCCGACCCATTAAGGATATCGATATGGGAATGATGACGTCACTTTCGGTGTCTTATGATCTTGGTTTAAACTTCCACCCTCATCTGAATGATTGGGTTGGTCTGTTTTACTCCGAGTGGGAATCGGTTAACGATTTCCTAGAGTACAGATGGGCACCAATGTTACCACGTGACCTGAATGCTGCTTACAAAAGGCGTCGATCAGTGTTATTTGATGTTTCCAATTTCGCCGTACGTTTTAATAAATGAATCTGATATTGTTATTATCATTATTCAAATAACATCATAATTATGATGATACTTTAGAGCGTGTAACTTAAAACAATTTTTTTCACATTTAACAACATTTAAAATTCAACGGATGAAACGCATTCAAATAGACTTACGAAATTGTAGAAATGATTAAAGATGACAATTCTTAAAACCTTCTGTAGGATTTAAGGGAAGAAGATGCACACTTTTGTTTCCTCTACGTCACCAGTGACAGTCACGTGGTCGGAGTTAGCAACAACTTCAAGTTCCGCTCAATGCCGGGCTATGAGGACGACCTCTGCTTTAGTAACCTTGAAAACAGGATTCGAGAAGACACGTCCTTCACCTTCATCTCTATGGATACTGGCATTGAATTCGAAAATCACATGCAACTCTTTTCAAACAGAAAAAGAGGTATTATGCGTAACATTTAAGCATTGGATCATTATTTTTTCAAAAATGTGGTCTCATAACTGCAACGGTGTGTGCATACAAATTGAATAACGCGCGCTAGAGACCACATCTTTCAAAAAATAATGATTCAATGCTTATATTCACGTTTTTTAACATTTATTCTCTTTCCGCAAATATAATGATTTATTTTTTAAAAATCTCGGCCTTGTTCAACGAGTAATGCGCAATTAACGGAAGAGCCATTAGAACAGCCGATTTATGCATAACACAATTTTATATTTCATTTTGTAATATGATGAATTTACTTTTGGTATACTAAGAAATTAATTAATTGAATTCATTTAACTCCAAAAAGTGTTAACATCAATGAAATATTAATCAGCGTAAGTATAATATCAGGTCGTGATACGGTTTGAGGTCGCGAGGAGAATCAGTCATGTTCTTCGAGAAATACTGAAAGAAGACTAAATGCATTCATAAGCCTAGATTTTGTGATTGGGTCTTCTGTGTTATGTGTAAATATCACTCAAATCAATCAATGCAATTTAATAGGGGGAAAGAAAGTGAATTGAAATATTGTCATACATAATCCCTTGTAAAAAAGCATCTGATTTTGTCTGATTCAATTCATATCACCACATATTTTGGAATATACAAATGTATGATATAGTCCATCGTATCGTACATCAACAAGTTTTGTTAAAGATCCATCATGTTTGTCAGTTTGAGTTACCAATATCTACATGTATTTGACAAACAACTTTCAGCTTCCTCTTTTTAGATTAAAGAGGAATTTTTAAAAAAACCCACACTTAACGAATTATCGAAGATAATGTTTTAAAAATTATTAAAGAGAACATTAAAGTGAATTGTCAAAGAGAACGTTTCAGGAAAATGATTTGCTTTACGTGAAAGGTCTGGAGGATTCATTCGAGGTGATAGACAATGAAACACCACCCCAAAAGAGAAGATCCACCAAGGAAAAAGTGATTATTCGAACACAGGACCCCAGTACTCTGGTTACCTTGTCTGCTGAACAATGGCAGGGTATCTTCCGAATTGTGTCTGAAAGGTCAGTCGTCCAGACCATGAACACTGGAGCAGTTGCCGTCGCCGAACCTATCTTTGATATCAACAAACAAGTTTGTTCTGAGGTATAATTAACGACTGTCGCTGTCTTACACAGCAAATTTCGATGCCTTTCGAGTATTATTTTAAACGTATATACACTGTATACCATTGATTTGAGTAAAAAAAAAACCATTTCATTCGCATTTGATACATGATAATTCATTATAGCTTAACATAAAATTTACATTGCAGCCTGCCAACCTGACTCCATATTTATTTAAAAATCAGACAACCCCACCCCTAACGTTCGAGAGTCGTCTGGCAATCCTTCCCGGTCCCTGTAGTGTCATCATGGCTCTGGACCGGAACTCCACATCTTGTGCTTCCTGCGCAATGGGGAAATCTCTCGTACGGGATATGTTTATAGGTCGTTCTAAGGACGAAAAATCTATTAAAAGAATGACCGACAAAATGGAAGCTATGAAAGAGGAGGTAGAGGTTTGTTTATAGAATCTAGACATTTAAGTTCTCTCTCTCTCTCTCTCTCTCTCTCTCTCTCTCTCTCTCATTGCTTATTTTATTTCTTCTTTTCACATGATCTCAATCTTCCTTTGCCAATAGCCCCATGTGCTCTCTCTCTCTCTTTCTATCTCTTCTTTATATTTATTTCACCTTTCGGATCTTTGAACCTCCTTTCTGAATGTAGGATGTTAAGTTACGTCTAAGGCTCCAACAGACCCTGGCTGAATACCAAGCAACCCGCCAGAATTCCTACCACTTAGAGGAACTCCTAGTACAGAACCAGCAGCTTGAGGAACAACTGAGGACCACAGAGAATCGAGTGGAGGACCTGAGGGCCGAAAACAAAGAAATGAAAGATAAACTGGCGAGCTTGGAAAACAACGAAAAACAGGTAATATAAAAATATGTAGGAGTAAAGGTGTGAATCTAAAATAGTAATGCAAAGGTGCAACAGTTAGGAATTACTAGTCACTTAAAATCAAACTTTCTTAGCCACATTTTTCTTTCCGTCAAAACTGCTTCATCCATTGCATATGGGGTTTGTGGTATAGACTTCTAGTTCTAGCATCTGTTGACAATCTGACATGTGTCATGGATAACGCTACTCGACGTCAAACGGTCTGTCTGTCTTACTCTGCATGGGTTTCTTGTCCTGTCCATTTTTAGAAATTACGTTTCAACGTCCGGTGAAGTCGACCGTTCTATCAGGTAGAAAAATTTGAGCATGATCAAAATTTGAATCGGACACCACCGGTCTATGGTGTCCTTTAAAAAAACGAAAGCAGTGACGCCATCATTTAACGCGAGTTATGTGGGTTTTTTTTTAGCAATGCTCGCTATAGTCTTAAGCGCATGAAACACAAAATAAAACATTTAGTTGCTTATAAACAATACTTTAGTTAAGTTGAGGATTAAACAGATTAATCTCATCTACACTTAATAGCGAGACAAACATTACAGTTCTTACTTTACTAAAGTTTTTTTTTTATCATTTAGCAGAAACATTAAACATGATAATGACCACAGTGTATGAAGTGTAAACTGATATATAAATAACTGCATGACACTGCATTATGTTCAATATACGTGTAGTTGACATTTACTTAACCTTGCGTAATTCTTATGCAAGCTATATTGGTTTTTGGTAAAAACATATGAAAGCCGTATCTAGTTACATGTACTAGTGTGGTTGCTATTCATTTTAACCTAACCTAATGAGGAAAACTCGTTTTACCAATATCAAGTTATAACATTGTTCTACGAAATTTTTGTCTAGAAATGTTTCTTACATGTGTTTCATTAAATAATTGTTCTCTCATTACAGCCTCCTACTTTAATAGAGGATCAGGATCGGGCAATTCTCGAATTCCTCAAAGAAGGGTTCCAAGGAGTAATACAAGTTAATGGTAGGGTCATATTCAAGATCGATATCATTTCATTATTTATTTGAGTAGTTCTATGAGCGGAATAAAACCAGTTTTCTTGGATTAAGGTTAATTACTTGCTTGGTTTATAATAGGTCGAAGATTAACAGTTATTCTTGAGGAAAATTATTCAACCAACCCCGAAGTGGCTGAACCCAAGGAAGAATGGAAAATGTATTTTCCGAAACGAATGGGTATGCAATTGATATGGGGTTGCTTTTTATTTAAACTTTTTTTGATTTGATTATGGTACAACACATTTTTGGGTTTTTTTTCATAAAGAACGCATGCGCAAATCGATGTGCAACCAATCAATTACAATTGCGTCATTGAGAGACACTGTGATCAGTCAGAGAAACCGTTTGTCAAGCCAATCAGAGCGAATGCAGAATATACAAAGGAAATTGGAGGTAAAGATAGTCAATTCTTTTAATGTTAAAATCGTGATAGAAAATTTTATCAATTTTCGTGATGTCTTGAAACTCAGAGGAAAAAACAAAATTATTATGTTCATAGCACGAACTCTCTTAATTAAGCTAAGAATTCTTTGAAGTCAAGACACGCATGTCTTCAAACAATAACTTTTTACGCATATTTAGTTAGATGATCGAAGAAGCTTTTTTGAAATTGAGTTTTGGACTTTGTCTGTTAAAGCTGGTGACACGGAAGAAACAAGAAACGGATACGAAGCTGGCAGAGGTCACACAGAGGATTCGATGTCTACTGAGGGATCGCGCTAAATGCTTCACAAATGAATGGCGACAGTTCGCACGCAAGATGACCGTGAGTTCATGGACCTTTTCCTCACAATTCTCCCCATATGCATTATATTAGCTGCAATAATGTAGCCCTCTCCCTTTTTTTTTTTTTTTGGGGGGGGGGGGGGGGGGGGAGAGGGCTACAACTCCATAGGATCTCCGTAATGGTGCAAGTGCGGGAGTGATTCACTCCAGCATCGTTTTTGGCACAAATCGTATATGAATGACAATAACATTTGCATTTCTTACCTGAACTCAAATATTGTAGTTGTGTATGGCATAAATTAATCCAAAATTATCAAGTATTGTCCATATATCTGTTATTTTTCGTGTATGTCAACGCAAGTTAAATTTGTCCGCCATGTTTATTGACCTTGATCGGTTTTATTTTGGGACAGCCAATGAAAATTTAGGAGCCGATCTTGAACTGAATATAGGAATTCCCCCATTTTAAACATAAATAACGCGGTAAATAGGAATTTTCCATCATATATCCTTTCCTTAAGTGATGTTTTAGTGATAGAACGAGGTAAGACCGCTTATTTACACTGACATTCACGTTATCAAGCCCATCAAAACTCCAAGCGTAAATCCCACAAAATCACGCGAGAACTGTCATGGCTGCTGAAGAAGACGACTGGTAAACATGCTGGTGTGTTTTATCTGGTTTTGATTTATATACGGTTAGTTTGTTCAACCTGCATTAATTAATCATTTTATCTAAAAGAAGTCTAACATAAAAATGATCTTTTCAAACCGAAGTCAGCCGCATTAAAAAAAAAATTTTTGCACCATTACGGAGATCCTATGGAATTGTAGCCCTCTCCAGTAAACATCAGATATAAAAAAATCGGAGAGGGCTACATAATTGCAGCTAGCATTATACAGTATATACTTTTCAATTTGAACGTGAATCTCTTTTTTTTTTTAAATTCATAATAGTTAAACAAACAGCGATAATTTGTACTTTTAAGACAATTTTTAATAATAATAGGTAATTAGACAGAAGTAATTTGTACGTTTATACTCGTTTTAGTTTTTAGGGGGTATTCGTAATTTGTGGGTTGTGTTGGTACAGTAATTACAGGCTTCAAAACTATTCGTACTCTTAAATGATAAATAAATGTGCAGTCATTCTTGTTCTTGGTTTTCGGTGATACAACATGTACTAACCATCGAACTTACACCCGCGTCCCCAGATCTTGGTGATACACGTAACATAATTTGCAAACACCAAAGTACCCACGAACGCCACCCCCCCCCCCCCCTCTCCGGAATTAGTTCCTGCGAATTTTTATACTGAGTTTTAAGTTTTAAGCATTGTTATAATATATATATATATATATATATATATATATATATATATATATATATATATATATATATATATATATATATCATAATATCAAAATGTGATTTAACTGTTGCAAATAGCAATTTGTCATTTAAGGCCAATCCTCCGAAGGAAAAGGAACCGAGACCGAGGACCCGCGCAATAACATCAGTAATTCGCTCCCCTCCCGCTCTCGTCTCCAGTTCCTGGAAGTCACGGAGACCAGAGAGAAAGTGCGAGACTTGTGGTGTAGTGTTCAGCGCCTCGGTCGATCCACGAGTTATTGAGGAGCACATCGCCTTCCACAACACCTATCACAAAAAGCATGACTAACCTATAGGCCCCCATCTAACCCCCCCCCCCCCAACCCATCCAATGTGCAGATGTCTTTCAACCTAATACGACTAATACAATTTAGATATTTTTTTATTATATTTATTGTGTTATTTTCATTATATTGTTTATATGGTTATTGTCATTTTTTTTTTATTAATATACGTACATTTATCAATTTGTATCAACCTGCTTGCCTAAATCATCATTAAACAATGCATTGTATTCGGGTTTTTGTTTGTTCATTTAAAAAAAAAAACTCTTAAGGTTTATATAATTATGATTCTGATCTAATTGCTGTATCCCGTTTGCATGTATTAGAACTTACCGGTAATTAGTAAATACTTTTATGTTAATTACTTTGCTTTTTCGTAAGAGCTAGAGTGGCTTCAAACAGTTTTGATATATATTTCCATGCAGTTGTCTTAAGATATATATGAATATTTGAACTATAGCTGGTCTTTTGCTGTATATAATGTAAGGAGAGACAAATAGCATTCATTTAAACAATAAGGTGATTCATGCGGGATATGAAGGTAGCGACATTGCCAAAAAGATATATAACCCGCGTAATGATCGCTACCTTAACCCGCATAAATTATGAAAGAAAACATTTTATTGTTTATATTTAGTACATATTTTCTCTAAAAAAAAAAAATTGTTCATTAAAGGTTAGTAAAATTAAGTAAATAATTGTTAATGCACATCAGTACGTTAGATAAAAGAAATAGCCAAATTGTTTTATATATGTGGGAATTTGAGTCTGACATCATCGTGATTATTTCGTGCAGTGCCTGATTTTTCTGAAGATTTCGACCGATCGTTAAACTGGTTAGAACTTGATCGTATATAGATTTTAGGCCTATCGGTATCTATATAGCTGTGAAGTACAATTTATTTCCGTAAGAAATAGAGGGAATCATACTTAGTGGATGTAAATATTAAATGGTACAAATAGTAAGCATGGAAAGATAATATGTAGTCCATTTAATAATACTGCGCTCGTATTATTGGAAAATACTCTGAATACCAACAACCTACATGTATCAATGCCCGCATTGTGACTGTTAACAAACGGGCATCAATTTACAACTCCAGATCGTAATATGTACATTATATTAATTGCAATATGTTGTTTTGTTGTATCTACATGAAGTCATCACTATCATTCTAGCGATATATCATATAGAAATGAAATTATATCCATTTTAAAATAAGTATTCAGTTATGAATTCCGTGAGAAAACTGTAATTTCTCCGGCTCATGCAATTGCTAAATGCGGAGGAATTGTGTACAACTGAACCATCGGCCTCATAAGCAACACCACCAACATAGTTCCATCGTCATAGTTCTTAATCACTGGGTAGGTGTGTTTTCTTTAATCTATAATTTTTGTGTACCTAACAAAACCATTAAACAAATTCGTGTTCTAGGATTTCGATAAAATGTATTCAATATATACATAAAAAAACAAACTTCAATGCTGAATGTAGTTTTGCTAGTTTTTGGTCCATTTTCATTTACAAAAAGGTTTAAAACCAGTTTGTAATAAAAAAAAAAAAAAATAGATATTTTTTTCATTTCAGCGATTTGTTGCTCATTGTCCTGCATATGTAAAAAAAAAAGTAAAAAAAAAATTATAAACATGTACAGTAAAAAACAAAAACCAAAAGAGAGATTTCTCATCAACGTAACTATAATTTTAATATGTATTATCGAGCGCCAGTTGTGAAGAAATTTCTGCACTGGATGCCTTTGTTACTTTTAGCTCTTAATTATCTTTCTTGTTGATATATTTCAGGGACAAACAAGAGAGATACCACCCCCGCTATCTCCGGGTACTCCTGATAAATAACCAGACCGAACCTTACCATCTACTTTAAAGACAAAGACAACGGGAAATTCCTTGATGATACTTTACATTTTTGGCGGCCCAGGATGGTAGATGGAGGGCGGGGGTGGATGGAGAAGGAGGAAATGCATGAACTTTCATAAGGATGTGTTGGTGGACCATAGAACGTTTTTATTCCAATGTATGTTTGCAATTATATCCCCCGCCGACTACCCCTGATTTCAATCAGTCCGTCTCATTAGTGATTATAACCCCTTTATGTACATGTATTTTACATCTAATTTTAATTTGATGAAAGAGATACTGCTTTTTACCCATATATAATGATTTTTTTTTTAATATAAAAAAAATTACATGTATAGTATCATGATTAAAAGTCATTAACACTTGTTAACAAACGTAAAAGTAGAATCTACATAACAATGAAAACAACACATAAACATTTACATACCTTGCGGATATAATTTGAATATTTTTTCTAACAAATAATTCTGACTTACTTAATGCTAATGACCATTTTTAAATAAATGGAGTAGAAAGCGATCAAAAACTTGGTGTAGCATATTAGACCCTCTACTCTTTCCGCAGAAAAAAAGGGCTGAAACCGCCCCTCCCCCTCCCCTTTTCGAAAATATTGAACTGTCATAATTCAACCCACCCTTTTCCCCTGAAGTTTAGAACTTACAACCTGGACACAATTTTCTATTTAGAAAAGTAAGTTTTAAATCCCCCTACCCACCTCAAGAAACACCAGCTTTTCGGGTTTAGAATTCCGTCATTTGCTCTGAGCATCTATGACAAATAGAACGAGCCATTTATTCCCTTTCTTCAATAGAAACTTATTAATTCATATACTGTATACAAAGTTATTTTCGCCCGAGTTATTTTCGCCCTCCTTAACTTACAAACGGTTTCGCCTTGTCTTGAATTCGCCCAGGACAAAACTGTGTTTAAAGAGAGATACTTTGAGACATTGCAATTCGCCCAATCTTAAATTCGCCCGCTTAAAACGAGTGCTAAAGGGGCGAAAATAAAACGGGGGCGAATATTTCCCTGTACAAAGTAACGCTGTAGTTAACATATTCTGGAACCTCCGTATGTAATTTCACTGTTTTAAGTAATGTCATCACAGTTCAAGCTGACATGAATACATTGCATGCCATATTATTGATCCTCCTAAAAATGCTAGTGGGGTATTGTATAAACAGTAAAAATCAATTTTACTGCTTTTATATAGAAAAGACGTGAATTCTACGGCGAACCGTACGCGCATAATTAACGCGCATGTAACAATTCGTTCTATCGGCCCGTTGCTAAGCGTGCGAGGGAGAGAGAACGGATTGTCAACTGCGTCTAAACCAATCAGATTGCAGTATTTAACATGAAAGTATAATAATCACCTTTGTTATCATTGTATCTCACCTGTTATGTGAGATATTTACCTTTTAAAACTAAATTCGTACAGAAAATAATTTTTTCCATAGGAAAAACAGTATTCCTATAGAAATTTAGAAATTTCCTATCGGAATACAAGAACTTCCTATAGGAATTTCAATTCCGATAGGATTTGATAAAATCGATAAGAAATTTTAATTTCTAATAGGAAAACTACCTTTCTGAGTCAAATTCCTACAGGAAATAGTTTTTTCCTATAGAAAATATAATTCCAGTAGGATTTTAAAAAAAAATCCTAAGAGATTGTCAATATTTCCTGTAGGAGAATCGTTTTCCTATAGGAATTATCATTATCCTATGGGATATTAATTTTTAAAGGTAAATATCTCACCTATCAGGTGAAACACACTAAAAACAAAAGTGGTTATATACTCTATAGACAATGGTCTATCATTTGGTATATATGGATTTTTCTGAAACTGCATCTTAAGCGGGTGCAAAAATGCCACCTTGGCACTGGCATAATTATCCGGCACAGTGTTAATGGCCTTATACAAAGGTGTGAGAAAGAGCGGAATAATAGAAATGGAGAACTACATTTGTAATAGTAGTCGGTAATCAGAGATGAAAGGAGAACCGCACATATCTATTTATTCAAGTCAGTTTTAACATCTATGTATAGTTTTATAACGATACAGACAATATTAAAAAACCTAACTTTTTATTGGTTCTATAGAACTATACATTGGCATGCTACACAAGGTGACGGCGAAGCGGGAACGACCACCTTGGATCTATAGAGAATGCGGGTCTGACAATTATCAGCAATCGACATGTACACTTAACATTCGTGCAATTCTATTTCTAAGAAGTTAATATAGTTTTTATTTTCCATGAAATGATTATACAAAAAACATTATTTGGGGCAATCTAATTAAAATTAGATGTTTGATCCGCTCGCTTACTCGCTACACAAACGTGTAGCGAGTAAGCGAGCGGATCAAACATCTAATTTTAACTAGAGCAAAGCTCGTTGCAAAGCAACGAGTAGGTCTTCCGTTGAAGCTGCGAATTAAAATGATGTTAATGTACATGGAAAGGATTGTCTTCATGGTAATGCTATAGTAGCTACACTAAACTACTAATAAAAACGTACGATTTATCTCGGACTTGTATTAGTCCTTGTACATGTAGCAGTGCGTAACAGGTACTGTTTGCAAATTAAATTGGGATTGCTATTGGAAATTTTAAAACAAAATCTGGCGCTTTGAAATTAAATAATAAATTGAAGTCAATATTAGTTATTAATTGAAAATAATTAAGATAAGCATGGATGAATGCTTGTTTACGTTCAAATAATTTTTGTATGTTTCTAATCTTGTGATCTCTGTACATTTCACATATGGTTATAGCTTGATACGTGCGTGAAACCTGAAACATTTATCAGCTTTAGATTTTCTGGTAAAGTCTAAACTGGAAAGGTCCATAGGAAGAGACAACAGACCCAGACATAAATTTATCTGCATATGCTATGACCATGGCCATTTAATTACATACTTGGTTCATGGTCGCAATTGTAACACACTCTTAATCCTCCGAAATGATTGTTTCAAGTATGATACAGATAATGGCAAAGGGATAGAATTTGGGTCGGTGATGGATTAACACAGATGTCTGTTGTGACATTGACATTTCTTTAAAATTTGATAAAGCGGATTTATGAGAATATAATATGATATCTGGCGGCGTGACAGGCTGACCACTATGCATCTGCAATTGGGGACCCTTATAAAGCGTTTTTGCATCAGCTATTTAATAATGCCGCGTTTGAACTGACAGTATCAAATTTAAAGATTAGGATTAGATTTTTATTAGCTTATGTTAATGTCATTTATAACCATTAATGCTGCTGCTTTAGTGTCTACTGGTTTGTTTTAGGAGTTACTGGAGAATAGTCCGTTTACATGTAGGTGGAAAAAGACTTTTAATAGCAAACAATTATTTTTTGGTCCAGCATAATTTTTAATTATAATTAAAGTGTGCTGTGTCCGAAAAGATAAGTTGGTCAAAAGGGCGATTCAAAATATGGCGGACAACCAAAATTTATAATACTTTCTTAAAGTCCCTTTAATGGCAAAAAACAGCGACACACTCTTATGAATTGACCAAGCATAGTTTTTATAACGATACACTATTATTAATTGGCCAAGCATAGTTTTTAGTATATCAAGTGTGCCGAATCCGGGAAAATATGCTGACCGTCACGAAAATTGCGTTAATTCAAAATGGCAATTCAAAATGGTAGATAGCCAGAATGATTTTGGTATTGTATAAATCACTTCTGTGACTGATAAGTATGTGATTTTAAATTTGCAAAGGTCTATACAATAAACATTGGCACGTTTGTATCCACACCTTACGGTTCTACAATCTTTGATGTAGTTGCATTCTTTAAAATTTAAGGAAGATCCAGGAATAAAATCTTAAGTCATTAAAATCGGCAGCAAACGACCATCACTTAATTGTAGTCTCATCTCGGTTGAGATGTGGCTATGTTAACAAAGTTCTACAGATTTGACATAGTTATCACTGCAGCATTGACAGGGATCTTTATATGCTTTATATGGGTTCCAAAAAGCATCCGCAAGATTATTTATGAGAACGTGTTGCGAATTAACATTGGCATGGTCTAACAGAAGAAAGCATCATCTCTATGAATGAGATCGGTGGTGATTCCTTTTCAACACAATGCTTTTTATGCATTTCTTCTACTTCCTCATCACATTTTTGCCAAACTTTGCGAGAAGTCGTTTAATTTTTAACAAAAATACAGACAGGTCGACTCCTTATACAAGATTTAAATTGTCCCTAATAATGTCGAATGGAGCATTATTCTCATAGCTGCCTAAATCATTTTGCAAAGACTTGCTATTGTATAGAAAGCTGGACGGAATGTTGATTTGGGGCAAATTTTGAAACATGTAATCTTAGTGCCTCTGATGATATATATGTTAGAGATTTGTCTACTCTAAAGATTTTACAGGAAGAGACAGACACTATACAATGTTCCCGAAAGGTATTCATTTGTATTTATGTTGACACTTCGTTATATGGGTGTTTTACTGTACTTGTACTAGATAAAATAATTATTGCCACTATTATTAAAAAATCTGTTCAGCTTAGCCCAGACCTCCTGCTTACAAATATTTTATCCCTAGCGACGCCACTGCATTCGCGGATTTAGAGGGTGTTGGGGGTCCGAAACCCCTCTAATTGGAAAATTCAAACTTACACTCATGTAGTAAATAGGCCTCGGACCCCCCCCCCCCCTTGTAAAATGTTAATGTCCATCGGACTCCGGTGTCCGAGAGACACTTTCCGAAGCCCTCTTCCCCCGAAAAAAAATTTCTGGATCCGCGCATGAATTGGTTACAGAGCAATAAACATTATTTTCTTTTAATCATGATATATTTATCATAGCATTTACCGTACGTAAGATCATACATAAACCAATTTAAGAGTTGCATTTACATGTTAATGTATCATATCGAGCTGATGAAAAAAAACCCACGTGAACTCAAATAATCTTAAATAGAAATATTGTTATCAATATCTTAAAACTTCATTATACCCTTTATTTTATTTGGGTATCTTTATTTAAAATATTCCTGTAATTGTTTTCATCTTCCATGATAGAGACAGGATAGAGATCTGGCGAGATTTAAAAGAAACCCATTCACACATATAAAAATAAAATATAAACTACCAGACAGCGAATTTTTATGACACTGCGTCGTGCAAGATGAGTTATAAATGTTCTGTGAAGTTGATTGTATCGATCGATATGGTTTAAAGTATTGAGTATGTGAACCACAGATCCCGTTCGTGCCGTTCAAATCCACCTGCATGGGGCCGGCTTTTCTCATATTTAGTGAATTTAAAGCTATCCCTGTAAAAGTTATTTTAAAAAATTACTAGTTCTACTTGAAAATTACATTTTCTTATAAGAATGATCTATTTTGCAATAATTTGGGTTGTTTCATACAACTATAGAATTTTATCTTACAGCAAACACAATATTTTTTTCTTCGCGTCCAAGAATCATTAATTGATTAAACGCACGCGTATTAGAGTTTTGGCCTAAAGTGAAATAGAATGGAAGAGTTCACTTTGGATTCGGGGAATACAGGTTAAAAGGCGATCTGGGTTTGGGTATTACATAACGGTTGGTCGCTACCGTTGAAGCACAGGAACATCGAGGCAAATGACTTAAAATTGTTACATAATTGTTTACGAAAAGCTCAGTGAGGATCAGTTGCAGAAAATGATTGCATTTAATATCCGTCTTTTGATTCATCGCTGATTAATGCATATATATAGAAAGTACTATCTTTACAATTTTGAAGTTATTAACAAATTAAAACATCAAAAGCTGTGTAAGAAGTAATACAAAATTTCTTTTGAATTTGAAATTCAAAAAATCTAATATATTACTATTTGACGTTCAAGATTCCCATATAACTTTGAAAGAACAGACTGTACATGTTTGTACATAGGAAGGATGGCCACAAAAATGACAAAGTTTTAAGAAGTATCGCGTACACACGAAAGAAAAGCCACAGACCGCCTTTACGCAGCCAATAAAAACAAAGGACACTATAGATGCGACAAAATCTATCTCGATCAAAATGACAATATTACGAGTAAAGGTGGATAAATAGTTCTATTACGTGTTTGTTTAAACAAAATTAAAATTCATGCTTCATCAATGCTAGACGATTTTATATAATTAATCGATCTTTACATTCTGCGAATTGAACGTCAAAATTCAAGTTTTGCATAATCAACCTATGAGATTTATTTGTCTCTTGGAAAAAAGAACTTCAACTTGTGTTTGCAGAATGGATCTTTTCTCATTGAAGCATACGCACGAAGCTTAATTGTGTGTTAGATAATTGTACCCCCTCGCGCATTATCCCCTCGACCACGTTGGATGGTTAAATGCGTGGAGTTTAGTGACAATTTTTTTGTTTTATGTACAAATAAAAAATTACACTCATACATGTATACGCATCTAGTCAAAAAATGATTCACTGATTAGTTTGTTCAAGTTCATTATTGATATAACTTTCATGTTGCCGTTTTCAAGCAAACCGTTTGCTTAGAGTCCCCCCCGCAGAAAAAAATTAAGCGGAAAAAGAAACAAAGAGAAGTTTGAAGTTTTAATACTAGTATATAATATTTTAAACAAACATATCAACTCGTGTTGTGAAATAGATTATTTGTTGAAATTTAATATCAATGACATGCATGAAAACTTCTCGTTTCATATCCCGAATTTATCAGTTATGATGCTAAATAGCATAAATTTACAGGTTAAGGTTAATTTTAAGGTTAAAAGTGAAAGAATTCTTTGTGTTTGCGGTTAAATAAACCCATGTACGCAAGGCGCAACTCTTGTGTATTAGATAACCGCTGACCGCTAGCTATAGTCCAGCCGCGACCGATTTTCTCGAGGAATGTGTTACGCAATGCTACACACAGCTCAGAACCCAGGAATATTTGAAATGCTCGCAGTATATGACTAAAATGTGTTACATAGAAGAATATATTTTTTTTCTATAATGTGTTTCACTAGAAAAGAAAAGAATGTATATATTTTCTCTTTCTCGTTTTTGAAGGATTGTCCATAATACATGTAAAAACTAAATAAAAGTAACTCATAGTCTTCACATAAAAGCTGTAAGAAAAGCATGGATACTTAAAAAAACACTTTTTGTAGTGAGTTAAAGCATCCCGTGTATGCTGGAACACTTTCAGTTTTAAATTTATATCCTTTATAGGGGCAACGACTATTCGTTTACTTGCCAAATGAAAACATCGTCATGTTAACAAGTCAAGCTTTTTACACTCATATTACGCAATATCCGAACAAAATAATAATGTAACGACATGGATAAGATAATAATGAACAACTTTTGCAGCGAAAGCCATATCGAAATATTAACCGTTTTTGAGTTATAAAGCGAAGAATTTTAAGGGTTCTAGGCCCCTAATTTAAGGGGCCAGCCCTTTTTAAATGATTTCAGATGAAAGTCCTTGACATTTTGCACATTTTTTGTTCTATATGTGTTAAGAAAATATTTTAAACTAAAAAGTTACGAGGCAAAAACACGACCAAAAATCAGCATTTTTTAAACATAAAATTTCAACTAATTTTTGGAAACTTTACATAAGGAAAATCTTAAAAACAAAACTCGGAGGACAACGTTCAAAGTGTCTATTTTCAAGATTTATGACTTTGAAACGCATGATATGGACGGTTTCTGAGCCTTTGCGTGCACAGGAATGCCTATAATTTTTTTAAAAAGGGGAATAACTCGGTACCGGAAGTGTTGATTTCAACGATTTTCTCTAGATAGTGAAAAATTGTAATTTCCAATATGCCCTGAAAATTTGAAGATTTTAGGACAACAAACAAGCAAGATATTCGAGTTTTAAAAAACGTCTAGAAGAAAAAAAAGAATAAAAAGAATTACCAACAGAATCAGTACAAGGTCTTCCGTTGAAAACGGAAGACCTTAATTAGATTGTATTTGGGGAGGAGTATTTTTATGGATCCATGACAAAAAGCGTTACTTATTTTATACAAAGAGTTTTGGAATAAATCTATCTTGTGAGGTACAGTGGTACATGTAATAACGTTATTGTTGACAAGCCAATCGTGTGAAATAGTTCGTGTACCGTGGGTGATCGTTCGTGTAAAGTGCGGGATCGTGCGTGTATCAGAAAAATTGGTTTGCTTTTGTTACCGTGCATGATCGTGAGGTTTTTTCGTTTTGTATCATTCTTTTTTTTACGGAATGCCAGGATTTATTCTAAAAACAACGACGAGTAGTTTTCAAAACAACACAAGAATGTAAATTTAAAGCTTTTTTATAGAAGAATATTGACAATTGTTAACATACATGTATCATGTCAGCGCTAATCTTTTCAAAATATTCTCTTTCGTCGTTAAATACCGGTAGTAAGTATTTCAACAACTCATTTAATCCTTTCATCGGTCGAGTTAGTTTGCATAATATTGCAATCAGTCTATATCAAGGATTCAACGTATCTTGACACATAATTTTAATCATAGATCTATTAGCAAGAGAAAGAGGTCAAGCTTATTTCCCGTTCAAAGCTAAACAGTTTTTTTTCAAATGAAAATACGTACAATACGCAATCCTGTCCGTTGCATTATATAAACATTCAGAAGAATTAAAATTTATTTACACGCTTTAGAATTTAGAATAATAGAATTCTATCAACAAGCTTATCTTTTTAAAAAGATTGGTGAGCTAGCGCTGTAGCCATCATAAAACACAAAAGTAGATTTCTAACCACTGGTTTAATTTTCTGAATCAATTAATTATTAATAGGAAGGCACAGTGGTGCACTGGAATTTCGTTGGGGGTGGGGCTGGGGTCTCAATTCAGAATGGTGAATCTAGAGTGGGCTTCACATTTGCTCTGGCATAACTCATTAGCTATTCTTTAATCATTCTGTATTAACTGTAATTTCAATTTCGAGGTGAAAATTTTCAAGATCAGTAGAACCTTTGGTTTTGTTTTGTAGCAATCGTGTCTTCTCGGGCTTTTTCGGCAAGCTCAGAAAACACATCCGAGTTGTTTTCCGAGCTTAAAGGTAGCTAAAATAAAGCTAGCTATTTATTATAATTTTCAAAATTACTTGGCATTATAAATCCTATTAAGCTACTGTTATTTTTTTTTTTACATTTACAATAAAACACAAAACTTCAGATCATATGTAGATGATAATGCGAAATTCACATGGTACAGTTTATCGACAGTAGTTCAGTATTCCCAGAATGCCCTAACATGAAGTCGAGCATGCGAATTCCAGTTAAAAAGACTAACGTAGTTGCTTGCGCTCGAGAGCGCTTGCAATTATGTACCGTATATTATGGAAATATGGGATGAGTAAAATCGAAATTCTTTGGAACAAGGTAACAAATTTACCTGTATCTCGCATAATTAAATCGTACATAAGGAAATTGGATTATATAAACATCAACTCGAATGTAAATAATTCCGATTGGTACTTTAATTTTCTTTCAAATTTACAATAGCAAAAACCCAACCTTTTTTCTCTCATTTATCAATGGTCGCTGTCAAACAGCGTATAGTCAGCTGTAAGATCAGGGCAGTCCGATTTAGTTTTACTAATCTAAGAAATTTTATATTTTGGAGAAAAAATGAACGGTTTTAATAATTTTTTAAGTCAATACTTTCACCCATATTGATGTTTAAAATGTTTCATCCCACCTTTAAGTAATCATGATTCTGATTTATATTTAATAATTTAATTTGTGTGGTAAATCACAATTCTCCAATGTGCAATTTAGTTTTTTTAATACGTGTAATGTAATTTTAAAACCTTAGGCTTGTCATGAAAATAGTCGATCACAACCAAAGATAATTATATTAACTGTAGACAAATTATTATGGACTTGCTATTATTGAATTGCTATCATAATACTTAAATTACAAACGTACCTTATTGCAAGCTATGATCAGGAGTCAAATTCAAGAAAATGAAAATATCGAAAATTATCTTCTTATATTATTTTTCAGTCAAAACTTTTCGAGATTATGTGACATTCGTGTTTTTGAGGATACTTAGAAAAGTGCAGTTGATTTCAAAAAGTTGTTTGTAACTAATGACCACTTAGCATGTTTCAATATAACTTCATATCAAAACGTGACATTAAAAATACGTAATTAAAAGCTTAAAAGTTATTGCTATTGATAAAATTACGGTGTTATACAGAACTTCCGCTTCCGTTTACAAGACGTACAGTGATAGAATTTTGCGTATTCGAAAAGCGGTCAAATACAGGGCCATAGTATGACGTCATAGCCGAACCTGGGAAAGGGAAGAGCGTGATGCTCTAATCGTTATTTAGACGAACCGCGTGAGTCTTAGGCGACAAATATTTAGTATCAATCTCAACTGTTTGATTCTTCTTCTGTGCTGATGTGGTAAACCTGAATGAAAAATCCTTCAGATATGTATAATGGATAATATCCGAGATTGAAATCATAAAGTTATTGTTGATCTGAGAAGCAGCGCCACGTCGAGCTGTTGGGTGTTGGTCTTAGACAATTCGTTTGATGCGATTGGTTATTAGGATTTAATACGCGTGTGGTGTTGGATATCACGGTAGCTAGACTTTCGTACAAAAGCAGTGGCTCTCTTTGATGAATCTGATATATTGAATGTGAACGCGACTAATAGAACCGTTGATGTAAATAAAAATCAGCAGAGCTATTTCGTTTTGGTACCTCATAAAATGGTTCTGACAGATTAATGTAATCAAGAAGCGGCTGTTTAATTTAGCGGTTATACCATATTAGTGCTACTCCATTTCACATTATCGATTCCATCACCTCCAAGACTCAGAACTCTTGCTGAATACATACTCAGGTAAGAACCTACATAACAAATTTTTTTTCTTTAAATTGCTGTCTTTTTGCTCGATCGTTGTTTAGTTTATTCGTGACGTTGTGCTACAAGTGACAATAGGGTAACACGAGTGTCATAGGGTCAATACAAACCTCATGATGGACAACACTTAACAGTTAATCCTCTTGTTTTCTTCGCCACATCCCAATGTTTATCATTACCTTATCTAGTATGATGAACAAACTCCCCCTACCTGGTCATGCTTCTACCATCACTCAAAACTTTGATCAAGTGGGGGACAATGAAAATGAAAAGGGTACTTAACATCTGATTATCGTTGAGGAAAATGATTCTGTTTTTGAAATTTAGATGATGGATTTGAGAGGATATGGTTCATAAGAATACCAGGTACATTGCTTAAAAAGAACTGAACTTTTTTGTCATATAATTTAAGATGTAATGGCTGAAATATTTTAAAGCCTTGCCATTTTTTTTAAACATGCCAACCTACATGAATAAAGAAATATCAAATAGAGACACTTGGAATGATAGATATAAGTGATATGATTTCTAAATGTATCATAACTACATTTATATACGATAGTCTAGAAGGCTTATTTGAGATTTAAAATTCGAAATACGAGATTTGGATCAGAAATTCAAAATTCAAAAACTAAAATTTACTAAACAAATCATGAATATTAAAATTTGTATCATAGCGACAAAAATTGCTTTAATTAAAGATCATTCATGCATGCTCCTACCAACAAATGCATTTTGCATTATCTCTAATTTAATGATTGAATTAACTTGGATGAACCATTTTACACAACATAGAAAATAAGGTTAGTGAAAACTACCTGTGTTTCGCGAATTTAAGTGATTTTGCTCGCCTTTGTGTATTATACCCGTAAAATGTTTAAGCCCAAGGTCGTATTTGCCACGATTGTGAAAAAAGCAGTAAGTGAAGTGAGATTATATTTTTAAAATCTGTTTTGATCTTAATTAAATTTATCAGTGTTGTTTCAACCATTGAACTGAGTATAACTAGTAACTTTGTAGACACTGAATGCATTTAACAATTTAAACGAATATGTATTTTATACAATAAAATGGAGGAGAAGTGCACGGGTTTGGTGTTGCTATGATACCGGGTTTTATTTTCAAGATTTATAGATGTTGAATTTCGATTTTCAAATCTCGTATCTCGTATTTTGAATTCCGTATTTCGAATCTCAAATGAGCCTTCTGGGCTTTTGTATGTATATTACATTATATCACGATCTTGGATTCTAAATAATGGGCAGGTTATAATGTTACAAATGTAAATCTAATCTTAAGAACCTTTTAATTTGATTTGAAAAAACTGGAAATATACTTTCTGTATATTCATAAAAATCTATATACATGTAATCAAGGAGCAGATACTCAAGTAAGAAGTAAATTGATCTCTCATGACGTTGAAGATCCAACGCAAGATGTAGACGCCATAAAACAATGATGTGTTAAAAATACCATCATGTTTTTAATATGTAGGTCATTTTATGTCATTTCGTGGCGACTTCTTGCACCATATTAGTTTTCACTTAGCAGTCATTTTCCGGGGGGGGGGGGGGAGGGGGTCGAATGCGATGAGACCGATAAAAAGACATTAAAATTTTAATTTCTCGGAGAAACAGTCCATGTAGCTGGGATTTCCCACTTACTTATACGTGTATATATCCATGATGAACGAGTTAAGATGATCGAGAGACTGAAATTTAACATTACATGAATACAGACTATGAGCGTTTTGTGTGTTTTTCGCCGGCACTTTAGAGAAACATCATATTTTTTGACAATGTTATGCAAACTGTTTAAGTGTTTTACTGTTTAGTTGTGATATGTCAGCAACATTGATATAATATCTTATTACATGTACATGCATGTGATTAAAGCATGCAGAAATGATGTACACATCGCCTAACTTCATGAAGTAGGAGATAAGACATTTATTATATCCTTCATCAAGTGCTGAATTTATCATTAGACATTTTATATAAAAAAGGAGATTACGAAAATGCGAAATCTTTTTATATGTTAAAGATCAGCTTCGGTTTTATATGACATGTATTTGTGTTGTTTGTTTAGACAAATCTATTTGATGATTGAAAGAGAAATACTTTTGTATCATATTAAACACGTTATCCAAAAAAAAAAGAAAAAAAGAATCCTAATTATTTTAAAAATATTTTCTAAATCAGGTGTCTGTCTTTAGGTTTTGTAAAGCGTAGCTGTAATAGATTATTTTAACCCTTTTGTAACATATGGGGCTCTTCATCTTTAAACAATGTTCTCAAGACAAAATTCCTTAAACATAATTACCAAATGTCTTATAATGATTTTGTATTAGCCTTAATCAGCGGAAAGACCTGCTAGCTAGGTTCGCACGCACGAACATTAGTGTAATCAGAACTTTTTGTGATTTTCTCGTGTTACAAGTCGTTTTACGATTTTTTCATGTACATGTACTGCAAAAATCGATTTTGAAACTGTAAGGACGTATCACAAAGACACTTAAACGTTTAAAAAAAATTGCTGTTTTTATATTGCAGAATCTAGTTATTACGAAAACAATACCAAAAGAAAATAAAAGATCAAAAAGAAAAGGTCTCTCATTTTCGCTAAACATAATTATCATTGCATGTTTTCATGTTGAAAATGTTACAGCTAACTATTGAAGATAAATATAAAGATAAATATTAATTAAATCGTATATAAATTTATCTTTAACCGGTATACTACATCCATACAATTATTTCGTAAACTGCAAAGAATGATTTAATGAAATTTCAAATCCCGGAGTTAATAATTTATATCTTTAAATATGTGTAAAAGGTATACACGACAAACTGAAATCAGCTCTAACGGCCGCCATGATTTTCATCAATTGTCCAAGATAAGCCGGATTTTAGTTAAGATGTTTAGTGTCAGACTATACAGAGAACAACACTCTTTCATCCTGAAGCATGCATTCACTGGATAAGTAATGCTCTTAATCGTTACGAATTTTCTACGTTCACAGTGAAGTCAAATAATTATATGAGACATAAATTATTTGATAGGCGCTGATCTTTGAATTAGACTATAAAAAAGTGAGTTATGTTCTAAGATAGTTGGATCATACTAGTATTGATATGTTATATGATTAATCCTATTTTTTTGTTACACAGCAAGTCTTACTCAATCATGGTCTCAGACTTAAATACCCTTTATGTTACACGCCCTTGTAACATGAAGGGCGTTACAAGGGCGTAACTTTCTTTCCGATTCCAATTTTATTTGCAATTGTTTTGTGTTGATTGCTTTGTATGCAATTTCATCAGTGATATTCAGCAATAGCGTACGCAAATACCAATTCTGCAGAAGATGTCACAGCATCAGTTGTGCCAACACATCATTATGTTGTAAGTTTGACTAAACTCAAGTCTGTTAAGCAAAATTCCCTAGTTGATAAACATTATCTGTTTCGAATAGTTCTAATTCATTTCTAATTCATCATAAACCTAAGAGTTGAGTTTGCGTTTATACTTTTTAAAATCATTAATGTAACATGAAAACTATGTGTTCGAAGGTTGATTAAACATAATCCTCTCAATGTAAAAAGTAAACAAAGCAAAACAAACAAAACAGAACAACTACGAATAGATATTGGTTTTAAAATGTCTCCGGTGTCACTACAGTATTAAAATCTACTGTATATTCTTACAAAACTTGCGCAAATATCTTTAGGCCATTCCAAGTTTTTTCTATGTTTAGCGTCCGCGGACGGATTGGTGTTGAGATCGATGTAAAAATAAATAAAAAACACAATGGTTGTTAATAAAACTAGATCGCTTTTTCATATGTCGGACTCGGGACCACTTTTTAAATTGGGATCGGAAATTAAATATTAATTATAACAATATTCAATATGGAAACCTAGTGGTTATTTGTTATTTTTGTATTTTTGTTACAAAATGAAGAAAATACTTCAAAATATTTAATAAATTTTATTTTGCTGAACCTTTAAAGTTGTGTGTTTTTTCTAAGGTTTGTGGTTTTTTTTCCTGATAGAAAGATAGGTTTTTGAGTTATGGGTGGACGCTAAACAAAGAAAAAACTTGCAATGGCCTTAGGTACAGATAAATAATTCAAGACGAACTTTTGGAGAAAATCCTCTTGACATCTTTTTAAAAACCACTTCATTTACAATCTAGTTTCAAGAAACACACGTAGATCCTGCAAGGCATGAGACTTTAATTTGTTTACGTTGAATTTACTCATGTCATTGAAAATCAAGCCCGGGTCTTTTCACCCCCCCCCTCCGTAAGCACCCCTGCGAATGTTATTGTCATTTAAATTTAGACCACGTGTTTTTTTTTCGACCCTTTCAGTTTCGGAGTAAAAATCGTGCCTCGTGTTTATAGTCTGTTTCCTAGAATCTAGGTACTTGTAATCAAATATAAAATATAGACCTTTATTGATTTTAAACTTTTATTATTTTCATTACTTGGTGGATAAAATGAGTTCTAGAAATAAATGTGACAATAGAAAATATAGGTTTTTTTTCTGCCGTTGCAACAATTAACATGCTTAGTAGCGACCTTCCTAAGGATTAATTTTCAATCTGCGCCTGACATAGTAATAGCATCAGTAGTGAAACAGACTATAGTATTACTATTTTATGCAGAATGTTACTTAAAAATGGCTAGATATACTAAGTTTTTATACAAATCAGACACCCATTCTTTTATATAAAGCATGGTATTGCACACCAAATGCATAAAACATGGCTTTGATTTTATCAAACAACTAACTGTTTACATTTTCAACCACGTGTAGTATGTAGTATAATATGAAATTGACCTTAAGGCAGCTATGCTGTTCAATAGACCTCACGTTGTTAATTCCATAAAAAAAAAATCAGCTCGTGTACCGAGCGGAAACGCCCCAAATTCAAAGGGGAATTCTGGAAATAATTTGCCTCGCCATTTGTGACGTGAACCTTTAGGGAATTTCTGTAGTGACACCTGCAACAATTGATCAACCTTAATAGCTCGGGGAAGATTGAACCAGGGATAAGTCTGTTGGTTTTAATTCAGAATTGAACAAAAGCCTCTTTCTCTTAAGGTCTGTTTTATGGCATAAAAATAGTACTACTGAAAGGAGAATACATATCGAACGTGTAACACCTTCCGTTTCATTTCCCTTGGTCTAGCTAAGCTGCTTAGAAACCATATGAATAGCTCTTTTGTAAAGTTAAGAATACAACGCCAACGTTCTTAGTCCTTGACAAAGTCAATTTTGTATCCAGCAATTAACTTTTAAGTTTAAAAACTATAAAAAAAAATTTCGTGCTCACTTCAATTTCAGAGACCATATAAAATTAAGACATTAAATTCTATAGAAATGAACAGCTTTTTGAAATTGTAAGAAAAAGTTTTGATGCTGGAAAGTAACGACCCTAAACTTTTTAATATACATGTATGGCCTCTCTGATTATTTGATGTTTCTAACGTCATTTCTTATAATATAATAAACCACATACGAACACACACACACACACACACAATCTCGTGTAAAGGACCGGTAGATGCAAGTGTTCTGTATTTTAGTAGTTTAACTTGAAGTTTAGTGGCACAGTATTGCATTACTAGGAGGGCAGAGGAAAACATAACGTTTATACATGTATATACTGATCATAGCGTGAGTTTTCGGTGGCGCTCTTTATTCATTTCCTGAAGAAATAGTCACGAAAGAAAAGATCCAAATTATCTGTTTCCATTTCATGAAATACTTCATATTTATGAGAAGCAATTTTAGAATATGAAATTAGGAAAATAAAATTAAAATTTCTGTTTTAATGAACACTGTGAAAACGGTAACAAGTAAAATTCAAGTATCAATTTCAGAAGTTAATTTGAAGCAAATCGAAGCACTCTGATATTTACTAATCTTTGCGAGCAAGTCAAACCGAGTGTTTCTAATTGTCTTTGCCATCTTGCCAGCATTAAGCGTTTCCTTTAATTACGTTATACATAAGCACGCATTTTATTCAAACTATTGAAGAAAATATATTTTCTCGTCATTTGAACGAACGTGTCTGAAGTATCAAAAACTTCGGAACACGTTGATGATTTTCTTAACGATATTTTTGATTCAAATACAATGCAGTAATTTTTTTTCTATATGTTGCACATTAATTTCTGATTGTGTTTATTCTTTCGATAACTAAATTCACCTTCAGTACCTGTCAGCTATTTTGTTTGAATTCAAGTAAGCTTTTTTTTCATTTAACATATTCTTTTAGTGGTCTAGATATTGGTAGCATCAGTAACAGTTTGTTTGTCTGTTTGTTGTAGAAGTCATGGCGTCCTCCATTATCACAGTAATAAGCGTCTGCGTACTGGCGAGCTCTCTGTGCACTGTCTACACTGTCAATGCAGAAAACATCTTTTCTAGCCCTGCCACGGACCTGCCCTCACAAAATGCTCAACTTCTCGAAGCATGCTTCAACCTATGCCGGTGAGTAACGCAATTGTTTTGCTACTTCTACGATAATAGTCATTTATTATTCCGATAAAGTCTAATCAATGCTCAATAGAATCACAGATGTCCGGTCATTGCTCGACATAATGAATCAAAATGAATGAATAGTTAGGTTATATTTTTTTCTGCTGTATTATGTCTGCTCGAGTTTATTAGAGTTTTGTGTGATTATATTCGAAATACAACTCTCATAAATATTATATGATGCAGTAAAACGTTAATGCATTCATTTTAATTTACGAATTTTCAGAAGAATTGTTTGGTTGTTGGCTTTAAGTTTGCAATAGATTTTTAATAAAAAAGCCTAGTATATTGTATTTCATAGTTGATTACATGTTTCATACGATGCTGTTTACAACATTGCTAATAGTGAAGGAATAGGCCTTAGTAAAAAATATGGACTGCATCCCTCATCTTTTTTTTATGAATTATGGATTTCATCTTTATCGGGAAACTTCTATTATACTGCAGTAGTATTGAAGGAGAAACCTGTGAAAATAATTACGCATTATTTGCTTAGCTCGTTACCGTGTCTTTGTATGGTGATGCAGAGATCTACAAGTAAAGGAATGCGGCGCGAAGTCAGCATTGAAGGTGGACATTGTAGTATAGAATGATACGGTGCTAATAATGAACTTCTGATGTGTCCTTAATTACACACACGCATTTCTGGTGACGCGATTAATTTGTCATTAGAAATTTCAATGACTCAGTACAGAATCCGCTCCAGCTAGTCGAAAGGAGAATAGAATATTGCTAAGTTGCCTTATAACAGCGATTTGATGTAGCTGCATGTTAGTGTTAAAAAAATCCTAATACACACGGACATTCTTCATAGAAATTCAAACAATATATTACAAAAATGAACTTTTTGAGAGATTCTTATCATCTTTCTAATCATCTTATCATACAAGATATTTTGAATGCCCGATATATCATAAGTCTGGAATTGCAAACAGTCGCCACAAGAGTATTGATTACCATGGATTATCATATAAAAAATATGTCTTTGATGAAAAAAGGAAGATGTACAAACGTTGAACCTATCTATATAGTACAACTATCATGGACTTTGAGGTTTTTCATTTATTAATTTAGTGGCATTTTTGTAAAAAAAAAATTTTTGCTGCCGGTTGTATAAGTATTCATTCCTTATAAGAATAATGGCGATAGTTGTTGCTCACAAACAGTTAACTAAAAATGTCTAATAGGCGCGAGAATATTTGAACAATCGGTGTAGAAAAGTTTCTTTTACACATAGTTTTGTAAAGTTTGATAAAATTGTGCAGAAAGAAGTTCTCCAGCAATATATTTTTCAGACAAGGTACATGTATTTGTCCAATATATTTTTCAGACAAGGTATGTGTCCAAGTTCCTGTCCTCAGTCATTTGTAAGTCCGTGGTCCAAGAGGTCATACCACAAACGGAGGTTGTTCGATAAAAGTGGCTACAGTACCGGGTACGAAGTTCTTAATTTATGTCAGTAATATTAATTCAAAGAGATTTCACAACAACCCTGGGGAATTGATAAAAAACTTGCTCATTTACTCTTTAATTTGTAGACAAAAGCTTCGAAGAAATGTGAAAAACTGTGCTTGTTATAATTTTTATTTTGGTGACAAAAATATGATAGCTTTTATTTAGATGAAATGAATAAATATTCAGCTTTTTATATACACGATTTAGGTGTGCCAGTATGATTTTGGTTGAAATCTGGGACTTTGTAATAAAACGTGAAATTTAAAAATTGTAAATGATTGTAATAGTTGAAAGATTATTACTGTAACGTCTTTCCTTTATCTTGTTTTAGATTCGACGACCACGGTTGGTTTATGCGTCTCTTAGGGAGGATGAACTGACGCAAAATCTATTAAAATGTTTTTAAAGAATTGTGGTGTTTATCAGGCAAACATCATGACTTCTAACTGTTTTCTGATATGAACCTTTGCATGTCCTAATTTATCAACGAACGTTAATTGTTTAGAATTTGCTCCTATAAAAATGTGTTGTCCTTTCCAAATTGATGATTCGGTTGTTTCTTTTTCTGTTCTAAAATGTATTCAACCTTTTCCTTATTTTTCATGTTTTAATTTATCTTGTTGTTCTTTATTATTAATAAAGGGATATTAAATTATTTAAGGATTGTGCTCATGTTCTTAGAATTGCATTATTATCTATACTACTATATTAAAATAATGTACTCGAATTTTTGGGCTTTAATACCGAGAAATCGGAAGAGTACTGTCTTTTGTTTTATATATTTTAAACATCATTGGTACTTGAAGATTACCAATATGTTTTTATTTTTCCTCAATCAAGCTTCACTAATTAATAATCAACGAAAATTCCTTTTAAAAATCCGGAAATCATCTGGATTTTTTGGATTTTACAATCTTGCGCATGCGCATTACATTCACGCTAAATCACGGGAGGCTTTTTAGTTAATGTTTCCACAATATCACATTTGCATGGATAAACTCAGAAACGATAATACAAATACAAAGCTTTATTAATTTTCTCAAAATCGTATCGGAGCGATTCTGCAGTTTTTTGCTACATTACGGGTATATGGGAGGCATTTTAACTGTGGTGAAGGCCTGTCCCGAGACACAGATTATTCTATTAGAATAAACTTAGATTATTCCGATATCAAATGCAATGTCAACCCGTGCACGCTCGGGTCAAAGTCTAGTTCATGAAAAATAAACGAAACTGTATATATCATAGAAGATTTCGGTTGATGTTTGATGCATCAATGTACATGTACAATATAGTGCCGAGTTGTTTATCGTGAAAATTGAAATAAACAAAACATCTATTTATAATAATTCTTAGAATGAGTCGGTCAGCAAAGCATTCCGGAAGCAAAGACAATTGACAACAAAATTCTAATTAAATAAGCCAATGATTATTAATAAACACTTTCACGCATTGTTTTGGATTCATACCATGGAAATCTTTAACCGTTTAAAAATAATGTTTATTTGTATAAGGTCAATAAGATTTTCAAAAAACGTATAAATAAACTATTTGCAGGAAAAATATTCAAATTATATTACTGAGAAGTACGTTAAGTATATGCGATGAAAGCCTCGTTGCTAGATACAAAAAGCATCTCAAAGAGAATTGTTAAAAAAAATAAAACCATTGTGCGATATGTTTAATGCAAATATGCTTAAGCTCACAATGTTTATCTCTTTGCTAATTGAACTTTATTGTCAAATTCTATCTGAAGCTGTTTAATCCAAACTAATTTACATTGTACGCGTGTATTAATCTAATGAAATAAATAAACAGGTTCTCCATTACAGATCTGTGCCATCTCTTCTCTCACCTTCAACAGAAGAAACCATTCTCTTAATGTTCAGAAAATGTTTGTTGAATAAGAACAATTTTGTCAACTTAAAGAAAAAGAATGTTTAAGTTAAATGGCTTTATTTAACCATCTTTAGTCTTTTGTAACAAAACGGAAACGAGGACAATTTTCCTAGACAAATACTTACAGAAAATAAGTTTAAATTACATAATAGTGTATTTTTTATACATGTTTTCTCTGTCGCTTTACTAAGTCATAAATATTAAAACACCAGTCATAATTTGACGGATTACTATATTTTCAACCGCTGTATTTTTTTCTAAATTTTGTTTAAACTGTGTATTCACACAGCAAGTATTACTAGATACATCTGTTTGAAACATACATGTAATTATAAATATAGAATCATTGTTGAGACATATTTTAATAGCTTTTCCATAAATGTTAAATGACACTGCTTTCTTTAAATCAAATCATTTTTTGTAAAAAATAAAAATAAAATAATAAACAATGAAATGAGTGTACTACAGATAATAATGGTTGCATATATTTTCATCATAAATGGGACATAATCATTTTGTGTGTTTATTCTTTGTTTGCAGTGTTTTAGGGTCAAATGGTTCTCGTGAAGAAAATTTCAAATATACCATAAATAAATCTTAAACATCTTTACCCATTGATGCCTTGTTTTACAAGGGGCGTTCAATAAAAAATGTCACTAATTAGATTCCATAAAATACAGGGTTCAATTGACCTTTGAATTTCTTTTCACGCATGATTTATTTCATATTCTATTTATAGCCGTTTATCTGACCACGTTTCATCATAGAATACTCTTTTGAATAGCTGATATATAACCCCTACTCAAGACACCGTATGAAAATATGACTGGTAAGTCATCACCCAATAAGGCTGAAATTAAAGGCTACATAAAAGCATGTGCCAGACTAGGTAAAGACTTGAAAGAAACTTTTTAAAGAACTGTGTGATGTGTATGGAAATAAGTGTATGCCATTGTTTACAGGTGTGTCAGCAAATTAAAAAATTGCCAAAAAGACCTTAAGGATAAGCAACGTCCTGGAGCACCACGTACGGCTTCAACGGATGCAATACTAGTAAAAATAACCGATATCATTACTAATGATAGTGGATTAACCATTAAACAAATAGCAAATTTAGTAGGCAATTCATCGGGGGCAGTATTTACAATTTTATTAAAGAAACACCTTGGCCTCCGAAAGGTTAGTGCAAGATGGATACCTCATCCATTGACAGAAAAACCGATTGCGGGTTGAAATGTGTAGAAAATTACTTGAAATCTTCAAACGTTGCAATTGACGACGTTTATTGTTACAGGTGATAAAACATGGATACATTATTTTGAACCTCAGAGGAAAATTGATAACAAGATGTGGTTGACTAAAAAGGCAAAACGCCCTGTTATAGCAAAACGATGCTAAAGTACAAAGAAAGTGTTATACGCAATTTTCTTTAATAGTGAAAGTCCTGTGGTTCTGTAATATTTTCGGGCGTTGGAAAATAAAAGAACGCTAAGTTCCTCAAACACGGGTGTCTTTATTGAAACACTCGGAAGTACTGTTTTACAAAATACGGGGTTCACATAAGACATAGCATGACAAATGTCACGTAACAGGGATAATCTCAAAATACAAAATCAATATTAATCTCAAAATAGAAAATCAATATTATTACAGTTCAAGTTGCTATTCCAAAAGACCGATCAGTCACCGGACATGTATACAAAAATTATGTGCTGTAGAAAGTTAAGAAACATTACGAAAGAAAGAAAGTAGAGTCTGGAATTCGCAGCATTCGACTTCTTCATGACAACGCCCAAGCACATAATTCACAGATTGTGAAATCATTTTTAGGAAAAGAAAATGTTCATGTTTTGTCCATTCCTCCCTATTCACCCAAAATGTCTCCTTGTGACTTTTTTCTTTTACCTAAATCAAAAAAGCACTTATCAGGAAGAAAATATGCTTCAATGCTTCAAGGAATGTTTTGGACTCTGTCATTTATCAGTACATGAATACCATCCCCAAAAACATTTTATAAATGCATTCCAAGCTTAGATAAATCAGTTGAAATTATGTGTGCTTGTTAAAGAAGAGTATTTTGAAGGTAACCATTAAATAAGTAACAAAAATATCTTATTGTGTTATATTTGTAACAACGATGGCGTTAATGATTGAACGCCCTTCATACGTTAGTTTGGAACTGGCTCTCTCTCTCTCTCTCTCTCTCTCTCTCTCTCTCTCTCTCTCTCTCTCTCTCTCCAGGAAAGCTTAGTATTGACAGTGTTATATGATATGCAATATTTGAAAAACAAATACAACTTCCTGACGTATTTTTTTAAGATTTGAATTATTTAACATGATCATTGTCATCGTAATTTCGATTTTTCATATCTATAGCTAGTATTTTTAAGCAGAGGCATTAGTTTACTGCTTACACAGGTAGTTAGTCAGCGCGACAACAATGATAAACTTGGATATGTTTCTTATTACATATCTTTCTATGAGTAGTGCTATGTCACAGTGGTATGGTCTAAGGCATGACTCCCATTCTACTCCTATCCGATGTAAAGAGCAGTATGTCTCTAGTTTGCTTCATTGTGCAGC
Organism: Magallana ariakensis; assembly: GCA_020458035.1. NCBI lineage: Eukaryota > Metazoa > Mollusca > Bivalvia > Ostreida > Ostreidae > Magallana > Magallana ariakensis. The sequence goes on along the minus strand of CM035818.1, from coordinate 37,017,726 downwards.
ACTTGGAGGTGAATCAAAAAATGTGAGATTTTCCTTTAACCTTAAAAATAAATATTGTCGATGGAACTGTACGTATATTTTCTTAAACACAACTGAAACACGGGACAAAGACTGGAATCTATATGGTATGTTTTACTTCGAATATAACATAAATTTAAAAAAGTTATTGAACCGAATTTGACAATTTCTTACATAGAAGAAAATAAAACGGTATACTATAATAAGATATAACACATTTTGTGTTTTAACAGAATTACGACAACTTGTTTTTAAAACTGTTTTGAATCAAAATTTATCTTTTTAGAAATACTTTGCTTTCATATCTAGTTTTTGTTATTTTGACAGCCATCAAAGAGAAGAGAAATGCAGCTTTTTTGCGACCATCCACTGCATCTTCTGTGTACAGTGATAACCCGTCACTCTGGGGTACCCAGTATGCTACTGATGGGTTACATTCATTTTACAGAAATACACAAATATTTGTAAGCCAATTGGAAACCTCTCCATGGATTATGGTAACATTGGACGGACCACTACTGATATCATTTGTCCGAGTTTACAATGGAGGAGATTGCTGTGGTAATTTTTGTTTGCTCTTCTTCCTTTTCTGCATTTTCATCAGTTTTTTTTTTTCATTTGTATTCTTTATCATGTTACCTTTTCGTTGAAAAAAAAAATTACAAACTCCTTAAAAAATGAAAGAACGAGTAGTTTAAAAATCACATTTATTACCTATTTTTATAGGAGAGAGATTTCATGATGTTGCGTTTGAGGTGTCCATTGACGGAGCTTCTTTTGAACAGCGAGGATTTTTCAGAGGACCAGGAGTTACTGGGCGGATGGAGGAGATTCTGTTAGACTACCCAGTGATAGGGCAATATTTGAGAATGCGCTTAACACAAGGTTCAAGCAATTATCTCAACTTTGAAGAGATTGAAATTTACACAACATATTAATGTTTTTCCTTCATTACAACGGTTTTGTTTTGTAAATTCTAAACTGGATATTATTTAAAATGAAACCGAATTGGACTTACCCATTGGTTAATTTTACACCATTGTCATGTTGTAAATTTTGAATTTACAACATTACACTATACTTGGATTTGAAAATTAAACGTAAAAAAAAAGATTATGTGAAATGTTGATCAGTAATTGTAAATGTAGATCGCCTTTTTCTTGTGTAATTACTAATTACATGATCCACAAATAAAGACCAATTTAACATGTCGTTTTTTTTTAACAAAGCAAAATATTAATGTGATTTCAACTGTATGGGTTTCTTGTTGAAAAACAAATCAAATCAGCAGAATTTCAAAATAATAGTCAAAAAAATACATTAACTCTGTACCGGTTAAGACATTTTTCACTTAATATAATTATAGCATCGTCAACAGGTAACGGATTTTTAATATAATGTGTATAATGGATCTGAATTGTAATGATGCACAGAAATTCAATATCAATACGAACAATCTCAATATATTTAATACTTATGAATTTGAATTTCAATATTCAAAATATAAATGAGTTGTCCTCCTAGAAATGAACAAAAATCATTAATAAGAAAAGGTAAATAAAAAGCATGTGTTGCGTGCTTCTAGTTGGTACATGTTCATTAATAAAAGAAACTGTCCTACCACATATGCAATAAGGCTACCGAGTACCCACTTTGCTATCAGTATAACACAGGTACATGTATGCATTTTGTATAGTTTTGATATTGTGATTTTCAATTTACGGAAGTATTTTGTGTTTCTTAAAGACATTTATTTTAAAAATAAATAGTATTGTGTTTAATTTATTTCCATTTATTTTGTCAATAAAGAAAAATGATTAATTGAAAAGACATATTATCTTTGTTTAAATGTGGAAGGCTGTTATTGGTTGATAGACGTGTAGCGTAAAACAATGGAAAAATGTTAGAAAAGATTGAAAAATGTATGTCAATGTCTATAGTATATGTACGTTTCAATCCATTTTTTAAAACAAAATTAACACCATGGGCATCTTATTTCAAAAACTTTTACATGTAAAATAAAAAATTTAGAACATTCTTTGAAGCCAAATTGAATGCACCATAGCTAAAAACATGCACACTTGCATATCCTCTCTTTTCAACAACATCTGCAGTAAATTTTTTTTGGTACAATCTTATGGAAGGGAATTACCGCCAAAATTCTATGTATCTTGCTTTTATTCTTATTATGCTTACTTCTTTATTCTTCAGTACATTTATACTTGCATGTCACTTAATTGTTTTCATATTCATGCTTATCTAATTTCACTTTGATTCTCTTTGATTCTTTATTGTTTGCATATTTCTATGTTGCAATATTCTCTTCTTATTCATGTAGTTTTTTTTCTTCTATCTCTGTTACAAACGTGAAATCAAAAACGCAAACCATAAGGCACTTTCAATAAAGACGAATACAAGTTGCATGAATTTAATGCTGCATTATGACGCCAGGCGGCAGTGTGTGCGCTACAATTGCTGCTCCCGAAGATTTATTAAAACGAAACTAACAAATAGCATAAATTTAATAAATTCGTGAAAACATCTCAAATTAAGGGCTTAGTATAGGAATATGAAATACATGTAAATATTAGTCAACTTTTAACAATCCATGATATACGCAGACTCAAAAAGATACGTTTTGGTGTTTTTTTTGTATACATGTAAAATGCCTCCGCGCGGTTCTAAAAAAATCATAGGGGGGGGGGGGTCTGAGAGATAATTTTGTATTAATTATTTTATTGGTTAATTAAATAAGTGTGAATTTTCCATTGGGGGGTGGATCTGATTTCATTCTAGATCCGCAATGCAATGTACCGTATATATATGCAGTAACAAATTATTTGCATGAACGGTTAATTTTTAGAAGAGGAACATGTCATAAGTACTTGTCGACAGGACTTTATTTTCATTTGAGGTGAAAAGAGGTGGGGTGATGCACGGTTCTGTCCAGAGGAACCCGTGGAACATGTAGATGAAATATAAATAAATTTAAACCAAATTTAAAGATGTTTTTGAAACACAATAAAAGGACTGGGGAACGAAATGCTTAGAAGTAGCTTTTCCTGTACTCTAGTACGTGTGAAAATTATCACTTGCATGAATCACTACGTACCTCTCGTTAGGCTACAGTACTGTGTATCCCTGATTAAATGCGATGAATTAATATTCGCGTGAAATTCCGGGTTAAAAACTTAAAACTGCAGGTTTTAGAATCTCACTTATTTTTCTAAAAGTTTTGAACTTGTGATATGAAAACAAAGTTTGGTGCACGCGATTTTATATTCTTGCGATTCGGCACAGAACGGTGGAATCGCAGAAGTAAATATACTTATATGTGGTAAAATTAACAAATCTAAAGTACAATGTATAAGTGACTTAATTACACAATGAGTAAACGAAAACAAACCAGGCAAAGAGATTAAAATACGGTATGTGATATGACTGTTTATACGTTTTGGTTTAAAATCTAAATCAAATCTTAATAAAAATTCTTATATAAAGTTCTAAATAAAATATTTTTTTTCTTCCAAAATACAAAACATAAATAATGTATGCTTCTTATTTACACAAATTTTCGAAATGATAAAAATGTGTATGTATCATTCACAGCCATGCTTATTGTAGGTTTGTTTATTTTAATATAAATCATGTACATGTAACTGAATGTCCATGTTTAGATTTGAAGGTGTTTAAGCTATGATACATGTAACTTAGAGACATGAACCTCATACATGTCTACCTGTCAACTGGTCTAGATTAAATGAAGAGTTGAATTGACCGACTTCCATATCAAGCTTGCGATGATGATAATTATGATACGGGTGCTAATTATGAGAACTGTAAGATTATATCGTCTCATATATATAACTGATGCGCAGACTCAGAATTTTATTTTATTTTAGGGGGGGGGGGGTCCCACCACCCTTGAAAATTCAAACCGTTTTTTAAATTCACATAGTAAACCTACTGAAAATAGAACTCGACCCCCCCACCCCCTCCCCGGCAAACAAAATTATAAATTATCTCTTAGTACATACATAAACCTCCCCCCCCCCCCATTTCTTGATCTGAACATATAAGGGTCGATTTCAAAAAATGTCGTCTTTTTGCGGTCATGGTAATAATTCAATAAATGAAACTAATTTTGAGGCTTTGAATAATCTATTGAGTCAAATATTGTGCGAACTTAGTTTGACATGTAGGAAAAAACATAATTTGTTATAAAAATCGATATTTTCAAACATTTAGATGCAATTTTAGCGAATATTCGCATGTCCCAAATCAAAATTTTATGATATCAAGTCAAAAATATTCATGATAACGTTGTCTTTCCTGCCAAACATTTTTATTGTTTGAAAGATCTGATATATAGCTGTTAAAAATCATCCATAAAATTTTAATCTTTTCCCTAAATATTACTTTTCCCCACATATGAAGTGTGTCTTAAAAATTTTGTCTTTCGTGTTACCATTACATAAAATATGTCATAAATATACTATACATCCCTTCGTGCACCTCAGTTTAATGTCGTATGACTGCGTCATTTCCTGGTAAGAAAAGTAAAAGCGAGGGAAAGTTTAAAAAAGTGAAATAATAGAATATACAGAGAAAAAGTTCAGTCACTACGATTCCGTATATTAAGAAGAAGTCCTTGGTGTTACCGGTCAAAAATGTGTTAAGAATGCTACAATCTATTTAAAATTATAATGATGCAGGTTAATTTACAAAATCATTTTAAATGGGGAAAAGTTGCACTTCATCTAAGGCCGATGATTATCTTTTTCTGTCAAATTATATGGCGTATGTCCGTGATGTTATTCTCTGTCGTGTTACCAAACCAGCATGTAACACCAGAGACAATAAACGTGGATTTTAGATAATTTCTTGGAAAATACTAAAGCTTGCAATGACAACTTGTGATGAAAGTTAGACCAAATACTCTATGTATCTTTGAGCAATTCAATATTATATATTTAAGACACAGTTGATTTGTATGAAGATCTCCTCGTTATAGTAACATGAGGGACTTTTATTGGTAACATAACGGACAAACAACACTTATTAACAACTTCAACAACATGTCTAAATATCATATGAATTATAACACCATTACTAACCCAAGTGATCATACTAAAAATTGTAGATTTTAATGCCAGATGAAAGCCTGATGTTTGCAGTGAACAAAGTAAAAAAAATGTCCGTCGTGTTACTCAGGAAACACAGCTAGTGAACTTGAAATACAAAGTTATAGATGAAGAAATGCGAAAATCTTTAACCAAGATATAGTTTATCTAAATAGTTATTAAGAGAAAAAAGTGTCATTTGCATGCTGAATAATGTTTTATGTAGATTTAATGCTATTCCTTTACATTTAATGTCTTTTATGTTACTTTGAACATAAGAAGAGGGATGCAAAGTAAATAATAATTATTCGATTGTCATCTTCGGTCGGTTGATTGAATTGATGACCATGAGAAATACAGGATACTCTATACTGTTGATTTAACGTGTTTTAGGATCCTTCAAATCAGAATTGTCCTTCCTGGTTCCTTTTTGTCCTTAGTGTTACACTGATGTCCCTCCTGTTACCAATCAATATTTTTAATTTTTTTTATTTACTTTGGTCTCTAATCATCTCGTATTTTATTCAGGGTCTGTAATATAAACTTTTTTGACATATTAATGCGAAGCTCCTCTGTGCAAGTTCACAGGAAGGCTTTAAATGCAGAATACTATGAAGTAATATTTTGCATATTTCGAGCCAGAGTCAGTTCTAGAAGAAAAAAATCTGACATACTGCTTGTAACAATAAACCCTTTTTGATATGTCATAATTTTAATGTTTTTAATGTAATTATGTTATAAAATGAAGAAAAACTAAGTCCAATTCTGAATTAATTCTGATTTTGTTGTGGTAACACCAGAGACAAACTTTTCGGTCATCCGATGTAAAATCATCCGTATCTACGGAATGAAGTAGTTTGTTTTTTGATTTTTTGTTCTTTAATGCAGCTAATAAATCAGTCTTTACTATGAACATGCTAACAACAAAATATGCGCATGAAAATTTTGAACTTTTTTAATATCCCAAAGTCAGACATTTTTTGAAATCGACCCATAAACATTGGAGCGAAATGTTATGGTGCGAAACATCCCACATTTAGCTAGCTACGTTTATTTTTTTTCGGGGAGCAGCAATTGTAGCGCACACACTGCCGCCTGGCGTCATAATGCAGCATTAAATTCATGCAACTTGTATTCGTCTTTATTCAAAGTGCTGTATGGTTTGCGTGTTTGAATTCACGTTTGTAACAGAGATAGAAGAAAGAATTTACACGAATAAGAAGAGAATGTTGCAACATAGAATTAAGCAAACAATGAAGGATCACAGAGAATCAAAGTGAAATTGGATAAGCATGAATACGAAAACAATAAAGTGACATGCAAGTGTAAATGTCATGAAGAATAAAGAAGTAAGCATAATAAGAATAAAAGCAAGATACATAGAATTTTGGCGGTAATTCCCTTCCATACAATCTGTCATTTCGTTGGAACTTTCTTCCTTAAGCATGAATAATGAAGAGCGCACAAATCCTAAGGAAATAACAGCCACTTTACAAACAAATGTCATGTTCACAGTTGAAGTTATTAAAATTGAATAGTTAAAATGAAAATTAATGATCCTTTATTTTCGGTTGCAAAGTTTAAAGCTATACACGCTATAATTTGCGTCAATTTTAAATGACGGGGAAAATACGTGTGTTTGATTCCTTACAAAAGTTACCTATATGCTGTTAATTATAATGCCCAATTCGATCACGTAATAAAGATATCAAATTTTAAAGAATAAAAAATATTTATTTTCCTGCCAGGAAAGTAATGCCTTCTCATGAATATCAATCTGTCACGTGATATCGACAGCTAATTTTAGACAATCACACAAAACTTGGTGGGGGTCAACATCTTTATAATTGTTGTAGTTTCACGAAGGAAAGGATATAATTTTTTTCTGTAAAGCATAAATTTGTCCTTTATACGAGTACGAATTAAAGAAAGCAAAAACCCAAGCGTGTGAGCATGTTCATGTACATACATGTACTTCCCCTGAACAATGACGTAGGCTTATGTGTTTTCCCCTAAGTGCTATTTTTAGTTCGTGTGAGTGTTATCCTATTTAAACGTTAAAAAATAATGGTACCGTGAATGACAAATGTATAACACTCATAATACATGTAACAACTGTTAAATCTGTATATAAAATCGAGACGGATATGTAATTAGGCAAACAATAACGGCTACCTGATTTCCCGCGGACATGCGCAATGAGGTCGGTTTCGCTCCTTCTTCATCAATATTCATGAAAAAGCATTAGGAAAATAAACAATTAAAATTCTATATCTTTGTAACTAGAAAGAATTAACCACTGTAATTTACAGAATATAGTTAACTTTTATAAGTAAACAAACACATGCGTTTTCACTGTCATTCAAAATTGACGCAAATTATAGCGTGTATAGCTTTAAACAATTGAATTATTAATACATCTAAAGATAACTCGGAAAATGGGAAAGGTCTCATATAAAGATAAATGTATTCTTCGAATTCCTTTTTATTGAAGTTTTAACGCGAGTCACATAAAAGAAACGCAGGGTCAATGCAAAAGAGTAATGAATTAGATGTCTTGGAGTTACATTCATGGTCATTACATACTTTTGTTCATAAGGGGACAAAATCGATGAGATAATAATAATTGTTTTGCCTCGGACTAGAATGTCTCGACGTCATTGGCTGAAATGCGTCACGTGATTGCCTTACAAATTTCTTTAAAAGCCAAGCGTCAAAATTTATAAGGCAACATGCCGGACGTAACGTTGTTTGAACTGATTTTTTTACACAAACAATTATTTACATATCAAACCTCGACAAAACAAAACACTTATTAGGTTTGTTACTGACTGTTTAAAGAAATTTGTGGGGTCGTTGAGGTCCATAGAAGGCTCGGATTCGACTCGCTTTCTATGACCCCACAAAATTCTTTAAACAGTCGGTAACAAACCTAATAAGTAATATTGCGTGATACTTGGATGACTTCGTATAATAACTACTCCTTAAAATATTTCCAAATTTTGCCTTGCTTGTACCCTTTATCTTGTTTGAAGATCTTTGATACATATCTTTAATAATAATCCACTACATTTCTTTTGTAGTTGTCATGAATATAATGTTTTAATTAAAAACACACGAAGTATCTACTTGTACATTATATACTAGACGTTGGTTATAATCGACAGGGTAAAAAGTTCCACACTCCCATGTAGATGGTTCAAAAAATGATATTGCTACTTATTTTGTTCTACTTTAACATTACATTGTCTATTTATAACGTCGTCTTTGAAATATAATTTGTATGAAATCAATACACGGGAGGAGAAAATAAAAGGATTTGATTTAGAAAACACTGTTAGCCACTTCAAGTTCGGATGACAGCTTACAGTCATCGTTAAGTGGTAAAAGATACAATTCAAAACACAATGTATATGCATATCAGTAGTAAAAAACCCGCTCTTTGGGTCGATTTCTCATCTACAAACTAAATTATTTAACATTAACAAAGAAACTCCATTTATTATTTGAATCAAACCAAATTCGATTTTGCATTTCGGTTGGGACAATTATTATTATTACAAGACTATAGTGTTGCGAATTAATCCACTTTGTCAACGTGCGTTAAAACAATGATACGTTCGGATTTACATGTACTCCTTTTCATGTATCTTTCTATTAGTACTACTGTGTCACAGTGGTATGGTCTAAGACATGGTTCCCATTTTACACCTATCCGATGTAAAGAACGGCGCGTTTATAGTTTGCTTCAATGTGCAGCACTTGGACGCCAGTCAAAAGATGTGAGATTTTTCATAAACATTGAAAATAAATATTGTCGATGGAACTGTACTTTCATATATAGAAAACAAACACAGGACACAGAATGGAATCATTACGGTTTGTATTGAAAATAGTGTGTGTGTGTGTGTGTGTATGTATATATATATATATATATATATATATATATATATATATATATATATATATATATGATAAGTTACGGAAGAGTTATTAGTTCCAAACACATATGTATTTAATACAAGTTTCTACCTTTTTTAGGGGTAGAAGAAAAAAGAAACGCGGCTTTGTTTCGACCATGCAGTGCGTCCTCTGTTTTCAACAACTTTTACCACATGTGGGGAACCACATTTGCCACAGATGGAGTGTATTTGATTTTTTGGACTACAGACGTATATGCCAGTGACTTTGAAAATTCTCCATGGCTCACGGTTATTTTGGAGGGACCACTGATTATATCGTTTGTTCGTGTTTTCAACAGATTAGACAAGGACGGCGAGTTGTTTCATTATTTTTATAAATGATTTGTTTCCAAATAAGGACCTTGTATGATAAGGGATTCAAAGGGTTCTAGATATAAGTACAGCAAATTGTATTTTTTCAAAGTTGTCCTCTATGTTTCTCATTACAAAAACGTCATCATCTTAACCTGTTGACTGATATATAAATATTACGTCTTACACACTTCCAGACACGAATAAAAAATATTATGAACTCATATTCAGAATAATTCAAAAAAATAGTTTTATCAATAATTATTTGATTTCCTGAAAAATAATGCATGTGTAACTTCTAAAACAACTTATCCGAATTGCCATCAATCTAATATATGATAAATATGAATTAATTCTAACCATTCTTTTTATAGGACAGAGATTTCATGATGTCGCTTTCGATGTGTCAACTGACGGAGCTTCTTTTAAACAAAGGGTTTTTCAAAGGACCGGGAGTTACTGAACAGGTGATGGAGATTCTGTTTGACTACCCAACGATAGGGCAATATATAAGACTTCAGATCACTCAAGGTTCCAGCAATATTCTTAATGTTGTTGAGATTGAAATCTACACACCATAGATAGTCTTTAGCGTAGTTTGTAACGAACCTATCATATCCATTTTTCTGTGGTTGCGAACGCCTTATTTGAAAACGAAACCGGAGATAAAATGTTTCCATTACTTGGAATATATATTTATGTGGTTTGATGAAGAAGCTGGTATATTAAAGAATGTGGTTGCATTTACTATGGATAGCAATACGAGGGTTGTTAGAAAAGTTCGCGGACAAGTTCAATTGTGAGTGGACTATTCACATGATACCAGCGAAACTTTTCAGATTTAATCTTGACGTATTTTCTAAGAAATATGTAAAGATTTGCTTGTATTAAATGCACCATAAAAAATATGCAGCTTTATTATTTTGATACGATATGCTTCACGGAGCAAGTCCGTTTTTTAATTTTTTATATGTTGTACGCATTTTTTCTCATTAAGAAAATGTACCGTTTAAGCGCATAAAAATAAATGATATTTCATATGACATCACAATAACTTATGAAGGTCATTTTGTGAAAGATTCAATTAGATTGAAGAATTTCTAACCGTTTTATCGCCGAATTTGGACGAACAACGCTTGAAAAATGAGTCAAAAACGTTGACGTCAATGGATATCTTGGAGCACTGGGCCTTCATTTAATTTTGTGTGCACGCAGAAAAATCTCCGATGGATACCAAAAGGTTCTTAGATGCTGCTATTTTTTGTAAGACAAAGGTTTACAATTAGAATCACAGAGGTTTAAAGATGGAAGAAATGATATTTTTTAGTTCTTGTAGTACCCCAACCCCTCATACAACCCGGATCTTGCACCTATGGATTTCGCCTTTTTTTCCTTATCTAAAGTCAAAACTGCGAGGACAGAGATTTTTGGACCTAAATGATCTACGATATGCCACAAAGGACATTATACAAAACTTGTCAAATAAAGGTATTAACGTGCATTTTATAAATCGGTTAAATGACTTGAAAAGTGTGTGGAACTGAAAGGTGTTTACTTTGAAAAAGAGTAACATGTTTGAATTTCAGTTGTTTGACGTGGAAATACATGTATGAAATGGTGCTCCGTAAATCGAATTCATGCAAAGTAAAAATCGCTGTATCTTTTGAAAAAAATGTCAAATTCATAGGATTTTTTGCATACTTATTCTCAATTGTTAATCATTTAATAAAACATACGCCATGCTACAAAGTACACAGTAATTTTGCCGTAAATCACTTTGTCCGCGAACTTTTCTAACAACCCTCGTATTTTGAAGAGATCACGTGTTACGTTATCACCTTTTATAGCTCCAAAATTAATGTGCACGCTGAAATGTAGGAACTTCTGTATTTGTCAAAGTAGCCTGTTTTTAAAAAATAATTTATAAATAAAAATGAGAAATATAAGCCACTTTTTTTATATTTGATATTCACAGAAATTCATAGCAAAATTTGGCAAAGAACAAGGAGATTTGTTACAAATATAATATTGTGGAATCATTTTTATTCGTGGGGGGTCATTGTTCGTGGAACAGCAGACAACTGCAAAGCACATTTAGACCACATCAATGGTCTTTATGGGCGAGACAAGATAAATCCAAAAGTGAAAAAGTTCCTCAGCATCCGAATTTTGCAAAACTAGACCACATAAACAAATAAAATAACCTTCTAGAAAGGTTTTTTATTCAATCATGGGATCTCTATGAGATGCTGTTATTAGTGCAAATGTGGAACGTATGGGGTATAAATGTTGTGATTTTTATTTCATAGGGTACCTCTACCTTCTATATTTTTTTCATAAAGCCCTTAAGGTGGCTCACTACACCTTGAAATATTTTCTCAAATCAGCAGAACAGAAAATAACTTGATTATGATAGATGGCATAATGGATAAGAAGTATTTAAGTCAAATAGGCAAAAAAATATGCAATACAATAGAGCAGATGGCATGGGTGAGTTGTGTTCGCTTTCATATGCATGTTTATAAATTTTTCTTATGTTTTCTCTCCCTTGAAAATATACGAATTCTTATTCCGAAGAATATAACTAGAAAGAAAGTGGGCGCTTAAGATGTAGATTCGGCAGGAATCTGGGCGCACAAGGAGAGTGGAAATTTCATCAATTAATTTTGCACATTCGTTATTTGGTTTCTGTTGGACGTGGAATGGGTAGAAAAATGTTTGTAATGCAAAAAGTTTTATCATAACTGATATGGATCTAAATATAGCAACACGATGCAATTCATGCAAAATCATACTTATTTACAGCTGTTTTTAAATGATTTTATTGTCTCTGGGTCTTCTCTCCACAAATTTGAAACATGCAAAGATGACATATTTCAACATTAAAGATGTCGCTTTTTAAAAAAAGATGGAGAGATGACCCAGAGATGACTAATTATGTACTTTTTCAAAATATTTTGGGAGGATAAAAAACAAAGTCCATGGATATGACAATGTTGTTTCAAACACTACTTTATACATCATATTGTGAAGTCACGCATGGCTCAATGGTTTCGTCCTGGATAAGTGAATACATACATGCGGTGTTTGGGGTTCAAATCCTACCGGTGACTCCTTTTTCATTTTATTTTTTTAACTTGTTTGTTTTTAAATGTATGTTGATATAACATTATGTTGAATTATAGAATACCAGTATATTTTAATTTGCCGTTATTGATTTCTGCCGTATGAACACTATTTTCTGTTCTTATTGCTATAGTTTATTAAGGTATACGATATAAATGAATTAAATATTAATATTAATTAAATAATGTATGCATTAACATTTCCAATATAACTAGTTATCGGTTTACCCTCTCATTGCCATTTTTAGAAAGCTTGTGAGTTTTTTTAATAGCCGAAATAGACATGTACTTCAACTCTCAACATGATATAGTTTGAGTAATTAATTTTTGTTCAAACCTGTACATATATAGTCTTTCGAGGGTATAGACATTTAAATCACAATTGATTCGTGTCGATGATTCCTGCAAACTTATAATCTTGTGAGCCCACTTGCTTTATTCACGAACTATTTTTGAAGGAGAGAGATTTCATGACGTAGCGTTCGAAGTGTCCATGGACGGAGCTTCTTTTGACCAGCGAGGATTTTTTCAAAGGACCAGGAGTTACTGGGCAGGTGATGGAGAGTCTTTTTGACAATCCAACAATTGGAAAATTCATGAGACTTTGCATAACACAAGGTTACGGAAATCCTCTTAATCTTAATGAGATAGAAATGTACTAAACATAATGATAATTTACCTCTCAATGTATTTTTTAAAAATTGTATTAACATAAAAATGTAACTACAAACTTACCCGAATGTGACGTGTTGTTGTTTTTATAGGCACTATATTTTAATTTTAAAAAACCTTAACATTCAGTTAATTAGTTAATTGTTGATCAAATAATGTACATGTAGTTTGCATTCTGCTCTAATTACTACCAATTAAGACCATTTCGACCTTACTCTACAACCACGTTAAATTTAAATAAGGTTAAAATTATGATTAACATTCACCCACCTTCTTGCTTTGGCAATATGCAGTTAGATGTTTTTTATTTAAAAGAAACTTTTTTACAATTAGGTTTTATAATGATTTATGTTTTGCTAGAGTTTTAACAAGTCTTGCTAACTAGCCGCCCCGATATCCACTGCTTGGTTTAAATAAAGGTTATGTCTCTTTCACACTTCATCTCATATAAAGGTCATACGATCGTTTTGGGTTTTTTTTTTACATAAATAATATTGTATTTAATTAAATTTGTTCAATATATAACATGGATAATTCAAATAACAACATTCAATTTTAAAATGAACTAAAATTCAACAAATAATTAAGAATAATGAGAACCTATAAAACTTTATTTTAGAGAGAGGGGGGGGGGGGGGCTTTCTAGGGTTTGATTAATTATTGTTCAATTTTGGGTAACAACAATGAAAAAATGTTAACGAAAGGTTTGGAAAATCTTGTGCCGATGTCTACAGACATCACATATAATTGAAGCGTGTTTTTTTTATTTTAAAGTCGCATCACTGGTCTCTTTTTAGCTCACTTTGGGGAAGGGCTTTCATATTTTTTTTCAAATGAAGGGTCAAGCCCTCTTCAAAGAGGAGATATTAAGGAAAGAGTAAAACTAGGGTGGGGTGATTTAAAAATTTTCTCCTGAAGAACCAAAAAGCCTCTAATATCCAAACTTTAACATTAACTTTCTGATATATGGTAGACTTAAGTTTGTTCAAATCATGACTCCCAAGGGCCAGGACGGGGTCCTACGTGTAACAAGGGTTTAAAAATCATGGTAGAAATAAGTAGAAAATAACACTTAAAGTTTCTTCCAATAAACCGTAGGGCTATAATTTATGAAAATGGAATAACACTACAAAAAAAATTACAGTCAATTAAACATTTAATTATTTTTTTGTGTACGTACATGTAACAAAAAGAAATATTCATTTCAGGAAAATACAAGTGCAACATAATAATAACGATGATTTCTACAATATTGGCAACCTGATCTTCATGTCAAAAAATGCCATGACAGTCCTGATTAACCAACTTTGATATTTTATGACAAATTATGTCATAAAATATCAGAGTTGAACCCCAAGCAGATATTCAAAGTTTAATATAGGAATAAAGTTTAGAATTTGATCTTCAAACTTAATAGTCGGTCTCAGGATCAGTAAAGGAATGTATGGGTTAAAACATTAAAAAAAATCTTATCAAACTGCAATGCTTCAATTTGCATTTACTATTATGTAGTAAAGCATTCTGATCTTAATTGTTGATACAACAACCATTGAAACAACACTGTTTTAAATATTTGTATTTGACTTTATAAAGCCGGTTTGATTAGAGTTGTGAACAACTCAAGTAAGCGATGTGGCCCATAGCCTCTTGTTTTATATTATACCATAGACAAATTAGAGCATACTTTCATGTCAAATTGAATGCTATAGAGTACAGTCTTCGTTAATGGATGGTGAAAAGGTATAATATAAAATGCAATGAAATTTACATTTCGTTTGGATTAAAAAAAACCTCAGGCTGGCTGACTTTTAAGGTCGATCTTTCATCGACAAACTGAATTATTTAACATTAACAATGAAACACCATTTGTTATTTAAATCAAAACAATTACGAATTTGCATTTCGTCATATACAATTAATCATGTGAAGACTGTAGTGAAGACTGTAGTATCGCTAATTAAATTTAGTTTAGCAACGCATCCCAAAGCAAAGGCACATTGAAATGCGTCGAATGGAAGCACTTACGCTCAGCAAGGATTTTTAAACTTATGAAAAAATAAAGATTCTTTGCGAATACCCAATTGTTGTTTGCTTTGATTGTGAAGGATTCAAAGTACAACAACGATTCCCTTAACATTTCAGAACTTGGAATATATACAAAATAAGAAAGACAAGTACTTAAAGTTGTCCGACTATCGCACTACGTCACGATCCGGAGGTCACAATATTGGTTCGACTTTAACAAAGCATTTCAAATATCCGGAATTGATTTTATTTTACATCGCTCTTGTAAACAATGTCATTTATAAGCAATTAGAATGGTAATGTATGTATATAGATCTTCCTCCTGGTATAAAATACCTTGATCAGCATATGGGCAATGACTTTCACAATGGAGGCATCAAGGACACCATAACCATGCAGATCATTACAAAGCAATACCATTTAGTGTTTCCCCCGCAAGTGGAAATGGAGATATTTGATAATTGACCTTTTTTGTGGGGGATTTGGCCCATTCATGAGACTCCAATGGTTGTTAAGATCATGAAATTAATAATAAATATACCAAATTCGGATTTTGTTTGTCCTAGAAATGGCTATCAAAGGGCACCTGCTCCAAAAACCTTAACCTCCTCTAGCATCTGAAATACATGGCCCAGATCCAGCATTCAAGATTTTTAAGTCCATAAGTAGGTACAGATGCATCATCCATGCAAGTTTCTTGAAGATAGAACAAGTAATAACTTAGATACAGGACCTGCAACAAAAACTTTAACCAGGCCCGGACGCCGACGTAGACGCCAGTGGTATAGCATAAGCTCCCCCCGACTTCGTCTTGGTGAGCATAAAGTGTAAAATTGTTAACACCTCACAATGACGGACGAAGACCAATTGCAATAGGTCATCTGAGTGACCTGGGTGACCTAAAAAAACCCTAATGCACAATAACTAACAGTTTCAAAAAGAATGAAAGTCGATCTTCAAAATAGTGGGTTTCATATTTAATAAACAACACCTACATGTAGTACAAATAATATACTTATGTATATTCTCAACAGAGATATTTAACAATGCAATTCATCATTGGAATATCATATTGATAGACCATAGTTCACATTGAACCAAATTGAAATTTATTTACAGATCATTTACTTGTTTTGCTATTAAGAAAATGCATGATCATTATATAATTATATTTATATATTTACAGTACATTCATGTTACACTTGAAAGTGAATATAAATAAAAATATACTTCATTCAAGTTCGGTATACAAAATATGTATACATCTATTTGATACAATAAAAATTTAACATACTGAATTCTATTTGTCTGTACCATTAAAAATGTCTAAAAATTCATTTAGCATTACCAGGAATACATGGAATTAGTCAATTTATTGTTAGTGAATTTGACACAGTTTATTTTGTTTATGCCATATTGCATTGTGTAAATTATCAAAAAATGTTTAATAAAATGCAGTCAGTTCAATATGGTTTTTCTGTAAAGGATACATGTATACATGTAATTACATAATACAATGAAAAACTAGAACTGTCCTATTGGGACTAATACCCCCGCAAGGCTAATTTCAAATGGGACAAATAATTGAATTGTATAATAAAGGTTTGCGACACATAAATAAAAAAAATTCTAGAATTGTTAAAAAACTCAATTACACATGTAGTTAACAAAGAAAAATTAAAATCAAAATTTTCAAAACTTCACTGTAAATACATATGTATAACAGTAATACATTTACAAATTTATGTATCTGGTGATATTTTTTTATTTCATTGTTTTAAAGAAAAACCAACAAAGTGACAATAACCCCTCCCTTTGCAGTAAATGAAAATAGCCAAGCAATGCTCTTCTGTTGATAACACTTTGAATATCTTTCTAATCAGAGTCTTGACAGATGCAATTAGTTGTTTCAAATTTTCCTCACTTTCTCCTATGGTACAATGCAACTCACTATCAGAAAATTGATCCCATAGGACTATGATTTTCTTTGATGAGCTTGTTAAATTGGATAAAATCCCAAAACATTATCATAATTAGCATACTATGTAAAAATATGAAAAAAAGAAAATTTAATATTACAAACAATTTTAAAATTGCCCAAACACTACAATCATATCAGTAATTTTGAATTTCATTTAAATTAATGCCCTATAGGGTCACTTCATCAATTAATTGACTAATAAATTTAAACAGCTTCTAATAATAGCTAACTTCTTTATTAATAATGATATTATTTATTTCATTATAATGATAGAAACTTTTGGTTTACATGAAGCAGTATTAAAATAACCCCAAAACCACCGCCCATTTTACAGATTATCAATTTTCCCTAAACCCATGCTCCATCTAAACCATGGCTCAGATAATGGCCCCCTTGGGACAACTGAATTCAGCCACACTTGTCTTTGATGTTCTTATTAGCTCCTAAGAATTTATCAATGACAAACAAAAATTTTGCATTGTCAGTTGATAGAATACTTATAAAAAATAAATTAACTTAAGAAATAAAGACAAAAAACCTCCATCTGGATGTATTAATATAAATATATTTTAGAGTGTTTACTATTAATTAATTAATAAAGTCTGTAAGGATTACCTCCCTTACTTTTCAACATCAGTGTATAATATATAGAATAAGGAAAATGAAAACTGTCATAAAATCATTAAATCTTGTCCGATCTTAAAAAAAATTGCAGGTGCACATCTTCAGATGGTGTTCAAGATATGTACAAATTTTCAGACTGTTCCATGCAGTAGTAAAAAATTCTATAGGGGGGACAAAGTTGCGTCTACAGACAGACGGACAGACGGACGGACGGACGGACAGACGGACGGACGGACAGACGGACAGATAGACAGACGGACAGGGTGAAACCAATATACCCCCCTAAACTTCGTTTGCGGGGGTATAAAAAAAGAGACAAATAAGATTTAAAAGTTGTAACATTTCATCAATTTTGGTAAAAGTTTGGTTATTTTGTTTGATTCCTTTTGAGCGAAAAAAAGGATGTCTCGGCTGAACATAGTTTTTTTTATCACAGTCATGTATTTGAACACATCAGTTATGTGGGAGGTAAGAAGAAGGACACTTAAAATAGGCAGACTTCCTCTCACTTGAAGATCTGTGGTGGCCTTTGTTTGCAGACTCCATTAAAGTAAGGATGAGTCAGGGACTTCTTGGCCGATATCCTCTGACTGGGCTCATATTTCAACATTTTCTGCAATCAGTTCAAATTGTAATTTACACTTGAGGACAATTCAAATCAAGTACTGGCGATTATCATCTATTTTAACATAAATACTCATAAATTCATCATAAAATCATAAATCATCATAAAAATTCATAAAATCCTCATAAATAACTATACCTGTAAAGGCTTATTTAAAGGATTTTTCAAAATACCCATCAAATTATTGAAAAATATATGCAATCTAATTATCTTCAGCAAATCTTGTTCACTTTGATATAATTTTTCTAACCAACAAATTCATTCTCCAAGTATTTTCATACTTATCCTTTCTAAACTTATTGAATACCCTATTTTTTAAAACCCAGGGTCATTCTCATCTTCTTATTTACATTTATTAGCAGTATTAGAAGTATGCCCAAAAAGGTGTATAAACAATCTGTTAAACCTTTATCAATCAAACACTAACATTTGTCCACAGGTACCTGACATTATATATTTTTCTCATAATAAAAATAAATACCCTGTATCAAATAATACACAAGGTACCCACCACCGCCAACTTGGATTTATTTCAAACTGCAGATTGGGAGGTGATTTTTATTAATGACAGGTGTAATGCACCGTTTCGGTTAAATCGGTTGTAAGCTTAGATGTTGAATGACCGATCAGGAGACTTAAAGGATCGCAAATTAATTTTACCGATGAGTTTCAAGCAAAACTTCCAGCTGATGTGACAGTTTGAAATAAATCCAAGATGGCCCGTCCCTGGCACTTCGTTATAAGCGTGTTTTACTGTATATTACAGAATCAATGAATGTACTATACGTTAACTCACTGCCATTAAGTCCAGCCCGTCCCCTGTTAGATGTGGAACAATGCTACTGATTGACTGCTGGGGCCACTTAGGGAACGATGACTTGTAATCTGGGAGCTGGGACACCCCTGGCCAAACACTCTCATCTGGAGTTCCTGGAAGGAATCAATCAGGATGCATTAATATTAAGGCTACACAATTCAATTCAATTTATTCTCTCAAACCATTAACATTCAATTAAGAAATAAACAGCAATTTAAAAGTTCACCGGGATATGAAGTTGGTTGGTCACGTGATCAAATCCTGTGAAGCCCAAAGGGCTTCTCAGTAGATTTGATCACGTACCAACCAACTTAATATCCCGGTGAACTTTTTAATATTGCTGTTTATTACTTATATTTACGTTTGAAAAAGGCAAATTGTTCAGAACTGTTAAAATAGCCGAGATTTTATGTTTACAATAATCCAAGCGACAAGCGATAAGCGCGTGCTATGATCATTGTGATGTCACGAAAACGTTCATACAGAATTGAACGTTTTTGCTATTCTATAGGTTCATATAAGGAAACATATTTGCAAATGTAAATATTGGTACATGAGATATGTAAACATATTTGCGTTAAATAGTAATGTCAAGGGTCTAATAGTTTATATAAAATATCATAATACAACATTGTAATTATACATGTGTCAATAAGTAAAAATAAGAGGAAAAAATAGTAATAATACAAAAAGTGATAGGAAAAGTGGATGATCATGTAGAATACAGAGTTTAATTGGTATTCAATACGGAAAGAGGTATAATAAATACTAAAATAGTTTAGGCTGGACAGCAGATTTGCTCCTGGATGTTCAAAATAAAAGTGCTTAATTTTTTCAATATATTTATGTTTGATGTGTAAACAGTTCCCTAAATTTTAATTTATTTGGTTTGTGACAATACCTGGTTGGTAGGAATTGTTTCAATTAAGTTGAAAGGGATTTGCACTCGAGAATAAAATGAAATTCATCTGCTAATTTACCAATGTTACAGTGTGCAACTTCTGTCATTTACAGGAATTCCATACCATCTACCGGTTTCAATCGGTAAACGGTGATTTGATATTGTTCTGAATTTATTAACTGCATGGTTCCAAAAATTTTTTGTGAGAATGCTAAAGTATTTTTCAAATCCAAAATTTTGTTTATAAATTTTATATATTTGACCCTTGAATGAATTATCTATATCATTTGCCCATTTCTGAATAAACTGGTCCTATAATCTTTGTTTGATGGCAGTAGAAATCCACTTAACAGTATATGTTGCAGTACATTGTTCTGTCCAGATATTAGACAAGAGGCCCATGGGGCCACATCGCTCACCTGAGCAAAAATGACTTGATATGGGCATTCAAAGAATATTGTGCCATATGGCCTATGGGTAGAATAACCAAAAAAACCTCATAAAGTATCCAAATTTTACCGAAAATAAGATCCTATGCAAGATATTTAACTAAATTTTTGGTAGGGGTTCACGATTAACCTCCAGTTCCCTTTATTTTAGCCCTCCCCCCCCCCCCCCCCCCCCCCACTTTCCTATACGTGAAAGAAGAAAATTGCACCTCAATGCGCTCATTCTCAAATCAAAAACATTAAAAAATTGAATTGGTCTTCTCCATTATAAATGATTGTCATTTACCTAGCGTGAATTCATCTTGTATGACGTTTCATAACCTTACTTGACTGATGAATAAACTATAAAACTGAATTATGTTGTAACATGATAATTCTAATCAATGTATTAACGATGCTTTTATCCTCATAATAATGTGTCAGAACTATGGCAACTGTTTAAAAGACTTTGTTTTTATTTACTTGTGTTTAAAAAAACTATCAAAATTAGTGAAGATTATATATATATATATAATTCATCCTATAAGAAGGGGCACCACAAAGTGGTTACTGCATATCATCCTTTGAGCAAGACATTTCTAATAATTAACCAAAATTTCAACGTGAATCATAGAATTATTAGGAAGATACAGACCTTGTTTGGAGTCATGTTTTTGTTTACATGCATGAATGTATTACATTCAACTTCAGATTTTTAAACTTGGTATTTCCTATTCAGCATTTAAAATATAAAGAAATTAAAGCATCACCTCAGGTCTTTTTACAAACATAGCATTGTGCACAAAGCTCCGTATCTTGCTTATAACTCTAAACTTGACTCTTAGATAGGTCAGTAAATTATAGAAAATTGTAAACAATGAAAACAAGAAAAAATGCACTGTAAACAAAGAAGGAGCACAATTTATTTTTCATCATAAAAATACCTACCAGTATATATTTCTATCAGCGTAAATAATCTCCGTTTAGACTGAAAATGCTGAGCATCTTAACAAATCACGTTGCATTATTCAACCATTACGTAGTGATCGTACCGAAATACGAATAAAATGAATAGTACCAGGGACGTATATACGTTCCTGATAGTACAAATGAATTTTATTTTACGATATGTTGTTAATGCATCAGATTTTGATCATTTTGCGCAGGTAAATAATCAGCTGTCTGTTTAACTGAAGTCTATGTTTGATTTGATACGTAAATATTCCAAAATACAGGCGATAGTTCCCCTCAAGTTAAAAGGCATAATTAACGAAAATGAAACTAAAATCAAAACAAGCTAAAACCATCGTGACAAGTGAACATGTCAACGCATTGAAACATTAAACCTCAATTTACTTCAAAAAATCGGCACAAATATATTTTGCAAGTTTCAAATATTCCCTTCGCACGTAAACTGTTGCACAACAAGCAAATTCATCTTTGTCAGTTCGACCAGTTTTCATGTTTGAAACATGGCTGCTCTAAAACAAAACCTTGTTTTCGATATACGAAATACCGAACCCGAAGTTATAAACTGATCGACCCCCAATTTCTTTGTTATTATTTTCGTAAATTACTCAAATTTGAAACAGAATTAGCCCATGAGTTTTGCAATTTATATTTTCCTTTCCATAAGGATTATGTAGGCTAAATTACGTTGAATTTGACTCAGTAGTTCTTGAGAAGAAGATTTTAAAAAATGCACCCCCCCTTTTTTTTACAGTTTCGAGGTTTTCTCTGTTTTGAATAAAGATCGGTTTTTCATTTCTGCAATTTATATTCGTCTTACCATAAGGATGCTTTGTGCCAAATTTGGTTGCAATTGGCCAGGTGGTTTTAGAGAAGAAGTTCAAAATGTAAAAGTTTACAGACGGACGGACGACGGACAAAATGTGATCAGAAAAGCTCACTTGAGCTTTCAGCTCAGGTGAGCTAAAAAACCACAAGAATCTAAAATATGTCGCATAAAATCTATATTCTCGAATGATTTCTTATTGGACAAAAATGATCCAAGATCAAATCAATAAGATTGTGTTTACTGTTTACAAATATTTAGCAAATCAATGGACTTACACAGTCATTATTGTACATATATTGATTTGCTAAATATTTGTAAACAGTAAACACAATCTTATTGATTTGATCTTGGATCATTTTTGTCCAATAAGAAATCATTCGAGAATATACAGTGACATATAAATTAAGGATAACAACCTGATTCACCATGGACCATAATAAGATGGCGTACGACTTTTCAAACATAGAACATATCTTAAAAATTTCAAATGGATATTTTCAATAATATCTAAATTCTCGTAACCCCAAATTTCACAACCATAGAGCAAAACCAATACTACTACTTTATCAAACAAATTAAACTGGAGGTTTTTTAAGGTAAAACCCCTGTGTATGAGATATCTATACTTACCTGCATCAACTTTTTGCATTTTCCCCGGGCTGCCTACGATCATGCCTGAACTTTTGAGACCACCCCTGTGGTATCACCTAGTGTTTACCCATAACACACAAGCATACTTCCGTTTCGGTTTTGTAAGGGCCTAGATAACTAGGACCCAAACGAACAGGGGTGGGTGATGCAGGTAAGTATAGATATCTCGTAAACAGAGGTTTTATCTGGGTAAACACTAGGTGATACTACAGGGGTGATCTCAAAAGTTCAGGCGTGATTGTAGGCAACCCAGGGAAAATGCAAAAGTTGATGCAGGTAAGTATAGATATTGATGTAAACTGTTGTTCTATAGGTAGATTAAAGAGTCTAATTTTTCTAATAATACTATACATAAATTTCTTTGCTTGCTTGACCAAGTGCTTTTTGGCTTTACAAAAAAATCCACTTCTGGAAAATATAGTACCCAAATATTTGAATTCACTCACAATTTCAACAACGTTATTTTATTATAATAAAAAATATTTTTTAGGCTTTCGGAAGATCATCAGCGGTCTCAGTCATGATAACTGTATCGTTCGCATAAAATAACAGGCAAAGTTTCAAGTATACCGTATATCAGGTTTTTTCTGCGAATCAGAACCTAAAACAGTTTATCAAATTTACGCAATTCAAATTTTCACTATTTCAAAATCATAGAGATAATATAATTCACGATTGTTTAAACCTGTGAAATAAAAGGAAAAAAATTATCTAAATTGTCACTTTTAATAATGAAAAATTCGGACAATGAAACCATTTGCACGATTTCCTGAATGTGAAATAATTACCGATAATTATTTTCTGAGACGCAAGCATTCATAGATCAATAGATCATGTACCGTTACATATACCAGTAGCTCAGGTATAATTAGACATCGGTTTATGCAAGGAAACTGGCCATTTTAATTAGCCTGTCAATGGATTATTAAATACTTAACGAGGCATATACATATCTGTTATCTGGGGCTTGTCCTGCGATCCCGCAATTTCTACCTCTAACTAAACAAACTGTACAGTTTACCATACTTTTACTTACCTGTTAACTTTATAAGGAAAGAGAGACAAGAACAAGATCAAAACTTTTATAAAATTTAAGCTGATTTAATTTCCATGATTTGGAAATCGTCATCAACAAAGCGGAAATTGGATTCACACGGAAAAAAACTGATATACGGTAAAACATCAACTCCAGGGTTCTCCTTAAGAGCCGGCACCCGGCGATTTCTCGCCCCCTACTTGTAGCAAATTCGCCGCCTACTATAATTCTAACTGAAACAAAGTTTTTAACACTTAAGATTTTCTTTCATAAAGAATTAAGTACATAAACGATATTCCACAGAATGGTGAGAGATTCCGTTACTTTTTTTAAGTACATCGATCCCGATCCTGTGCTGCATAACCAATAAACACATCGAAGAGATCCGAAAGCAGAAGATAGATAAAGCAAGAGGAGTCTTTTCGCGGGTTTTTTGCTCTCTCTTGACTTATCATACGCTTTCGGAATATCTTTGTGATTATTTGAAGAATTTACATCACTCAAAGGTAAACTTCCGTTGCTTTCTATAAGTTTGGCGATCGAGTATCTTGTACATTTCGACACGATGTGTTAATTATGTGGCACACAGACTTAGTCTGACGAAAGGGATAAGTCATTTGATCATTTTTCAATCTAGATCTCGTCTAAAAACGTTGGAGAAATTGGAAAACTTGTTTAACACATACACTGTAGCTTGAGACGAGGACCTCCTATATACAAGATGGCGAGTGTCGTCTTTACTTTTTTTTTTCAATGTACATTGAATACACTTTTAAGTGATTGTTAATATTGCAATGAACAGAAAAACACATAAAAAACCAGTTGTAATCCATTTTGTCTCCGGAAACAAATAGTTAAGAATTAATATAACTTCATTATCCGACAACCGAACTCATCTTGTCCATGTTGCCGAAACTTTTGATAAAAGATCATTTAAATCAAAATCGAGTAAAGGCTTTGGAAGACTGAAGCAATATTTTATTGAACTTTTTGGTTCCTAATTGTGTATGGTTGAAACAGATCTTCACCTGAAGAGTAACAGAAACATGCAAAGGAAAAGAAATAACATGTTCCAACATTCTAATTGTCCTAAAACCGTTCATGCATGCATTCTCAATAAAATGAGTTAGTGAATGGTCACTTCTTAAACACTTCGTTCTTTTTTTACTCATCTGTGTGCTACATTTTTGTGTCTGGAATGCAGGAAATTGCTTCAAATGGCTTCTTATTTTCAAAAATTTTCCGGGGGGGCATGCCCCCGGACCCCCCTAGCAGGCTCGCGCCTTCGGCGCTCACTTATGGTGCCTCCTACTTTACTCTAATTCCCCTGCTACTTGTGATATTAAGGAGAACCCTGCAACTCATCTTCAGTTGAAGAGCTAATACTTTGTAACCCAACAATATTTTTTTATCTAATAAAAAATCTTCACAAAAATGTTAAGTTCAAAATTAAATTTATTAGTTTGGTTATTAACTAAATAAACAGGGTGTGCCTGTCAACGGGTGCATTCATAGTTTTACCAGTGGTACCAACTTTCAAATAACCATTGTTGCAGTTCGATGACAATGGTACCAATTTACCAATAAACCCTGAACAGTTTTGTTAATGATGGCATACAAATGTTACTGATTTTACCAATGTTACTATTGTTATGGAAACATTGGTAAAATTGATTACAGTTTTGTAAACATGTCAAACAACAAACATCTTTTTACAGCCCAAATTATACAACTTCAACATTTTCATCATATATTGCACCCCAATTATTATAGTTAGAGCGAAAATCGCTTTCCCAAAACCAGTAACTAATGTCTTGATTTTCGCCACCATGTCTATAATGAGTTGTGACGTCATTTACCAATACTTCCCACACTCTAGATCGTCTGCAGAAAAATATACCATTGGCAAAAAACATTGGTACCAATGGCATGCCAATGGTAGTTAATTTTACCAACAGCAACTTTTGTCTACCAACGGCAGAACTATGAATGCACCCATTGTCTTTAATTGGTTTTTAAAGTGGGACATATGAGATATCTCAATTCAATTAATTTTAAAATTTAACACCCCCCCAAAAAAAAATATATAAATAAGAGGAAACTGCCAACACAGACAATCCCATATATTACATGTATCTTTGAAGTTTTATGTCTACATATATTTTTTTAATAATTTTTGAAAAACAAAGAATAACCAGTTAAAAAGAAATCTGCAATGGGTCTCAACTTCTCAATGATAATACATACCCATTCCTGTTTGTAATTTTAGTGCAGAGGTTCTTGACAACATGATTTTGTTGAAAAACTCTATTTTCAAATATTTTTAATTATATGGAATGGTCAAATATGTGAAAAGTTTACAGACTTATGGACAGACAGATGGGCAGTGGGCTTACTGGAGATACAGCTCAGGTGATCATAAAAGATTGAATTTTAAAATAATCCATTGATTAATTTGTGTTTGAAAAATTCAAGTGGGTGCAGATGAAATGTACCAGTAGATAAGAGTGCATGTACATAATTGATACTTTCCTCACAACAATGCAATCCAATGCAAAAACACAGTAAAAACTGTGCAGCAAAATTAAATTTTGCATTTATTCAAAGTTAATTCTTAAATGTCATTTAAAAACACTGTCAGGACTTCTACTATTTGTTCATTGTATACATTCATACATTCTCACTAAAAGCTAATGGTTAATGTAAGGAAATGTTTTACCTAGTGTTCTGAAGATCCTAAAAAGCTGGTCAATTTCAGAATCCCCTTGAAACAATGCACGTCTTGTCATCTGTAATTAATAACAAAACAAATTAGCAAAAATGGAAAGATTATCTTAAGACATACATTGAGTACACATAAAGTTCTTTCATTATATTAAAAAAATAATTCAACATGTAGTATGCCATTATTTTCTTTAAACGTATGTGAGATACATTAATCAGTTAGTAGCAAAACATTTCATTCCAAAAAAAATTGGGTTGAAAGGCTAGAGAGGAAACAGTTTCTAAAATGCGGAAAAAAAAACCTTCTCTATATGTATACAAACTTTTTCTGATACGATTCAAATCTGTAATCAAAAACTTCTTAATAGAAATATCTCCTTGCACACACAATAAACTAAAAGAACTTACCATTTCTGCAAAGATACAGCCGAGGGACCACAGATCTACTGGGGTGGAGTAGAACCTGCTGCCAAGGAGGATCTCAGGGGCCCTGTACCACAATGTCACAACCTGCAATGTACATGTGTGTCACTTACCGGTATTTCATGCACCAAAGACTAAAAAACAAATACTCACTTAAACATTTGCTTGAACTCCATATGGCCAGAAAAAACTTAAGAATCAGATTAAAATAGTTACCCGGTACACACATATTTGATTTAACAATTATAAAGAATTATAAAAAAAAAATATTGAAAAAATTGCTCAATGAACTACAGACTGTATAAAATCTTTCCATAATCAAAATATGTGTATAAACATGTACATAAAGTAAAAAATAATTTTTTTTTAAACATCTTCATTTATAATTACTCAAACTGACATGACTATCAGTTTTAAACAGCTAAAAAACACTAATGAAAATTTGTAATATTTACAGTAAAAGTGTATAAAATAGGAAATATTCTTTTGATCAACTTTAAAAATCAACCCGACTAATTCAATCTCCTCCCATATCATAATTACTTTCGATCAGCAATCATCAATACCTCATGAGTGTATGTTCTAACTGGGACGCCGAATGCCCTGGCTAGTCCAAAGTCTGCCAGTTTGATATTGCCCTCAACATCAATCAACAAGTTCTGTGGCTTCAAGTCTCTGTGTAACACTCGATGTGAATGACAATAGGCTATTCCTTGAAGCAATTGGTGCATGTAGCTCTATATAACAGAAATAAACTTAACTTATTTCTACATTTGTTCTAAATTTTAACACAACTTCTATTAAGTACACTTAAAATGCACAATAAACTTATGCAGTACCAATTGTTTTAAATTAAGCAAGATGACGAAAGTTATCAATGTTGTCACATTTGATACTTTCATGAATGAAAAGTTTTCTTTTTTGCAGATTGAATTGGATACAAAGTACAACCAAATATTATATATATGATATAAAAAAAAATTTAAACATGTCCTTTACAGACCAGAATACTCAAATATGCAGACAGTTGGTAGACAGACCTTGATGAGTGATGATGGCATTCCAGAGGCGGGACAGCTATCCATGTACTTTTTGAGGTCCTGATTCAGGTACTCAAACACCAAGTACAGCTTCTGCTCACTATGGACAACATCTAGTAACCTGAAATGAATATAACTTATGGCTTAGTAATTATTTCAGGGTTTTTACCTTTACCAAGTTTACTGTATGCTTAAAATTTGACAATCAAATTTCTAATTACCTTATCAAGCAATTACTGTGGAATCTTTTAATTCGTGGGGGCCAATTTTTGTGGATTGTTGGTTTTTTGCTTATTCCCGGGGATGTAATTTCATGGGTGCGTCGGTTTTCAGTTTAAGTAAGAAAGAATACTCTTTCTATTTTTTGTTCGTTGAGGATGTAAATTCGTGGGGAAGGGCTACCCATGGATACCACGAAAATTGAGCCACCATGAATTCTAATGATTCCACAGTACATCATAAGATGTAGTTCACTGACAAAAGATTGTTATGGGTCATTCTCAAAAATTGTCGATATTTCGGTACTAAAAATTAAAAAGTTCTACATTGCAATTTTAAGACATTTACTACTTGATTATATTAACCAAAGTATGACGTATGTATGAGGGAATTTTGCAATCTTAATTACATCATATTAAGCTCTGATGACAGGTCATGTAAACTGTGTTGAGGTAAAATGTCATTCCTGTTACCAGATATGAATGTTTTAAGATTTAGTAGATTAAATGAAATTTTCTAAATTTTCAATATCAAATTGACTTATTGCAGTATTATTCAACATGTGTGTGAATGATTGTTCAAAAGCATGGATTTTGTTGAAAATATGCAATGTTCAAGTAAAACAATTGAAGTTGGATTCATTTTTAAATTTTTGCAATTTGAAAAAAACCTTCCAGAAAACCCTAACATACATATGAATGTTTCAACCAATCCACATTTATTATCTTAATATACTGTGAAACTATCATTTAGAATATAAAAAGCAAATTGCAATTAATTAAAAAAACTTCATCGGTAACAGGATGGACAATGCAGTAACAGGAATGACATTGGTGTATCAGAAATCGCATTTATCAGAATGTAAGATGATTTCACATTCTTATTGCTGGCATGTGATAAGAACAAGTACCTCTAAAACATCCAGGAATTTAATATAACTTTACTAAGATGCAAATGCACACATTTTAGAAAAGAGGACAATGGTAAAAAGAAGGAAAGATAGAAACAAAACAAAAGTGCGATCTTGGTGCTTTTAATAAGGATTTGAATGTATTTTTTATTCACATTTGTTATATGCAATAACAACACTTTGCGTTGCCTACGCTTCAAGAAACCCAATCCTATAAATTAGTAATTATCAATCCTTTTCAAATTTTCATTGTTTTTTCAGTGAAAAACCAAGTAATGTTGTTGATTTTAAACTTTATGATGGCTCAATTTTAAAAGTAACAGGTATGACGATTCAGTGGAAATCTGCATCCTTTAATAAAATGACAGACAATTTTAAACTTTTAAATCATGTCTATTGGACTTTATTAAACACTTCATCATAACCTTAACTCTTATCAATGAGATGTCATTGTAACAAAAAATAATTGTGGAAAACAGAACTCAATTGTCATTACATGTACTGTTACTGTAAATGTCATTTCTGTTACCATACCTTTTACATAAAAAACACCACTTTCTTTACTTAAATCATTTCTTCAAACAGTTTTTATGGTTTTTATACCAACATTTATATATAATGGCAATCATGATATTTTATTCTAATAATTATAGATTCCTATATTATCCATTTTACATAATCAAATGTCATTGCTGTTACTTGTCATTCCTGTTACCAATCACAAAAGCATTTATTATAAGCCTATAGATTGCTTCTAAATTCAATATCAATATTTGATGTGTTTCAGCAACAATTTCTAACGTTATTAAGCATAGTTGATGTGCTTAAAACAAGTTCTTTGCACACAAATAATGTCAAACTATCCCATCATGTCATTACTGTTACCATTTGTGTCCTTCCTGTTACCTTTAAATGAGGTAACAGAAATGACAGTAACAGAAATGACAAATCACTATATATTGTACAGTAAATCATATAGACAACTACTGCTGATATTGATTGTAAATGGATATTAGTGTGGTATGCTGTTGATAAACTATGCAAGTTAAAAGAAGTAAATTTCTTGTTTATTTAGGGAGTTACATTGGTAACAGTAATGACACTTGGGAAAGATAACCATGCAGTGATTCCTCTGAGAGAGAATTTTTTTCATTTATTTGATGTGAATGGGTTATATTTTTCCTACCATCAAACTTAATGAATAAATTGGACTGTTTTTGTGTTAATTTAGAAGAGTTTAAGTTTATTATTATTAATTTATTCTTTATTTTACAACTTGGTAACAGGAATGACATTAATTTATGGACAAGTACATTGGTTGAGATATATTGCGTATCTTACTTGCAAAATGTGAAAAAATATTTTCCAAACATTCATTACGATATAATAACAAAATCCAAGTGAAGAAACGACTAAAAATTTGTTGTTATTAATAAAATCATGAAAGCGAATTAAGCATACCCTTAGTAATGGACAAAGCTTTTCTTGAAGAATACACCTACATACTTGCTTGTAGTTTTTAATTTTGTGCATGTTAATATTCAATGACTATTGTAAAATGTTACACTAGAGTAGTATCAACAACTGTGTCCAAAATATTTATGCTAGCAAATACAGAAATATTTATTTTTGCCTATGGACATGAATTTCGACAATTTTTGAGAATGACCCTTATATGTTGACTATTGAGGGTTGCTTATGGAGCTGTTCAGGAATACCAGAGTCTTCTGCAGCCACTCATTTTCAAACATCCTATGCATGGTTAAAAAATCATGTACATTTATATACCTGACAATGCAGCTTTGATCAAGTTCCTTCAACAGGGAAATTTCTCGAATTGCTGTACTTGGCACACCTTCTGACTCACTGGAATATAGAATACATGTACATGTATAAATGCTGTGAAACATTCACTGTTTTTATAAAAGGGGGGGGGGAGAAAAAATATTACCTTGCAGATAGTACATAAACACAGTTAAAATTGTATTTGCATGATAACATACCAGTAAATGAAAATCAAACAACTTTACAAATGAGACAAATGAATGGAAAATATATGGTATCAAGACATATATGTATCTTATGAAAACTTCTCCATAAAATATCAAATCATTTTGACTTGAAAGAACAGTTTTTACCTTTTCTATTAGTATTACAATGGTGCCAAACAAAATAACCCACATAGAACAGATTAAGAGTCTTGTGCAAGATTTCTAAGGGAAAGGAAACTCAAAAGAAAAGGGGGAAGAATGTGAAAGTGTGTATTGTAAACTCTGTACTACCAAGCTTCTTCTAGCACTAGGCTTGAGTTAACCCTTTAGCTCAGTCAGTAAAGAATGGTTTCTATAGTATATAAACTTAAGGGTCTCTGCAAGCTCAAGCCCATTTGCATTCATTTTCCTATTCTATTACTATTAGTATTGCAAAGATTTGTTGAGGGTACATCACTGCATGTCAAACATTATTCATGCGCGGATCTAGAGGTACATAGTAAAATTATTGCAAATATGCCTCGGACCCCCCCCCCCCCCGGGAAACACAATTATCCTTCGGACCCCCCCCCTGGAAAATTTTTCTGGATCCGCGCATTTTATTATACTCTGTCCCAAGATATCCTTGATTCACATCTTGCTTGAATACCTCTTGGTTCAAACAATGTTCATTCAAAGAATGAAAAATTTCCAAGATTTCTCCTTTGAAACACCTTCTCTATTTTATCAGGTTGCAATACAGGGCTAAATATAAATGAGGCTATGGGGTATTTGCATTGATTAGTACCCAGATGATAACGTTTAAAAATTGTGTGAGGTATTCCAAGTGACTTCCAAATAAAGAAAAGATGTCAACATTTTCCATCATAAATCTCCGTACGAAATGTTTTCATTCCTGTGATTTTTTCCGAGTAAAAATGGATAATGTATCAATGAAGTTATCTTGAATATTTTCCCTTCCATCAATTTTAATTTAATTCACAGGTATGAGTATTTTTATTAAAATTGTCTTAATGTGACAGAAACAATAACTTGAGACAGACTAAAGACCATATCGAGTTTTTAAAATAAAAGCACTTACGAGCTCAGACTAATATTGAGTTGTTGAACCATGCTGAGAAATGGACACCTTTAATCTCTTCTACAAATTGTATCATGTATAATAAAATTAATCAGAAAATTATTTTTGGAAAAGCATCACCATCTGCACACTTTAACAATCAGCTAGAAACAGCAACTTTTATAACCTTAGAAAATAAAATATGTATATAAGTTTTAAAAGTGTCCTCAACCATACCCTAAAACAACAACAAACCGACGCTTATATCGTATTTTCTACATAACACTTCAGTAATATACACACGTGTCTAATCTGATTTTCTTTAATGCTACAAGTTTTCCGGTGGTCTTGTCTTGTGCTTTATACACCACGCCATAGGTTCCTTCGCCAATCTTCTCTATTTTCCGAAAGTTTTCCATTGAAATAAGTCAAAAACCTCGATCACATCTGTACCGGAAGCCGTCTGGTCTTTTGTGTACGTAA
Source organism: Magallana ariakensis (assembly GCA_020458035.1). Classification (NCBI taxonomy): domain Eukaryota; kingdom Metazoa; phylum Mollusca; class Bivalvia; order Ostreida; family Ostreidae; genus Magallana; species Magallana ariakensis. The sequence continues at coordinate 36,984,778 of CM035818.1, read as the reverse complement.
TTTCCCGCGTTAATTAAAGGTTCATTGATTCCATTGGTCACAAAAGAATGAGGACCCCTAAGGGAAATTTTTCACAAATAGAAGAAGTGAGACAACTCGTTTTGTTTCAAAATACCTGTATGTAAATTTTTTTTCCTCGATCCTTTGAACTTTTTTTGTGTTTTTGTTGGGTTTTTTTTTGGGGGGGGGGGGTGTCAAAAATTTTTATCTTTCGTATTTTGTTTCAATTTCATTCTCTATTATTCATTTTCATTTTCGTAAAGAAAAGGGATACATTTGGACCTCCATAGAACAATAGTTATATCATCTAATGGTACATTTAGATATAATTAAATTAATACAATTTACATTAATCGTCTTTTCCAAATCTCGGTCAAATTTCTTCAAATAGTCATATAAATAACTTTCAAAAACAGTTATGTCGCATAAACTGCAAAGAACACTAATTAATTTGGTTTCAATTTTAAGGATAGTTTAATAATGAAAAATGCTGAAAAAGTATACAGATTGAAGTACAAAAGCATGTACATGTACAGTGAAATTTAACTGAAAGAAAAAGCACTTACAATATGTATAACGGGAAAATTAAACACCCCAAAAATGTAAACATATTGTATAAATACATGATTGTATAAATTAGGTTGTTGATGTTGAACCGTAATTTGACAAGCATCATAATTTCAATATGTCAATTGGGTTTTTTTTTCTAATTCAACAAAATAATGATAAATTAAGTGATCAATGCCTTATCAAATGTACATCTATCAAAAAGTCAAATTCGTGTGCATTTTAGACCCAGTAAGTCTTGTTCACGAGAATAGGTACATCAAATTTCACTCGCCGGCCAGGAACAGGTAGTTGATCCAACTGCACGTGTGGTCTTCGAAAATCTTCCGAATTGTTGTCGCCTCCATGGTTTTGACCGTTCGATCTTTGCTCCCACATAGATGACGTCTCAATGGCTTGTTGTGACGCAACACAAGAGCTGCGTTCCGTATTATCAAAAGCGGCTGTTGGGTTCGCAAGCTGTGAGGGGGTTTGGGAACTTAGAGAGCTGTAATCCAGTTCGGCCGTGACGCTCCAGCTCTTGAAGAGCTCGGTGATGCTTTGGTGGAAGTTGTTATCGGCCTCACTGCCGGACTGAGGTGCGCAAAGATCCGCCACGTAGCTCTGTCCAACGATACCGTCGTACCCAATGACGCTGTGCACGACGGAACCCTGGTTCATTGTGTCTCCGTGAACAGAGAGCGGGCGGATGGAAGACATTTCATCCACCATTTTGGACAAGTCCTCGGCACTGATGTTTTGACTGGTCGCAAAGTTGGCATAGCGAAGCGAAGGATTTAGAGTGTTAAAGTACTGAACTGATGGATTGAATGAGGTGGCAAACTGGATAGAAGGATCCATAGAGTTTTGCAATGATGGCAACACGGAGTTAGAAAGAGGCAGCGAAGGATGGAGAGAAGGGTTTGTACTGAAAAGAATAGATCCAGTCGGGTTTTCGGATGTATTGCTGCTTCCCACGTTTGGCAACAAAGACGTATTGTCCTCGTAGTGAGTATCCGCAGATATCAGACTGCTACCGGCACTTCCCTGAAAAGCGTGGGGAGAGAAGTTGGGAGTTTTTCCAAAAGGTTTCAGACTAGTGTCGCCAGCCATTCGTTGATGGTAATGTAAAATACTGCTTGGAAGACTGGGAACACCTCCACTAAGGTCACTTCCATTCTGACTGGTTCTTTCTGAGGTTTGGTTGGTGGATGGAGCAAAATCGCTTTGCAAAGAAGATGGGGGACATGTTGGTTCTTGATACGAAATCATCATCGAGGCTTCAGGGCCCGTGTCAATGTTGGATGCAGTAAGACTTCCAGCAGATGACGACATGGGCGAAGAAGGGTAGCTGGTGTTGTGTGATAGAGTCGTGGTTGTGGCCGAGTTGAATTTCATGTTGGACGGTTCTTCCAGCTCGCACTCTGTTGTTGGAGTGTTGTAATGTGGGTAGAACGGGGAACTCATGGTAAGGGACCTTTTATGTTTAGCACAGACGCTCCACGACTCTTCACTCTGTGTTGTGTTTGTGGTTTGTAAGGAATGCATTGGAGCAGGTTTCCCCGTGGAACTGACTTCCGACTCCTCATAAGATGGCGGCGGTGCATGGATGTACGTCAAGTGATAAGGCGAGTAAGGAGGTTGCGCACTAAGGTTGTACGATCTGGAAACGTTGGCAATGGACGTTTCTGTTTCCTCAATTGGCGACAAATGTTGGCGAAGCGCAGTGCTGTTGTTGTTAAAGTCAGACCTTTGAAGTTGGGAGTCGCCTTGCGGACACAGTCTCCAGTTATCTTTGTCCCACACAAATGTGAACTTGTCAGAGCCCTGATTCTGAAGGGCCGTCACGTGAACATTGTCGCCGATGCTCGATCGAAGAGGAGTGGTGGATCTGGTGGAACCACGTACGTAGTCGGATGTGTTCTTGGTGCTTCTCCTGAACCGGCTGATAGTCTTACTAGCGTCTGGAGTTTGATCATTGGGTTCAGATGCTTGTCTACGGTTAATCCATGTGTGCCAGAGTAAACAGCCCGTGACGGTGACGAGGAACAGCACAATCAATAAGACCGGGATGATGACGCCCCAGCCGACCACAGCGCCATCTTTGGACTCGTCTGCTTTAGTGGAGGACAGCAGCGTATTGTTCAGCGAGGTCCATTTGTCGATGTCTGGGAGTAAAGCCAAAAGTTCCGCCAAGGTCATATTCAGTTCTGTAAAAAGGCACTAAATTTTATGTAGTAACTAATACGCGGAGTACAACTTGTTTTATCGTGAAATTTAAGTGTTTATAAAATAGTCTAATCAATCTTTTAGATAGTTAAAAGATATTATCTGGTGGATTTGAATAAACTATAAGTTTTTTTTAGATAATAATAAGATATAATAATTCTATACGTTTTTATTAAATAATCTAACAAACGGTTTTGATAACCTCGCAGTGTTTTTTCGATGGCCTTTTGGTCGTCTTTGGCGTTTCCTGTGATGTTGATTCCGAGGCTGTCGATGTAGATCGTCGGGAGACCTTTTGGAGAAGTCTCTGTAGTCCCGTGAACGTGCACCCATAATGAGAGAATCAGCATCAACTCAACTACTATACATCCTGTTCAGGAGACACAATATATGGAACATATACGTAGAAAATTAACATTTTGAATAGTGCAAAAGTTTATATATGCAACTTGAATTGCAGGCACGTAGCATCGGGGAGGGGTCGGGAGGGGGAGAGACTTCCCCCCTTACTATTTCTCACAACAGACATTTTTCTCAAATTTGAATATAGAAAATTTAATTTTGAAGGATCTATACAAGCTGAATACAGGTAGCAAATCAGGCATGTATCATCATTTTTGAAAGTGTGTGTGTGTGTGTGTGAGGTGGGGGGGGGGGGGTCTTATCTAAACATTTGGTTAATTTCCCTACAATTGTTTACGTACATCCAAAAAAGTGTGGGACTCCTCATTAATTCACTTTTCTGTATGTAAATTTAAGAAAATTGTTGCCGAAAAAAGTGTGTTGCTGCGTGCCTGCGACGTGCCTGCAAAATTCAGCCTCATCAGGCCCCAGGTTAGGCTATGTTTGATAATCAGTGCTCTCTTAAATGCCTTCAAAAGTGCCAAACATTGATAGATCTCTCTAACAGCTGTCTAACATGTTAAGATTGTATAAAGCAGAAATTAAAATTTCTGAAACACTGTAAAATTTGCAAGAAATATTATTATAGAAACATTAAAGCAACACAGAGACTTAACAAGTCTAGCTTTAGTAAGATTCCAGCTGAAATCGTAAAATCAGATCCTCGATCCGCTCCTTGTTTTTCTATTGTGATCCTCGTGTAGCGACAATAGAAAAATAAGGAGCGGATCGAGGATCTGATTTTTTTTTTATTTCCGTGTCGTTGTATTTTTGGCCTTTTAATAGGTACACTGGCCTATATCATGCTAAATTATTAAACATCCGTGTTGATCACAATTAGATAGCGTCTACATGTATAATATATATATAATATCAAGTTTTGTATTGATTTAATAGGAATTAATTTATTGTGATACGCCCACTTCACCAGTGGGCACATTGTGCCTCACACATTTTACTATGCAACGAACAGCAGACGAATAAACTAAATATCTAGGGTTTGAATATTATACAAACATAAACGTTAAACACCTAGATACAAGATATTTCACACAAATATACTAGTATATATAGTCATGCACAGTTACATAGAATTACGCTTAGACTCAATTAGGTGCACATGTATATGTATAGTGTTTACCATAAATACAGAATGTATTGATATGAAAATGCAAGAAACATTTGTTAAGATGTCGCTTCTGTTGCATGGCAAAACCACAGGTGCTTGGGGACGGGACCCCCCCCCCCCCCCCAATATTCACAATAGTCACCCCACATTCCTGAGTTATTTTTTATCATTTTAATTTTTTAAATTATATGTTAATGTATGCTACACTAAAAAATTCACAATTAACGCGAAACAAGCTATGTATAAAAATAGACCAGTGTGGGGGTGAATATTGGGGGGGGGGGGGGTCCCGTCCCCAAGCACCTGTGGACAAAACCGGGTTAATCCTATTTTTAATGGTATACGATTTTAAAATTCGGGATGTACATGGATATAAATTATATCCAAAAAGTTGGACAAGTGTATCTTACTGAAGTGCATCTTGCATGATTGCTCTTAAGTTATATACAGCACTTAAATTCTTAACTTAAAAATTTTGTGACTTACCTGGAGTGGTCACCATGTCTGCATTTCTGTCGACGGATCTCGACAGTGACAGTGAGTGAGCTAAGACGTGAGTAGAACTCATGGCTTTACAACTCCGTGGAGAGAGAGAGAGAGAGAGAGAGAGAGAGAGAGAGAGAGAGAGAGAGAGAGAGAGAGAGAGAGGGGGAGAGAGAGAGAGAGAGAGAGAGAGAGAGAGAGAGAGAGAGATGGATGTGTTTTAACGCAATAAAGTACCGGTGAAAACCTCTCCGTTTTTTTTCCAACTAAAACGACAATCCACCCTTTATAACAAGGAGTTGAGGTTTGACAAAATAATCATATGCGTCCCTTAGCTATCTCTTTGGTTTGTTTTGTGTGTCAAGATATTTTGGTGATCCCCATCCACCACTTTTTAAAAAAGTATTTCAGTAAAAGTGAGTTTTTCGTTAAAAATTGAGTGAGGCCATTTTTTGTTAGCATGTGTTACATAAAAACACTTGATGCGGTTTTTTTATCAATGTGGTAATGTTCCCATGTATTGTATGTTTTAATGATGTAAAACAACCCATGCGATTGCATGCTCCAATTGAGTTCAATGAAAACCAAGCATTTTTTAAATTTTTTTTTATTCTCGTCAGGCACAGTGATTTATTTTTCTGTGCACTTATGATGAATTTCCCTTTATTGATAATGATTTTGGAGGTAAAAATATGAACATATTTCTGCATTGTGGCAACGCACTTTGAAAAAATTTTCAAAGTGCGTTAAGAAGGTACATAAACATTTTTTTTTATCGAGACACTTTGCAAAAAAAAAAAAAAAAAAAAAAAATATATATATATATATATATATATATATATATATATATATATATATATATATATATATATATATATATATTTTTTTTTTTTATAAATAATATATAAATAATTTTTTATTATTATTATTTTATATATATATATATATATATATATATATATATATATATATATATATATATATATATATATATATATATGTAAATCACAAATTCTGGAATTGAATTTCTAAATTGTTGTTAGTATGGTGATTTAGTTTTTTTTTCAAAGTACCTTGACTTGGTTCCAACATTAAAGGAATTTTTTTTCAAGGTGTGTATTTTTTCGAAGTGCGTTGTAACAATGCATACATAGAAAATTAAAAGATATGTCAGGTTGTAAATTTTGAATTTACTGGGTGGCAGTAAATATAAAATTTACAACATGACAACTTGTAAATTTTGTATTTACTGCCACCCGGTAAATTCAAAATTTACAACATGACAGATACATAGATATAAAATTCTAACAATCAGCTACAATTTAGATTTTTTTATTCCTTTTCTGGTGACAAAACAAATAGGGTGATTGTATACGTTCAACCTCCAAAATAGCCATTGACACAACCCGCGTCTTCGCAGCACTGGATATTCTCACTAGTAAGAAGTCCTTGGATTAGGACACAGTCAGCTTTCTGTGAAAGCAAACAGAAACAGTTTCATTAGTTTATAAAAAAACCTTTAAAATAATAATCTTGTTGACCGGCTTTTCTGCGATGTGAGTGTTTAAGCGTGCTCAAAATGGCTCAATTTCAAAGGTACATGTATTTAAGAATAGCCTGGCTCAGCTGCATCAGGAACTTACAATACTACAGTGAGTCGTCAGTTTTCCATCGGGAGAACGTAACATACAGACTTCCGATACTGGACACATACTCCAAGTACAGGTCCCAGTCGAATCACAGGTAGGGCAGTTCACACCTGTATGTATTGTATATTTATAATTTAAATAATTAGGGCAGTTCACACCTGTATATTTTGTATATTTATAATTTAAAGAGATAATATTATTATGTATATGATCATTAATATTCCTCGAATGAAATTAATTAAATAAACATAAACATGTATGCCAATTACTCAAATGAAAAAAAAAATAAATCCTATTATAGAACGTATAACAGAAAAAATACTTAGCGTGTGGCCTGCAACTATATGATGAACTAACGGGTATATCTGATTTTTTTTTGCTATATATTAATCCCATGAAAGGAAGTTATTTAATGCACTGTTTGGCTGACTGCTGTAGTTCCCGGTCTGTAAAAATTCAGTTGGACGACCTGATCCTACATCCATACGATCTGTTAGTACATCCGATTTTTCAGACCGGGAGCTACAGACCTGCGGCAACCTTTTGGTCAGATATGTTTTGATGACCAAATACATGACCAAATATTAAAGCACACTTTTTAGTAAAATTTAAAGTGGTAAGAAGAGCACCACAAAGCGGAGCATCCCCTCGCGAAATGAAACATTGTGGGGGGAAATGCATTATTTAATTATTAATGTACATGTAGTTGAAGAGACCAAATATCTTTCTCCTTAAAACCACTTTGAAATTAAAATATTCCGTTTATTCCTATCCCCATGAACGCTCTGGGGTGTATTCATTTTTGTTTTTTGGGGGGGGGGGGGGCGTTTACATGGTTGTACAATACCTCCCATTCCTAACGAAAACACACCACAAATAATTCAAAATTTACTAATATAGTTTTATTCTCTTTATTCAGTGATATATATTACGCATTTAGACAGTTAGTGTAGGTAAGTTTAACTCTCATATTGAACAATTATATGAAAAGTAGCCAAAGATCTAGCGAAACGTACATAGATACGTACATATATATAGCGTATGAATTAACCGTTTACCTTGCGAACTAACTGATGGAGTAGTCAAACTGTTGCCTATGTCTACTTCTGCGGTTGTCTAAAAAGATAAACAGTACATCCATACTTAGAAATTATATATATATATATATATATATATATATATATATATATATATATATATATATATATATATATATATATATATGATTCTTTCAATTTCAGGCAAAATTGATTTTGACATAAACCAAGAGTTCAGAAATCATTGAGACTACGTGTAACTTTAAGTTACCAAAGTTTTGTCGCACACACAATATCCAGCCGTGCAAGTACGCCATATTGGGTCATCGCATAAAACGAACTCGAAAGGATTCCAGCTTACAGTGTAATTTGTGTGCTTGCAATCGCTGGTCGTTGTACAAGCTGTAAATACAAGTTAAACGCTAATTCTAGACTAAAAATCGGTCCATGAACTACCGTTTAATTTTTATATCAATACAATGACACACGTTAGTCTGAATACTCATGTAATGCTATACTCTGTCCCACGTTTTTGTATCTTTTTGGTGATTTTAACAAAATAACACAAAGAAGCAATTGAAATGGTAGCGACAGAACGGTAGCTTCACGGGAAATTTGAGTTGACGAACCGTGGAGCTTGCCTACAGTTCCGTCCATACAAAAAACACTGTACAGTTATTGTGCACAAAAAGTTGTGCACGGTTTAAGACAAGGAATTATATTCTCTGAAAATTTTTAAAACCGAAAAATTTCTGAGACATTTTACTACTGGTTAACCAATTTACTTGCCTCAATAGTTTTTTCTCAACACCCTAACCGACCTCACGGCCAATGGAGACTCTACCATAGATGTCCAATACAGGATAACAAAAGCCCGTGCCAATTTCGCAAACTTAAGGAATATCTGAAAGTCATCAACATCAGGACCCAAACCAAAATCAGGATATTCAAAACAAACATAATTGGAGTCTTCCTATATGGTTCTGAGTCCTGGAAGGTGACAAATACCATCATACAAAAACTAGACACCTTCCAAACAAGATGTCTCCGTAGGATCCTCAAGATATTCTGGCCAAACAAGATCAGCAATGAAGAGCTGTACAGAACAACTCAAACAGCTGCCATATCTGACCAGATAAAAGAAAAACGATGGAAGTGGATTGACCATGTCCTGAGAAAGGAAACATCAGAAATACCAACGGTAGCCTTACGATGGACTCCACCTGGAAAAAGAAGCAGAGGGCGGCCAAAGGAGACATGGCGGAGGTCAGTGGAGAGGGAGATGAAAGACCAGAGATGGACTTGGGGCATGGTACAGCAGATGTCAGCAGACAGACAGAAATGGAGATCCTCGGTGAAGGCCTTATGTGCTCTAGGCACGAAGAGGACTAAGCTAAGCTAACCGACCTCGGAAAGTGAAGTACATGCACATGTATGTTAATATCACGCCGGGATAAAGAGCCGCCATTTTTACCTGTAAGCAAACCACAACGTTTCACTTTACGAGGCTGGTGAGGGTGTTTAATGAAGGATACATGCGACGTTCCTCATTTTTATTTGAATTTTTCTTTTAATAGCATACAAAATGTAATTAAATGCTTAATAATAAAGTCATAGTATATATTTTTAATTGAAACTATACATTCAAATTGAAAAATATCATATAACATGAAAATATAATTTTGGAATAACGTAGTGGAAATCTTCACAATGCGGAGATTAAAAAAATAAAATAATGGAAGATAGGTCGCATCTGACCTTAAACGATATTTAGAGGCAAATAGAGGAATCACATATAAAGTTAAATGTCTTAGGAATTTTGTGGTACTAAAATTTTCACCGAATATATTCCTACATAAGTTTAAAAAGTCTAAAACCGCGCACAACTTTTTTCGCGCATTTAATATACAGTTTTTTGTATGGACGGAACTGTAGCTCCACGGTCCGTAAACTCAAATTTCCCGAGGAGCTACAGTTCTGCAGCTAATAAAATGGACGATATAATGAGAAAAATCCAAAATTACTTAATATGCATATCATCTCTTTTTTACGTGGAGAATTTGTTCTGTTCTGTTCTTGTATGCGTAAACTGCATGCAAAACAACATGTAAAACCCTATATTTATTGCTTTTCATCTATTGGCAACAGTTTTGGTCAGTTTTGGACAGAAACAAGCCAGTTCAAGAAATATTTACGTTTTGGTCCCCAAATGTAAAAGAAGACCAGACACCCCACCCCCCTTAAAATGGATGATTTTCGTTGAACTAAATATAGTTATACTTCTTGAAAAAAAATTATATTGTTTTTTTTTGGCAGCTCAATGTCCGTTATGATTATTTGACGAAAATTAAGCCATCACCAGATACGAAATATATTGATGCAAAATAATTATATCACTAAAGGGTTTTTTTATCGCGCTATAACACCACAAAAACCTCATTTCCATGACCAACACCTTTTAAATGCAGTTGCATGCCAACTATTTTAATTTACGATGATACTAAGCTGAAGAAGCATTATTCACTTTACTGAATCTAGTTTACTTGGATGCTGCTGTGTAATTGCTGTTAGCAATTGCACGTTTTTGTCGGAGTAATTCTACCCCAAATGATCAGTCAAGAAATGATATTGTTAAGTGTTTAATTATAATTGGATAATTCGATTGTGAAAAGAATTGAAAATTGTGATAATAAAAAACATAGCTATAACAGATGAGCACGTGGCAAAAGCAACCAGAAAATACATTTATCAATTTTTTAAATAGATATTGCTATTGATACTCTAACAAGAAGTCTGTGAGGCAAATGCTCACTAGTAATACCTCCGCTTTTGATGTGAATATACGCTCTAGATAATGTGGATAAACACGAATTCAGTTTAAGTATGAAAAGACATATAAACAGGGAGTTGACATCGTATTCTTACAAAAATGAGTCCCACCATGCATATGACATATAATGAAAGTTATGGACGCACGGATAAATAGAAAGATGGCGTCAGATTCGTACAAGAATAAATCCCACCATATAGCATGCTAAAAGAAGAGAGTGAACTAAAGGACTATACATGAGAGGTATTATGCCCCCAATATTAAAGTTTTTTAAAGAGCTTTAAAAATAAAGTGGAATATAGTTGAAATCATATTGAAAATAAGTGTGTAAAAGGTTATTACCACAGTGACGTCATATTGAAGAAATGACGTCATAAAGATTGTCTTATTTTGGCAAATTGATGTTTTGTAGCAAAATATGAGTGTTTTCGAATGGTTTATCAACTGGGAAACATCGAGCGCAGGCTTCCTCAATACCATATTTTTAGTATGATGTGTATTATTATTTAAGAAATTTATATGAAGTTGGTTGGTCACGTGATTAAATCCTGTGAAGCCCGAAGGGGTTCTCAGTAGATTTGAGCACGTACCAACCAACTTCATATCCCGGTGAACTTTTTAAATTGCTGTTTATTACTTATATTTACGTTTCAAAAAGACAAATCGTTCAGAACTGTTAAAATTACCGAGATTTTATGTTTACAATAATCCATGCGACAAGTGATAAGCGCGTGCTATGAACATTGTAACGTCATGAAAAAGTTCATACAGAATTGAACGTTTTCGCTATTCCAGGTTCATATAAGGAATCGTATTTGCAAATGTAAATATATGAAGAAAAACATATGTTAAAATCGTACTTGAGCAGACCTGCGCTCTATACCCCCGAATACCCCCGAATGCAAAATATAAAGAAAAAATGACAATATTGCGGGAAATGGGTCATTTAGGTGACGTCATAGATAAACTGCAAATGAGCTATGATTTCTAAAATCACGATTAAAGTGATAGGCATCAGCTGTACAATGATTTCTGAAGATTTGAATTTTATATGATACTTAGTCTATTTAAAAATTGGTTAAAAGTGGGGGCACCTATTTGACCATACCAAATATAGTCCTTTCAAGCATCTGCAAAAAGTAGTTGCTGAGAAAAATGTGACGAAAATTTGTTACGGACAAGTGCACGGATAAACAGGGAGTTGACGTCAGATTCGTACAACAAAATCCAATCATATGACATGCTTTAAGAGAGAGTGAAAGAGTGTGCTAAAATTTCAAGTATTTGCGAACAGTAGTTGCTGAGAAAACTGCGACGAAAATTCGTTACGGACAGACAGACATACAGACACACAGGGGTAGAAAGAATATCCACTCTCCTTCGGAACGAGGTTATAAATATGTTTTAAACTTAAGTAGCCTTATATAATATTTCAACACAAAACAATTTAATATAACATTTTGTATTTACCTACGCCGCTTGGCGTTGAAGCTGAAAGTTAAAAAGAGCGAAGTTTCCATAATTATAGAGGTAAAGGCTTTACCGATATACTGGGTAAGGTTATATAAGTATTTTCTTATCACGATCTGTTCATAATATATTTAATTATTGATTCTATGAAAAGTACATGTATTTTGTTTACTTTGTGGGGCTGTTGTTGTTGTTTTTGTTGTTGCTGCTGTTGTCGTGGTGGTGGTGGCGGTGGTGATTGTGGTTGGACGGGGTGTGGTAGCTACAAGTGATTGATCGATTGTGTACTGGTTAACGTCACTCTCACAACAATTGTTTGTCTTATATATCATAAAGAAGAAAAAAGATGAATCCATACTGAATTCATACGTATTTAAACGAATTACTGTAATTTTTATTATTCGCAATGTTTTTCATTTTAAACACGAAATGCAAGGACTGGAGTAAGACTTTCGAATTGTTGATGTAACTTCAATATTTGGAATAATCGGCGCTTCTTTCTGTGTAAACAATCTGCTATAATCAATAACAAGAATAATCTACATGTACTTACTTTACTCATTTTCAAGACAGGTTCAAAGTAAGATATTAATATAATAGTTAAATGATCTTAACATCGATGGTTCATTTTAAAAATACAATGCTTTTTTTTTTCTTGCGGGTTGTGTAATATTTTTTCTCTCAATAATTGACACACATATATACATTTTCCGTATAAAAACAAATACCAGAAAAATCATTTTAGAATTAATATATACATCTTTCTGTGAACCATTTAATCAGTTATCCATGAACAATTTGTAAAAGTTCTTATATTAATAAAATTGTTGAAAACCACGCTTTAGAGCCAAATCTTCTATAGTATGAGGGTTATCATGGTTACTACAACTACTTGGAATCTGTGCTCAGCCCGTGCAATTCTAAGAACTTCATACTCTCGTATTAGGTTCGATAATTATAAAATTCAATATGGTAGAAATCCTATCTTTACGAGCAAAGTCATTAAATAAACTTAACTCAGGTTATACTTCAAGTTTTTGAACTACATATTATAACAAACCTTAACTTTTTGGATAAAAAATTAACGTAAGACCCACGATGAAACAATTAGTACATTATATGATAAGAAGTATTGAAAAAGATAGCGCGGCTTACTTGTCGTTGTTGTGGTGGTGGAGGTCGTAGTTGAAACTGCAAATATCAAAACGAAGATCACAATCAGAGTAACATGGTCAACATTACAGAAACCTTAATCCGAAAAGAAGTTTGTTCTACTGTTTTTGAGAAGACATTTTGCGTCACCCATCATATAAATTCTACTCATATATTTATAACATACAATGTTAATAATAAAAAAAATTATCTCAATTTGTTTGCGTACTGTAAATTTAACTTCCTAATTTTCAATGCAGACCAAATTTCTATATATTTTCAGCATTGGAATATCAGGCATGTTGAATCTTTAATGTCTGAAGACAACGTTTTATTAGTGCAAAAAGGTCAAAATAATAGCATTTAGGTAATGAAAAATTTCTTTATTGTTATTTTAATTTTATTAATTTAAAAAAAAATCCAAATGACATTCTATTTGCTGCTATGGTTAATTCCGTTAAAAAAATAAAGAAAAAGAATGTTTTTAGGTCCAAAACTATTCAATAGACAAGATAAGTTCCTAATATTCTAGCTCTAAAATTTGAATATTGGCGTATATCTGGATATAAAATTCTTCTTCTGACGGATATCAACATAGGCTAAAAGAGACTTTCTCAATTGCCATGAAAAAATATTAACGAATTTCGAACCATATCTTTTACAAACATATACTGAGTATCTTTTAAAGATTTTCATGCATAAAGAATATAGCCTTACCTGTGCACCGACATTCGTTTTGGTGACAAACACCTATGTCGGGACACCCAATACATTCAGAATCGCTTTGACAATGACAGGTGCATTTGTTTCCTAGACAAAGATTTTGTCCACCATAAGGACATTTTTCTGTACAGTGCACATTGTGGTCACAGTAAGCATTGTTGTGACACGAGCAAGTCACGTGGTGGTGATGACCCTCGACGCATGTATATTTGTCGTGACATTCCGCTGCGCATTTGTGACCTGTCATTACATTCAAATCAAGTCATCTAATAAACCAATAATAGAATGAACATTGAGGTGCAAAATGCAAGAAATGAACTTTATTTGGGCTAGAATAGATGTTAGTACAGTGCCAATTCTAGACGTATTGTCCAGGGGCAACGTTACTCATCCAGGCAAAAATAGTCATAATTCAATGCATCTTTATGATTGTGAAGTCCAATACAAAAATATCTGAACAATTAAGAGGAATATACATGTACAATGTATCTTGTTTGTATCTTTTGGGTTTTTCTTCTCAAAATATTCTAATGTTGAACATTGAACCCTTAATTGGTTTTCAGCATTGTTTCAGTGGTCATTGGTTCGACAATTTAGAATCAAAACAGTATCAGAATACTTCAATTCTTAATAGTATTACTTATTAGCATTGGTAAAAATCATCTGTGGTCACATTTAAAAAAAAAAAAAGTACTCCTTGCATTAAATATCATAAAATATAGCATTGTAGTTATTAAGAACAAATTTAAATTCCGACTTGCGAGTAGATCCCCAACTTTGGTCCCATGCTACCCACAGGGATTATTCATGTATGTGAACATATTTGAATCCTCACTTCTTTATGAAACTAAAACACAAGTTTAAACTTTTCTGGCTAAATGTTTTAAGAAGATTTATAAGCAAGAGGCCCTTGGGCCACAAAAACAAATCGTCTTCTAAACAACAGATATTATCTCTTTTTAAATTTTCCAAAAATTTCCAAAAATACTCCAAAGTTTTAACAATGTACGTATAAAACACTGTTAATGTAAAATGTAGATTATTGAAACCTTCTTTTGGAACAACTTATATTCTAAGATACATCAACCAACTAGTTTTCTTCTCTTCGACCTCAACCAAAGATGAAAAAATAAATAGTAACAAAAGGCGAACAAATATTGAGGTTGTAAGTAAAAACCGACTAACAAAGTTTGACAATTCTACGCTCAATAATATCACAAGTATAATAAGGCTATGAATAACAAAGAAATACCAAACGATGGTCACTACGAGCTACTTTTTTATTGTCAGACTTTAGGATTTTAAGATGCATAAATTGACAAAGTTTGTTAATTCTATGATTCAGTTTACCAAAGAAATTCGTCTTAAAACAATCTGAAAAAAATAGCTGCAAAATGAAAAAAGGCCGCGATGGTCTAATTTTACCACTTTCTTCGGGTGGTCCTATGATGCATAATTACTTTATGAGAGTGTAACCTGTAATTTTTCTATTATTTTTCTATGTTGTACTTTGAACCCTTGTTAGGACATAATCTGACATTGGCATTGGGGTCAAGTCTAAACAATATAGAATCTTCACTATAAATAGAAGCTTTAATGTAGATAGGGCATGTCTAGTGCGATGGTTCTTTAATTATTTTTAAGACACACAATCTGTTTTCATAGTTTTGTAATTATCTTCCTTTTGAAAAGGGTTTTGTCAAAATGTGAAAAAGTTTACAGATGGATGGACAAACAAACAGGCGGACGGACCACAGACAAAATGTGATCATTCTGAAAACTCATTTGAACTTTTATTTCAGGCATGCTAAAATTATACGGGCTCTAAAAAGCAATAGGCCACGGGACCACATCGCTCATCTTTAGGCCGTCTCTAGAGTATGAAATACAGATTTTATAGACAACTTAATAGCCTATATCTTGTTTATAAAGATTTACATTTTTTCTTCACATTTTCTTAAGTTAAACATTAAGAATTTTTAAAAGTTTTTTTCTCTATTAATTCCAATATACCCTCACCCTATCCCAAGGAATCCTGGTTTATACATCACCTGGGATGCTTACACACAAGTTACAGGTGTTTTGGCCTAAAGATTTTTAAAAGAATTTTAAAGATTTTTCTCTATATAGTTTTATTTAAAAATTTGAACTTCCATTGAGGCCCTACCCTACCCCCAGGGATTATGATTTAAACAAACTCGCATTTCATCACCTGTGGATGCTTACATTCAAGTTAAAAGTGGTCTGGCTAAATGGTATTTGAGAAGAGTTTTAAAGATTTTTCCTTATATATTTCTATGTAAAAATTTGACCCCCATCGTTGTCGCCTCACCCTACCCCCGAGGATCATGACTTGAAAGAACTGGAACCTTCACTACCATAGTATGTTTAATTACAAGTTACATCTTTTCTGGCCAAATGGTTTCTGAGAAGAAGATTTAAAAAAAAAAATTCTCTAACATTCCTATGTAAAAATTCGACCCCCATTGTGGCCTCACACAGCCCCTGGGGATCATTATTCGAACTCACTTTAATCTACACTAGTTACAAATTTTCTTGCTGAAAGAGTTTTAAAAAATACCAACAAATTTTCAATAATTTTTAATTATCTCCCCTTAATTTACTGTGCCGAAAGATACTATGTGCGAGGTTTGGTTGAAGTTACCTTAGTGGTTCTGAAGACGAATATTAAAATTGGAAAAGTTTACGAAACCATCAACGACAACAACGCACCAACGGCGACGACAACAGACAACGGACAAACTTTGATAAAAAAGCTCACTTGTACATTGAAGATGGCCTAGTGGTTCTGGAGAAGATGAAAATTTTACGATACCACAAACGACGAACAACGGACAAACTTTAACAATTAAGAAAAGCTCACTTCGTGTGAAATGATAACCACTTACAAGGATCGTGGCATGAACACATTTTTTCTGCACATTCTGGAGTACCATACGTGCACGGAAAGTGTCGACAGTCGGCAACACCAGAACAGTGATAGTCGCAGTGACATTTTGAATCCACGCACTTCCTAGTTCCGCCGCAATCACTGGACAAACACACGGGTCCACTGGTGGAGTCATCACAGGTGCCCGGATTGTGACAGTGACAGTGGTTTTGAGCCGTACAGGTAAATGGATGGCCTCTGCACGCGGCGTAACAGCTGTTGCCTAAACATGTAACAAATTACAGATACCCGATTACTAGACCTTGACCCCCTACCGCACCGATACATACATTGTTCTTCAACAAGAACAATTTTTAAAAGAAGTAAAATCATGGCCGGCGGAAAGTTTAAAACAGACGTTATTGCAAATTGAACAAATTAAAAAAAAACATGCTAAAATACGAAACAGACCAGCTTAAAACAAAATCAAGAACCTCTTTTGCAAAATCAACATACACCAACGCAAAACAAACGATCACCGATGCAAAACCAACAGTCACGCACCGAATTAACGCTAGATGGCGTGCTAAGAGGTATCAGAAGAAATTGTACTTGGGAGACGTAAAATATGAATAAGAGGGAACGTTTTCTTGCGCGGATCCAGAAATATTTGTTAGGGAGAAGGTGGGAAGTCCGAGTCCGAGGGATATTTGGGTTTGCCAGGAGCGGGGTAGTGGTGGTAGGGGTGGTGGTGGTGGGGTTCCGAGCCATATATACGGTTATTTTACTGTGTATATTTAAAGAAATTTGATTTTTCCAGGAGTGGGGGGGGGGGGGGGGTGTCCGGACTTCAGCTGATCTACATAACAAATACTTTTAAGCTATGTATTTCGTTTGTAACTTGACTTTTTAACTTTTGTCACACATATAAAGCATAATATAAAACATCTATTTACCATTACCATTCTAGACATAACATAGGTAATCACAAATAACAAAGCTGACAGAGACGAGACATCCCCTTATGTGGCATCACCTTTATGAGACCACCTTTATCATATTATATTAAAATCAAAGTTGATGATCTTGTATATTCATGCATACTGTTTTGACACAATATCGTATATCATGTGTTAAAAAATTGATTGATAATCATATGTTCATTTCATACGGTATTATAAGAAACAATGTTTATCAATAAAAAAATATAAAATACGATAATGCATCCCATGATACTTACAATATATACCATATAATACAATATTATACTAAACTAAATAATGATGCAATATGATATTGTTACTTATGATATGACATTGTATCGTGTTATACATTTTTGTTTTTGATCACATAATACAATATCATAATATAATATAATAATATAAAAATATATGATACAATTGAGTTTTATATAGTATGATATTGTATTCTATGATATTGTATCATATTTGATACATAATGTGATATTGTATCATACAATATAATATAATTTGATACAACATTGAATCATATCATATGATACAATATCATGTGTTATAGTAATATATTATATAAAACAATATAAAATTATACAATATTATATAATATCGTATAATATGATATAATATTATTTATTATACAATATTGTATTATCTGATACAATATCATATATTGCAATATCATATCAAACAATATATTATGATAAAATAATATATATTACAATATAATATTGTACGATATTGTATAATAAGAAACAATACAATACATACTAATATCATGATACAATATCATATCATAAGGTACACAAAATTGATACAATTATCATATTGTATCATATAAATTTTTACAATATAAAATATGATAAAATTTTATATCATATAAAACAAAAGTGTATCATATAATACATACTGTATTATCAGGATCATGTTATATCATATAACAAACATATCTATCAAGCAGGTTTGACTGAGGTAGGAGATTTTTTAGCATCTTTGATAATAGATGCTAACTAAAAGCAATTATCTATAAAAACATGTGACCTGTTCCAAAAAACTAAACCTCACCCAGCATTCGAAACATATGGCTCAGATTCAGCATTCAAGCCAGTCAGGTGCATCAGTATTATAAGAATCATCATCCATGCAAGATTGGTGAAGTTAGGATCAGTAATAACGAAGATATAATCATCATAGGGCACCTGCTCCAAAAACTTTAACCAGCTCTAAAAACCTTAACCTCCTTCTGCATCTGATAACTATGTGTCAGATTCAGCATTCATGCCTGTCAGGTACATCAGTATCAAAAGACGCACCATCCATGCACGTTGGTGAAGTAAGGAAGAGAAATAACAAAGATATATTTTTTTAGCATCCTTGGTAATGGAGATAAGGCTCTGCATCTGAAGCTACCTCTTCGATTCAATAATATTATAATTAAATGAACTATGCAAGTTTGAAATAGTACTATTATCTATTAAACATGCGACCTGTTCCAAAAACTAAACCTCACCCAGCATCCGAAACCTATGGTGCAGATTCAGCATCTTAGCCTACCAGGTGCATCAGTATCATAAGATGCATCATCCATGCAAGTTTGGTGAAGTAAGGTCCAGTAAAAACTAAGATATAATCATCATAAGGCACCTGCTCCAAAAACTTTAACCAGCTCTTAAAACCTTAAGCTCCTCCAGCATCTGAAACCTATGGCTCAGATTCAGCATTCAAGCCTGTCTGGTGCATCAGTATCGTAAGACGCACCATCCATGCAAGTTTGGTGAAGGTAGGACAAGTAGTAACTTAGAAATTGCTATCAAAGAGCACCTGCACCAAAAACTTTAATCTGCTCCAAAAACCTTAACCTCCATCTGCATCCCAAGTTCATAAGTAGGCCCAGATGCATCATTCATGCAAGTTTGGTGAAGACAGGACAAGTAATAACTTAGATACAGGACCTTCAACAGAAACTTTAACCAGGTCTGGACGCCGACGCCGGGGGTATAGCATAAGCTCCCCCGACTTCGTCTCGGTGAGCTAAAAATTGGAAAAATAATATTTTAATTTTTGGGCTCAAATCGTGTCCAATTTTAAGTTACTTTAAGAAATTGATTTTGAAATGATATTTGCAACGGAATTATTTTCCTATATGCTGTCAAATACAAAGGATTTTGAATATTTATTGTATTATCTTGAGACATTAGAATACTAAACGCGCCATCGCCTTCTTATTGTAACGAGACTGTCGAGGGGTTAGTCCCGTTGATAATCCGAGTTCGGAAGAATAAAAAGAATAACAAACATAAAAGATATTAACCAATATCATATAAAATCCAAGACTGTGATAATAACCATTATTGTGAATAGAAATTTAGGTCCCAATCGATATCCTTGTAATTCATCTAATCGATAATTAATATTTTGCCAACGGATGCTGATTAAACAAATGCATATATTATATAATAATAATACTAACTCCTGGCCGGGTACTATAGACCTAGGTGCGCTTAAGGTACTTCACTACACCTAGACTTATACTTTGAAATGTTTTGTTAAATTGTTTGTATCAATCGGTTCAGGGGCTCGTTTCATAAAGAGGCCTAAATTTTGGGCCTAACTTTAGTCTAGTCCGAGGACTTACACCGAAACTTAGTCGGGCGTATTTTGCATTTCATAAAGAGGTGTAACTAGAGGCGTAGACTAACTAGCTTTAGCATAAGTCCTTGACAACGCAGCACTGCACATGCATAAAATTGTTTCTATTACTCTGTTATGTACAGGTGTATGTAGCATGTAAAAATATGATCAATTTTAGAGGAATTAGCAATTGCAATGATTTTACTTATAATATATACATAAGATTTGATAAATTCTTGTTTCAGTATGTACAAAGACGCATTCATAACTACTAAACAAAGGTTAACATTTTAAAATAATATTTCTTTTCCTTCGACAATTAGCCAAACAAAAAGCACATAATATTAAAATTAAATTATACAAATAGATAAAAGATTTAACGGAAACCAATGAATGGTATAGTGTATATGATTTTCTGGAATATCAGCGCAAGGAATATTTAGTGTCAAACACACATGTAAATCTTAAATGAATTATCCATATAATACATGAATAATGTTTAATTTTTGACCTGAATTGTTTCTATTTATACATAGTCTGCTAAATTTTGCACCATGATAAAATCCTACTTTTTTCTTTAAAAGCGGGTCCTTATTCAATTTAAAAAGAGAATCACAAATCAAGTTTATGATTGTGCATCAGTATCAGTGAGTTTAATCGGCTTCGAATTTCAGTATTATTTGCATTCAATATTAATGCATCTACAGGTACATACATCGTAGGTTATAAAAAAATATATACTGTTCATATATGAATGACAAAAACAACAAATATAAGCAACTTTAATAAATATTTTTTCAAAGGTAAAGTTATTACTAAATGTGATGTAAACTTGTTCATGGTAAATGTTGAAGAAAGAATATAATGGTTAAAAAAATATAATTAAGTTTATAAAATGAACACATAAAAAATCTTACATAAAGGCCTTTGATAACATATGTATATAACATGCTTTGTGAAAGATATGTCGAAAAGTATAAAAAAAAAAAAGAAAGAAAGAAAGAAAGAAAGGCGCCTTGTTTTTTAAATAAATTTTTGAAAGTAGATGTATTTCTCACCTTAGATGATATGACCTCTCTCTCTCTTTTTCTCTCTCTCTCTCTCTTACACATTTATTCGGGAGAAACCCCCGTGTGCACATTAATTCGGGAGAAACTCACGTTGCAATCAAATTCCAGAATTTAAAGTATAAATTGTTCTTTCTCAGTATCCAAATGTGACGATACATGCAACTGAAATCGCATTAGTGATAAAATACAATCGTCGTTTCATAATATATATGCTGACTTATGTTTACGTCCGAACTTACGCCTACCTATGAGTAGACGTAAAATTTTGGCTTAACTTTAGTCGGACGTAAAGATGCGCTCTTTAATGAAACGCAAATATTCGAACTAGTCCCGTATTTACACCGGCGTAGCGCTAAGTCTGGGCGTACGACCCCTTTATGAAACGAGCCCCAGGGGCCCGTTTCACTAAAAGGCGTAAGATACGACGAAACTTAAGTTAGGCCTCAGGGCGTACGCCAAAATTTAGTCCGGCGTAAATTGCGTTTCACTAAGAGGCGTACGCCTGGCCGTAAATACTAGTATCGGACTTTGTTAAGGCCAGACTTACGTACTTTGGAACGAGCTTATGCACATGCGCATACAGACAGACAGATAGATGGATAGATAGATAGATAGATAGATAGATAGATAGATAGATAGATAGATAGATAGATAGATATAAACCTTTACATGTATCAGTGTAGATAGATAGAAAGATAGAAACTTGTCATTTATATTTTTATGAGAGAGAGAGAGAGAGAGAGAGAGAGAGAGAGAGAGAGAGAGAGAGAGAGAGAGAGAGAGAGAGAGAGAGAAATGGGCCCAAATTATTTACGCACATTGGTTTCATTTATGTTCAGTACATTGTTGTTAAATATTAATCCTGTTTAGTGACACAATCACACTTGCTGAAATGTTTTATTTGAAGAATATATTTCATCAAGCCAGTAGGATATGTTCGAAATTATTAAGTTAAATTTTCTGGTTTCCTCTAGTTTAATCATTGAAAGAAAATCAGTGAATTTTTTAAAACATATACATGTATATAGAAAATAAAGCGAATTAATTGAGTAATGAGCTATTTAACGAGGTATCGGACAATATGAAGCAAACATCGAACAACCATACGAGATAGATATATTATATATTATCGTATATAATATATTAAAAATAACGAACTTTTCTTATTTCTTGCAACCCCCCCCCCCAAAAAAAAAAAAAACAAAACAAAAAAACAAAACAAAACAACCCCACAACAACAACAGAGGATCGGATAAATATATTTATTAATTTGATATGTATATAGATTTGTGTCGATGTAATATGTGGAACAAAAATTACCTAGGAAATAATTGATGAAATTCCAAGGCATATTTTTTATCACAATCTGTTTTAGAAATTATTTTTTTCGAATTATTTAAGTAAGAGGGTACATTTTCACTTAGTCCATTCAAGTGCCGAACATTGAAATTAATAAAATGTGTGTAACCAAGTTTCTAATGATGGCGTATTTTACGATGCCTATATTGCTATTTCTTTGACAATGTGATTGTCAAATTCTTGACGATAATTTTTATCAGTTCTAATTCAGGAATAAATGAAACAATACGAAAGTGCATGCACGTTTATTTGTAAATGTTTAACCAAAGTTGTCCGAGCCAAGGTAAAGATGTATGTGTCCGATGTATGGTGAACTCATAAGTACACTTACATGTATATTAAGTATATTGAATAAGACTTCATATAAATTTTAAAGTAATATAGGTGTATGTAACCTACGAAAATTCTATTGAAACTGGAGTCGGTGTTTGTTTTGCATTGGTTGTATAATAAAGACTTTTGACAAGTCTGAAACACAGTTGTGATTTACTTTTAACTACCTGTACATGACACCTTTCACTCATCAAACATAAAATAAAAAAAAGGGAAAAAATGAAAGCCAATAAATTCATTTCGTTAGTTTTAAATTTCAAAATATCCCGATCACAAATATTTTGCGTGGAAGTTGGGGAGAAAAATGAAATGCTACTAATTTCTTATACAAATACACCTTTGCACTACATGTACGTCGTACATGTATATTTTTTTGCATTATTCATTTGCTCAGTCTACTAAAAAAATATGAAACGTAAATCAAATGATTGAATACAAGTAATCGAATGAAAACTATTTATTATTTGTCTAAATATGTCGTTTTAACATGTATACGGAAAGTGCAAACATAGATTATGTGTATAAAGCATGGTAAGAAAGTTTATATAGTTTATATACGAGAATTGATACCGCCTATCAAAACGCCGTATTTTATTAATTTCATATGAATTTAATCAAATTTACATGACAAAATGTACAATTAAACATTACATTCAGCCCCGATATTCTCAGCAACAGAATTAACTATCATTTTATGCTTACGCCAAAAGTTACGACTACCCATGGCTAGGCGTAGACTTTCAGCTTAACTTAGGTCGGGCGCAAAGTTACGCCTTTTAGTGAAACGGACCTTAGTCCAAATATTTGACTTAAGTCCGGATTTACGGCAGGCGTAAGGTTACGCCGGGCGTACGCCTTTTGGTGAAACGGGCCCCAGATGTATATCGCCATAGCTCAGTGGTTAAAGTATCAGGGTTGTGAACCAACCGCAGATCATGAGTTCGAATCCGCCTGGGGCTTTTGTTCATGTTTACTGAATGAAATTATTGAAAATATCATTTTTATCCAAAATTACACATTTGTTCGCATATTTGACATATATACTTCTTATCCATTATGTTTTCTATCATAATCAAGTAATTTTCTGCTGATTTGAGAAATTATTTCAAGGTGTAGTGAGGTACCTTAATTAACATAAATGGATTCATATAGTCATAAAAGATATACAGATACAAATAGCATATATGGATAAAAAAATAATGAATACAGATAATCAAATATACATCAAACAATCACGTTATTCTTATCATTATATTAATCCTTTAATTCTCCAGTCATAATGAAATCAAAACTATTAGATAAAGTATATCAATTGATTAATTGCCGACTGGTTTAACTGCTCACGCGACGCTTCCTCGTGTGTGTACTCAATTATCGCAGGCACGTACCATCAGGCCTACCCCCACCCTCCTTTTCTCGCAGCAAACATTTTTTTCTTAAATTAGCATTAAAGGGGCATGGTCACGATTTTGGTCAAATTCTATTTTTCTATTTTTATTATTTACAATGCTTTAGGGATGCATTTCTAATGACCAAATTAAATTTGAGAGCCAGTCGTAGAGTTTTAAGCAAGATACAGCTGAGGGCTCACAGTACAAGGCTCGTGCCCTGTTTTTGTTTTATTACATAGGTTCAATATACCAGTAAAAATATTTTTTCAATTTGATTTGTCTATCTTCTTATTCATTTTAAGCATAAATAAACAGTTTCTAATTTTAACACATTCATTTTAAGTATAAAATTGGAATTTTTACTTCAACATTCAAAAGCTTTGTTTATATAGCGAAGAATGTAAGTTCTGTAACTCGCTTATAACTCAACAAATAACACTAAATTTTTTGTTGCCTATTAAAAATGCATTACTGAAGCATTATAAACATTAAATTTGGGGAAATATTTTTTGACCAAATTCGTGACCATGCCCCTTTAAAAACCCAAATTATCAAGGTTCGAGTTCGTCCCCACTTTTTTGGAGCATGTAAAAACTGAAATAAAAGAAATCCCTAACAAAAATAAAAATGAAATAAACAATATTTTTTTTAGGATGAGTCTGTACCATCCCATCTCCACATTATCGGTTATCGTTTGTTTTGCATTGGTGTTTGTTGATTTTGCAAACGAAGCTCTTGATTTTGTTTTAAGGTGGCATGGGACACCTCCATGTTGTGACGTATTGTTTATCGAAATAAACAATCACATGTAGTGTAATGATATAAGTAGTTTCTTTTCTAATATTGTCGCCTTACATCGTAGTGCAGTGGGTTAGATGGTTTACTTAAAATCTATAAGTCATGAGTTCGATTCCCACTGTGGGTTTTCATTTTTTACCTGTCCAACTTTTTCAAAAGCTATTTATTGGTTACATATTGTAAAATCTAAATTCAAAACCGGTGAAAGTATTCTAATTATAATGTACCTTTTCACATAAATATCGAGAGATGTCCCATACCACCTTATGCTGGTCTGTTTCGTATCTTAGCATGTTTTTAAAAATAAGTTCTTCGTTTTGCATTAACTTTTTTTTCACCCTTTCCGATGCTTATTAAAACTATTTCCCTTGAAAAGAAGCAGCCGAGAGGTTACGATTTAAAAATTCATTTATTTGGTAAATATCGAGACCCAAACGCTGTTACTAAAGTTAATATTTGGACTAGCCTAGTACATGTTTTTGTGTTTGACTCTCGCTGTTTTTACCATATCCACAAGAAATCTGTCTTGTCCTTGTTACTCTTATTGGAGAATGACAAATATTAATGCAAGACTTCGTCATAACTTTATCTTAATCCTTGTTTTCTGTAAATTTACATGACTTCGCACAATGTTTGAGTCTGAACATGCCTACACCCACAATGCTATTGATAATTCAAACAAAGCTCTACGTGTATACATATTACATGTAGCAAAATGGTAAAGACTTCATAAGTTTTAAGAACTTGTGTCCTAACCATTTGTATATGTATCTAATATATATACAATAAAATATGTTCAAATCAAAACATGTAGCAAATATGCTTCAATCTTTTTGACATTTTTTTTATAGGACAAAAAGACGCAAAACATTTGGCTATATTGAAAAAACAAATCAATAAAAATCCTTTTCTATGAAAGCTAGAAACTTATTTTTTCAAACTGCTTAGGCACTCAACATGGTGCATTGCATAACTTGTCAATTGCTACTGTAGTACTACATGTTGGTATATAATTATGAGATGCACTTACAGTAATCTTTCTCTACGCATGTGCACTTGTTTGACACACAGGTTGCGACTTGATTTACGCCACAGTGCATGTTTTCACAGAACAAGTTGACGTCATCACAGTACGAGTTCGGCACACAATTACATTCCCCGCCGGAATGACATGTAAATCTCTCGGGACAGGAATGAGAACACTCTGCGCCTGAATAGAAGGTAATTTAGATGAGAAATGTATTTGAGAATACTTACAGTTGGTGATGTCAAGAAAATTTGATTCTAAAACTTTAAGAAATTGTTGTAATTGAATTACAGGAGGCCCTTAGACCAGCACAACCATGCACTTGGATTCTGTACAGTTATTCAAAGTTACAACTCGTATCCATAAACAAACTGCAGGACAATCTATTACAGTTTATAAATTGTTTTATTATACTTTCATGTTAATACTGAAATCTGATTGGTTTAGACGAAGTTGACAATCCGTTCTCATACCCTCAGCGTTAGCAACACACTTGGCAACGGGCCGATAGAACAAATTGTTACATGCGCGTAAATTATGCGCGTACGGTTCGCCGTAGAACTCACGTCTTCTCTATATAAAAGCAGCAAAATTTGCTATAAAATTAAGACATTCAGAATAATAAAATAAATAGTGCCTGTTTGGGAGGATACCTGTTGAAATTGACACCCCTCGGAAACCATTGTCAACCTCCGCTTCGCGTCGGTTGACAATGGTTTTCTCGGGGTGTCAATTTCAACTGGTACCCTCCCAAACAGGCACTATTTATATAATATTCATTAATGAAGCAATTGGATTCTGTTATTCAATTTTAGTTAGAATAAGAGACTGTTTATAGAAAAAAATAACAATAAGTAGCCAGGCCGGACTCCTGTTAACTGAAATTGTATTACGTATGATGTAGAGAGCTGTATTTTATAGAGGGGAATCAAATTCTTAGTGCTTACATCCATGATGAGGCCTCCGACGGTAAAGATCGTGTGTGTAACTAGTCACAGGTAGGGAAACCAGCGTGGTCACTGAAACAGAGAGAACAATTTAAGTGTCGGACTAAGACCAATCATTATGAGTTATTCAATAGAAAATGTTCTTACCTACTGTGCCCAATAGCAGATAATAACATTTGAAAAAGGATTTCTCAAGTTATCAGAATGATGAGTCCATTATGTGCAGTTGCAACACATCTCGGTCAAGATGTATTGTCATATTCATAAGTACTTACTTCTTGATATGAAATGAGTCTATTTCATATTTGTCTTGTAGAAGGGACGATTTTATAGTACTCAACTGGATATAATTCTAAAAGATTTTTAAAAAAGTTTTTGCGGTATGGTATTTGAACAGTTTTAAATTTCTAAAGTGCGGGAAAGGTGTGTGTGTGTGTGTGGGGGGGGGGGTGTTATTTCGGGATGGCAATGGGATGGCAATTTATACAAAATAACATACAAAATTATCAATAAAAAATTATTTTAACTGATAAGCCGATTTATATTATACAATTGGTAAAAGGGTCTCAGATAACGTTAAGGTTGAACAAGGGCAATAATTTACGTGTCAACCAGCCATATTCGCAAAATGCAAATAATAATTATCATTATACAAGTAATAATATAGAATAAAATGAGGTCACTAAATGAATTATTTTATAAATGATAACAGACAGTCGTGATATGGGCATAACCTTAAATGCAAGGTGAGTTTATTAGACATTTTAAAGAAAATTCTCAGAAAAGGATATAAAAAACCCCAAAATATTGAAAAAAATTCTAAACCAGTAAATATAATTAGAATACATACCGATAAAAAAGCATATCAAAACTTGTTTGACTCCCATACTTGTCCAAATAAAACCACGATTTGATAAGGATCGCCTTGAACCCATTTCATGTCGTTAGCGAGTGGATGATGACTTGTCGATACGTTACTTTCTGTACAAGATCTATCAAAGGGGCATGGTCACGATTTTGTTTTTGTTTTTTCTGTTTTTAATATTTAATTATAATAATATAATTTAATATATAAAGGCTCGTGTCCTGTTTTTGTTTACATGGGTTCAATATACCAGTAAAAATTATTTTTCAAGCTGATTTGTCAATATTCTTATTCATTCTAAGCATAAATAAACAGTTCTATCATTTTAGGTCTAAAACTTGAATTTTCACTTCAACATTTAAAATGTTAACAAAAGCTTTGTTTGCATAGCAAAGAATTGTAAGCCCTGTAACTCGCTTATAACTCAACGAATGATTCTCAAATTTTGGTTGCCTATTAAAATTGCTTTACTGAAGCATTGTAAACATTACAATTGGAAAAATATTTTTGACCAAAATCGTGACCATGCCCCTTTAACATAAACTGTAGAAGTATTTATGATCAAGTATACAATCATACACCAAAACAAATATTAAAATGTCATATCGTTTTGTGTGTGTGTGGATTTTTTGGGGCAATGATATTATAAACAGAATATCACTTTAATGATTTATCAACATTAACTAGAGCTCGTTTCAAAATACCGTCGATTTTCCCACTTGGTGACAGTCTTGATTTCGTCAGCAGCTCACTAAATCCAGACGCCCGTCGTTTCGCCGGCATTAAAGACATGTCGCCGAAACTCCCACGCAGTACGACCGCATTAGCTTTGCCGGCATCAAAGAAATGCCGCTATCTTAACGATAATTCTAAATGACTTTTAAACTGTTAAAAGAAGGACTGTATTATAATATTCATTCAGATAGATATGTATAACGCATGCATGCATATATATATATATATATATATATATATATATATATATATATATATATATATATATATATATATATGCGTTTACCCACAAATGTTTATATATTTTGATTTCCTAAGCACCCGTAGGTCACAGGTTATTTACTGTGTGTGAATTGCTTCCTTACTCTATCTCTTTTCTCTCTCGTTCAAGTCACGAGCGGTAAATGTCTTAACTCCGCCTAGTACAGTCTGATTCGACAAGGGTCAGTCAACATTTTTCATCAGCGAAGATGTTGGCTTTCACACAATTACGTCTGTATGGGTTCAGGGGTAAACCAAGAAAGATGTCGATACTTAATAGTGCATTCTAATTAGCACAATTGGCTGCAACTATAACTAGCTACATAAAATATTCAGTGTGCTATTAAAAGAAAAAAAAAGAGAAACTTCTTTTGAAAATCTGGCTTCACCATTACCAAAATATTAAAATCACTCAACTATTCCCCAAATCAAATCCTCAAAAAAAAGCATAAATCTGAGATCAATAGTCAGACTTGAGGCTGAGTATTGACTTCAGAAAAGTTGGTGACGGCGGGGTCTGATAAAGCTCTATTCTGTTAAGCCAGCTAAGTTCTCTCTCTTTCTCTCTCTCTCTCTCTCTCTCTCTCTCGGCATACATGTATATTTAAATAAAGTCATTCCAAACATAAGAATAATTTCAAATATTAGTATATATCAGAAAAGTAGTTGTTTTACGATCTGCAGTACACTATTTAACCCCATGCGTTCTCTCTCTCTCTCTCTCTCTCTCTCTCTCTCTCTCTCTCTCTCTCTCTCTCTCTCAGTGTGTGCGTGTGTTTAAGCTACATTTTTATAAAATCGTTCCAATTCTGCATTTAAATAATACCAAATATTAGAATAGATAAGAAAATATTTTTTAAATCTTGTTAACTTCAATGATCCTAGGTGATTACCCGCGCAAGCGCGGGAATTAACACTTTACACATTATTATGATATAATGCTTAATATGTTGAACCACATTTTTTGTGCATTTTTGTAGATACTTTGCCCGATTTTTTCTTATCTTCTTATTCTTTAAGATTGAAATAAAAAACAAACTGCATTGTTAGATATTTAGAGTAGCGGACAGGGATGAAAAATCTAAACTGAAATGGATAATATATACATGTACGTGGCCTTAATCCTGTTTGTTGCAGCTGACTGAAAAAAAATAAACTTTTTTTGCTGTATTTAATTCAAACCAGTGAATAGGTATTTAGTTTATCTCTCTCTAAATTTGGTTCTTTAGGTCAATTTCCAATATAATTTCTATTACTGTCCCAAATAAGAATTTCAAATAAAAGACTTTTGAAAAACAATCTGGAGAGGGGGGATCCCCATTAAACTTTCCCCTTTTATGCATACATCATTTATCCATATAGACGTAGAATACAATAATCTGTTCATTTATGTTTACGAATTAATCACTAACGTTTACAACCAATCTGTCGTGGTATGTATATGTATGAAATTAAAACACGCTAGGTTATGCATTAGTATCCATTTGCATGCATATTTTTCACCAAAGTTGTTAGATTCAAAGTATCTGGCCGATGGTTAACTCGCCTTACACTTTCCACCATAATGTCATGCAATTAGTCAACCCATTTCTAGGCACACCGTTCTGGAAAGTTATTTCCGTTAATACTAAAATATCGCATTAATTGTTCCATATTATTTATCAACTTTTTGTATCAATCGAAGTCCGATCCAAGGTATTAACAGTGATGCATGATGAACTCGTCCTACACTTTTCGTTAATTAGTCAATCCGCGTTCTTGGTTACCCCGTTCTGGAAAGTTCTCAAGCGAATGTGTATCAAAACTAAAATCGCCCACTAAAGAAACGAATTGACTCATTTTATTTATTCAACATTTGTCAAATCTTAACTTCTATGTATTCTCTAAATAGACTCACAGTAAATATATTCACTCTTTACGTAATCATTCAATTTTATTTCATTGCAATTATATATTTTGATCGAGACTATCCCTGACTTGGATCCGCCAAAGCGTGTCCACCACCTTACTCTCATTTTTGCTATTTCGGGCTTGTTTATCGAAAATGAAAGTAGGTTTTTGATTAATTTCACAATAATAATTTATCAGTTAAAATTCAATTATACCTTACGGACATCATCTAACATGTGTTGAAATACCAAAGGTGTAAGCAAGTACTCTGGTGCAGGCATTTTGTAGTTTATTTGCAAAATGCCTTAATTTATAAGTATAGATATGTATGATGCAAATTACTGAATAAATATTGTTTAAACTAAAGCATGGTGACTCATCCTACATTCTCCAACATGACGTTAAACCGCGTCCTTGGTTACCCCGTTCTGGAAAATTCTATTCATCAAAACAAAAATCGCACATTCAAGAAATGAATTGGCTAATTTTTTTATTCAACATTTGTCAAATCTCAATTCTCATGTATACCCGAAATAGGTTCCCATGATATATATTCACTCTTTACATAATCATTCAATATTATTTCATTGTAAGTATATTTTTTGATGCAAACTCCCACTGACTTGGATCCCCCAAAGCGTGTCCACCACCTTACTCACATATTTGCTATTTCGGGCTGGTTTATCGAAAATGAAAGTATGTTTTTAATTTATCTTATAATAATTACTTATCAGGTAAAATTCAATTATAGCTTACGGACATCAACTCACACATGTTGAAATGCCAAAGATGTAAGCAGTTACTCGGGTGCAGGCATTTCGAAGTTTATTAGCAAAATGCCTTAATTTATAAGTATAGATGTAATATTAAAGACAGAGAACGATTTCCGTTCCTAAGATATGTTCGATAACTCAATTATCCGGATTTTTGTTATTCGTACCATAAATCTGCCTTTTATTTAGACAAATTTTATTAGTCTTCTAGTGTTAATATTTCGATGAGTTATTCAACGAAATACTTGTCTTAGTGGTTTCACAAAGATATACTCATATACACAGTAGGTAAAGAGGTTTGAGCCAGCGATGTACCGGCCGGTACAACCTTTTTTTAATTTGATCTCAACTTGTATATTTATTCAATTTTATCCATCGTGGGGAAATTTGTAATAACTTGTTAAATGTACCTTGGACATTTGTAATAAAGTGTAAAATGTATGAATAATATCAATAAAATTCCTTTTAATTTATTTTGTTTACAAAGTTTGAAGGACAAATAACATTTTCATGACGTTAAAAATACTTTGAGGTCGAGGGTCGGAGAACTTTAACTTCATAAACAATTTCTCAAAATGAAAAAGTTTTAACGATGTTGGAGAAACTATCGTTTTTCAGTTTGTATCTCAGTACTACTGGTTTGCAAATATGCTTCCTTTTATGAACTTATAGGATAGCAAACACGTTCAATTCTGTGTGAACTTTTTAATGACGTCACAATGTTTATTGTACGCTCTTATCTCGTGACGGTTGAACTATTGTAAACGTAAAAATAATTTGGCATTCTCAAAAGTAAATATCAGTAATAAACAGCAATGTTAAAAAGTTCAACGGAATATGAACTTGGTTAATACGTTATCAAGTCTTCTGAGAAGCTCTTTGTTAAAATCAAAGGATTTTTTTTATTTTTGTTCTTTATAAAAACGTTTACTTTGCTGAATACGAAATGTTTGGTATGTAAAAATGGAGGTGAGGGACCTTCTTCCTGCAATCAATCTAAATGATTTACTGGTATTTGAACTGTTCTTTTGTTGTCTCCTTCCCATTCCTAATGATAGTAATTCATATCAATCAGTATTTTCAATTTATCATACTTTCAACTATAGTCTGTCCCAAGTTATTGCTTCTATCACGTTTTGATGATTTTTAATAAAAATACACATACCTGTGAAAGAAATGCTGTTGAAATCGATAAAAGGGAAAATATCCTAGATATCTTCATTGACAAATTATCATTTTTCACTCATAGAAGTTCACAGGAACGAAAACAAATTTATTACGGAATTTTATAATGGGAAATGTTTACATCTTTTCTCCATTCGGAAGTTCTCGGGACACCTCGCACAATTTTTCAACGTTATCATCCGGGCTTAATAATGGCTGATGCAATGCTAAATCTCCGTAGACTTTCTATTTTGGGATGTGTATTGAAACCTGAAGCGGTAGTGGGGGCGTTTCAAAACAGATAATCTGGACATTTTTCATATTAGTGGATGAACATAGTTTGAACACAAAGGTATTTATGATTATCGAAATATCAAGCAAAAAGTAGTGGAAGCAAAACCTCGGAACAGAGTAAAATTAAAATTGAAGTCTAGAGTTTGTGGTTTAAACTTTTTTTTTTCAAATTGCGTTATATGTCTCAATGATAACAATACTGATGATACAATTATTTATAATTGCTTCAAAGTAGATTGATTTGCTCCTAGTTTTTAAAGACTTTGAATTTTGTTTTCAAAGGGGGTTTTCACACTGTCTAAGCATCCGGATAATCGAGATCCAGTTCTGTTTATTCAACTACAGCTCGACACTTTGAATAGATTATGTAGTAATATTTACATCTACCGAGTATGATTCCCTCTATTTCTTACGGAAACTTATAGTTAACTCATACCTCTATAAAAACAGCCAGACTGAAATCTACACGCCCCGTTTATCAATTAGTCGAAACATAGAGCGACACAATAAAATCACGGACTGCACGAAATTATTATGATGTCTGACTCAAATTCACATAGGAGACGATTTAGCTGTCTCTCTTAGCTAAAGTACCGATGTACAGTAATTTAGCGAATTTCACTTACTTTATTCAATCAATTTGAAATGCGTAATTGAGTTCATCGCTCTTTGCTTGTCAATATAAAAATGGTATACATTTTTTCTCAATCACTGATTAGATTTATATTAAAATATTAATATGTCCCTACTTTGGGTATAATCAAGAGTGAATCAAAATTAACAAACGATTGGTAATAAAGGAGGAAAACTGAACTTCTGCTAAACTAATAGATAGGTAAGTACCTTCTCCTTCAGCTGCTAACACAGGAATGACACCAGCTCTCATCGTCTCTCACTTATATACATATGGGAGAGTCCAATGGAGAGGGGTGTCGGGTTATTCCATTATTAAACATTGATTACTAAGATCAAATTCTTTACATTACCCACGCCTCTGAGTACATTCGTCCCGAATGACAAACACTTAAAACCTTTTTCTGTTATCATTCTGTTTTAATTCATAATGATAAAATAAAGTACAAACTTTAAAGGGGCATGGTCACGATTTTGGTCATATTCAATTTTGCTGTTTTTATTATTTACAATGCTTTAAGAATATATTTCTTATAATCAAATGAAATTTGAGTGTTAGTCGGAGAGTTATAAGCAAGTTACAGGGTTCACAATTCTTTGTAATGTAAACAAGGCTCGTGCCCTGTTTTTGTTTACATAGGTTCAATATACCAGTAAAAAATCTTTTTCAAGCTGATTTGTCTATCTTCTTATCCATTTTAAGCATAAATACACAATTCATTTTAGGTCTAAAACTGGAATTTGTACTTCAACATTCAAAATGTAAACAAAAGCTTTGTTTACATAGCAAAGAACTGTAAGCTCTGATACTCGCTCATAACTCAACAAATAACACTCAAATTTTGGTTGCCTATTAAAAATGCTTTTCTTAAGCATTGTTAACATTAAAATCGGAAAAATAATTTTTGACCAAAATCGTGACCATGCCCCTTTAAAACTGAACATTATAGTTTACAAGTACAATACGCATAACACTGTGTGTTATGCACGAAAATTCTAAATTAAAAACATGATCAATTGCTCTATTGAGGTTTCCTTAATATCAACCTCGCCCTCTCTATACTTCCTGACAGTATTCACTGAAACTTCTCTCCTTTACTCAGTTTGGGTAACAAAGTCAGTCTTCGCTTTCTTTGCTTGACAATCATTTTCACCACATGTTCTGTTTGACGGTTAACTGTCATCATCTGTTGATGCACGTTTTCCTGGAAGAGAAGGGGTCGTTTACTTGCGGATAACACGGCCCACCATGAGATTCGACATCTCTTCATTGACTGTTTCTTTAATCTTGTTTCTATCACCGCCACACGTTATAATACTGGACGTACTTTCCATTGAAAGAAGATCACCTGGGTCTTTTAACAACCATTCTTCATTTTCTGATTCGTCCTCACTTGACACAATATTGTTGACTTTTCTAGTGTTCTTTGCCTTGTCTGGAACTTCATCGGTATAATCAAGCTTCTGACCCAATGCTATAGGACTTTCTGTCAATCCTTTGTGCGCTCTCTTCATATGTTTTTTTGACGTTGCATTCTTTCTGGGACGTAAAATCGCAAAAATCACAAGCATGCTCCTTCAGTGCGCACTCTACTACATGAGTGAAAACTTCAACATCGCCATGAAAGACACTTGAACACATAGGACATTTTCTTGTCCCATTTCTTTTTGTCATCTTAGTCTTCAAGAAAGAACATTAGTTACAAGTGTATTATCTAATAATCAGTCTCGTAATCTTTTAACCAAACAGGGGGTCTACTACGAAACTGTCTTGCAGGCAGTTCTTTTTCATTTCTAGACTGTTGCTCATTTTTATATTTATGTTGATCATTGACAAC
This sequence comes from Magallana ariakensis, assembly GCA_020458035.1. Classification (NCBI taxonomy): domain Eukaryota; kingdom Metazoa; phylum Mollusca; class Bivalvia; order Ostreida; family Ostreidae; genus Magallana; species Magallana ariakensis. The sequence goes on along the minus strand of CM035818.1, from coordinate 36,949,252 downwards.
ATTCTCTTGTTTGCTTTTCCCTATCAGCCTTTGTCATGCCGCTACTCGTTTGCTCTTGCTCATGTAATGTTTCTTCTATTTCCACTTCATCACCGTCAGCTGTTTCTCCAACTAACGTTTGAGTCTAATTCTATCAACATGTATGACTTGAGTTGACCCACGCTGACCATACTTTACCTTGTACGTAACATCTGACATTTTCTTTATGATTCTATATGGTCCACGCCAATAGCTAGTAAACTTGGGTCACTGTCCTGACTTGGTTCTTGGAAAACACACCTAATCATTTTCCTTGAACTGTCCCCAGTTTAATTTCATGTCATGGTAATGTTTCTGGCGAACCATAGCTTGTTCTGTATTTTCTCAAACAGTTTTATGTGCATCCTCAAGTCTTTCTTGGAATTACCAAACCCATTCATTTTGAGGAACTGGTTTAATAGCGAATAGCGGAAGGTACATCATACGTGATGTCCAAGAGAGTGCAAACCGCACTTCCAAGCATGATTCAGGAAGGTTGACCTATATGCCATCATGACAGACGGTAAATGTTCGTCCCAATCTGTATGATTTTCATTACAAAATTGATTAGCATAGTTGACCTTGGTCTGAAAGTATGACTGCTGGTGTGCCAATTCGACAGATCTCTTTTACTACAATGACTCTAGCAATTGTAGTGGATTCCATATTTGGGATTGCAAAGCTCTCTGTCCATTTTGTATAATAGTCTGCAACTACCAAGATATATTTGTTACCTTTCTTTGTTAATAGTAACTCACCCAAATTGTATGTTGCTATCCTTTCCAAATGATATCCAGAGTGTACAACTCTCATGGGTGCACATTTGGTAACATTGTCAGTCTTCCTTTTGGAACACAATTCACAACCCGCTTTATACTGACGCACATCTCGCTGTAAATCTGGCCAGTAGTACCTGCTGCGAATCTAAGACAATGTTTTCTTAGATATATTCTTAGATACCGAAATGTCCTGATGTTTTCTCGTCATGATAGTGGGTAAGAACTGTACGTCCCTCGGAGAATGGAACTACATACTGGTAAAGAGTCTGATTAGACATGTCTTCCCATTTACAACAAACAAGACCATCTTTGATGCACAATCTGTCAAACTGAGAAACCAGTGACTTTAGAGAATGGTTTTCTGGTGTTACTTTCTTTTCACCTGGAAATGAACCTTCCTCTACCCATATACGCAATTTTTGGAGATCATTGTCATTTTTCAGAGCCAACAATAACGGCTGACCTTGCCCCATTTGGTAGCAGCTTTGATTTCATCCTACCAATCATTGTGGTATCCGCACTGTTTATAAGGTAGTCTGTTCATGGCATCAGCATTTGTATGTAACCTTCCTGGACAATGTTTGATTCTGAAGTTGTACGTTGACATTACATCGATCCAGCGTGCAAACTGTCCTTCAGGGTTTTTGAATTGCATCAGCCATCTAAGGGGAACTATAGTCTGTCCTGACCAGGAATTGTTTGCCACACATGTAGTGCTTAAAATACTTGATAAAATGTTTCACTGCCAAAAGTTCCTTTCTGGTTACGCAGTGATGTCTTTCAGATATTGACAAACATCGCCTGACGTAAGCACAAACTCTCTCCTTGCCATCGATTACTTGAGAGAGAATAGCACCTTTGGCCTTGTCGCTAGCATCAGTATCCAAGATGAAATCCCTTTCAAAATCAGGATGTGCAAGTATTGGTTCAGATGTTAGGAAATGTTTTAATTTGTGAAATAAAATTTGAAATTCCTCTGTCAACTTGAACGATTTGTCGTTTGCTATCAAATCATGCAATGGTTTTGCTATAGTAGCTAAATCCTTCACAAATTTCCTGTAATAACTACGTATACAGAGACCAATAAATGACCTTACTTCTGTAACATTAGTTGGGACTGTCCAAACCTGAATTGCTTTGGTCTTGTCTGGAGATGAGATAAATCATCTGAAGATACTACATGGCCCAAAACTTCAACTTGCCTTGCAAAAAGAGTGCACTTTTTCGGTTTCAGTTTAATCCTGCACATTCTAACCAATCAAAAACTAGGGAAAAATGCTATACCATATCCCAAAAGTTCTTTCCAAAGACTATTACGTCATCTAGATAGATAAGACAAATTTCAAATTGCAGTCTACGAAGAACAGTTTCCATCAACCGTTCAAAGGTTGCCGGAGCATTACACAGGCCGAATGGCATTACAAAAAATTCAAACAAACCTCGTCTAGTTGGGAATGCTGTTTTCCGTTTGTCTTGAAAGTCAACAGCAACCTGCCAATATCCTGAACTCAGATCTAGAGCGGAAAACCAGGTAGCACCTACTGTGGTTTCATCAATATTCGTTGAATACCAATTTTCGTGGATTTCTTTATTAAGTTGATCCACGAAATTAAATGTTCATTGAAGTGCAAGTTCTATTTACGTTGTGTATTGATAGTGTCATTGGCCACGAATTTATATATCCTTGAAACTGTGATTTTCACTTTTTCCACGAAAATTGATACCCTTGAATATTAATGAAACCACAGTATAAGCTGATTAAGAGAATCGTCTATCCTTGGCAAAGGAGAGGCATCATGCTTTGTAACATTGTTCAGCTTTCTGTAGTCTATACAAAATCTAGTGGTACCGTCCTTATTTTTTACCAAAACTAAATTAGATGCCCACGGACTACAAGATGGTTCAATGATATTTCGTTGCAACAAATCGTCAATATGCCCATCAACGTCTTTTTGCATATGAAAATGTATTCGTCTTGGGGCTTGCTTGATAGGAAGACTGTCTCCTTTGTAAATTTTTTTTATACTGTCCGTTCGTCCTAAATATCGATCAGACTTGGCGAAAGATGCGTGATAAAGCATAAGCAACTGACGAACAGTCTCCTTAATTTTTGCTTCCATGTTCATAGTTGACCGTTCAAAGGGATCATGTAAATGGACAGGCAGTTCCGACATGGTAAGATCATCAGTAGCTTTTTTTCAGTTAAAGTCATTACCTCACACACTGGGTTCAACTCGGCAATGAATGTACCTTTTTTTTTCATTGTGAAGATTCATAAGACGCACCGGAACTTTGTTTTCTGTGCTCCTGGTCACAAGAGTTCTCGCTATTAAAGCTCTATCAGAATTACAAAACTGCTTGCATGGTTCCACTATGCCAAATGCAGGAGCATTTGATTCTATGTTAGTAACATTGCAATATGTCAACATTTCACTTTTTGGTGGTCACTAGATTTTCACAAAGAGTTACTTTAAAGCAACCAATTTTACCTCTGTATTGTTAATTAACTGTTTTACTTGACCAAAATTCGGTGTACAGTTTTCCACGTCCACAGCACACTTGTTGAGCCTTAAGAAATCTAATCCCAATATTCCATCAACACTCAAACCAGCGATTACTATAGTATGGTCAAAATGCATGTCTTGCATAGAGAACTGAACATCTTGTGTCCCATAAACTTTAGTGCCGTTCGATCTGCTATCGAAAATCTGTACTTAGCTTTTTGAGTGGCTTGTCAGACAAACATCAGTTATCATGCACCTTGACACATTGGTAACTGTTGCTCCTCTGTCTACCAAAAACCTAAACTGTTTGTCATACAGTCCTACATCAATGAAGATACCTGACTCACCAGCTTTCTGATGATCCACAATTTAGTTGTGTTAGATTTCCCTGAGATAGTTCTTTGCTGTCTGTACAAGACATTTCACTTGCAATTGGTTGCCTACCATGTTTCTGCTTTCGCTTCTGACCAGATTGTAAGGCCAGAAAATCTCTGCATTTGATCTTCATATGGCCTGGTCTGCCACAGAAATAGCATTTAAACGTTGTGTTTTGTGTTGCATTTTCTTCTCTCTTGTCTAACCTTGGCTTGGGCGACAAATGCCCATCTTGTCTCTCTTTTAGTGATTTAACTTCTTTCTTTAATGAGGATAAGACATCTGTTATATCTTTTAACACCTTTTCAGTATGACTTTCTTTGACATCATTGATGTCCTTTTCCGCTGCTTTGACATATCCATGACTTTCCTGCATTTTTCTGTCAGCACTTTGAAAAGCATGTAGCTCAACCGCATGACGTACTGCATCATTCAAATCTACTGGCCGCGCTTGTTTTATCCTTAGCCTCATGTCAGGATCTCTCAAGGCATCTATAAACCTTTTGCCAGTATTTCTTTGAGCTCGACTGTTGCGGTTGGGTATGCCAAATTTGTCAGTCTACGAGTGTCTTGCCTTAACTATGAAAGAGACTCTACAACCTTCTGTTTTCGAAGTTGAGCCCTATATAATTCCGTTTGGTTTGTAGATGCATACCTTTGCTGCAGTGCTTTACATAGCGCGTCGTAATTACGCTGGTTATTTGATGGCAAGTTTCCTAATACACCTTGTGAATTTCCTCTAAAAGATACAGCCAAATACATCCCTTTTTTTATTCTCTGCACAAACGTCAAAGTGTGACTTGAAATCACTCCAGTTTGTACTACCATATGATCCAACGTTGCAGGCTGGACAAAATTTCGCTTTTGGTCGAAATTATGAGGCCATTCAACCTTGTGTGTCATGTCTCTTTGCACGTCATCTGTGATCACGTTTTATTATTGCGTGTTACTTGTCTATGACTGTATGTTTAGTGTATGCTCATGTCTGTGTTGATGTTGGCGTGTCATTTCGTATCTATAATTGTTTTGGTTTGCCATATCTCTCTGACCTGCCAAATGACTAGCCAAACGGTAAGCCCTTTCACTTTGGATTGCCGTTTGGTATTAAAAGACATCTTCGCTAGACAAGGGTTTCTGATTGCACCGCTCCTCACGAACCCTTGGCATATCGTGCTATCAAAAGTAGGGATTTTCTTCCTGGATTTTGATTGGGGTTTACTGAAACCGTTCGACTAATTAAGATATCTGATTTAATCGACAATATTTTTATTGACGAGCGTCTAATAGACACAGGAGGTCCCTATATACTGGATTTTTCTAAATATATTGATAAGAATAGGGTATTTTGAAACACTGTGACAAAATTAATGTGCAAGATTCAACCTTTTTCTTAGCAAATGGTTGTATAGTGGACACAAATGACCTTCTTTCATATTGTTTGATATTTTTTAAATCTAAAATATGTCTGTTGCTGCAAAGTTCTAAGAGATTAAACAACATTGTTTTGTACTTGTGTGCGCAATTTGCATACAAAAACGTAAACTGTCGTAATTACTGCTTCTTATTGTTTGACAACAGTTTTAGGCACAAACATGTCAATTGTTTACAATTTTGGTCCACAGTAATACAAGATGGCCGGACATCCCTCTTAAAAAAAATATACAGGATCTCAAATTGTTGTCCAATTTTTATAGAAGCGTATACTGAAAATTGTTATCGAGAATATTTCTTGTGAACAAATCCTTTCAATTTCTGTTTAAAATATGATTGTTTGAAATTGCTTTATGTTAGTGATGTATATTCTATTTAAAAATTACAAAAGGAAACATGACCCTCTTTTTATATTAATTTTATTATCAAATAATCGTATCATGCATGAATTGAAAGCAATTAATATAAAATATGAGAGATGACAACTAATATTAATTAAATGCTACCTTTAATTCGAAAAATGTTTTTAAAAATATATAAATATATATTGCACCGGTAATAGTTAATATGGCACAAAAACTCACATACCCTATCACTACAACAACATATTGCCTGAGAGAGAGAGAGAGAGAGAGAGAGAGAGAGAGAGAGAGAGAGAGAGAGAGATTTCCAAAATCACGTATATCCATACTCAAATTTTTCTCGCTGATCTATGCACTTACTTGTTTCATTCAACGAATGGTGTACAAGTTACATGCAGCTTGGTCATTTCAAATTAATAATTGATCAGTAGCAAGATTGAAGTCTTTCTCTTCTTTCAAAAAAAAATCACACATGCATAAATTCTCATTTGCGTCAATAATGGCACCAATGGACAATTGAAAGAAAAAATACACTTTTAAACATTAAACACTTTACTAAATTACATGGCTTTCATATATATATATATATATATATATATATATATATATATATATATATATATATATATATATATAAATATGTTAAAATCAAGGCATTTATGGAAATAATGAACACAATTAAGAATAAAAATAATGTGAAAAATGTAAAAAATATATACATATAAATAAAGTTTTGCAGTCTACACAAAACACAGCTAACATGTTAAAAAATAGTCAGCTACTGGTAAAGTATATTATTAAAACATTAAAATTTTGAACACAACTTTTTAAGTTTCAGGGGCACTTCATCTTGTATATATGTTAGTGACAAATTAATGGTAATGGGCCCTGACAGCATATACCGGTATATTAAAAATGTAACTCGTTTATTTCTTGAACTAGACCTCCGAGAAGATAATGAAAAATCCTAGGTCATGAGAAAAAAGATAAAAGATACACTGTATGACCTTGAATATGACCTTGGGTCAAAGTCACTATACATTAACAGGTCAGGATACAATTTTAAAAAAATGATTGGTTGCCCTCTCCTGATTCAGTGTTTAAACTTAAGTTCAATAGGTGAAGGGAAATTATTTTTTTTTTAAAGTTTCATGAATATATCAATTTTTTATAAGTTATTTTAGTCAATTGGTTCTGAAAAGACAAGCAATCCATTATTTTGAAGGTGGAATTGCAGGCAATTAATCTGACAAGTTTTAATCATTTTTCATTACAAAATTTGGCTGGGACAGACACATTTAAAAAGTCACCATAAACTTGGTTTAATGGCTTTGAGATCAGACACACCCTGACTCGGTGATAAAACACTTTGAGAAATAAGAACTTCCAAAATTTCTTCATTGAACACTTATGATTAGGACAAATACCTTGAATTTCCTCTAATGAATGAGGATGGAGGTTGATTACTAATCACATATCCCAGGCCATGTGCATACTCTTTGTGAAGTAAAGATTCCCACTGATTCAATCACAAGAAAATATCCAGATAAGATTACCTAAAAAGACAAACTGGATACACAGACACAGCAGTTCCTCACTTCATTAAACTTAAGATAAGTAGGGGTTTGAAATAATAAAATACAACTTTAACCAATTTCTTAAAAAAAAAAAAATTATATTTAAATAGACACCACCACCAAAATGCATATCAAATAATGCTGTGATTATTTAGTAGAAAGAAAGAAGGAATGAGCATACATACTACAAAATATGGGAATCAAACCAAGAGCACTGCAACTTTAGTCATAAGCTCTATACCTGAGCTACACATGCCAAAAAACAAAACCATTAAGCCCAAACTACTATATGTACATTATGTCAGTAACTGTAGAGATGATTTGATTACTATATAAACTTTTCAACATAATATTTCAATTAAAAATGTTGCCCAAACAAACAATGTAAGGATGTTTGTTAACCAGGTTTACAAAGGAAAAATCCGGATAGTGAAATGGTGAAAATGGACGGCGGGCGGGTTAACCGAGTTTTCCAAAGGAAATATCTGGTATTTTAAATGGTGAAAATGGCAGGTGGGTGGGTGGGCGGCTGCCAAAAGGGTACCCCAATTGTACTCCTCCTACAGTTTTCAAGATAGGAAGTTGCTGATTTCCAGATCAACTGTACACCAGATATGTACATATAACTTGGATTATTTTTGATAATTTAAGAAAAAAATATACCAGCTGTTGATCTTAGTCTTTTTTTTTTTAGCAAAATATTGCATATCTCTGGATAGGAAGTGTTTATCAATTCAGAGTTGACAGATGGATTATGAATACTGTTTACATAAAAGAAAACCGATTTGCTGTCACATTAACAGCTTTTCACTTGTTTTTGCTTTGTTTCAAAAATTTAAAAATGTAAAATTTTGAGTGCAAAATTGCAAAAATAACCTAACAGCTCTGCTACATTGATTGGCATTTCACCAAATACAGTATAACATTACTAATATTATAGCCAATATTTCTATTACTATGCATGCTGCAATTATTTCATAATTGTATATTATCTGAACAGGTCATAAATACATGTTGAATTCCTGACAAATAAACAAAAGCTACAAGAATAAAACACTTATGTTTGAGTTAATCATTTTGTAGGAGGAATTTCTTGAAGAACTATGTATTGCAGCAACTGAATGGATGTATCAGTACTTGATTATACAGTGATGATTCTGTAAATTGTTTAAAATAACTGAAATAGGCTGGGGGTTGAGGGGACAAAATTTATTCTTTAGTAAACACAAAATAGTTTTCGTCTTCAACAACTTGCGATAAGCAATGCCATTTCCAAGCATTTTTAACACTCTTGTCTACAACTTCAACATCATGGCCTGGCAGGATAATTCGTGCCATGTTGAAAATTCTTGATCACCCTGCCGCTTGCATTTACCTAACTAGGACATAAAAGCAAACGTCTGGCTGATGCAGACAAGATCACGGACTAAACAACTTAATTTCTTTCGAAACGGACAAAAAACGGAAAACGATCGAAAAAAAAGAAAGAACTGAAATATAGGAAAATACTTGTAAATATCAGATTCTTTGATTCAAATTAGCGGAATGACGCTAAATATCGGAAAAGAATCATCACTGATTATAACATGTTGAAACATTTTTAGATGAAAAAAACCCTTCCATTTCTTGGTCTAACAATGGTGTTCTATTTCCTTTTGGATGCCTTGCATAAGTGAGTCGATACAAATGAAGTGGGTACCGGTATTTATTCTGGTTTGCTCAATGGCTCTACAGACCTCAGCGCATAGCTGACAGATTCTGAAAAAAATTTCACATCAATATATTTCATTTTTGAAATGAAAAGATGACACAAATATTTTCCAATAAAAAAAAATCATCTTTTTATTTTGTAAGGATTGAATATTGTTATGAAACAAAGCTATGGGAACCTTCATACTGTGATGTACTTGACTTAAGAAAAAAAGATAAAATTGACTCAAAGAAATATATATATAAATTTTGCCCCCATAATTTGCCTTTTTTTTAAGTGTTTCAAATACATTAAAGTGTGATGTTATTTTTATGAAGAGTTGATATAATATATATTTTCACCATTTTTTTAAAATTTATTTGCACTCACTGGCAGTACATGACATCAGAAGTGACGATATTTTTCTAATTCAATTAAAATCAGTCAAAAATTTACATTTTTCTCATCGTTTTTCAAATGGAAAATATAGAGCGCAGCTTTAAACAAGCCAAATTTTTTAGTCACTTATTTGTTTTGGATAGACACATCTCTAATGAAAATATTTTGTTTGTTCAAGCATGCGTTCAATGCTTTCTGAAAAAAACCCTGCTTAAAACAAGCCATTTTATGCTAAAAATGCGAAAATTCTTAATTGTGGGCACTTGAATCAAAATGAAAATTATGAAAAACTCTACTTGTATATCTCTACAATAAAAACAAAGAATGACAGTAAAATGATGATGTACATATTAAGGGGCCGTTTTAGGCTCAAATCATATATAGTCCTTCAGTACATTTTTCATTCACAGTCTATCAGCTAGTGTATCTCAGTAGATTAATGCATTTAGAGGATGCTACACAGTTGTTTGCAAAAACCCTAACATTCAACCCAGGAACTTGATTTAATGTCACTGCATAAAAATGGTGAAGTATGAGCCAGATAAAGCCAAGGGGAGGGAATATGTGATTTGTATATAAGTGATGTCAGATGGGCACAGACGGACAGACTGATCACTATAGGGCACCTGCAGATCAACAACTTTAATAATTTGTTGAAGATGCAAATTTATAGGAAATTTAAGCCACCATGAATATTAATGATTCCAAAGTATCCGAGTTACTACATTTTGTGGAGTGTATCACCCTCTTTGCCATCATTTGTAATAATTGGGAATAGGCCAAGTCAATATTGATTTTCTTCAAGAGCTAATTGCATACCTTCGTCTTTATCAAAACTTCTAAGAGAGAGACTCCGAGCTTTATCCAAATATACCATGGAGTAAGAATCTGAAAAATGAATTGTCAACTTACTTTTATACTAAAGCTTTCATTTTATTTGAACACTCCTTGAATACACCGAATACATGACTGAAAATTGTCAACATATCTTTCAAACAAGAGGCCCAGGGGCCACATCGCTCACCTGAGGAACAATAGCCTTAACTCTGATCAAATTAGCATTACAGCATCAAAATCAAAATCTCTTGACAACTAAGTACAGTAGATATTGCTCAAAAAATTTTAAAATATCTGCCGATTTTTATCCACATATTTTTATGGTAAATATCAAGCCCCTTTTGTTGTTGTACCTGTAAGAAGATTTTTCTCTATTCCTATATAAACCCCCCCCCACTTTTCTCTAGGGAATCACGGTTTGATCAAATTTTAATCTGCACAACCCATGCTTTCACACAAGTTACTGCTTTTTGGACTTTAAAACTTTCTGAGAATATTTTTAAAGATTTTCTCTATATATTCCTATGTAAAAATTCACCCCCATTGTGGCCCAGCCCTACCCCTGGGGACCATGATTTAAACAAACTTGAATCTACACTATCTGGGGATGCCTCCACACAAGTTTGAGCTTTGCTGGCCTAATAGTTTTTAAGAAGAAGATTTTTAAAGATTTTCTCTATATATTCCTATGTAAAATTTCATCCACCGATTGTGGCCCCACCCTACCCCTGGGGACCATGATTTGAACAAACTGGAATCTCCACTATCTGTGGATGCTTCCACTCCAATTTTAGCTTTTTTGGCCTAATAGTTTTTGAGAAGAAGATTCTTAAAGATTTTCTCTATATATTCCTATGTAAAAATTCATCCCCCTATTGTGGCCCCACCCTACCCCCAGGGACTATGATTTGAACAAACTTGAATCTACACAATCTGAGAATGCTTCCACTCCAATTTCAGCTTTTCTGGCTTAATAGTTTTTGAGAAGAAGATTTTTAAAGATTTTCTCTATATATATTCCTATGTAAAAATTCATCCCCCTATTGTAGCCCCACCCTACCCCCAGGGACCATGATTTGAACAAACTTGAATCTACACAATCTGAGAATGCTTCCACTCCAATTTCAGCTTTTCTGGCTTAATAGTTTTTGAGAAGAAGATTTTTAAAGATTTTCTATATATATTCCTATGTAAAAATTCATCCCCCTATTGTGGCCCCACCCTACCCCCGGGGACCATGATTTGAACAAACTTGAATCTACAGTATCTGAGGATGCTTCCATACAAGTTACAGCTTTTTTGGCCTAATAGTTTTTGAGAAGAAGATTTTTGAAAAATACCTACAAATTTCAATAATTCTAAATTATCTCCCCTTTAAAGAGGGTGTGGCCCTTCATTTGAACAAACTTGAATCCCCTTCACCCAGTGATGCTTTGTGCCAAGTTTGGTTGAAATCTGCCCAGTGGTTCTGGAGAAGAAGATGAAAATGTGACAGACAACGGACAAATTTTGATCAGAAAAGCTCACTTGAGCTTTCAGCTCAGGTGAGCTAAAAATGATGAGACTGGCATCTTATTTTGATAAATAGTCATATGCAATAGGTCCGAAAATGACCAAAATAAGCTATATTTGCATGTCTATAAAGCAGTAATATGGAAAATTGCAAATGTTTCATGTGAAATACTAAGACAAGATTAAACAGTTCTAATGATATGGCATACTGAAGGAACACACTACTGACATTCACATTGTGCATTAGTAACTTATAATTCACTAGATGATATCCCGCGCAAGTGCGGGAATTAACAATTATTCACATAAGTATAATACAATGCTTAATTAATATGTTGAACCAGGTTTTTTTGTTCATTTTTCTATGTACTGTGTCCAAATTTTTTCTTAATTGCTTAATTCTTAAAATATTTTATAAAATTGAAATAAAAAAGCAACTGCGTGGCTGGAAATTTAGAGGAGAGGACAGGGATGAAAATCTATACTGAAATGGAGTATATACACATGAACATTTACTTAAAATCTTTTTGTTGCAGTTGAGTGGAAAAAATTAGACTATTATCTTATTTCAAACCAGAGTGTGGGTGTAAAGTGCGTGGTATTTCTTTTTAGAACTTTGTTCTCTATGTCAAATTTCACTTATTATTGCCCAAAATAAGAATTTTATATAAAACAGTGTCAACAAATTAATTTGTAAGGTTTACTACCAATCTGTCTTGGTATAAAAAATGTATATCTTATTTAAAAACGTGTACGCACTTTTCGCCCTTGTGTTAATTAGTCAACACCATTTTTTGGCATCCCGTTCTGTAAAGTTCTTTCCATTAAAAATAAAATCGCGTCTATTGGCCCATTTTATTTATTAACTTTTTTGTATTAAAGGGGCATGGTCACGATTATGGTCAAAAATTATTTTCCCGATTTTTATATTTACAATGCTTCAGTAAGGCATTTTTAATAGGCAACCAATATTTAAGTGTCATTCGTTGAGTTATAAGGGAGTTACAGAGCTTACAAGTCTTTGCTATGTAAACAAAGCTTTTGTTTATATTTTGATCGTTGAAGTGAAATTTCCAGTTTTTGACCGAGAATGAATGTGGTAAACGTTAAGATCTGTTTATTTATGCTTAACATAAATAAGAAGATGGAATAATCAGCTTGAAAAAGAACTTTTACTGGTATATTGAACTAATGTAAACAAAAAAGGGCACGAGCCTTGTTTACATGACAAAGAATTGTGAGCCCTGTATCTTGCTTATAACTTCACTACTGACTCTTCAATTTCATTTGGTCATTGGAAATGCATTCCTAAAGCATTGTAAATAATAAAAACAGAAAAATAGAAATTGACCAAAATCGTGACCATGCCCCTTTAACCAGATGTCCGATCCAAGGTATCTGACGCAAAGCATGGTGACTCATCCTACATTTTCCACCATGACGTTAATTAGTCAAACCGCGTTCTTGGTTACCCCGTTCTGGAAAGTTCTGTTCATCAAAACAAAAATCGTGCATTCAAGAAACGAATTGGTTCATTTTATTTATTCAACATTTGTCAAATCTCAATTCTTATGTATAACCGAAATAGGTTCACAGGATATATATTGTAACCCTATCGTGATTTATTTTTATTGCAACATTTAAATTTTTTAATTTATAGTAAGTCTTCACGCATAATCATTTAAAAAGCATTCGGTAATTTCCTATAATTTCATGACACAATTGAACGAAACATGTGCATGAGGAATAAGTAATTTGTTTACATTTATAATATGTTTTACGGTGCGACCGTTGGGGCGAGCACAGCATGTGATCAAACAATGAATTATGATAAATCAATAAAAATAAAATTAAAAACGTAAATAAATTTGATTGCAAAATAAAATAAAACATACCTATTTTTCAGTAAATTTCCATTATCCATAGTTTATAAGATTTCATATGTTATAAGATTTGTTATTTATTTATTTATAAGTAGAACAATAGTTTAATCTCAGATACAATGTTGTTGAATAATAAAGATTGCACTGTATCTCCTCTTTTAAAGTAATTGTAACGTCAGTTCATCCCCTTTTTTGCAGTTGAAATTTTTTCTTATTAATTATTATTATTTTTTATTTACGCTTAAAAATATTTGCTTATCATATTAAAGGAACATGGAGTTGCCCCCCCCCCCCTACACACACACACACACACACACACACTTGGGATTGGGAGCATGTAATAAATGGAAGTGAAAAGAAAGAAACCATTGAACTGCTAAAGAGCTGAAGGATTAGAATTTTCAGAATTTTGAGAATTATCTTTTTTTCTTTTGTAAAGATTTTTTGGATGAGGCTGTCATCCACCATCCCCCCCCTTTAAAAAAACCACGATGCTACGTGTACGTTCCTGAAAATTACCGTAATTATAGTGAATAAAATAAATGTGAGCATTCATCCAAATGAGTGCAAGTTACAACTGTTTCCTATATCTGAAGAAATGTTCTCATTCTTTAGCTTTGCAAGATTTTGAGAGGATTTTGGTAATTTCAGCAGATTTACAATAACTTCCGTTAGAGTAATTTCCCCTTATTGTGACGTCAAAGTTCACGTTTAAGTGTCTGACTCTTTAAAACTCCCCTGAGAAATAAAAGTAAGCGAAGTATACTGTTTTATTTACTTAAAAAGCATGATGTTCTTAAAATTACACATCTTCTATGCTTCTCAAAAGTTTTACTTTGATTCTCGCGAGAACGTGAGGACTTGGAAACCATTGGTACTATGAATTGTGGGTCAAAATTTACTGACGCCGAAAAAATCTATCGGATCAATGTGCAAACCTTTGTGACGTCACTCGATTATTATTTTTTTTTTTGATTGAGAGTGTACTGAGGTGAACTTTAGAGGTAACTGACTGTATGTCGTATACATCGTTATTGTTTTGATTGTCTTGCTGATTCTCGTGATAGTGTGAAGTGATAAAAATTGCCATGATTACAGGGAACTACTGGGACGATTAAAACAATGCATTACTGGTCCGATTTACTGACGCCAAAAAAATCCGTTGAATGAATGTGCAACTGGTCCGAATTTTCTATTCACACACGGCTCGCTTCTGCGCTCGCTATAAAGTTTACAGACTATATGACACACATACAGTTGTGGTTTAACACTAAAATCACGTATTACTAAATTACCTTGTTAACTTTCATTTAGGGCATTTCTTTCGGCGATAAAAGCAGTTTGTTAGTGAATATTTACATTTCAACTTTCTGGCTGTCATCATCTTTTCGTGTAGTCTTCGTCACTTCCGGTTATCGATGTTTGCTAATTAAATGTTTTGATTAGTTTAATTCACTATTGAGCATGTTTATTTATCATCATGTGATGTCTTAATAATGGAAATTAATGTTAATTTGTTGATTATTTGCTAATATTCAGTCTTACTCGTGGAACTATATTTGTTTACCCTATCGTCGGTAGTTACGATATTCATGCGCAGATTTTCTACAGAGAAACTAGAATTATACAGATGATTTTATAATAAGTCCTGTTCATTAAATTACTTAATTCATTGCATATTTATTGCTTAACAACTGATTTTTACATGGTTACTATAATTATTTATCATTTGCCTTTGTACGGTAGCCCTGTGTGGTAGAAATAGTTCTGTGTGGGAACTTGTGTGGGAACTCAGCTTCCCGTACAGGTCGCTGATTGGTTAATAGTTTGTACGGCATATATTTATTGGTTAGCTTAATTCACGTGACAGATAATGGGAGGTTATATAAGCGCGCGAGTACTACGTTACGACAGATTTCTGCTAGTTGTACGGCGGCAACATTTTGAAAGTACAAAAAGGTGAGAAAACTCTAATATGTAATTTATAGCCTAGTTAGAAATCTCCTACCACACTGGACAACCTAAACTTGTGTTTCTGAATTGTCAGCTGTATCTATATGAAATTATATTAACAGAATCTGTTGATATTTGTGTGCCATACAATGTTTACATCATTATGCCATATTGATGTGTGACAATAAATGAGTATGACTGATCATTCATCTTGAGTATTATTGGACAAGGAGATCAAGTGTAATGGAGCCTGGCCAACTTGAATTTAAGAAGTAATTAATCAATTAATCCATCCTGACAAGACGAGTTATTTAGACAAACAATAGACGATTTGTATACATGCTGAGGATTCAGAAATACTAGCCAACCCCCAAGATGGCTTACAATATTTACTCTTTACATAATCATTCAATATCATTTCATTGTAAGTATATTTTTTGATGCAAACTCCCACTGACTTGGATCCCCCAAAGCGTGTCCACCACCTTACTCACATATTTGCTATTTCGGGCTGGTTTATCGAAAATGAAAGTAGGTTTTTAATTTATCTTACAATAATTACTTATCAGGTAAAATTCAGTTAAAGCTTACGGACACCAACTCACACGTGTTGAAATGCCAAATGTGTGAGCAGTTACTCAAGTGCAGGCATTTCGAAGTTTATTGGCAAAATGTCTTAATTTATAAGTATAGATATGCCTTAAATTTTAATAGCAATTTAATTAGGTTTTTTTTTTTTTTTTTTTTTTATGATACTAGAAATAAAATGATTTTAATAGGTCTGAGATAGCAGATATAGAATGGTCATTTACCAAGTTTAGACTATTTCTAATCATACCAAATTGGTAATTTTCCTTTGCATCCCTTCCAGTATCTATTCTTTCATTGTCCACAGGTCCATTTCCCATAATATATGAAGCATTGCCTGCAGTTTTCGTTGAATGGGTATTGGGTGGCATAAGAGAACTGCTTTTCATTTCTTCATCCGCGCTTGAAGAGGTTGTACCAAATTGGCAATTCTTATTTGCATCCATTCCAGTAAATTTTCCACTATTATAATAACTGTTCACAGATCCATTTCCAAAACAATGTGAAGCATTAATGCTATCAGTTCTTGTTGGATGGGTACTGAGAGACTCAAAAGAAATGTTTTCCAGCTCTTCATCTGTGTTTGTTTTTCCATTTTGGTCTAAAAAAGACAACAAATACTTGTAATGCATTACATAATAATATTACGGAGAAGGAAAGGTAATATTGTAGTTTTTTAAGATTAAGATACAATTCATTTGTTTAAGTTTCTTAGCTTTAATGAATATCACCAACAATTTCTTAAACTGCCACAATAGTTCTATGGGTAGAGTGATTGTTTCATGTGAAGTTATTTCCATTTCAAAGAAAATCTACACTATCTCTGATCATGCCAAATTGGTAATTTGTCTTTGCATCCATTCCAGTATTTCTTTTTTTACCATTAACAGATCCATTTTCCACAATACTTGAAGCATTGTATTCCATTCTTGTTGGGTGTGTGGTATGGAGTGGCATGAGAGAAATGTTTTTTGGTTCTTCATTTGTGCCTGTTTCTCCATTTATTTCTTAAACAACAGATGACTTTTACACATTACAAAGTATAAGTGTGCAGCATTTGATAGTCTGGCGTTGTCGTAACAAGAAGTGAAGCAGTACGTTACTTAACCATAGGTAACTAGATTACTAGTTTGAAAACATGCCAGGCCAGGAATTAGATATACCCCGATACATGCATGTTTAAATGTATGGATGAAATCCAGTATGTGTGGTTGGCCATAGCACATGTTGCAGTGACTTTCAATTCTTGCAAACAAACTTTTATTTGTGACAACCTTATGTCACAATTACTAGTAATCAAAAATTGTGACATAAGATTGTTAATTTAGCATCATATTTTGATATGAATTCAATTATAAGTATCTTATAAAGGAGAATCAAAACCTGGCTCACAGTCTTGATCTCATGAGTTACATCAAGTGACCACAGTAGTTTGTTTATTTTTGAAAGAATGTAAAATTCAAGTTTGTTCAAACCATGATACCCAGGGGTAACGTTGGGCCATATTTGTGGAGGGTCAAATCTTTCCCTCATGTAAATTTTTTGCTGAAACATATATGAATTTCTTGCTGATTTTGTTCTGAATATTATCTGAAAATTTTCTGATTTCTATATCTGAAATCTGACTGAAATTGGAACATTCCAGACAGATTTCAGAAAGTGCTGAACAAAAAATCAGCAAAAATTTCAGCAATATTTCAGTATTTTTTCAGCGAATAATACAATTCTGAAATCTGTCTGAAATTGGAACATTCCAGACAGTTTTCAGAATTCAGCAAAGTTCAGATAAATTTCCAGCAAATACTCAGCAATGTTTCAGCAGTATCTAAGACACAATTCAGCAACAAATCAATAATTCTTCAGCACAATTTCAGCAATAGTTCAGTGCTGTTTCTGCAATATTACAGCAAATTTTCAGTAAAATTACAGCATCTTTTAAGAAAATTTTCAGCAATATAACAGAACCTTATCAGCGAATATTCATCACTATTTCAGCACTATTCTATTACCTCTGTAATCTATCAAAAATGAAAAGAAGTACAAATGAATAGGATTTTCAAGCAAATCAAATTTATTCATAGTTTTCTAAATATACATTTTTCCCACATCACTTATCTGCCTCTCCCTGAAACTTCTTTAAATGTCCTTGCTTCTTGTGCAGTTTGATTCTTTTACCACACTGGAACAGAAATACAGGAATTTATGATTTTATTAACATGCAAGATTTTACATATTTTCTGATAATCATAATGCTATTTTTTTAAATTAAGATATTTATTAACCTTTCATGCAAATTTATACATGCAAGTCAAATAGAATATACATGTACAATATAAATTCCATTTTTTTTCTCACCTTTATTATCATTATTTTGGGAACAGTTTTTGCAGGTCTCAGCTTCCCTATTTTTTTCTGCATATGATCAGCAACTATGAGTGGTGCAAAAAACAATCTATATACAATGTAAAGTTCCTTTGCATCATAAATTACATGAGATTACAGCTTGGCATATTGTCATTAAATCATAAGACTTATTTGTAGCATAACTTTAGAATGTGTTGTAGAATACAAATTTGCTTACTGTTCAATCATTAAATATTCTTTAAATACACATAAAAAAAAAAACCAACATTTATCACATGCATTAAATGTCTCCATATATCTTAATTTATAGTGTACCCTACCTCTTTTAGAAATATCCCGCTATAAAACATCAATATTGATGTATAAATCTTTGAATTTTCAAATCCGTCTGCTTGTAGCTCCCATCAAAAGTGCGTCATCATTGGGCGGAAGTGACGTATACGTAGTGTACTCAAAACAACTCGATGATAATCCGATATAAATAATTCCGGATTAAAAATAAGTTAATCATTTACAGTTTATTTAAATATACGCAAAACTGTTATAAACACATGGGAAATTGAATCAAATAGCTTTAAAAGCAGACATAGAACTGTCAGAAACTAGGTATCTTTTAATAGTACTCAAGTTGTTACTAGTCAATTTCACCCCCTCCCCAATTTTTTGTTTAATTTCTTTTTAATTCATTTTGGTAACATTGAAAACAAAACGTTCACATTATAGTTTGTTTCTATAATTTGTATTGTAATTTTGATTAAAAAAGATCTTCGTATTGATGTAATAGTATGACTTTTATGTATTGAAGTTCAGTGAGCGTTATGTAACGGTGACGAATTGCTTAGATACCTCATTAACAATGGCGGACACTTCAAAGTCCGAGCGAAGTTGCAGGATGAGTGGAGGTGTTTTGGCAGATAAGAAATAAATGATTTTGTGAATAGACCTTTGGGAAATGTCAAGAAACAGTTTTATTACGTGTCTGTTAAATGCTCATCAACTTTTTGCTACAGCAATGCCATTCGCTCGTAAACGAAATTTTGTGTTTCAACTTGCACACTAACGAGGTAAATACAAATAAAGCCGAATCACTCGCTGAAACAAATTATATACGGTAGTATTAACTTGTATATCTGCTAGAGGGAACTAAGTTACAAAGAGGAGCTATAATAGTATAACTGTCTTTATAACAGTTAGTAGTTCGACTGATTGTTTTGTATAGTAGCAACTTCTGAAATGTTTGAGCAAATTATTAAATTAGTAAAATTACGGTACACATTGGTACGTGAATTCACACATTTTCAGCACCATTTGAAATAATCTGTTAAGTTTTATTGTTTTATTTAAATGAAATAATGGTGAAATTGAATTCTTTTCTGAAAAATGCATCAGTTTGGATTATTCGATTGCAAACATATTTCAGCATTTAAATAGCATTAAATTTCATCAAATTAAGAATTGATCAGCATCAAAATTCCAACAGATTTCAAACAATTGTTTCAGACAAAAAATTACATCAGGATTAATGCTTATAAAATCTAATATAGAGTATTTCAGCAATATTTAGAATAGTTCAGACTGTTTCAGCAATATTCAGAATAGTTCAGACTGTTTTAGCACTATACAGATAGAGTTCAGACTGTTTCAGCAATTTTCAAAACATTTCAGATTTTTCAGACAAATTCAGAACAATTCAGATTTTTCAGACAGTTCAGCAATATTGCTGAAATGTGTTCAGAACTGGTTCAGAGGCACAAAATGGTAGTAAGCAATTTTTCAGATATGATTCAGATATATTTCAGTGAATTTAAGGAAATTTTCAGGAAATTTCTTTCATGAGGGTTACACAGCAATAAATAGATCAATTGGCCAGAAAAGCTGTTACTTTTTCTCAGGTAGTGTAGATTCAAGTTTGTTCAAATCATGATAATCAGGGGTAGGTTTGGGCCATATTTGGGGGTCAAATTTTTTCATAGGAATATATACCGGTAAAAGGAAAAATCTAAAAAATTTTCTCAAAAATCATTCAACCAGAAAGCTGTGACTTAATGTGTTGAAGCATCCTCCACTTATGTAGATTTGTTTAAGATGGAATAACACAACTGGAAAAAGTCACTCAAATTAACAGTTAATTATTTGATTATGAAAGATATAATGATAAATAATCTGTGCATAGGTCAAATAAGCAAAAAAATTCCATTTGGGGAATAAATCAAAGTAATGAGAGTACTGAAAGACGGGGTCTTGAAAGTTTGAATTTGTAATTGTCCACGTTTTCCTCAAATATGCTTAAAAAATTATGAGTTTGAAATTATAGGTTTTTCAATATAATTATGTTAAAATTCGGCTTCTTGCAATTACCTGATACTTTGTCTAAAATCTTCACTAAATCCTGGCTGGGACTGTCCTTCATAATTTTAGAAAATTGACACAATGGTATTTTATGTAAAATAAGACCCCCAAGGGAAAATTTTAAAAAACTTCATCTAAGCGGGAAAATTAAAACAACTATATATAGATAGATAATTTAAACTATTCGATTTATTTAATTTTTGATCCAAGGGAAAATCCACAAGTCGGTATCTGTTATACAAGATTTATGAAAACTCCGAAAACTCTTCAACTGCTTAATTACCGAACAATGTTAACATTTGTATACCGAGAACAAACACCGGCACCTGACATTAGAAATATTTCTTTTTACAATATAATAACAATTAATAACAAGATTCGTCACAGTCGCCATTTTGATTATTTAAACCGGCTTATCTAACACGATTTTCTGGCAGCAATTCATGTAAAATTAATAGGTAGAAATAAATCTGTTCGCGACTTACTTTTTTGTGTAAACTCATGCATCACGAATTACGATGCAACCGTTCCTTTTATTGAAAATCATACTCCGAATTCTGTCATACTTTGGGGTAGACCTGGCTGCTATATTTGTCGTTAAAAATAGGGCAACAGAATGATAAAGACATTAACTGATAAATGTACAGACATAAGTCAATTAAAGGACAGGTTAGAAAAAAATAAGTACACTTGTAGAATGTCCAGATCAGTCACTTAGTGCTAATGAAGGAGAAAAGGTTTCATATGTCTAAGAAATATATTCCCACGGCGGTAATATGTTTGACTGACAATTGATAAAGTGATGTTTATTGTATGATTAAGATTAAGATATGATGAAGATTTTTTTTAAATCATAAATGTGACTGGTAGTATAGAAGTATAGAAAAAAAGTGTAAACTTATGTCTCATAACATGTAAGAAAAAAATTACATACATGTATATATTCCAGCTAAGCCTGACAACATATCATTGGTATCGTGTATCATGACTGTTCAATTACCGGTAAGTATATATTCCAGCTAAGCCTGACAACATGAACATTAACATTTAACTGGTTCTTCAATTGATAAGATCGATATATTGTTTGATGTATTGGTCACCTAAAATGTATATATAGATTTTGCCTACAATGAATTGTTCAAAATTTAAATTCAGTTTAGTTATACTCTGTCCCGGGTTTTTGCTTCCACCACTTTTCGCTTGATATTTCGATAATCATAAATACCTTTGTGCTCGAACTACGTTCATCCACTAATATGAAAAATGTCCAGATTATCTGTTTTGAAACGTCCCCTCTACCGCTTCAGGTTTCAATACACATCCCAAAATAGAAAGTCTACGAGGATTTTGCATTGCATCAGCCATTAATAAGCCCGGATGACAATGTTGAAAAATTGCGCGAGGTGTCCCAAGAACTTCCGAATGGAGAAAAGATGTAAACATTTCCCATTATAAATCTCCGTAAGAAATTTGTTTTCGTTCCTGTAAACTTTTATGAGTGAAAAAAGTAATTTTTCAATGAAGATATCTTGGATATTTTACATTTCATCGTTTTCAACCGTACTTCTTTCACAGATATTTGTATTTTTATTAAAAATCATCAAAAAGTGATGGAAGCAATAACTTGGGACAGACTATAACTAAAAAGTCAATGAACAAGAAGGCAAATTCAGACTTATTATTTTCCATGTACAAAATTCCTTTATAGGGATGAACAGCAGTCATACCGCAAGTAGACTGGAAGCCAATGAAGAACCTATTTAATATGTAAGACAGCTGTGTATAACCTGTTCAGATTTTAACTTCGGCTCGTGCATGAAGTTTGGTAGTATTCAGGTAATAGATTGTTAAAATAAAATCAACAACTTTTCAAAAATGGCACATTGCGCTTGTGAACTTTACTTTCGATTCAACCTTTAATCCCTTCTATTAATTATTCAGCTCGTCCACCAACTGAATCTTCAATGGTGCTGTGCAGTCAGTCACAAATCGCTACTTCTATTGAATCCGAGCAAGAATATTTTGAACAATAGAACTATTTGTTTATTTTCTTTATAGAATTTGGTTTATACACAGAGAACTTAAAAAGATTTAAGAAGTGTTTTTTATAATATATATTTACTGATATGCATGAAAACTTTCTGCACTCTTTTCTTACGTGTAGACTCAATTCATGTGTTCTACGCATGCCTTCTGGTTTGAGACTTCGGCTGACAGTAAACTAATAGACGGGTTGACCCCCTCTAAAAATGAGTATCTAAAAAATTCAACTCAGTAACAACAAAAGACCCTGCAGGATTCGAACTCAGGATGTACGGATCACAAGCCCGACACTTATCCACTGGGCTATTCAGTAACACACGTTACCGTCGATTTAATCCTTTTAATAAAACGAAATGTCATTTTGATCAGAGGTCAGCCATTTTGTGATGTTGTCTTATTCCACCTTAAATCATGATTTCCAGGGGTAGGGTCATGCCACAAATGGGGGGGTGTGTGTAAATTTTTACATATGAATATATAAGCAAAAATATCTTTAAAATTCTTCTTCTCTTAAACCTTTCAGCCAGATAAGCTTTAACTTGTGTGGAAGTATCCTCAGATGAATGCTCATGGACAACTCGCCCCCAAGACAGCTCGCCACCAGCTCAAGACAACTTGCCCCCAAATTAATTAGGACAACTCGCCCTCAGTCAAGACAACTCGCCCCCAATGAAAAAGATATATTTTATACATATTTAATTGACATATAGTGTTAATTTTTCAATGATTTTGGAAAATATTAACAGGAAGTCAGATATTAAAATTAATTTTATTGTTAAATAAATCGTAAGATTCAGAGCTTGCATACATTAAAAAGTCGTCAGTTTGAAGAATCAAATTTATATGTGAACGAAATGTCACTCTTATTATTTACAGCTTGGGTTTCATAATAATTTTCCTAATTATCATTATCACCTGAATAATATAACGCGATTGTTTGATCGCTGATTTCATAATTACCTTGGTCATAATTAAGTTATTTCAAACTTAAGGGTGCAGTCGTTTACTCAGGGTTTGAGTTCTCAAATTCGGATTGTTATAAAGTTCAAAGTCATGAGTAAAAGAACAAGGGACGTTATTGGCAGAAAAACGCCGTGTTTTAAAATCTAATGATACTTACCATTTTCAAAAGCCAAGAATAAACAAAACTCAATGGTATATGATTTATTTATATAACTTTAATGTAAGTATAATAAATTTTACGTCAAACACGGCGCCTTTTAAAAACGAAACGTCGACATTTTACGAAGCCTTTAACGCGGCGTCATAAACATGACGGGTAGGCTTAACGGGATTTTAACACAACCAAACATTTCTCTTTTTTTTGGGGGGGGGGGGGGGGGGTGTATTAGTATTTTATTTCCAAACTTTCCATTCCGTTTGTTAAGAATAAGAATTTTCGTATTAACTAACACGACATAGTAATAGAAAATCCGTACTGCAACGAAATACTCGAAAGCCGGTAGAGGTAAATGAATATATCATTTACGTCCACCAAATATGATTCCCTCTATTTTTTTTATTCTTTTTTTTTTTACGAAAATGGATTGTACATATATAAGTTCATAACTCTGTGGAAACAGACAGAACTGAAATCTACACAATCCTGTACTTACTAGTTTATCGGTCGAAAAGTTTAGCAACCTAAAAAAAATTAAGGATTGCACGAAATAATCTTGATGATGCAATAATCGAATTCCAATAGGAAACGGTTGTACTGTTTCTTGTATCTAGAGTACAGATGTACGTAACAATAATTTTGTTATTTTTTTTATTTTGATCCGATCAATTTATTGAATTGTTGATAGAAAGTTTTAAAGATAAACAAATAATTAGCGATCATAAAGCGAGTTAAATATATATATATTTTTTCTCCAATGTAGCCACCTTCATATCCCGCATAAATCACCAAAGAAAGCATTTTTTGTTTAAATACCTTACTTATACTTTGTTACTAAATAGTTTCATATTTCTTTTTACTACACAAACATTAACAACTACATGTAATTTAAGACAATCGATGCGCGTGGATAGAACAATTCAGCAACTTTATAAATGCGTTAAAAAAATCATTAACCAACCGGTACATTTATATACAGTAAAACTGATTAATTTAACAGGTGAACAATATGTTTTAACTTCTAGCAAGTAGTTTCAATCTAATTACGTGTGGTTTGAATAGATAGAACCTATAAACCTGGTCATAGATCGTCTACAAACTTCTAGTCATTGTGTGGAGATCGTTGTTAAAATCGTGAGTCTAGAATAAATAAAATTTATTCAAATAAGAAGTTAGTAGTTTAGTCGCCGTTATAGTATTGTTAGCGCAAACATACATTCGGAGAGAGAGAGAGAGAGAGAGAGAGAGTTTCCCCTGCGAGATGATCATGAACAATTCATGATTTTCTCTTGAATAATTCATGAATTATATTCATGAAATGTTCATGAAGAGTTCATGAGGATCCCATGAACTTATTATTGGACATTTTAAAGTCATGAATTTTTGTTCATGAGAAAATGTTGATGAATATTCATGAACAAACTTTTTCATGAATAATTCATGAACAGTAATATTCATGAAGATTCATCATTTGATGAATGTCCAATAATAAGTTCATAGGATCTTCATGAACTGTTCATGAATAAGTTTAATGAATCTTCATGGATTGTTCATGAATAAGATTATGAATTTTATTCAGGAATAATTCATAAATAAAATTCATGAACTATTCATGAAAATTCTTACCTACTACATTTTGTATATAAAAAGGTAAAATCTTATATAAAAATGACTATAAAATACTTTATTATAATTGAAGAATAATGAGACAATATCTAAAGTATCACATAATATTCTTATGTACTGACTATCACTTTAAATAATTAGCAAGTTTAATAAAGTTTGCAAAACAACAGGTAACGATATCAATACTGAACTCATTAGTTACAATATTAGAAATTGACATCCCAATATGCGATGATTTGAAATATATGTGACATAAGAATATGATAACTAGTTGCTAAAGTTCTATCAATATGTCCTTTATGAAATCTTGCTTTGTTGCATTTTCCTTGCCTTTGCTCATATTGATTTCACTTGTATGCCATATATTGCAAGGTGCATTTACTGCATGGTAGGTAAAATGCTCCATCCTTTAAAAAAAATTTTCTACAAACCCAGAGTAACTTGAGTGTTATTTTTGTCTTGGTGACAATTCTTCTTGGTGGCAATTCTTCCCAGGCTTCACATATGATATAGCTCCTTTGGTGGCAGAAGAGTCGTACCTCTGTACTGTAAAAAATAATATGACAAATAGCAGTATAATTATGACATGTCGTTTAACACATAGTCATTTGAAACATCAACTAATCATTTAATCACGTCATATAATTCATTTTTTAATTCAAATATTTTTATCAAGTAAGATAACGCTGAAATTGCACTAGAGCTTAAGAGTGCGAGTGCTTACCCTAGATAAAGTGATATCGCAGAAAAAAGAAATAACTGTTTTCAAATCTGTAAAAATTACTTGCCATTTTATTAGAAATTTTAAATTATTTGCAATAGCATTTATTTATTACTTACTGAAAGTTATGTTCCATGATCACTATCTTTAGGGCTGTCCAATATTCTGGTTTTTCTGTATAATTCTAGAGTAAAATAAGTTTGTATTCATTAACTCAAATGACATCTGCATTATGTATAACTTTATCTTGTAACTGCGCCGATTTAGGTATATCAAACGTGTAAGTTATTATCAATTTTGTAGTTAAACTTATAAGTTAGTTAGACAAGAACTTCACTTCAAATTAAAAACCGCCATTTTGAAATGTTTGAAAAAAGCGAACAAAACTGAATTTTCCGTTTTGACTCCTTTACATAAAAGTTTATTTCGATATATAATATACCAAATTACCTTTAATATCATTACTTTGAACTACATCTGCTGCATTATCTTCTTGTATGTTCCATACTAAAATTATGCCAACGCTCATGTGGAAGATCCGTCTGCTTTCATTCAAAATAAACTGCGTAATCACTGGGCGGAAGTGACGTTGTAGAATCAAAACAACTCGCTGAATGTATATTCTGAGATTCTTTCATTTGGTTAAATAATTTTCAACATATGTTAATAATAATCAAAGAATATCTTTAAATAAAACTAAATTTAAGGTGGTAAAGTTTTCATTATTATATAATAAGAGATTGAAGAAACGTACGATTTAATATTGTTTAGTTTACACAAGTTGTGTCTGTTAAATTTCAACCCCCTCCGTTTTTGAACCCCTCAAGGTTATGGAACTTAAAAAAATAATTTACACTCAATTTGATATTCTTTCATACTTTATTTCTATAATTTTGCATTAATGTTTTAAAGTAAAATTTTCATTTTTGCTTGACATTAAGTTTATGACATATTAAAGTTCAGTGTGTTTTTGTAACGGAGGCGAATCGACATGACACCTCATAAACAATGGCGGACTCCTTCAGTCCTTGAAACTCGGAGCGTAGTTGTCGGAGTTTTAACAGCTGATCATAAATGCATGGTTGGAAGTTCTCAACGAAATATTTGCGCAACATATTTGTAACTTCATAGAATGAATTGCTTTCAAATGTGTGCAACAGTGATGCCTTTTACAAATAAACCGCGATGGCTCGACGGGATCCAAATTTCAACCGAATGTGCTCGGAACATTTTCCCTGTCGTTCTTCCAGAAACAGACGCACTTCGTCTTGTGTGTATATATGCTTCTATGATAGACTGACAACCGACCACGTCTTTAATAAACTTGATATACTTCAAACAAGTTAGAAATCAATGTATACAATTTTTTTTTTCCAAGAAACACGCAAATTTAAAAATAATTTCACCTTTGTTTTTGTCAACGAACTTACATGTTTTCAGAATTAAATAAGTAATGAAACTATAGTATATAACATCTTTCTTTTTCAAAATTAAAGATGCCACATTTATATAGGTGTTTGAATATTCATGAATGTTCATGAAGACTGCTTTAATAATATTTTGAGATGTATAATTTTTTTAAAAACATAATGTTCTGAATATTAAACTGTGTTAAACTTATAAAAGTATTTGAAATTATATAGATTTCCTAAAATAGATCTTCATGAAAATTCATGAATGTTCAATACCTAGAACCATTATACCTGGAGGTATTTCCTGTATTCTTGTATGTTCATAATTTATTCATGAATTACATTTTAAGAATATATTCATGAATAAAATTCATGAACCACCTTTATGAACCAGTTATGAACCAGTCATGAATATGTCATGAAACTTCATGAACGGTTCATTAAAGTTCTTAAAATCATGAATTTCATCTCGCAGGGGTTGTTTATGTTTAAACGTAAAGTATATATACAAATTAAGTTCAGTGTAAGAAACATAACAACTATAACAAACGATTTAAGAGTAAGTTATTGCAACGACACGTTTTTCTTGTCGACTCGTGGAAGGAGCACGTGGTGCAGCTAACGGGCTGAGTATATATATATAGAGCACGTGGAATCTGATACTGCATGGTTGAATTTCATCACAATTTAATGTTATTGTGCATTATTATAACGATTAAGGGATTTACTACATGGCATCTAGATTAAATAAATATCTTATATTTGTGAATAAAAAATAAATATACGAAAGTTTAGTATAACACATTCTCTCTCTCTCTGGAAATAATATTTTCTTGGGACAAGTGATGTATAAACAAAAGGTTTTTAAGTGGCTTGATAAAGATGAAGGTTAAAATTTTAGACAAGATCATGAACGACACTTCATCTACTGATTCACTGATTCTATCAGCTATAAAAATGAATACATGTGCATGTTTAATAGAAAAAAAATAGATTTAAAATACAATAACTATAAAGACGTTTTATAGAAAAAAAATATAATTTGAAATTTTATAACTGCATATATAATTTTTATCGGGAAGATATCGAGAAGGTACAATTGTTTTCATGAATATTTTAGATTTGATATCGCTGAATAGAGTAAAACCTAGACACATTTCCAAAAACGACCAACAGCCGACTTTTTTTTTGGGGGGGGGGGGTAAAAATGGGATTATTTGGGTGACAAACAACAATTCATCAGTCGTTGTTTTAGACGATATCGTATTCTTTTTTCGTCGGTCGACCAATTTTGTGTCCGTCGGGCCAAGTTACAATTTTTTTCTGCGTCGGTGGCCGATTCAGTCGTTCAATACTAGTAGTCCGTCGAACTATCATCGATCACCTTCCGACCTTCGGCAGTTTTTATGTCTGTCATCGCTCGGTCGATCGACATTTCGGTATTTTTTTAAAATGTCGTCCGACTGACGATCGAAAATTGACCGAGGGTAGACTGGTCTTTGGGGTGATTTTTACAAATCGGCTGATGCACTGACGACCGACTGTATACAGATTACGTTTAACATTTACCGTCTATCGGTTGATATAAGCTGCGGTCAGGCGCGGAAATTTTTTTCTCGATAAATTGAAGCAATGCCCACGAAGTTGCAGATGAATATTCAGCAATTGCGAACTTGTCTATGTAATCGGCCGTCCATTGGCTTAAATGTGACCTACTAGTCGAAAGTCAGAAAAGATCACGGAAGACGAAGACAATATGTCTACCGTCAGTTCTGTTTTTCCGATTGATCAAACTACTTCGATCACATATTACGGATACAAATGGACTTAAACATTAACTGTTTACTTTAAGAGGAAATAATTAGAGCGATTTTTTTATGTTCTTATATCAACAGAAATCAAAATCCACCGTAACAATCGTTTACTTTTAAATATTGTGTGTGTTGTAATTTTCTATTAATTTATTTAACTATTTATTTATTTTTCGGTTGCAATTTCTATTTCTTTTTCTTTGGCTTCTCTTTCATATACAAATAAATATCTTAGATTTTTATAAACCCTCTTTCACTTGTATATAAAAACCGCGTGTTACGCCGAGTAACTGCCCGCGTTGGATCGCGTTGTTTGAATTACGTTGTTATTAAAATGTGCGATTCCGTAATCGTTTTTGCTAAAATTCACATTGTTCACAGTTATTAACCATGATCACCATTTTAAGTATATGAATTTGTTATGATGCAGTAAATAAGTATGTTAAATATAAAAGTGGTTAGTGCATGTGAAAGGTTCTAATTTCAGCAAAGATCATTCATATTTCTATATATTATAACGATTTTTGGTGATCATTCCATGTTTAGTGTACATTAGTGACGTCATAATAAAAAATGACGTCATTTTGGTGCTTGTAGAATTTAGTCAGTATCGAACTTAGTATAATGTACCATATCAATAAACAAAACTAAGACGTTGAAAATATCGTAAATTTTACGGCCAAATACGGCCCAAAACGTCCCTTGTTCTTTGTTCTAAACACAAAAAGTATTTATGAAATGATTTATTATTGACATAACATTTGATTTTTCTACTATATTATGGAATTAGGCTCAAACAAAAATTGACTTTTAGCCAAACAGAGGAAATTCGGACTAAATTTTGCAGATTTTAATTGTTTTCCGCTCAAACATTTTTGGCAGTACTCTAATATTAAAAGTTAAGATTTTATATTTTAGTCTTTATAATTTTGCATATTTTCTGTTGGGTTTACTTCACTTATTCATTAAAATAATCGTATGGCATGAATTGCAAAAATATTGAAAAATGCTTAAAAATGATAAAAGACACAATATCTCAAAATTTTGATCATTGACCTCATAAAAATTTCATGCCAACAGAATAAGGTCAATATAAGTAGTTTAATACTATTAGTGTTTTTGTGTTATCATCATTCAATTTTTTGTAAAATTTGATCAAAAATGGGTGAGATTTAAAAACTGATAGAGGAAATTCGGACTGGAATATTTTAAAAATTGTTGCTGAAATTTTAATGCTTTATATCTATTTAGTGCCACTACCATTAATAAACTGTATTTCATTTTTTAAAGTGTTTAATTATTTCTAATATTTTCATAATTAAGAAATTCTCAATCGTAGTGTAAAATTTTGTTGAATTTTTCTTGATTTTTTAAAATATATTTAATAGCCATAACTCAAAAACTAGGTCATTGACCTAATTTTTTGAAAGTGAAAAATAACACTACAATCAAAGGTCTATAACATACAGTAGATGGGTTTTCATTATCATCAGTGCAATTTTTTTTCCTTCTGAGTAAACGTCATCCTTAAAACAATGTCCTCAATTTAAATTGCTCCGGTTTCTAAAATCATAATTTTTTAAGAACATTTACATTTTATATATATTTGCCTGAGTTTATATTTGGAAAGCCGGATATAAATTAATAATGAAAAACATATTTTTTAATCAGAATACATACAACCTTTGCTGATTATAGATGCATTTGAATCAAACCGTTCAAGTAAACCTGTGATTGAAAGTTTTGAAAATCTGTTAAATTTCAAATTAAAATCTATCAAAAATTGAAATAAAACCTGAAGAATATAAATTGCGTTGTGTGATATGAGGGCAAAAATTAAATTTTCATTAAAAATGTTGTCGTAATACGAACAAAAATACTGGGAGCAAGTTATCTTTGTGTTGGGGGCGAGCTGTCTTGAGTGGTGGCGAGTTGTCCTAAATTTGGGGCTAGTTGTCTTTGGTTTTACTGGGGGCGACTTGTCTTGGGGGCGAATTGTCCTGATTCCCCTCAGATAGTGTAGAATCAAGTTTACTTAAATTATGATCTCCAAAGTAGGGTTAGGCCACAATTGGGGGGGGGGGGGGGGGGAGGGGCTACATAGTTTACCCAGAAAAGCTGAAACTTGAGTGAAAGCACATGCAGGTTGCCCAGATTACAGTTTGTTCAAATTATGATTCCCGAGAGAATGGTGGGGGGGGGGGGGGGGGGTTATAAATAGGAATAGAGAAAAATCTTCTCACAAATACTGATACAACAAAAGGGGCTTGATATTTAATGATCTCCGATCC
The DNA here is from genome assembly GCA_020458035.1 of Magallana ariakensis. Lineage (NCBI taxonomy): Eukaryota > Metazoa > Mollusca > Bivalvia > Ostreida > Ostreidae > Magallana > Magallana ariakensis. The sequence continues at coordinate 36,917,607 of CM035818.1, read as the reverse complement.
TCAGCAAAAGTTCGATAACTCTAAATTATCCGGATTTCTTTAATTCGTACCATATATCTAACTTTTATACAGACAATTTTAATTTAGTATTCTACTGCTAGTATAACCATCAGTCACACAACTACATGCTTGGCGTAGTGGATCCACGGAGCTCTCCCACTATATACATCTTGGTATAGAGTTCGAGCCATTGATGCACCGGAATTTTTTTTTTTTAAACTCAACTTGTTTCTTTATTCCATTATATCCATCGTAGGTAAATTTGCAATAACTTTGTAAAATGCATGGATACCCTCTAAAAATGTCATTTTATATAATTTCATTTATAAGGTTGAAAGAAAAATATCATTCTTATGATAAAAAAAATACTTTGAGGCTGAGGATCGGAGAACCTTAACATAGAAATAGGTGGATAAACATTGGAAAATATTTTTTTTAACTTTATAATTTTCAAGAATGATATTTTAAATCTGTTACTACATGTATCAAGATGATTTGATCAGAGTTATGGGCCTCTTGTTTTATTATAATATTTAGGTATCAAGATGATATTTTCTTTATAAACATATATTAAGTGATTCTGATGATTATATATGTACTTGAATGTTTTTGTTACAATTACTGAAGTAGCTAGGATATATTTCTTTGTCAGAGACTCAAAGTGTTTTGTTTTTTCTTATGAAATGGTGCAGATTTTTCATCTGTTATTATCATGTGCAATTTTCAATCTTTGAAAATATCATCTTTGTTGATTCCATAATTCATAGCTATTTCATCTATTAATAGAATCACACAGATAAATTGAACCTCATTATAGATACTTGTATATACATGTACTTACCTCTGGAACTTTCTTTTCTCTTCTTATACCAATAGACTCCTTTTGCAGCCACGGACATCACAACAAACATTATCACAAGTAATGATACAATCATTATTATTGTCACCAAATTATTATCTTCCTCTGGACTAAAAAATGAAAAGAAAGCTATTCTAAATCATAGTTAATATTGCATTCTAATTAAATACAAGAGTATTTTGTCAATAATAACATAAATTATTTACCCTGAAAAATATTTATCAGATTTTTTTTTAAGTTATTGGTAATTTTGGAAATTTGATCAATCTTGGTAAATTTTTGGCTCTTTGGACCTTACCATTTGCCAAAATTACAATATTACAGCTTTCAGTCATGTTGTTTGAAAGAAACCTAAGAAAGTTACACCCATTAAAATTGTGAAAATGACTAAAAAGCTATTAGCATCTAATCAAGAAAATAGGGATATAAACAGATGTTTAAAGATATATGATGTTGTTACCAAATATCAAACTTTTACAGGATTTCCACATATCCTATATTTCATATCAAAATATATTTACCTTCTGAAATATAACTATGTTCAAAAGTAAATAAATATAGTTAGAAAGAAACAAGAGACCCAGGGGCCACATCACTTACCTGAGAAACAAAAGCCATAACACTGATGAAATCAGCATTACAGTACTAAATTAAAAATATCTTGACAAATTAGTACAGGTAATTCTTGCTCAAAAAATTAAAAAATCTAACGATTTTTATCCACATATAATATGGTAGATACCAAGCCCATTTTTTTTTATTTGATGATGTTTTATCCATTGACAACTGTTACTTTCACTCTTATGTTAACTCAATATATCCCAGTGAGCTTGAGATAAAAGATACCACAGATTCCAAAACATCTGTTTTATATTTGGATATTTTACTAGAAAAAGATGTTAATGGTCACCTAACAACAAAACCATATGATAAAGAGATGATTTTAATTTTTCCATCGTCAACTTTCCTTACTTATGTAGCAATATACCATCATCACCTGCTTATGGGGTAAATGTCTCTCAGCTCATTCGTTATGCAAGAGCATGCTCTACATGTGAACAATTTATTAAAGGAGGCAAGCTACCAGGGTACTTTCAAACAAGTTTTTGGAACAAGAATATCAAGAACCTCGATTAAAATCATCTTTACACAAGTTCTATGGTCGATACAATGACCTTGTCAGCAAGTACAATGTTTCATTAGGACACATGCTGACTGACATTTTTCATACTTATAGACCATTATTTATACACCTGACTGACTACGGTTTCTTCCGTTTTTCATGATCTTGACAAAGGGCACAGGGCCGGTGAGACCGGTCAGCTGGGGATGCTTACTCCTCCTAGGCACCAGGCTCCGGGATCATGAAACTGTTTTAAGTCTAAAGTCAATAAATTTGCACTTAAATTTTAACTAAAGATTGTTCTTAAAGTGGATCACAAAAAAATGACTTAGGGTTAAGTCTGAAATATTGTCTTAAATCTCAAGACTGCTATTAGGCAGACTTAAGTATAAAGATTGTTACTAGGTAAATTCAAAATGGTGACACTCGTTGAATTTTTAATAAGAAATGATCAGCAAAGAAGGCGGCTCCCTCGTCCTCGGGTTTTCTATTTATAGTCTAGGTTTTTCCCTTTGCTATTGAATTTATTTCCCTTTGTTAAAGTGAAAGTGACACTGTGTTTACAAACATGTAGACCTGTATAATGACTGACATGTTATCCAGTAAGAAACTATGCTAATGTTTGTGTGAAGAATCTTTTAAATATAATTTTATGATATATGATAATGTTTACGATGCAGCCAATAGGAATCTTCAAACGAAGAAGAGTTCCACTTTTAACAAATTCAGTCGAAAAATCGCGTGAGTTACTATGACGTATAACACTGTAAAAGCTAAGACAGATCTTAGCTAAGTTTTTTCTTAGATCGTTTCGTGATCCACTTAAGTAAGCAATCTTAACCAAGTCTAAATCTTAGATTTAAGACAAAATTCTAACTTAAATTTAAGACAGTTTCATGATCCCGGAGCCAGGTCTGCCCAGCACTGTCAGTAAAAATCAAAGTGAGTTTTGAAGACTGAGTGTTTATTGCATTTTTTATACAAGATACTGACAAGACTGTAGCACGTGGAAAAAGTGCAAAAGCATTTCACTGAGTCTTTAAAATTCATAGTAGTATTATGAATAACGGGGATGCTATAGACTTTGTAACAGAGATCATTCTAAAATGATACTGGAGAATTGATAAATGTTTTGTGTATTAAAATTTTATCCTATACATAACTGATAAAGCAAAAGATAATTTTAATAAATATTATTAAAGTAGAATTTTATTAACTGGGTTTCACTGCCAATTCAAAATAAGCAAAACAAGTTTTCTGTGATCCCTACTAGACATCAGCATGCAGTGATGGTTCAATATTGAACAATTATAAGACTTAATTAATATAAAAAGTGACACCATTTGCTCCTTGTATTGTACCATGTAAACAAAATAATGGTTAATTTTCTGAACACTGCAACACAAGGTGTAATTGCAAACTGGCAGTCATAGAAATAACGTGTAAATATTAAGTCTTATAATTGTTCAATTTTGAACCATCACTGCATGCTGATGTCTAGGGTAAACACAGAAAATTTGTTTTGCTTATTTTGAATCTGAATTGGCAGTGAAACTCAGTTAATAAAATACTTGTTTAATAATATTCATCAAAATTATTTTTGTCTTAATGATAGCTTTTTAATACACAAAACAACATGTTTTTCTCCAGTATCATTTAAGAATGGTCTCAGCTTTGTTATAACGTCTATAGCATCCCCGGCCGTTATTCATAATAATTATAAATTCTAAAAACTCTGTGAAATGCTTAAACACTTTTTCCACATACTACACTCTTATCGGTAGCTTGTATAAACACTAGTCTTCCATACTCACTTTGACTTTTACCGACAGTGCTGGCCAGATGAGATTAGTCATGGCTCACTGCACGAGGCTTGGGTACTTTACCTGTGCACCTTTTAGTGACACCACTTGCTGTGTATCGTTTTCTTTGGTGTTTCAGAGTAAAATCTGAATGTTTAAAGCTTTCACTAATTATTTTTATATAAGGCCTATGCATTACAAAATACGTAAAACCGGAAATAATCGTAAAAAGTGAACTAGACAAGAACATGTCATACTATGATCATGGTAGATAGTTCTTGGATGGATTTTGATATATCCAATCTACATAGCAGCTTTTTGAGGTCAAGATTACAGAAAACCCCTCAGTGGTTGTTGAATTTGCATGTGAAGATTCAGAAGTTTGAGGAGGTGGGGTGGGGTTATGGGGAAGACAAATACGTTTGCAGGAGAATTTAGTCTCCCACGCAGGAGATTGGTTGGATGCGGAAGATTTTAGATTTTTAGGCCGCTTTGCTGGAGTTTCCCGCGCAATGCGGGAGGGTTAACAGGTATGTTTTTTTAGTTACTATGTCACTTTAATTTATCATATGTCATTCGTCACTGATTCGTGAATGGGATATATTACTTTCACATATTCTCAAACACCATTATCCCCAATTTAATAGGTATTGCATGATGCCATTCCTTAATAAATACTGGAATTGAAAAGACTGCTGCATGCTTGCTTTCACAAAACTCACCCTGGATTGTATGATGGTACTGTGACATTTGAATTCACTCTGGTCTCATCAGTCAATATTCTATCCTCTGGATTCCCTTCTTGAGTAGTCATGAAATAACCCATTGAGCTGGGGCTAGAGGTTGTGATGGTCACTTCCTTTTCTCTATTCCAATGAGAACAAATTTGGTAGAAAAAACCCAGAAGTGAAAATACTGCACAAGTACGTACTATAAAAAAACTTTAAATAGGATATTTTGAAATCTTGGTTGCAAGGAAATAATATTGTAATGAATTTAAACATAAAGTCTTATATGAGTATAAAGAATATTGGTTATAAAGACATGATAGAATATCAATTTTTTCAATATTTTCTCATCTGCAAGTAAGTATTATAGTATTATAACTTTCTGTACTGGTACATTTGTATGCTCTGGATAGAGCCAAGTACAATTGATAAAAAGAAGAATTTGAAAGTATCTAGAAATAAATGTAAAACGCCTTAAGTAGAACTTTCTTCATCATGATATATCTTATAAGCAAATTATATTACAATATTGATTTGTATGTTTTCAGTGCAGCTAAAACCAAGATTTTCACTTGAACAAATTAGTTTCTATGCCTCACATTGGTTCGCAGGTATTGTAAATTGTCAATGATTGCTCATGAGTACAGGTTACTGTAGCCCGACTGCAGGCACAAGGGTCTAACCCTACAAACTGTCGCTGAACATCGCAAACACATTTTCTCCGACATTGAGGGTAGTCTTTTGGAAAGGTAGAGGCTGGTATTGATTCTGGTTTTTTTTAAAACAAATTTTAAACAATATGAAACCCAGTACTTATAATCTAAAAATTTCTAAATGAATATATTGTGCAATCATTAGAATTCGTGTTGGCTCAATTTTCGTGGTATTCGTGGATAGCCCTCATCCACAAATTTACATCCTTAACGAAAACTAATTATAAAAGATTAAGTTTTCCTACTGAAACTGAAAGCCGATGCATCCAAGAAATTACATTCCCATGAATCAACACGAAATTAAAAGATTCCACAATATGATGAAATTCTCTCATAATTATCCTGATTTTACAGCTGTATTTATCTTACTTGGTACTTAGTGTTCAGAGTAGTTTTTTAGTTAGTGAATACATAAAATAATCAAAACAAAATCAATGACCTGGAAGGCATTCAATTTTAATACACTTCTCTGGGTCTTTAGAGTCTGTACTGCTATCCAAATAAGTGCCATTTGGACAGGGTACACATCTGTCTGCTGTTCCATTGACTTTGCAGACATCAACAAAGTAATCTGTGGAATACATGATTTTAAGTGAATTTTACAATCTAAAAAAATTATCATATATATGTTTTTCAATTATTAAATGTTTGCATTAAAATACATTTCAAAAGCTTTAAATAACGCATTGAATCCTGTGTCATGAGATGTTAACAGGACTGTTAATATATTTGCAGCATTGTTCATACATGTAAATATTGATGCCAGCAAATTTGTGAACTTTTATATCTCACATTAATCGATATCTTTCATTGTCCTCCAGTCCCGGAGAATAAGTGTGACCATACTTTAATCAAAACATACCTGAATTACAGGTAACACTGCAGCAAACTATTACTGTGTAATCCACATATCTCTCGATTGTAGATTCACATTCCTGTGTTCCAAACTGTTAAATTGAAAAATTAATTCTACAAATAATTCATCAAGATGAAGACACTGAATGAAACATTTTTATTAATTTAAAAAATTTACATGACGATTGTGTACTAGAATTTTCTCTAGCTGTCTCAGATTTTTTTCTGTCACATTTTTTATGATTAAAAAAAATACACATACCTATCACTGAAAAACAACTGCATGAAATTGATAATGAAAAAATCCTCCATTTTTCCAATGACATATCACCTGGCCTTTTTGTACTGGCAGAAATTGGCCAGGATGAAATTATTTATTCATGAGTATCTATTACATGTATTGAAAAATATGACATCTTTGATTCATCCAAAATGTTCTACAACATTTTTTTCTGAATTAACATCATGTCAAATTCCCACCGACTTCATTTTAGCTATGACTTACATCCTGAAACATTCCAAAACAGAAGTTTTGATTTGTTTTTATTAAACTAGTGAATGACTATAGGTACCTCTAATTTGGGCATACAAGTGTTTATGAATTCAAAATAACTTTTGAAAAGTACAGAAAAGAAAATTTTATAAGGGAGAGTATAATATAGTACAGAAATGTAAGCAAAAACTGTCTAAATAATTGCAAAGTTACCGTGGATATTACAATCACCCCACACATCAGACATGTCAGAACACATACAGCTAGATATTGTTCCATTTTGTTCGTTGGCTCTCCGTTCTTTTACAGAATTCCTGAAATGTCCATCAAATGAAATCGTTATGCATCAATATATATACACATCAATATATATACACACTTAACTGTTGCTGTTGACTATGCATGGATTATTTCTTGATCGATCGAAACTAAAGCTTCACTGAAAGCACAGACACCACCGACTTTAATGGATGATCTCAAACTTCAAAGTAATTGTAGTTTCCAAGTAAATCTTCAAAAATTCGAATATAGGCTGTTCCTTCTATGTAAAGTACTGATTGACAATTCTAATAATAATAGCTTACATACTTTTACTCACTTTTTAAAGCAATGTGAGCTGCATTTTGAATGTTGAAAATTTCCTAAATTCATAACTCTTCATTTAAAATTAACAAAAATGGTGTATAACTTTTGTTAGTGTTATTTTTATGGGAAAAGTATCCAAAAGACTGATATGGAAGCATACTTAATATGAACTGTATTTAGTGTAATGTTGTTTGTCCTGTACTTAAATTGGTTTGTTGTGTGCTGTATACAGGGAAATATTTGCCCTCGTTTTATTTTCACCCCTTTCACTCTCGTTGTCAGCGGGCGAATTTAAGACTGGGCGGATTCCAATGTCTCAAATTATTTCTCTTTAAACACAACTTTGTCTGGGCGAATTTAAGACGGGGTGAAACTGTTTGAAAGTGGAGAATGGCGAAAACTACATGGAACGAAAATAACCCTGGATACAGTATTTCATTTCATTTCAGTGTTTTCTACTGATGAATTTAAAATTAATTTTTGTTAAATTAAGAATTATGTTACTATCAGAAATATATCATAAAAGCACATTTTTGCAGCAGAACGAAATTTTTAAAAATACAGCTCATGTTGCTTTAAGAATAATTAATTAAACCATTCATAGATAAATGTTAGTATAAATAGTAAAATTTCCTTGGTGTATACTTAACTTCATAGCCCGTTTGATATTATCAAACGGGCTATGAAGGTAGCAATTATATATAATTACTACAGAAAAAACTTATGTACTCCGCTGACGCTAGTCGTGTACTTTTTCTGCAATATGCTAGCTACCTTTATACCCTATGAAACATTCAAGAAAATAGAAAGCATTCTATTCAAATATTGTTGAAATAAACCTACTGGATATAAGAAATAACATACCTGAGAGAAAAACGCCCAGTGTTGAATCTTTGACAGCTGTTCTTCATTAGTATTTAAGTACCCTTGGTAGCTGGCAACTTTAAAGTAGAAGATATTATATTTTAATTTCAATCTATACAATATAGTTTATCATGAAACAAAATCAATCAATATGGCAATTTTCAAAACTGCAAACCCATGAAAGAAAATGCTCACATCTAAAGCAGACTGAAACTGAATGTGTACCAAAACTTGAAATTGGGCTACACAAACCCATTGTTATAAACAAAGGTCCACATTCCCTCGAGTCACAAGGACTCCAGCACTTTTTCATGCATTGCGACAAATAAAATCACGGTATTCCCTCCTCAGTTTGAATTTACAACCAAAACGCACTGACAGGAAATCATTTTCCACTTGAACGCACACAACACACAGGGTAACTAGTGGTAGTCTATATAGACAGGTGTTTGGGGGAGCACAGAAGGTTTGTGCAGCTACCTGAGCTGGTGATTTCAATAAATTTTAAAATGAGTGGTGATGACACTACTTATGGATAGTCAGTGCTGCACAGATATTGCTTTAGCATGTTAATTTACAGTTTTAAAATGCACCTTTTATTATTTATAGAGTAAATCTTACATGCATGAACATGCAAGCAAAAAAATATATTTTTTAAATGAATAAATTGTAGTTTTTATATTTCACCTTTTTTCTTTGAACTACGCATGCAGTGAATGTTGTAAATTATTTGATAATTACCGGCATAAAATCAGATACTTCTGTTTGTATAAAAAAGGGGAATGTGGAAAGAATATATAGAATTTTCAAGTGTAACTATGGTAACATTAAACTGGGTATTTTTCTGCTTTTTTTGTTCAAATGGAAGTAAATAATAATCTTTCATTTAAAACTTAGAAACTTTCAAAACAATTAAACCTTTCAAAACTGAGGCAGGAAAGAGCTTATGCGTGTTAACCACCTCATCAGATCTACACGGGCTGAAACTTATGAATTAAATGACAATTTAAACATAGCTGGATATAAGACACGTACAGTGTACATGTTTCCATGTGGGACAGATTGGTTGTTCGTTCGCCCTAAAACGCGTTCGCTCTTGACGCTGTTCGCTCTAGTTTCCGTTCGCCCTAGGTCCGTTCGCCTTGACGTCGTTTGCCCTAAGTCTGTTCGCCTTATTTTTATATAAGATTAATATATTTATATATTTTTGTATTCTGATCAATTTAAAGATTATGAAGAGATTAATTAATAAAAACAATACCACCCTTTTCTCTTTTACATAATAATCACCATTTGACTGACAGTGACATGTTATCGATACGAAGACTTTTGAATTGATTTATTTAATTCTTTTAATGTTACTACATTTTATATTCATCTGTTATTATTTTGTAATTATTTTAAATTTCACCTCGTAATATAACCATATTACAATTATGAAATCTTTGTATATATCTCATTTAGAGATCAAAGGATTGTGTTATGTAAATTCTTCAAAGATAGAAAAGGTGATATCATTTGCTTAGCTTCTGAATGAGCCAATTAAAGTCTCAATTTCTTTAATTGTTTAAAAAAAAAATCAAGCGAATCATTATAAAAACAATTAACAAGACGGTTATCATGGTTATCGACAATTTACGACAATAAAATCTTACAATTATACCAATTACGTCTTTTTTGATGAAGGAAAAACATAGAAAATACGAATAATTAATTAAAGTTAAACAAGTTTTAAGTAAAAATTAAATGAAATAACTTATGATCTGGTTTACTAAAAAAAAGGCTCGAACGAGGTTTAGGGCGAACGATTATTAGGGCGAACAATAATTAGAGCGAATGGACCTAGGGCGAACGGACTAAGGCGAACAGGTAGATAGGGCGAACGAACCCGATACCTGTGGGACAAGAGAATTTGATTGAATAATGAATAAGTCAAAGATTCATTAGAAGCTTTTAAATCTACATTCGATTTGTATGGTAATAACTTTGCTATTCGTAACTCATTGGCTTATTCAAAACTGGTAAAATTGCTTCCCACTTAATTTGGTAGAATAAAATTTCATTTCAAAAATCTTAAATACAGCAATATTGCATCAATAAAAATATCAGAACAATTAGCAGGAATATAGTGAACATCAGTAGAAAAATTAGATCTCAAAATAACACCTGAACATTTACCATGTTTACAGCACCGTCAAATCTGTACCCTAGTCAGAACTGGTCAAACAATTGTACTGGCGACAGTAGGGCACCTTCTAGAGATTCAGGGACCCGGTATTTCTCCCTTCTCGTTACAACTATAAGGACAATGTATTGTTGTATAAACATGACAAATATACGGAAATTTGGGGCACTTATAAATTATAATAGTTTTTTTTTATTAAAATTATACAAGAATGCCCCTTTGAAGCACCAACTCATTCTATAATTCAGTAAATGTATTTAAAAAGACTCTAAAACCGTAAAAACGTCATATCGAGTTTTCTGTTGTTTGGATGAAATTTATAAATAGAACTTACGACATCAACTCTGATTAATAAAATCAATGTGCAGAATCCATAGTAACTTTCACGACTTGCGAATCTGCAGCACTATTCATCTGACCTCATAATTTTACAGATCGCATCTATTTTACGTGTTCATTATGTTTAGCTACGCTGCTACATCTCAACAGCCAACAGCCGGACCTGCCCAAAAAAAGATTGTTTTAAATAGTATTCCGATCCCGATTAGATTAATTGAAAAAAATAGCAATCTTTTAAAAATCATGTTAATTACGTCAATTTTCTGATTATGATATTATTATTGGCTGACAAGTACTAACTGTGATCAAATTAGTTTATTCAACAGTTCAAATATTGCTCATATTGCGAAAATACAATTTCATTATAAAAGATTTTCTTGGTATCAAAACAGGGACGTATATATACTATAACGTTAGTATACGTTCCTGGTAAAAATTATTCATTATGAATAACAATTATTTATGGATATTTCATCAATTGAAACCCAGCCTATAGCTTTTGTTGTTTAGTTAACTCTGAAAGTTAGTTACATACGTTTTTGTTGTTTTTTTTTTAATTAAAGGGCAGGGTGGGGGTCTCAATCGGGCACAAGATACAAACTACATGTATTGGGAGAAAAAGCGGGAAAAGTTTGTTTTCATTTCACATTCGCTACCTCTCAAAATGCAGAGGAATCTACGAATGAAGAAGGAATTACAGATGTTTGTACAATCACCCCCTCACGGAGTATCGTGTTGGACGAATGATGAAGACAATATGACACAGTTAACCGCTCGTAAGGATGTAGATATATCTTAATTTATTCAGGGACTGCACATCACGAACTTTTCGGTCATCTTTTTATATTTACATCTACCGAGTATGATTCCCTCTTTTTCTTACGGAAAATCATAGTTAATTCATAGCTCAATAGAAACAGCCAGATTGAAATCTCATGACCCGTTTATCAGGTTGGGCACAGTTACCCTATTGAGGAATGATTACCCTAAACAGGTTGGGAACAATTCCCCTTTAGCGAGACAGTCTCGCTAAAGCGAGATCATCCCTCTTTACAGTAATAAAAACATTCCCGTAAATGCGAGATTTTGACGCATTTTTTCATTATTATATTGTTTTCTTTAAACAGAAGAATATGCGGAAGAACATTTTCACATTTTATTGATAATAAGGGCTCACTTACTACATATTTGTTTCAAACTTTGATATTTACAGCTGCGTTTCACTGAAATCCAGTTATAAACAAAATCTATTCAGCAAATTTCTTACGGAAGCCTCTAGCGGTAATAAATGTGATAGTCTTGTTAACATGTTAAGTCGTACCAAGAATTATTCGTTCAAAATTTGGTTCATTTTATATCAAATTGTAGTTCGTCGATTATCTCTCATCATTTTTTGATTATGCATTGAATTTTTTCTTTCAAAAACAAACATCTATTTAATTTTCTGAAAAATATTTGTTTACCATAAGTGTATATAATATTGCTGGTACAACCTTCCGTAGTTTTCTTGGTCCTGCCGAGATCAAAATATAAAATCAAAATCAACCAATAATTGTTGCATGCTATTTAATTTCTTTTGCACGGTCAAACAGTGTCATCAAAATGAACACAAACTCTGATAATTTTCGTTTTATAAGAAGAAAAAACATACTTTCAATTGGAAAATTCGCGTTCAATGCAAGAATACTCACGATTTCCACGATAAAAAATCATCCTATTTTTGTTTGCAGCAATGGAGCACTGATATTTTAGGCCACAAAGGTCAGTCTTGGATAGTAAAATTGCTTCACATTGTTTTTCTTACCCGGATTTTTTTATTTTATTGGGATTTTTCATTTATTTGAAATACATCATGAAAATCTCGCATTTACGGGAATGTTTTTATTACTGTAAAGAGGGATGATCTCGCTTTAGCGAGACTGTCTCGCTAAAGGGGAATTGTTCCCAACCTGCTAAACGGGAACTATTCCCCGTTTCAGTAATAAAAAAAATTCCCGCAAGTGCGGGATTTTGACACATTTTTCCATTATCGTCTTGTTTTCTTTAAACTGAACAATAAGAGCAAGAATATTTTTATATTTTATTATCAACAAGTACCCACTTACTATACATGTGTATATATGCTTAATTCAAACTGCGTTTAAGGTTCTCCGATCCTCTGCTTCAAAGTATTTTTTTTATCCAAAAATTTTTATTTTTCCTTCAAACTTTATAAATGAAATGAAATAAAATGAAATTTTTAGATGGTATCCATGCATTTTACAAAGATATTGCAAATTTGCCTAAAATGAACATAATGGGATATTAATAAACAAGTTGAGTTTGAAAAAAAAGTACCGCTGCATCGGTGGCTCGAACTCTTTACCAACATGTAATTGACTAGTAGTTCTTCGTGGATCCACTATGCTAAGCATATAGTTGTGTGACTGATTGTAATACTAACACTAGAATACTAATTCAAATTGTCTGTATAAAAGTCAGATTTATGGTACGAATAAAAGAAATCCGGATAATTTAGAGTTATCGAACATTGCTGAGGATCGGAGATCGTTAAGTGAAATCCAGTAACAAACAAAACCTATTCAGCATGGTAGCAAGGGATAGTTTCAGATAAAGTACCTGCCAATATTTTCGTGAAATTGAGAGTTGCTGTACTTGAAGGCTTATGAGCATGATTAGTGTTGCTAAAATTCATGAAATTATTTTTAATGATTATCATTAGTTAGAGGGATGTGTCTTGTTGAAATGGCATGCAATATGTATAGGCCCATTTGTTAGGTACATGAAAATTAGAAGTTAAATGCGAAACTGCGGCTATGTCTGTTGTGTTGACTTTACACAGTGAAGTTGCAAGTGACAGACGGGAAGTAAAATAACACAAAAAGTAGGTGGATGGGACATTGTAAACTATACACGGGTAAGTTTCAGACATGTGATGGTGCAACATGCACACAGTACGAAAGGTCATTCCTTTGCAGGGAATTAGCTGGGGGACGTCTTAAAAGCTGAAAAATCATGAAAAATTTGCAAAATATGAAAGGGTCAAAATCTCATCAAATCCAGTATGAAGAAAATTTTACAGGTTTTGAATAGTAATTTTCTTCAGATATTGGTGATTGGCCCTATGTCCATGATGTCAAGTGAATTAAAGGTATTTGTGCTGAATGGGAACAGAGGAAATTCCTGTTACAGAGTTCCGAAGACACACATCCCCTGGCTACAATGAATTGTATAAAAAAAACTGTTCCATGCCACCTAAAAAGATGTCGTGCTAGCATAAATATGGTGTTCCGATGGGGCCACTTCGACCTTCGCAATTTCGCCTTTAGGGCGAAGATGTGAGTGCGAAAGTGCAAAGTTGCGAAGGGGCGAAAGTGGGAAGATGCGACGGCGAAGCAAGAAGATGAAATCTGTCCCGTGCCACCTAATGTGGTTATTCTGTGCACATATTAAGTCGTACATAGAATTATTCGTTCAATATTTTGTTAATTTCTTATTGAAATATGGAACAATTTCTTCTAATCATTGTTTGGTTTTGGATTGAAGATTTTCTAAATAAACATAGTTTTAATCATTTTTTTTAAATTATAGTTTACGATACGTGTTATTATCATTGCTGGTACAAGCTTCCCTTGTTTTCATGGTCTTCCCGAGATCAAAATATTTAATCGGAAATAAACAACAATTTTTGCATTTATTATTAAATTTCTCTTGCATGGTCAAGTTGTGTCAACTCATTGAACACCAACTCTGAAAATTTTGGGGGTTTTATGCAGAAAAAGCAAAATATCAATGTAAAATTCACGATCAATGCAAGAATACTCACGATTTTCATGAGTTCAAAATCATCTTATATTTGTTTGCAGCAGTGGAGGACTTAAGTTTTAGGCCATGAAGTTCAGTCGTATAAAGTACTTTTGCATCACATTGGTTTTTCATGCGATTATTTTTACTTAAATGGGATTTTTGATTTATTTGACATACATCGAGAAAATTCTGCATTTGCGGGAGTTTTTTAATTACTGAAACGGGGGAATAGTTCCCATTTAGCGTAATCATTCCTCAATAGGGTTACTTGATGCCCAACCTGTTTATCGGTTGGTCGAAACCTAAGAAAAATCACGGACTGCACCAGGGACGTAGTATATACGTCCCTGACTGCCCGAAATAATCATGATGATGTCAGACTAAAATTCCTATAGAAGATGATTTGGCTGTTTCTTTTAGCTAACGTACTGATGTACATTAACAGTTATTTAGTGAATTTTACTTACTTTTTACAATCAATTCGTTAATTTGTTAAAAGAAAGATGTAAATATAAACAATAAAATGCTTTCTTTGATGATTCATGCGGGTTATGAAGGTAGCAATCATTGCAGATAAAATTTACATAACAACGCTAACGCGGGTTATGTATTTTTCCTGCAATGTCACCACCTTCATATCCCGCATGAAACACCAAAGAAAGCATTTTATTGTTTAAGTGATCTCTATACTATAGAATACACCCTAGCTGTGACCCTTTTGTATTTTATAGTATAGGGGTGGTCACAAAAAGAACGTGATGAGCCCCTGTGATCAGTGGTGATTGCATGAATAAATAGTTCAACGTGTTGTTATAGAAGCAGTTGCCAAAATGAAATGGGTAATAATTTCGCATTTGGTATAAAATAGCCCAAATTTGCTCTACCACTTTCCTATTCACTTATGGGAAAAATCCAATATATTCACATTTTTTTGTGTTCTTTATAATAGAGTTCATGTTTGCAAAATTTAAATGTATTATGATGTGGTCAGTTTTGCCTTTTCTTTTCTGTTCAACCCAATTTTTAAGGCGTCGAGCTAATGCTCGGCAGCCTTCTAGCGAGCGTCTGGATTGGCAATCGTCCAAAAATTCATGCTCTGCACCGCCTTTTAAATGCGCATTAGAAATAAGTTCCTTAAAGTATTAAACGTATTACAAGATTTTTATTCCATTTATTCAACTAAATTGTGTACAGAAAACCCAACTTTGCCTCCCTGGTTATTGACAACTCATTGCAAAAGTATAAATTTGCTTAAATAAGAAATGGCAGATGAATACAATAAGGTGTAAAAATGCACTAAATATTATTTAAGTTTATCGCTTATATAATTTTAATTGGAGACCGTGCCCGATAGAAATAAATTTTGATGTGTAAATTTATTCTGTTATCGGGCACGGTCTCCAAAATAAATGTAAGCGATGTAGTATCTAGTGATTGCAATTGATAAACACGATAATGCAGTTGGTTTGGTCGAGCATTTTAGATAACACTATTCTCTTTTGCAAAGTGGACAGGCATAGCACATAAATATATGTGCATTTATGTTTAAAATGAGGAAATTATAGGTCTGCTACGAAAACTCAGAGAAACTGGCTTCGAAACATGGGTCGAAACGTAAACCGTCTTCGGTTCCGACATTTACATGTTTTCCAGAATCAAAATATGAGGGCTTGCGAAGAGAAGTGGATGTAGGCTATGCCTGTCCACTTCTCAAAAGAGAATAGATAACACGTGTTGTGGATTTGTTTGTAAACAGCCATACCATAGGTAATATTGAATCAAACGGTAATTGAAATAAATAAATGTATGTTTTATTATTATTATTGGGGACACACTGTTGATGTATTCAAGGTATGAACCTGTGAAAATTGTTCAAAGACTGTTTAAAGGAGAAAGAAAATAATTTATTTCTGAACTTTGAAATGTCTTCGACTTTTGTAACCATGATGAGTTATTGTATTATAAACGCATCACTACCTATTTTATAAGGAAACTGATTTTTGTTTTTAAAGCAACACAAAACATAATTCTTTTACTTTTTTATTCTTATATTATTTGATATACGACTATTAGTACAGAAATTCAAATTATTGATATCATTCTATATAAAAGAAAATGTCAGCTTGACACCTTTGTGGCCGTTCCAGCCTTTGATTTTTATTTTGGACAGATTTTTTAAGTATTTAAGAAAAAAATAAAACTTGACTTGCTAACAATTGTTAAATTAGTTTAAAGTCTTGCACTGATCATTGAAATAGCTTCTTATTCAGCAAAGAACACATCATTTTGATTAGCATTTATTACATCAAACAAGAATGAAACCAGAGGTACTGTGAGCAAGCTCACAAATGAAACCCCCGCTAAGAAAAAATTATAAGTCAAGTATTTTTTCTATTATAGGAATAATGGATGAATCTATTTCACCATCCATTTTCTATAAATAACTGCTCTATTTTTTAAAACTGTTAATGCTAATATCATGAATATGAGTACACAAACCAATTTCTCTTCTTTAAATTCTATTTTATTTCAACTTAACTGTTAATGCATGAGCACATTTGCAACCTTAAGTTAACAAACATGACTCAAATCACACGATAATCCACATGTCAAGCAGCCATTAAACATATTGAATTTTTGGTATACTGAGCCTGATTTTTTTCCACACATTTTTTTCCCCCCAAAAAATACATCGGGGCAGGCCATTTTCAGAGAGACGGGGGTGAGAATCTAAAAATTAATATATGTGGCCTGACACAAGCAAGCTTTGTGTCAAATTTTAGCTTCTAATTATTTCCATTAATACAAGACATGACACAGACAGGAATTAAGCATTTTTTTTAACAATGACCTTGAACTTCCTAAATTGACCTTGGTTCAAGGTCATAATAGATCCTAAGGTCATAAGCAATCTTTGTGTTAAGTAAGACCTTTCAATGATTCGCCATAAGAAAGATATGAACCGGACAGGAATCTTGCAATTTTTCTGCCATTGACCTTGACCTTGCCCGAATGACCTTGGTTCAAGGTGATGACACACCCTTAGGTTATAAGCAATCTTTGTGTGAAGTAAGAACTTCCAATGCTTCTCCATAAGAAAGATATGGACTGGACACAAATTTTGCACTTTTTCTGCCAGTGACCTTGACCTTGCCCAAATGACCTTGGGTCAAGGTCATGACACACCTTTAGGTCATAAGCAGTCTTTGTGTGAACTAAGAACTTCCAATGTTTCTCCATTAGAAAGATATGGACCAGACATGAATTTTACACTTTTTTCTGCCAGTGACCTTGACCTTGCCCGAATTACCTTGGGTCAAGGTCATGACACACCCTTAAATCATAAGCAAGTACTGTGTGAAGTAAGAACTTCAGAACTTCAAATGTTTCTCCATAAGATATATATGGACCGGACACAAATTTTGCACAGACAGACGGACAGACAGACAAGGTGATTCCTTTATAACCCCCCCCCCCCAAACTTCGTTTTCGGGGGTATAAAAATAATGTAAATAAAATAAACATTTTTTTACACCATTTAACATTTTCTCATTTTTTCGCTTGAATCAAATTATAACTTAACTTTTAAGAAGTAGACATCTAAGGCCTGAACTACAACATGTACAAGGGTCAGAAAAAACTTTACTAAAGAAGTTAGAACAAACCTCAGGTTGTACTAAAAAAACAAAAAAACTTGTCTCCAACAGGTTCATCAGATATCTTCAATTTTTTCATAGAGTAATTGTTCCATAAATACATTTTGTTGCTGAATTTTCCTTGAAAATTCAGCAACAAAATGTAGTCTGACAACTTTTAGATATGATATCACATCTGTTTTAGATGTTAGCTTTCCTTGTTGATGTAATCTTATGTAAACTATATAAGCACATCATTGTTGAATATCATGAATATGAGAATGTGTATATTATGTTCTTCAATCAAGTCAATGTATGAAACAGAAAATCAAACATGCTATGAATGAACAAATAACAGTACATAATTTGGTCTTAAATTTTAGGTTTATAAAGTCAAAAGTGATACATTTTTATACCCCCGCAAACGAAGTTTAGGGGGGTATATTGGTTTCACCCTGTCCGTCTGTCTGTCTGTCCGTCTGTCTGTCCGTCTGTCCGTCTGTCTGTAGACGCAACTTTGTCCCCCCTATAGAATTTTTTACTACTGCATGGAACAGTCTGAAAATTTGTACATATGTTGAACACCATCTGGAGATGTGCACCTGCAATTTTTTTTAAGATCAGACAAGATTTAATGATTTTATGACAGTTTTCATTTTCCTTATTCTATATATTATACACTGATGTTGAAAAGTAAGGGAGGTAATCCTTACAGACTTTATTAATTAATTAATAGTAAACACTCTAAAATATATTTATATTAATACATCCAGATGGAGGTTTTTTGTCTTTATTTCTTAACTTAATTTATTTTTTATAAGTATTCTATCAACTGACAATGCAAAGTTTTTGTTTGTCATTGATAAATTCTTAGGAGCTAATTATAAGAACATCAAAGACAAGTGTGGCTGAATTCAGTTGTCCCAAGGGGGCCATTATCTGAACCATGGTTTAGATGGAGCTTGGGTTTAGGGAAAATTGATAATCTGTAAAACGGGCGGTGGTTATGGGGTTATTTTAATACTGTGTAATTTGGGGAATTATCTCCATCTAGCTTTCAATATTTATGATAATTAAGAAAAATTCTCTGGTTTATTTTTCGCCTGTTAGTAAAATTTTATTTTATACACATTGTCAATGTACTTTACATGTACATGTACCATACCATTATTCAATATTGCTATTAATTATATGTAATAACCTATGCCATAAGATGTATGTCTTGTGCAAATAAAGAATAATAATACTGCTTCATGTAAACCAAAAGTTTCTATCATTATAATGAAATAAATAATATCATTATTAATAAAGAAGTTAGCTATTTTTAGAAGCTGTTTAAATTTATTAGTCAAGTAAATTGATGAAGTGACCCTTCATTAATTAATTAATTTAAATGAAATTCAAAATTACGGATGTGATTGTAGTGTTTTGGCAATTTTAAAATTGTTTGTAATATTAAATTTTCTTTTTTTCATGTTTTACATCATATGCTAATTATGATAATGTTCTGGGTTTTATCCAATTTAACAAGCTCATCAAAGAAAATCATAGTCCCATGGGATCAATTTTCTGATATGGAGTTGCATTGTACCATAGGAGAAAGTGAGGAAAATTTGAAACAACTAATTGCATCTGTCAAGACTCTGATTAGAAAGATATTCAAAGTGTTATCAACAGAAGAGCATTGCTTGGCTATTTTCATTTACTGCAAAGGGAGGGGTTATTGTCACTTTGTTGGTTTTTCTTTAAAACAATGAAATAAAAAATATCACCAGATACATGACAGTAACATGTACATAAATTTGTAAATGTATTACTATTATACATATGTATTTACAGTGAAGTTTTGAAAATTTTGATTTTAATTTTTCTTTGTTAACTAATTTAGTTTTTTACAATTCTAGAATTTTTTTTTATTTATGTGTTGCAAACCTTTATTGTACAATTCTATTATTTGTCCCATTTGAAATTAGCCTTGCGGGGGTATTAGTCCCATTAGGACAGTTCTAGTATATACCTGGTACATGTAAACCTAACTTTTCAGGTTGCTGTTGAGTTTTAAGTGTTTGCAGTCTTAGTGTTGATGTTAATAGCTCCAGACGCTTTGTTTTGAATGTTTTTATCATTTTTTTTTTCCTCCAAAGAAATCATAGGAGGTGAAGGAACACCTTATGAAGGTGGAATTTTCAAGTTAGAAATCCAAATACCTGACAGGTAATTTGAAATTTTTCCATGAAAAAGTTTTAAACAAAAATGAATATAAGACTTTAATATTAAAATGTTTAAAATAAGTGTATAACCTAAAGAAAAACATTTTGCACATATATTCCATACAATGTCATACATTACAGTATGTCAAATTTAAGTATTGATTTTCTCCTCCGTAGATACCCTTTTGAGCCTCCCAAAGTAAACTTTGTGACACCCATTTACCACCCAAACATTGACAGTGGGGGAAGAATATGTCTGGACACTCTGAAGATGCCCCCAAAGGTAAAAAAAAACTTTACGTTTAAAAAATCTGATACAGAACATGTGTATGGTGTACGTTACAATATATAACATACACACATAAAACCTAGGCCAAAAAAAAATATTGTGTGTTGAGGGTAACCAGACCTAACCTACAAAAATGATCCGATCCTACCATCTGTTTTTATTCTATTGTGATTTTCATATTATTTCCATTAAAAACCTGTTTTTAAATATGAAAAAAAAACCCAAATATTCTTAGAATTTTATATTTGTATTGGTGCCCTCATGCCAAAAAAAAAAATGATTAAATTAAACAAAAATCCCTACCTACCTAACCTATTTTTATGCCCTCCTTCGAAGAAGGGAGGGCATATTGCTTTACTGCTGTCTGTTGTTCGGTCAGTCCACCAATGGTCTTCGCAAAGGTTGCACATACTGAAATGAAATTTGGCATACAGATTGGTCATAAGAATATCTACATGTAGGTCAAGCTCGATTTGGGGTACAATCGAACAATTTTTTACAGATTTATGCCCCTTGGATTTAGAAAAATTCCAAATTTTTTGCAGTTTCCATTCATTTTCTTCACAGAGGTCTAGGGGAGGGTGCATAAGTGTTTTACAAACATCTCGTTTTCATCAGTGTTACCCTAAACATAAAGTTAACAAATATGGGGAAATTATTTTTCTATTAGAGTCTTGCACCTTTTCATTAATAAAATGTTTTACGGTGCGACCATTGGGGTAAGCGCAGCTTATGATTAAATATGTATCATTATAATAAATTAATTAAAAATTGGTATATGGTTTTGCAAATGGATGCCAAAAAAATGTAAATGAATTTGAATACAAATTAAATACAATATATCTTCTTTTCATTATTCATAATTTTTATGCTGCAGTATATAAGCAATACTTTGAGTTTTTATTGATTTATGATTTAATTATGAGCACTGCAGAACTTAATGAAAGTTTAATCTAGGATGCCATGTTGTTGAATAATTAAGATTTTAACATAATGTTCAATGCAGAGTTTTTTAAGGCGTCGAGCTAATGCTCGGCAGCCTTCTAGCGATCGTCTGGATTGGCAATCATCCAAAAATTCATGTTCTGCACTGCCTTTTAAATGCGCATTAGAAATAAGTTCTTTAAAGTATTACCGTAAAGTCGCGTGTATAACACGCACTTTTTTTCAGCCAAAATTTGATCAAAAGTGGGGGGTGCGTATTGTACATAGGACCAAAATTTTACCCCATTTTTATCAAGCTGTGATTCTTGATACCACGGGAGTAGTGACAGCCGATATAGTGTGTTGTGCAAGTTGTATGAGTGTATACTAAATTTACTGCGTCAGAAATACCTTATTCTTAGTTTTTTTCCATGTATTGAAATATTTATCCTCTCCAGAAACATAAGTAACAAAATTATTTATGTCTCTGTCCTCTCTCAAAACTATTCCTTGCATCAAACAATATGAACAAGTTTAAATATCGCCAGTGTATTCGCCATTACGTAAGCAGCCACCTGTTGACTCGGCGCGTGGTCAATGTTTGTTTAACAATTTCCGGTGTCAGAAGCATGCACCTGTCTCGTGTCGGACTTCACAGGGTGTTTTCAAGTGCATGTAGATTAGCAATAATTATGATTTTATTTAACTTGATTACCTAATGTCCAGTTATGCAGTTAAACGTTATTGCTTTACATAGACACTGCTAAAAATACATCGATCATTGGTACGACTTGATAATGACGATATACGACATACATACGTTTCTTCACAATGTTTATTTCACAACAATCAAACAGTTTGACTATAAATAATCAATTAAATCATTTCTCTTGATGTTGTTTTGGTTTATATCTGCAAACATTATTACTTTTAAGCACTAAGCTCGGTTGCCGTTCTTCTCTGCATATGATGATCTTCAACTTCTCCGCTCTTGTATAAGAAACTCTTTCTGTACGAAGTGTCAAATGATAAGCCCCATTTGATACCTATCGTTTTTAAGATCAATTCTATGTAAGAATCAAAGATTTATAAAAGGGTCTGGCCACGCATAGTCACCAATTTTCCTTATATTTCATACATAGACACACCTAGGTGTAAAACGCAAAAAACCACTAAAAGTTGGTTGCTGGGGGTAACCGTTGTCATGGTAACCGAGGCTAAAGATGGAAAAATAGCAAAACTTGCCTACATTGAAGCCATATTAGAAGGTTTTGCCCACTAATGTAAACTATCAAAGACATAAAACAGCCTTTGTCCTATTTTCAATTCTTTAATTATAACAGAAAATTGATGGAGAAACCAATAATTTTAAAATGTTACCATGGAAACCGTTACACATTTTTAAAATCAGTTTTTTGCGGTTTTGTAAAAAGCCGAAATAGGAAACCATTAAATGTTTACATCCTAATCAATGTCCATGCAATATTAATTTTGTTATGAAAATTGACTTCCGTTGCTATGGCAACAAGGCCAAAATATAGGAAAAACTGAGAAATTAAAGATGATTTTGATATGCTTTAATTACTGATTTTAGAAATGTTTTGCAATTGTTTTAGTTTGAACTTGTAAAAATATATCTGAAATTTTATTATATACCACAAAAAGCTTTGTTATACAACAGAGAAGTGTTGTTGCTATGGGAAATTAAGTTGCGTAAAAAATCACACAGAAATTCTTACTTTTTGAAAAGTCCATAGCAACGGCATTTGTTTTTAGAAAATGTCAGATTTTTTTTAAATGTCATTTAAGTTTAGGACATACTTGATTTTTTCTCACCAATTGATTTTATATAATTATTCATTTTATGTGAATAATATCCATTCAAATATGCCTTAAAATATTATAATTTACCTTATTTTTAAGCTTGTTACCATAGCAACGGTTCTAAATTTTCATATATAAATTCTTTATTGCACAATCATAATAGCGTTTACCAAAAAATCCAAGATTTGCTCTTTTTATTCAAATTAAATGAAGAAAACATATTTTTAAAATTCTGTTTAGTAACCATGGAAACACTCTAAAAATATGCGTTTCTCCATGAATGTTTTTCTTTCTTTTGAAAAATGACAACTATTTTCAATAATATATTCTACTCTGGAAACCCAAAGTAGTGCACATTACTCACAATATGTTCTCAAATAAGCATTAAAATGCCATTTTTACATCGTTACCCTCTGTTACCATGGCAACGGGACCACATAGCAACAAATAAATGGTGTTAGGCATTTTTACTCATCAAAGTCTATAAAACTGTAAAGTATGAGGAAAATCCGTGACTATGCGTGGCCACCGAATTTTGATTCTTACATAGAATTGATCTTAAAAATGAAATTGTAAGAACTTTGACTCCAATATCACTTGGGCCATGTTCCGACCACGAAATTAAAATAACTGCGCTTGGGTTAAAAAATTATCATTAAACATCGATAGTTATTTGGAAAAATGGCGGCCGTCGATTTTCATCGTCTGAGCTATGTTCCGATCACAAAATTAAAGATTAAAGAAATTGCGTATGGAATATAAAATTATCATGAAACATCGATAGTTTTGGGGGAAAGGGGGGCCGTTGATTGCGCCATTTTTTGGGTGCGTATTATACATAGGACCTGCTGTTTTTTCGTCAGTTTTTGGTCAACTTTGGGGGGTGCGTATTATACACAAGTGCGTATTATACACGATACTTTACGGTAAACATATTACAAGATTTTTATTCCATTTATTCAACTAAATTGTGTACAGAAAACCCAACTTTGCCTCCCTGGTTATTGACGATTCATTGTGTAAGTATAAATTTGCTTAAATAAGAAATGGCAGATGAATACAATAAGGTGTAAAAATTCACTTAATATTATTTAAGTTTATCGCTTACATTTTAATTGGAGACCATGCCTGATAGAAATAAAATTTGATGTGTAAATTTATTTTGTTATCGGGCACAGTCTCCAGTGATTTTGTTGCAATTAAAGCTGACATGAATTCATAAAAGCATTTGGTCACCATATTAGTTTCGATCGCTCCTCTACTGCCACTGGGGTATATATACTGGTCGAGAATGTTACGGTCGGTTGCTTTCCGATCGAGGCATTCAGGTTGCACGGACTTCAAAATGCATGAACTACACATTGTAGTAAAATGTTTTTAAAAAAGAATAAAGGAAACAACAATCAATGAAACACAAGATATATTTATTCTTTGAAAGAATTTCCAAGGTATCCGTATCATTTTGCACAGATAGTGCTGCCTTACTTCGCATGCAGATCGAACACGTGTGTTGTTCATACAGAGTGCATAACGTCTGCTTCTTTTTGAAGACCACATCGGCACTACATCCAACACAGTAGATAAATAGTAAAACCAAGAAAGTAACAACGTAACATCGTTTCCATAGGTTTCTACAAAAACACCCCGTTTCTAAAATCCATGCGAACATTGACATTGCTCCATCGACCACAGTCTGCGCATGTGTGATGTTATATCTTGCACAGGAAAACGTTCTACAATTATCGAGGATTTTGAAATTTGTGTTCCTAGGATTTCAGTCTGCCTTGTTTCGTAGTTCTTTGGATATTCCTTACCAGTGCAGTGGTTGTCATAGTATTTTTGTTCAAAACATGTTTCTACAAGTCTTTTCGTCCAATGTAACGTTTTCGGGTGAATGAAATACCTGAATGCGGTGAAGCATGAATAGTGCTATCTGCCTTATATAGGGGGAGTAAAGCGATGAGCAGAACTATAGAAATCGACAACTAATATGGCGGTAGTCCGAGATAAAAGGGAAATAATGCGTATTTATGAATTCATGTCAGCTTTAATAAACACGATAATGCAGTTGGTTTTGTCGAGCATTTTAGAAAACGTGTAGTCCGGTGGATTTGTTTGTAAACAGCCATACCATAGGTAATCTTGAATCAAACGGTAATTGAAATAAATAAAAGTATGTTTTATTATTATTATTGGGGACACACTGTTGATGTATTCAAGGTATGAACCTGTGAAAATTGTTCAAAGACTGTTTAAAGGAGAAAGAAAATAATTTATTTCTGAACTTTGAAATGTCTTCGACTTTTGTAACCATGATGAGTTATTTTTGTATTATAAACGCATCACTACCTATTTTATAAGGAAACTGATTTTTGTTTTAACGCAACACAAAACATAATTCTTTTACTTTTTATTCTTATATAATTTGATATACAACTATTAGTACAGAAATTCAAATTATTGATATCATTCTATATAACAGAAAATGTCAACTCGACGCCTTTGTGGCTGTTCCGTCCTTTGATTCCATTTAAAAGTGATTGTAAGGTCAGTTTAACTTCACTTTGGCAGTTTAGGTTTTATAGCACTTGGTGTCTGGAAGGCTTGATTTGTTAATACATGTACCTTCTTGAGAACCAAGGGTCAGGTCAATACTAGAAATTTGCAGAAAGCACTGGAATCCGCGAGCATTCAAATGAGTACAAGTTTCAGTTGTTTCATATATGAAGAAATGACCTCATTTGTTAGCTTTTGTCAATCTGATTAAAATCAGATCCTCGATGCTCCCGTTATATGATATGTCGCTACAAGAGCATGGAGGATCTGATTTTCATCAAATTGTAGATTTTGTAAGATTTTGAGAGGATTTCATTTTTCAGATATTCAATTTACAGTTATTATTGTTAGAGTTATTTCCCCTTATGAAACGTAATTGTGATGTCAGAGTTTGCGTCAGTTTAGTGTCGTCTGGCTCTAAAAAAAAACTCCTCTGATAATTAGAACTACGTTCTTAATATTACACATTTTATCTGGTTCTCAAAAGTTTTACTTTGATTCTCGTGAGAACGCCATTTGCAATGCTTAGAATTGCATTCATGATTGTAAAATTCTGACGAATCAGTGTGCAAGAAAACAATTGTGATGTCACTCATTGTATTTGAAAATGTACAGAGGTCATAGAGTTGGATGTTGCATATCCGTGTATGTTGTGTCTGTGTATATTCACAGTGTACATAGTCATTAATTATTTTTATCTTGCTTGTTCTTGTGAGAGCATGAAATGGGAAACCATATTTACATGGAACTGCTGGTCCGATAAAAACAGGGCATTACATGTACATAATATTTCTTATTTAATCGGTCAGAATGTCCGGCAATATAAAATACGTACTACTTCAAGACTTTAACGTCTTTACAAGCAGGATTAAAATGTTTGCAAACACCTTTAATTGACCAGATCGAAGTTTACATGCATTGTAAGGGTAAGGCTAATTAACAAAATAATGTTATATGAGATAATTTAGATTAGGTTTCCGACAGCTATTAACTGAAAGCTGTGATTTCCTATTCAATTTTACAGTCACAATTAACGAACTATGGTAAATTTATGTCATTTGTTATGTTTCGTCATTTAGTGCGACCATAGTCTGTAAACATCATGGCTCTTGCCAACCACGAGAAGCTGTCACCAGTTTAGTTTGCCTTTCATTTTACGAGAAACTTAGATGGAATTTGAAATATTTGTTAAACATTTACAAGAAAAACAGAAACACAAGATGAAATACCTTGATGAAACATCATGTGCATCAAGGCTTGACCAGTTTCAATATCTATTAATATAGCTATTATGAGACATATGCTTATGTTTTCAATGCAAGGAAATAAAAAGTAAAGAGTAGAGATTCAGGAAAATGTTCTTTACTTTTTAGCTCACCAAGACGAAGTCGGGGGGAGCTTATGCTATACCCTCGGCGTCGGCGTCCGAACCTGGTTAAAGTTGTTGTTGCAGGTCCTGTATCTAACTTATTACTTGTCCTATCTTCACCAAACTTGCATGAATGATGCATCTGGACCTACTAATGGACTTGAGAGACTTGGATGCTAAATCTGGGCCATGAATTTCAGATGCTGGAGGAGGTTAAGGTTTTTGGAGCAGGTTAAAGTTTTTGTTGCAGGTGCCCTTTGATAGCCATTTCTAAGTTACTACTGGTCCTAACTTCACCAAACTTGTATAGATGGTGTGTCTTATGATACTGATGCACCCGGCAGGCTTGAATGCTGAATCTGAGCCATAGGTTTCAGATGCTGGATGAGGTTAAGGTTTTTAGAGCTGGTTAAAGTTTTTGGAGCAGGTGCCCTCTGATGATTATATCTTAGTTACTACTGGTCATAACTTCACTAAACTTGCATGGATGGTGTGTCTTATGATACTGTTGCACCTGACAGGCTTGAATGCTGAATCTGAGCCATAGGTTTCGGATGCTGGATGAGGTTAAGGTTAAAGTTTTTGTTGCAGGTGCTGTTTGATAGGCATTTCTAAGTTACTACTGGTCCCAACTTCACCAAACTTGCATAGATGGTGCGTCTTATGATACTGATGCACCTGACAGGCTTGAATGCTGAATCTGAGCCATAGGTTTCGGATGCTGGATGAGGTTAAGGTTTTTAGAACTGGTTAAAGTTTTTAAAACAGGTGCCCTCTGATGGTTATAACATAGTTATTACTGGTTCTAACTTCACCAAACTTGCATGGATGATGCATCTTATTATACTGCTGCACCTGACAGACTTGAATGCTGAATCTGAGCCATAGGTTTTGGATGCTAGATGAGGTTTAGTTTTTTTGGAACAGGTCACATGTTTAATACATGTAGGTAATAGCACTATTTCAAACTTGCATATATGATCTAACTATAATATAAATGAATGGCAGAGGTAGCTTCAGATGCAGAGCCTGATCTCCATTATCGAGGATGCTAAAAATATATCTTAGTTATTACTGGTCCTAACTTCACCAAACTTGCATGGATGGTGCGTCTTACGATACTTGAATGCTGAATCTGAGCCATAGGTTTCGGATGCTGGATGAGGTTAAGGTTTTTAGAGCTGGTTAAAGTTTTTGGAGCAGGTGCCCTCTGATGATTATATCTTAGTTATTACTGGTCCTTACATCACCAAACTTGCATGGATGGTGTGTCTTATGATACTGTTGCACCTGACAGGCATGAATGCTGAATCTGAGTCATAGGTTTCGGATGCTGGATGAGGTTAAGGTTTTAAGAGCTGGTTAAAGTTTTTAGAGCAGGTGCCCTCTGATGATTATATCTTAGTTATTACTGGTCCTTACATCACTAAACTTGCATGGATGGTGTGTCTTATGATACTTTTGCACCTGACAGGCTTGAATGCTGAATCTTAGCCATAGGTTTCGGATGCTGGATGAAGTTAAGGTTTTTCGAGCAGGTTAAAGTTTTTGTTGCAGGTGCTGTTTGATAGGCATTTCTAAGTTACTACTGGTCCCAACTTCACCAAACTTGCATAGATGGTGCATCTTATGAAACTGATGCACCTGACAGGCTTGAATGCTGAATCTGAGCTATATTTTTCCGATGCTGGATGAGGTTAAGGTTTTAAGAGCTGGTTAAAGTTTTTGGAGCAGGTGCCCTCTGATGATCATATCTTAGTTATTACTGGTCCTAACTTTACCAAACTTGCATGGATGGTGCGTCTTATAATACTGATGCACCTGACAGGCTTGAATGCTGAATCTGAGCCATAGGTTTCGGATGCTGGATGAGGTTAAGGTTTTTAGAACTGGTTAAAGTTTTTAAAACAGGTGCCCTCTGATGGTTATAACATAGTTATTACTGGTTCTAACTTCACCAAACTTGCATGGATGATGCATCTTATTATACTGCTGCACCTGACAGACTTGATTGCTGAATCTGAGCCATAGGTTTTAGATGCTAGATGAGGTTTAGTTTTTTTGGAACAGGTCACATGTTTAATACATGTAGGTAATAGCACTATTTTAAACTTGCATATATGATCTAACTATAATATAAATGAATGGCAGAGGTAGCTTCAGATGCAGAGCCTGATCACCATTATCGAGGATGCTAAAAAATATATATCTTAGTTATTACTGGTCCTAACTTCACCAAATTTGCATGGATGGTGCGTCTTACGATACTGATGCACCTGACAGGCATGAATGCTGAATCTGAGCCATAGGTTTGGATGCTGGATGAGGTTAAGGTTTTAAGAGCTGGTAAAAGTTTTTAGAGCAGGTGCCCTCTGATGATTATATCTTAGTTATTACTGGTCCTTACATCACCAAACTTGCATGGATGATGCGTCTCATGATACTGATGCATCTGACAGGCTTGAATGCTGAATCTTAGCCATAGGTTTCGGATCCGATGCTGGATGAGGTTTAGTTTTTTGGAACAGGTTACATGTTTTATAGATAATAGCTTGCATAATTGATTTAACTATAATATAAATGAATTGCAGAGGTAGCTTCCGATGCAGAGCCTGATCTCCATTATCAAGGATGCTAAAAATTCTCCTACCTCACTCAAACCTGCTTGATATATGTGTTTGTTGTTAAATGATATAACATGATTCCTATGATATAGTATTCTATGATATGATACACTATTGTTTTATATGATACAATGTAATATCATACTTTATATTGTAAAAAGTTATATGATATGATATGATATTGTATCAATTTTTTTGTACATTATTATATGATATTGTAATGTATAGTATTGTATATTATTATACAATATTGTAGAATATGATAATGTATAATATATTATTTTATCGAATTAATGATATTGTTGCATATTATATTGCAATATATGATATTGTATCATATGATACGATATTGTATATTATAATTATATCGTATCATATGATACAATATGGTATAATATGATATTGGTTTATATAATAATATATTGTTATATAATACATGAAATTGTATAATATGATATTGTATCATATGATATGATATTGTATAAAATGATATTGTATAATATTGTATTATTTAATATATTACTATATCAGATGATATTGTATCATATGATATGATACAATGTTTTATCAAATTATATTGTATCATATGATACAATATTGTGTATCAAATATGATACAATGTCATACAATACAATATTATACTATATTATACAATATAATATCATATGTTACAATATTGTGATGTATTATGTGATATGATATAGTATCAAATAATGCTATATTGTATTTATATTAGGTATTATCATATTGTATTATGTGATTAAATACAATAATGTATAACACGATACAATGTCATATTATATGTTACAATTTCATATTGCATCAATATAGTATTATATTGTATTAAATGATATATATTGTAAGTATCATTGGATGCAATACCATATTTTATATTATTGTATTGATAAACATTGTATCTTATAATATTGTATGAAATGAACATATGATTATCATACAATTTTTTTACATATGATATACGATATTGTGTCAAAACAGTATCCATGAATATCCAAGATCATTAACTATGATTTTCATATAATATGATAAAGGTAGTTTTACAAAGGTGATGCCTCGTCTCGGTGAGCTTTGTAATTTGTGATTACCTATGTTTTATGTTTTATTTGAAAGTCAAATATAGACCTGTGAATATTTGTCCAGACTGGTAAATTTCATGAAATCACTGGTCCACTTAGCCAGTGAATATTTTTTAATTTCAAAAACTCTGAATGTAATCTTTTAATTCCATTTTATTTCAACTTACTGTAAATGCATGAAGACATTAGTATCCTTATGATAACTAGCATGACTGAAATCAAGCGATGATCCACTATGTTAAGCAGCCGTAAAAATGTTCTGAATTTTATGTATACGAACCCAATTTTTTTCCCCAAAAATTGTTTTGCACAATTTTAAAAAAAAAAAATACATTAAATAAATCGGGACGGGCCACTTTCTGAGTTTCAGAGGGGCAGGCAGGGATAAGAATCTAACGATTAATTTTATGTGGCCCAACATAAAAGAAAATCCGGTTTATATATATGCCAATACATGTACTAATACATCTATATTCATGCATAAACATATATATCATTTACCATTGGAAATGTATGTAACTGAACCATATTGGTTGACAGATTATTACATGTAAATTTATAAAGTGTTACTAGTGTGTAATATTTTTATGACTCCTCTCTGTTTAGGGAGCTTGGAAACCATGTTTGAATGTGTCCACAGTGCTGACAAGCATCCAGCTCTTGATGGCTGAACCTAACCCAGAGGATCCCCTGATGACAGAAATAGTAAGACTGTTAACAAATTGTGTACTTTTGTCATTAAATGATAAAAGTAAACATATTTTGTTTTCCTGATTCTCTTGTTAGTAACATTGTTCATTTTGATAATCATACTTTATACAGTAATCATTTTGAAAATCATATATTATAATCATGATATTAATATAATAATTAACAAGATGTCCAAGATGAAATGTATATTTAAAAGTATTCATTGGGAGAAGGGAGTATCCATAAAGAAGTAAGGAGTACAGTTTTTTAATGTATTTATGTCTGAAGGTCTATGACATACATGTTGTGATAGATTCTGCTGTTCATACATGTAATTTCATCAGCATTTACTTCATTGATAAAATTCCTACTGGTAATTGAAATATAAAGAAGACACTAGAAATATGAGTCAATTTGGTTTTGCTAGGCAGTCTGGGTTTTTGACGATCTTGATAGGTAGGGTTAATTCATTACAACTGTTTATGGTTAGTTGGTTACTGGATAGGAAGTAGGTTTGTTGCCAATATTTTTAGCTCACCTGAGCTGTAAGCTCAAGTGAGCTATTCTGATCACATTTTGTCTGTCGTCCGTCTGTCTGTCTGTCTGTAAACTTTTCACATTTTCAACATCTTCTCAAGAACCACTGGGCCAATTTCAACCAAACTTGGCACATAGCATCCTTAGCCCAAGGGGATTCAAAGTTGTGAAAATTAAGGACCAAGCCCTCTTACAAGGGGAAATAATTAGGAATTAATGAAAATTTTCAAGAAATTTTCAAAAATCTTCTTCTCAAGAACCATTTAGCCAGGAAAGCAGAAACTTATGTGGAAGCATCCTCAGGTAGTGTAGATTCAAAGTTGTGAAAATCATGACCCCCGGGGGTAGGATGGGGCCACAATGGGGGGTCGACTTTTTACATAGGAATATATAGAGTTAATCTTTAAAAATCTTCTTCTCAAAAAGCGTTAGACCAGGAAAGCTGAAACTTATGTGGAAGCATACTCAGGTAGTGTAGATTCAAAGTTGTGAAAATCATGACCCCCTGGGGTAGGGTTGGGCCAAAATGGGGGGGTCAACTTTTTACATAGGAATATATAGAGTAAATCTTTAAAAATCTTCTTCTCAAGAATCATTTGGCCAGGAAAGCTGAAACTTATGTGGAAGCATCCTCAGGTAGTGTAGATTCAAAGTTGTGAAAATCATGACCCCTGGGGTTAGGATGGGGCCACAATGGGGGGGTCGACTTTTTACATAGGAATATATAGAGTAAATCTTTAAAAATCTTCTTCTCAAAAAGCGTTAGACCAGGAAAGCTGAAACTTATGTGGAAGCATACTCAGGTACTGTAGATTCAAAGTTGTGAAAATCATGACCCCCTGGGGTAGGGTGGGGCCAAAATGGGGGGGTCAACTTTTTACATAGGAATATATAGAGTAAATCTTTAAAAATCTTCTTCTCAAGAATCATTTGGCCAGGAAAGCTGAAACTTATGTGGAAGCATCCTCAGGTAGTGTAGATTCAAAGTTGTGAAAATCATGACCCCCGGGGGTAGGATGGGGCCACAATGGGGGGTCGACTTTTTACAAAGGAATATATAGAGTTAATCTTTAAAAATCTTCTTCTCAAAAACCATTTGGCCAGAAAAGCTGAAACTTATGTGGAAGCATCCTCAGGTAGTGTAGATTCAAAGTTGTGAAAATCATGACCCCCGGGGGTAGGGTGGGGCCACAATGGGGGGTCGACTTTTTACATAGGAATATATTGAGTTAATCTTTAAAAATCTTCTTCTCAAAAAGCGTTAGGCCAGGAAAGCTGAAACTTATGTGGAAGCATACTCATTTAGTGTAGATTCAAAGTTGTGAAAATCATGACCCCCGGGGGTAGGGTGGGGCCACAATGGGGGGGGGGGGGGTCGTCTTTTTACATAGGAAATATAGAGTAAATCTTTAAAAATCTTCTTCTAAAAAACCATTTGACCAGAAAAGCTGAAACTTGTGTGGAAGCATCCTCAGGTAGTGTAGATTCAAAGTTGTGAAAATCATGACCCCCGGGGGTAGGGTGGGGCCAAAATGGGGGGTCGACTTTTTACATAGGAATATATAGAGTTAATCTTTAAAAATCTTCTTCTCAAAAACCATTTGGCCAGGAAAGCTGAAACTTACGTGGAAGCATCCTCAGGTAGTGTAGATTCAAAGTTGTGAAAATCATGACCCCCGGGGGTAGGATGGGGCCACAATGGGGGGTCGACTTTTTACATAGGAATATATTGAGTTAATCTTTAAAAATCTTCTTCTCAAAAAGCGTGAGGCCAGGAAAGCTGAAACTTATGTGGAAACATACTCATTTAGTGTAGATTCAAAGTTGTGAAAATCATGACCCCCGGGGGTAGGGTGGGGCCATAATGGGGGGGGGGGGTCGTCTTTTTACATAGGAAATATAGAGTAAATCTTTAAAAATCTTCTTCTAAAAAACCATTTGGCTAGAAAAGCTGAAACTTGTGTGGAAGCATCCTCAGGTAGTGTAGATTTAAAGTTGTGAAAATCATGACCCCCGGGGGTAGGGTGGGGCCACAATGGGGGGTCAACTTTTTACATAGGAAAATATAGAGTTAATCTTTTAAAATCTTCTTCTCAAAAACCATTTGGCCAGGAAAGCTGAAACTTATGTGGAAGCATCCTCAGGTAGTGTAGATTCAAAGTTGTGAAAATCATGACCCCCTGGGGTAGGGTGGGGCCACAATGGGGAGTCAACTTTTTACATAGGAATATATAGAGTAAATCTTTAAAAATCTTCTTCTCAAAAAGCGTTAGACCAGGAAAGCTGAAACTTATGTGGAAGCATACTCAGGTAGTGTAGATTCAAAGTTGTGAAAATCATGACCCCCTGGGGTAGGGTGGGGCCAAAATGGGGGGGTCAACTTTTTACATAGGAATATATAGAGTAAATCTTTAAAAATCTTCTTCTCAAGAATCATTTGGCCAGGAAAGCTGAAACTTATGTGGAAGCATCCTCAGGTAGTGTAGATTCAAAGTTGTGAAAATCATGACCCCCGGGGCTAGGGTGGGGCCACAATGGGGGGTCGACTTTTTACTTAGGAATATATTGAGTAAATCTTTAAAAATCTTCTTCTCAAAAACCAGTGGAAAAAATTGATTTTTATTTATACAGGATCTACATGTATTATACTACATTGTCCAGATAGTTTTTATTATGACTCCATTAAGCTGATTTTATCATACCTATTGTTCCTCAGGTGAGCGATGTGGCCCATGGGCCTCTTGTTTATTGAGGCTATGGTTTCCATACAAGATTCTGGTATCAGTTATTAAACCCTACTCAGTCTGTATTCATTCAGAAAATGACACATTAAAAATTAAGAAAAAAGTTTTGCAATAATTTCAGATGGACACTGCATATTTTATCTGGAATTCAGTTAATGAAAAATAACCAGGTTTATTTCACTGCTGTGAATGACAACAGAACTTGCTCATTTTAGGCTAATGAATTCCAGTACAACAAATCTATGTATCTCCAAACAGCCAGAGAGTGGACAAAGAAACATGCTATGGATGATGTTGTACAAGTAAGAACAGAGATGGTGATTTAATTTATTTCCACTTTAAATAAATGATACACACATGTAAACAGATGGCAATATTTCCCTTTTGTGAGGTGAAAGAGAATTTGTTTGTACAGATTGTATAATCCACTATCTCTTTAAAGTGAAATCACAACCTCCCCTATGCATTTGTTGAAATTTATTAGGGAATTCAAATTAAGTTCTAATTGACATTGTATAGAAACCAGAAATAAATTAAAAGTGTACATACAGAAAATGTTGATATTTTATGTACGCAGTATTCTTTTCAGGTCACAAAGCCCTCCTCACCAGAATCAAAATCATCAGAATCAAAAGGTGTGTGCTCAGTAACTGATAAAAGTAAAGAGCTCAAACGAACTCATCCTCTTCAGCCATTGGAAGACATGACAAACAAAAAAGTCAGAAACTGATTGGAGGAAAAGCTTTGGTAGCCAACAAATCAAAGAGCTTCATTCCAGCAGCCTCTTTTTATGCCTACTAGGAGTTTTAGTCTTCGTACAAGCTACATGTACATGATTTTCAAAGCATCCAAGAGGCTTAACTTGTACATTTATGTGACCATGATTATTATACTGTAGTTATGTGTATTTTGCAAGGTATTTTTGAAGTACCTCAAGCCCTGAAATTTGAATTTGTGTAATGAAGAGGTTTGTTTTGTGTTCAAGTGATGATGTGACAGCTACAGGTACTGAAAGTGACCAAATAATTAATTAACCCACATTGCATAAAAACATGAGCACATATTTATTTACATTTATGTACATCTGTGTACAATGTACATATTATCGCATTTAATGCATGGAATTTGAAAAGTCATCCTAGAAATGTAAAGTGTGTACATGTCACCATTATGAAATACAAAAGTACATGTATAGCTTTCTGAGAAAAAAGCAGTGAGCATGAGTGAATGTCTGCTATAAATGATTACAGAGTGTGTACATTGTAAATCAGTCAAACACATGGTACATGTATGTACATTACAAACTTTTGATTTTCAATAATGTAGGCTTTTACATTGGAAGACATTGTATAATTCTTTGATCTTTGATTAAATGTAGCATTAAATGCATGATTTTTGAATTAGATTCTGGACATGTACAGTAAATCACGGTTATAGCGAACACGCTTATAATGAATTGACGATTACAGCGAAGTGATTTCCATTCCCTGTGACTTAATTACAAGTTGTAACTTTGATGGATATAACGAATTGCGCTTATAAAGAAGCAAAATCGCCCGTCCCTGGCACTTTGTTATAAGCATGTTTTACTGTACATGTACCTGTACATACATGAGGATGTGTAAATTGGTCAAATTTTGTAAACTTTGGATTGCATTACATGTACAACATTTTCAATTTTTCATTTTTTTTTTCAATAACTTGCAACATTAAAATAGTAGTAAATGTATCAATTACAATTCATTTAATTTTGATACAAGAATTGATCAACATTCTTTATTTTTAATAGGAGTAACTGGTGAATTTGTTGTGAATGCTGACTCTTTAAGGTTGCTATGCAGTATTTGAAGTAAACCATGTACACAGAAAGAATGAAAATGATGCACAATCTTTTTGTGTGTTGTGTTTTTCATACAGTACTTTTGATAAATTCTCTTAGAAAGAAAAAGAGAGATCAATTGAAATGCAAAATGAACTAGTAAACATATGCATGATATCTCTTGTTCTCTTGCAGTACTGAACACATCTTTAATTATACCCCCGCTCCGAAGGAGAGGGGGTATACTGTTTTACCCTTGTGTGTCTGTCTGTCTGTCCGTCCGTAACAAAAATTTCTGTCGCATTTATCTCAGCAACTATTTATCGCAGATGCTTGAAATTTTTACACAGTGTTTGTTAGGGCATGCTATATTGTGGGATATATTTTTGTACCAATCGGACGTCAACTTCCTGTTAAATGGCGACTTTGCTTATTTTTTAACCAAAATTTTCAAACAAATTTTCGTCAAAGATTTCTCAGCAACTATTCATCGCAGATGCTTGAAATTTTTACACAGTATTTGTATAGGCATGCCATATCGTGGGATATATTTTTGTACCAATCAGACGTCAACTTCCTGTTAAATGACGACTTTGTTTATTTTTAGCCAAAATTTTCAAACAAATTTCCGTCAAAGATTTCTCAGCAACTATTTATTGCAGATGCTTGAAATTTTAACAAACTATTTGTATAGGCATGCTTTATCGTGGGATGTATTTTTGTACCAAACGGACGTCAACTTCCTGTTAAATGAGTACTTTGTTTATATTTAGCCAAAATTTTCAAACAAATTTCCGTCAAAGATTTCTCAGCAACTAATTATCGCAGTTGCTTGAAATTTTAACACACTATTTGTTTAGGCATGCCATATAGTGGGATATATTTTGCATCAATCGGACGTCAACTTCCTGTTAAATAATGACTTTGTTTATTTTTAGCGAAAATTTTCAAACAAATTTCCGTCAAAGATTTCTCAGCAACTATTTATCGCAGATGCTTGAAATTTTTACACAGTGTTTGTTAAAGGCATGCCATATCGTGGGATATATTTTTGTACCAATCGGACGTCAACTTCCTGTTAAATGAGTACTTTGTTTATTTTTAGCCAAAATTTTCAAACAAATTTTCCTCAAAGATTTCTCAGCAGCTATTTATCGCAGATGCTTGAAATTTTAACACACTATTTGTTTAGGCATGCCATATTGTGGGATATATTTCTGTACCAATCAGATGCCAGCTTTCTGTTAAATGTCGACTTTGCTTATTTTGCATATTCACATCAGAGCGGGGGTATCACTAGTGAGCATTGGCTCACAGATATCTTGTTTACCAGGTATATGTTTACTTTCTTAAATGCAATATAACATGTATTCCTTGGGGAATAAGCAACTCTTGAATAAATGTACCATTCAATAACTTGTGGGTTTTTTTATGTTTTCGAAGTACAGTATTTTTTTTTAAATCATTTGATGCTGGAAGTTTCGGAAATAAAAGTGCAGTTGCATTGCTCTTTTGAATTGGTATACATGTACCGGTAAATACAACTTGTAAATTTTAAATACATACATACAGTGTACCTGGTTTTATGTGCACATCCATCTCTGACAAAATGGAAAGGTACATGTATTTCCATAAAATCTTTTGTTCTCTGAAGAGAGGTCAATTTAAATGCTTATGGACTTGAATTTGAAATGTACATGTTAACTTTGTCCAATGTCTGATTTCTACCCAAAATGTCATGATGTCAGCTCTGTGTGTTGCTACTTTATAGTATTCTAGAGCAGAATGAAGTCACTTATTTAGCGACTGAGTCCGATGGGTCGCCTATCATTCAACAGTATCATCTAATCATTCTACAGTATCATCTAATCATTCTACAGTATCATCTAATCATTCTACAGTATACAGTATCATCTAATCATTCTACAGTATCATTTAATCATTCTACAGTTACTGTATCATCTAATCATTCTACAGTATCATCTATTCATTCTACAGAGTGAGTATCATCTAATCATTCTACAGTATCATTTAATCATTCTACCGTATCATCTAATCATTCTACAGTATGATCTTATCATTCTACAGTATCATTTAATCATTCTACAGTATCATCTAATCATTCTACAGTATCATTTAATCATTCTACAGTATCATCTAATCATTCTACATTACGTATCAGTATCAATAGGTAAAGAATAAACAAACTGTTGAACAAAAAAAGTTAACATTTATTTTCTGCAATAAACTTTTAACAACTAGGACAATTAAAAATGCAACCAAGTAAATTAAAGCAAACCTTTAAACTTAGCATGATCTAACAGTATACATAGCTAATACTTTGATTTTTAATGTCAAAAACAACATTATGACAACGCAGCACAGTTAAGGCTGTCAATAAATTCCGTTCAGACAAAAAGTACGGGAAATGTGCATTATGACATCACAGAATATTACAAACCTCGAAAGTACTTATTAATTCATTTATTAGCAAAATTAATTTATACTATTCCTTTAATTAAGAACAACGAATGCTATTACTTACAATTTCGATGTCTGTTATATCGTACACACTGAAAAATAAGCGAGAGGTCGTTCTCGCTGTACTACAAAATATGACGTCATATGCTTCAAAATGACGCATTAAGTTAAGTCATTGAAGGCTATCATGCGGTTTTTTAGCGATGAAAAATAAATTCCATAGATTAACGGAAAAGTATAAATGATTATTTTGTTTTACATTATTATTAGTAGAATGCTACCTATATAGTCTTATTTTCAATTTGCTATAATTATGCATCGTATTAAGAGGCAACCTCGGTTTTGTATAAAATGTCGTATATTTTAAAGCTGGGTGCCTAAATAAATCGCTTTATTGCAAGGGCATACACTTATCTGATCATGACAAACTTTTACATGTAAATTTGAAATATGCTATGTAATTTAAAAACTTCTGCGATCCTTGTGAAATCTCACAAATTTATTATTTTTTAATGAAATTAACACTGTGACCTTCAAAATTATTCAACATATGCATTATAAATTATAGTTTTTTCTAACAAATAATATTATCTTACAAAGTTCACAGCATTTTTTAAAATCTACTATATAACATAAAGTTATTTTATAATTCAGTTGTGAATTTTGACATGATTATGCCCTTGCAATATTCACATTTTTAAATGACCTCAAAACCACAAATACATCTGCTTGTACCATGCGACTGCCATATCACGTGACCACTATGAACATAAAATATTGTACTATTATATATATATTTTAGAAATATATTGCATTTGAGCGACTGTTATTGATTTTAAAAAGGATATATCCGATGAACTAAAGTATACGTGTTTTCATTACAAAAATTCGCCGATATTTTTATTGGCCGCCTTAACTGTACTGCGAAAGAGAAATACACTGTACATGTAGATATACCAGTAGGTTGTGTATATATTTTTATGCAGGACCCTTATGAATAGCACGTATACTATAGAAATTATACATCCCAGTCCCATTGAAATTGATAACAAGCATTGGATATATTGAATAAATATTTTCAACTATAAAGCACACAGTGTTTACTGCTTCAATATGAACATTTATAATGGTAAACCAATATTAAAAGGGCATACTATGATATTAATAACTGTAATGATTACGGTACATTTATATAAATAGAGTATTTTAATCATTGTGCATTTATTGTGTTTAAAAATAACATGGTTTATATGATTATAAACTCATTTAATTGCAGTAAAGCTATACAGGAATATTGTTGGATTTTTTAAATCTATATAATTATGCACAATTGCATGGGAGGGGAGTGAAAATTCAAGTTACAAGAGCTCGTTGTAGAAGTTAATCGATGGATTAAATGGAATTTCAATCAAGAGTTTAATTTTTTAATTACATGTATGTGATGTTACAAAATTGATATGTACGTGACTTGTAGATTTTTCTGAGATTGCTTTAGCCACATAACAATTCTCAATAAATAAATTTGTATAAGCGTAAATTGGCATTTCTTTGTAAACAATATCATTTTAATATGGCTGCCAAAATGAAATGGTGTGCTATAAACTGAAACTGAAATAAATATTAAGTGACTCAACTAAATGTACATGTACTCTATATGTACAATTTATGTACTCAAACTATTAAGTATTGCATAAATCTCTAAAAATTTGTACCCAACTAAATGAATAGATATGTTTAGGTTACCTGTATATTATATAATCACGAATATGAGTAACAGTAAATGAACTTGAATTCACGTAAATGTCATGTAAATTGGCGCAGACAGATAATACATGTTAAATGATCGAGATACATGTATGTATTTTAAAACATATCCACCATAACTCAAATATTAAAATGTGCACATGATGAAGTCAAAACAAAAACATTACCATAAAACGAAGGAAAAGAGATACATGTAAAAATATATGTGATCTATTTATAGGAGATTTCTTTATTTAAAAAAAAAAATTTACGTATATTTTGGACGGAAAGGAAAGGAATTTTCATAAAATGAAACATAAAAAGAAAAACTAGCAACAATAACAATGAAATAAAAATTCCATCAGTATTAAAGAATACATAGGTACATGTACATTGCATAACATGAATATAAAACCTTTTCAAAAATGAAGCAATTAATGTACATTTAAAAAACATGAGCATTTACTTTTTCAAGTACACTTGTACTTGTATACATGTATAATTTAAAAAAAAAAATTGTCGTTGATGAATTCAAAGTTAACATTTCGGATATCTTCTCATTTTATCACAGGCAAAAAATGGCAATCTTTTAAATCTCTTATACAGACAGTACATTTTAAGATGTAGAGTTTGTTTCTAAATATTTGCAATTGATAGGATCTTTGGCAACATAATACAATTTAATATAAATGCAATTTTACTTTCAAACTGATACTGTAATAGCTGGTATCCATTAATTAGATGATAATTAATATGTATGCAAAAAATGTAGCTATGCAAAAAAAACCCCCCCAAAAACCCAACATTATATTAATGTTAATAATATATGCTTATTTGATGGAGATGTTTTTTCTGTATGGTTTTGATTACACATGTTTTATTTCTTCCTCTTCAATAGTTCTTGGTCCATGTTCTCCCGTTTTCCAGAAAATCTGAGCACATCTCACGGATCGACAGCACATTGCAAACTGAAGAAGAATTTTCCGTAAAATTTCGACGATCGGGTTACACACTACTTTTGTTGTGACACAACAGTTCCAACAGAAAACTCCTGTAGGGTGCATAAACCCATTGAACAACACTGAGAGTACTGGCTTCATCACATAGTCACCGGTCGTGATGAAAATACCGATGAATATTGGCTGGAAGACATATTTGATGATGTATTTGAACAGTTCAACCACAAACAAGATGAAAAAGCTGGTCACAATGCGTAACGCCCCAAAGAACTCCTGCCAAATTCTCTGAAAAATTTGTTCTAGCCTACAAAAAAGGAAAAGGAATAGATTAAATGTCGTACTAGAAATGCAATGTACATTTGATTTGTTTGGCTGCCTCTTTCATGATTCTTTAGCTGCATACATGTACGATATCAAAACGATGGATGTAAAGTTATATGAAGTGTGTTTACTGACTCATATTTGATCTAGGAATCAAATACATAAATTGTCTCCCTTTAATCACAGTTTTATAAACTTTCATCAATATTTTACATGAACTATTAATTTTCATAATATTACTGTACACTTTTTTGCAAACCATGAGACTTTCATATCCCATTAGTTACACCCAATTTATTTTAGTTTATTACCCGAGCTAAAATATATTGGAATTCGATCAATCATATTACATGCTTTCTAGCTATACTGATAAACTGTTCTACCTAACCTAAACAAGAGTTATGGTCCTCCTTGTAAGGATTGTAGCACTGAAGCTCAAGTTTCAGAAATATTGTTTTAATACATGCTGAAAAATTTGGATTGTTTCACAAGCTATCTGAATAAAATCAAAGTGTCTAGTAAATTCTACCTCCAGAGAAATCTAGCTGAGCAAATTATAAACTGTTCAGCAAAAAAATCCCTACCGACCTGTCTGCGATTTTAGGCATCATGGCCTCCTCTTCTTCATTGTCCACCTCCAGATACTGCACTGCCCCATGTCCAAAGTAGTAGGTTATACTGTAACAGTACAGAGTCTACATAGTTACTTCTATCATATCTATATAGGGATTTCATAGAAACAAGATCGACTTTAGTATTTAACTGTACATGTATATTTATGTGCAAGAGTAGAATGAGCATTTTTTGGCATTATTCCAGATGGATTTTACTCTATACATATTAATGTATAAAATGTGTAAGAGCTAGATATAAGGGAATGTTTTATGTTTTGTAACTATACATGGTCAATTAAGTCTTTTAATGAAAAGAAATCAACATAATATACATGAATACATACTGTAGTAATTCCTTTATACATGTATATAAACGCGAGGAATTAATATCTGCAAAAAATCGCAAAAAAAACCCTCGTGGATTTTAAAATCTTTTACATTTTTCAGACAGTTTTGAACTAAAAGATATTAATTATAACAAAAAATTGGCTCTCGCGATTTTATATTCTCACCGTTTGATACATACAGTGGAATTCATTACTCTTGTATTATAAGGAATTTACAGTATATACTCCTACTATATATAAACATTTAACACACGGTCCCAATAGAAGTGGGGCATTTAATTACCGGTACAAATATTAGTACTATTTAACAACAATATTCCACAATTTAAAAAAAAAATTAAATCCCCCTAGAACTGCACTGTTAATGAAATTGATGTGATACTGTAGATTAATTAGCTAATAATCACGATGGTTAAAATTTCATTATGTACGCGATTTATCATTTTCCCGTGAAATTAAACCCATCATGAATACTATCATCAGTTTTCAAAAACGTTCCAATGCTTATATTCTGATCAATTGATATTCTAGCAGTGTGAAATTAAAATCATTGTGATTGGTATTTTATTAAAAATTGTGAAAGTTTAACACAGTGGAATTAAAACGACTTCAATGTTTATATACTGTATATATTTGATAGATCAAATCTCTATTCATGTAGATGACAGTAATACATTAAATTATTACTTATTAGGTTAAGTTACTGACTCACTACGGAAATATATTGGGTTGATCAATCTCAAAGATGGTGAGGCGAAGCTGAGCCGTCTATTAGATTGATCAACCCAAAATATTTTTGTAGTTAGTCAGTAACTAACCTAATAAGTGTTTTGTTTTCCCAAGGACTATCAAGCGACATATTTATTCATAAATAGCGATGATCTACGCAAAGTCATGTACAAGATGCCTAACATCTCATCCAATTTAACTTATTTAAACTCTTCAAAATTATCAATCTCACCTTTCAAAACCTCTTAAAAATCTTTGCTTCACCCATGTTTACCGGTACTTACAATGTTTTGTTGCTATTCAATTTTAAACGTTTCATCCCTTTCCTCTGCAGAGATTTCACTTTAATATTTAAAGGGCAACTACTCTAATTTTAAAGAATTTCAAAGGGCAACTACTCCAAATACTTTAAAAACTTACGGCATGCGGTTTCTGTATTAAATACTATGAAATGTCTAAATGAGTAAGCCAAACGTTGGCCAATGATGGCCATATTGCCTTGTATTAATTCTCACCGAACTAACATATTAGACATATTAGGCAATCACGTGCTATGTTTAAACCAATGAAAGTGTGACATTTCAGTCCAACGGAAAACAAATTGTAATATCCAATGGATCATGACCTACCCATTTTCCTCCTTGATGATATAAGGTGGAGGCATGGCGGCGGGCTTGAAGTCCGTGTAATTAATGTCCTCCATCTTCTCAGGTTCTGGAGGCTGTTCCTTGACCTCATTCTGAGGGCGGGCCTGGAATACGTTGACCGGGGGAGGGTTCTGTCTCTGGATCCCCGCCCTGACCTGAGCGATATCTACCGCATCATAATGACCCTCATCCTTGTATGTTGGCACTGTCTTACCCTCCTGGGAAGAATTTTTATCAGTTATATGTACAAAAAATACATTATTACCATACTAGGTATATAGACGAACAATAATCTTTGCTTAAGCCTTGATTTTGTATTGAAAATGGAAAAACTTAATAATTTTTCAATATCAAAATGTAAATTTTCAATCCCTCACTAATCTTCCAATAATTTCA
The DNA here is from genome assembly GCA_020458035.1 of Magallana ariakensis. Taxonomy (NCBI): domain Eukaryota; kingdom Metazoa; phylum Mollusca; class Bivalvia; order Ostreida; family Ostreidae; genus Magallana; species Magallana ariakensis. The sequence goes on along the minus strand of CM035818.1, from coordinate 36,872,702 downwards.
ACAACATCACAAAATTGAATTAAATTTTATAGAGTAGCACTCAAAATTAAAAAGGCAAATAATTTGGCCTTGATACTTATCAAAAACTTGATTATACCTTTTTCTTTTTCTTTCCTTTGTTGCTGCGGTTGGATGATCTGCCAAGCTTGCTTCCAAAGCTGGCCCAGCTTTTCCATGTAGCCTCTGATCTGTTGGTCAGTTGACCCTCATCAGGCTTATCTGCCACATTAATATTATGAAAGCGCGCTGCATGATCAGGTGGCTTTACTACATGTATATACATATACAGCATGTATTTTTTTTTAAATCCATTTAAAAAAAAAAAGCTCCCTCATTGAAACATCAATTAGATTGTCTTTTATATTTTGACCAAATCCTTACAAAGTCTTTTCCTTGCATGATACATAACCTTGTATCTTTTAAGGTGTTTTTTTTTTTTTTTACACACCCAGATCGTTTTACTTCTCACACTAATTATGGTAAAAATGTTTGCTCAAATATCAACAGAGTGCCATCAACAAATGTTAAATGCAGTTGAAATAGGAAATACATGTAAATATTGACTGGCAGCCTCTATGGTGGCATATTGCTCCCTACCTTCGGCTTGACTCTCTAACTTTAGTCTTAGCTCTTCTGCTTCCTGCTCCTTCTTCTTTTCTGTTTTAAATGTCTCTCTTAATTCCTTTAATGTCTTCTCATCTTCATCTGTGTCATCCCAAGATCCAGTACCTGGAATGAAAACTTGTTTGTTAAGTGATTTTGTACATTAACATAATTAAACTATACCTGTATATCTCCAAACAAAAATATTGAATTTACTAGATGATAACCAGCGCAAGCGCGGGAATTACCACTTTACACATTAATTATAATATAATGCTAAATATGTTGAACCATATTTTTTTTTGTTCATTTTTGTATATACTTTGTCCGATTTTTTCCTTATTTTATTTTTTAAAATTGAAATAAAAAACAAACTGTTTTTTATGTATTTATTTCAAACCAGTGAATAATGGGTATTTAGTGTATCTCTCTCTAAACTTTGTTCTTTAGGTCAATTTTCAAAATAATTTCTAATACTGTCCCAAATAAGAATTTCAGATTAAAAACAATCTGGAGGGGGGGGGGGGGGGGCATCAAACTTCTCCGTTTTATGCATACATCATTTATCCATATAGACGAAGAATACAATACATGTAATATGTTTATTAATGTTTACAAATTAATGTCTAACTAAGGTTTACAACCAATCTGTCGTGGTATGAAAATGTATGAAATTTAAACACGCTAGTTTATGCAATATTATCCATTTGCATGCATATTTTAAACCAAAGTTGTCAGATTCAAAGTATCTGCCCTATGGTGAACTCGCCCGTACACTTTCCGCCATGATATCAATTAGTCAACCCGTTTCTGGGCACCCCGCTCTAGAAAGTTCTTTCCATTAATAATATAGTCGCAATAATTGTTCCATTTTATTTATTAACTTTTTGTATTAATCGAAGTCCAATCCAAGGTATCTGCCCGCGGTGCATGATGAACTCGTCCTACACTTTTCGTTAATTAGTCAATCCGCGTTCTTGGTTACCCTGTTCTGGAACATTCTAGAGGTCATGCTTCGCAAGCGACTGAGTATCAAAACTAATATCGCCCACTAAAGAAACGAATTGACTCCATTTATTTATTCAACATTTGTCTAATCTTAACTTCTATGTACTCTCTAAATAGGCGCACAGTAAATATATTTACTCTTTACGTTATCATTCAATATTATTTCATTGCAAGCATATATATTTGATCGAGACTATCCCTGACTTGGATCCGCCAAAGCGTGTCCACCACCTTACTCTCATTTTTGCTATTTCGGGCTTGTTTATCGACAATGAAAGTAGGTTTTTGATTAATTTCACAATAATAACTTATCAGTTAAATTCAGTTATACCTTACGGACATAATCACACATGTGTTGAAATACCAAAGGTTTAAGAAAGTACTCTGGTGCAGGCATTTTGTACGGGTAGTTTATTTGCAAAATGCCTTAATTTATAAGTATAGATTCTTTCATTACATCTCTCCTTCTGTACTTCAAAACTCACTCATTATACTCTCTTGTTGAGAAACTGGTACTGGTGTCTTTGACCCAACATCATATGTTGTTCCTTTTCTGTCTTTCCCTGGGGGAGGTGGATCATTTTGCTGGGGAGTGATGTTTCCTTAAAAAATGAGTATAGGTCTTAAAGATCAGCATTTTCCCCCATTAATCAAAACACATTCTTTGAACATTTAGTGCTTCTTTTCTTTCCATTGTGATCAATCTGATTAAAATCAGCTGTTCTAGACGCTACTGACAGCATTAATTTCATAATAAATGTACATTTTATTACCAGAAACAGCTGCCCTAAAGTTGAAGGGGGGTGGACTCTCGTTCAATATTTTCTGTGGTTGTTTTCTGGAAAACAAAAACTTTAATTTTGACTCAAGAATTTGCATTTTCAAAAACTGAAATAAACAAAAATTTTTCCCAGTACCAAGTTTACTGCAGAGTAAAGCAGACTAGATTTGTTCTCTTACCGGTACTTTATATTGGTCAATTATACTTACTCTTTTCTGACAACTTCAGCATAGGTATAGTCTTCTGGTTTCTGGTCTGTTGTGTAAAAAAAAAGGAATTCATATGAGAAAAAAAGTTGAATTATGTTTCTGTAGTGGTTCAGTAAGAACATGTTTTTTTTTTAAATTATATATTTGACCTAAGATTATTATCATACCATCCACTTTCTAATTTTAAGTTAGTTTAAAAATTTTGATTTGTTGTTCATAGATATGTAAAAAATAATGTCTTTAGACATTCAGTGGTGTAAGTTTTAAATCATTTCACTCAGCACTCAAAGTATCTGCTAAACTGCTAATCTGATTTTAAAGAATATTATATCATCCTCAAGCATGTTAAATTAATTTCATAACTTTGCTTGATAACTCAAAATGTCAAAGTACTTTCTGAAAGAAAAAAATTGTGTTAAATGTTTTTGGAATTACATGTATATAATATGTTTATAGACTGATTTTTACTCTTAAACAGATGATATACATGTGTAAACCATAAGCATCTCATGGTTAATACTGACTGACTGGAACAGTGGTTCTCTCTTTTGGTTTTGGTCTGTCCATGATAGAATCATGGTGACTTGCATCTTCATCTTCTATTTCTGGTGGGCGAGATACTTTATTTTCTTGTCGGGGAGATGTAAAGTCTAAAGTACTGTCCCATTCCGAGTCTGTATCATCCTTATCATTCATCATTACGACAGCCTAGGAATGAGATATTACATTACTACTATAATAATTTGTACTGCAATTACCAATTGAAAACTTTCATTTCATGTTTTCTTGCACAGTGCTACATTTTAAAGTTATTTGAACAATTACAGAGAGAGAGAGAGAGAGAGAGAGAGAGAGAGAGAGAGAGTTTGTGTTATCTATCATATATCTATCATATATAGCATTTGAATGTTAATTTTACAATGTGCGATAGCAACAATTGATATATTTTCAGAGAGAGAGAGAGAGAGAGAGAGAGAGAGAGTTATCATCTGATACTGTTGTTCGCACTTGATGCATTTAATGCCTTAATTATAAATAAAAATAATTTTTTTCTGACAAGGGACTATGGCGAACTTAATTTTAATCATCGTTTGTATTATAAAAATGATTTTTTTTACAGTGTAAACAGTGTTTACTCGGTGTATGAACAAATTAAGAAAATGTTATCTAAATACTTTAAAGCACAAAAAATAATAAAAACACCAAAGAGATGAAAAGAAAGTAAGAAAATATAGGTCTCGAGCAATCTCTCCCTTCGTCAATAGATTGACCTAAGTGCACTTTTGCATAAGATTTCATTCTAGTAGAGAACAGAAAGAAAAGAGTTTAGTTAACAAATAACTTGTGATAAAAATGGATAATAAATTATACCTCCTTATTGTTGGCAATGTATCAACCAGCAGAAAGTCTTGTTAGAACTTGAGGTTACCAATGTAAACTTCCGGCGTAATGTAAATGTAGACTTGAAGCCGATATAATCACAGTACCCGAATTTTAATATGATATCAATGGATTATGTATAGATATTTACACCAACAAAATTTTTTTTAAAAATTATCTTTCATAAAATGTGTATCTATATTTCTATTTTATTAATACTTTTTTAAAAGTTGTTTTACCATCGGGATCGGCATACTGATAAATAGAATTGATACAATCAGCTGTCATGAAATAATAATTTTAAAAGCTTTATTGCTAATACAAATCGGTAAGGTAAGTCAATATGGTTGATTTATATTAATTGTTATATTCTGATGGGGGGTTTTTCAATGTGACAATTTTCGCAAACATAACAGCAGCACGGAACGGTGAATTCATGCCTTTGTCCTTAAATTATGCAATTTTTGTTTCTAAATTTAAATTTTCATTTATTTACAAAGCCTCAAGCACGATGAGTTATCAGAAGTTTTACACCAATCCTATTCAGTCCAGTTCTCTGTTGTGTCAGCTGGCATCGATGTGGAAGAATGACATTATGTGTGATGCAGTCATTAAGACAGGGAATGTTAATACAAAGGTAAGGCTGTAAACTATTGATCTAAGAAATCTTCATGTAAGTGCTTATAAAACTATCAGTATAAATGTTTAGTTGACTCAGATATTGCACTGTCAGAGTGCAGGTTTCATTTCAATACAAGTCACAGTAAAATCAAGCTATATATACATTCACAATAATATTTTTAATTAAAGGCTCATAGAGTTGTTATGATGGCAGCTTGTCCCATGCTTCAATCCATGGATCATGCGGCATCAGGATCCAAATTAGAGATTCGACTTTCACCAGACATAAAACAGCAGTCTATCCAGTCCTTCTTGCAGTATTTGTATGAGGGCTTCATGATGGTTACAGAGGACAACTACAAGGACATTGAGAAGATTGGGCGTTTGTTGCAAGTAGACAGTGTCATTAAATGTTGTGCCGATTTCTGCAAGAGTTTAACAGTCGGAAGAGGATCCTTGTCCAATGCTGACCAGTACCGCTACACTTTCTGTGATATGATCGAGTTTCGACATGTTCGATCCTCAGATCTACAGAGGACCATCTCAGGAAATCAGGTCAAAAGGTCACATGATATGCATGGTCAGGACGTTGATAATGGCGTCAAAAGATCGCGAACTAGACACAGCAGTAGTCCAATAAAACCAAGTAATAGGAATTTGCCTAATCAGACAGACAATGTGTTAGATGAAAAGATTCTACAGGACAGTTTGGAGCTTGTACAAGTAGATCCTGCTGACTCTGGGGGGTCTTGTCAAAGTGTGGGGGTGGGGGTGGTTAGTCATTGTGAAAATAATCCAGAGACTAGCGTGGTGATTCCTGCAGAAGAATGTTGTGACACTCCTTGCGGATCAACAGTGGTATCTGAATCAGGGACATCATCATGTACAAATACTGTGTCAAGAATCCAGACTCCCCCTCTATCTGATGCCTCAGGTCAGAGACAATCACCACTTCAAAGTTCTGAGAATATGGAAGAGATTTCAAAGGAGTTAAAAAATAGACCACCTGACACTACCCAAGATCTAGCTAAATCTTGTGACCCCAAAGAATCAACTAAAGCTCAGGAAAACAGGTATGTAGATTACATTATTTATAATACCATTTTGTATATATTTTTTATGTGCACAAATATAAATACAGTACATCATTGAAGTTTAATTCAATCATGTTACATAATTATAAATGCATATACTGCACCCCAGTTTTACACAGGATTCATACACAATATCTGTGTTATTGTTTGTATTTCAAATTGATATTAGTATTGTCTTTTTAAGGCTACAATATGACAGTCAGCTTGGTCCAGATTTGAGCATTGTCAAGGTAGAATCCATCATCCCAGACCCTGATAGACACAGGATTTTGGAGCAAGAGCAGGTTGCCGCTGACTACCAAGACAACAGTTCCCAACACAGGTCAAGGACATCTGAATGTATGGAACTTGGTCAGCATGGTTCAGCAGTAAGATCAAATGATGGAAGTACTCATAAAATCCTTGACAGTATGACTGAACTGAATGAGCATATAAGATATCACACTGGAAATTTAATACGTATGTTGCCTGACAATCAGCAATCAAACCAGCAGCAAAGCCACCCAGGGGAGTCAATGTCCTCTGTAGATCACAGGGGCCATCCTCATAAAATGAATCAGCAAGGTCAGCTATGTATTAGTATATACCGTATGCCAATAATATACAGCAGATAATCAAAGATAGATGATGTTGTCAATGTTTAATTATATGAAATAAGAGAAGAGAGAGAAAGTTAGGCAAAAGGTTGGTTAGGAAAGTTCCCAAAAACTTTAAACAATAAAATTCTTGGTCTGTTGGTTCCTATGGTCCATTTGCAAGATATTGATAATGTATTTGTGATGATTACACCCATTAGATCCCTTTGAACTATTGTTTACATTTACATCAGTCCCTCAAGTTGAAAGTGACTGTGTAAAATATCAGATCTTTTGTACTACCAGTATTTACCAGTAGTATGTATATCTATATTGATGTTTTCATTCTTTAGGTAAACAGCAGTCCAGAGTTCATACTGTGTCCTCCCCGCCTTACCCATTTTCTGTGAGCTCAACAATGCACCACCTACCTCCAGTATCTGCCTTATCCCACTTCATGCTGCCTCCACCCACCCACCACCAAAGTGCCACCAAACCCCCACCCACGGGACTGATTGATCTGTCCGAGGATTCCTCGGGGGAGACCCGTAGATCGGGTGACAGCCAGCCCCCAGCGATGCACAAGTTGATGTACATTCCTAACAGAAAGCCCTGCACCTGGTGCCAAATTAAAGGTGTGAAGACAAAGTCGGGCTGGTACTGCTATGCCAGCTATAAGTGTGAGGTGTGTGATGTTCCCCTGTGTAAGCAGGGTAGGGTTTGTTTTCAAGAGTACCACAGACATATCGGGATACCTGACTCAGAGATTGTAAATCCTAGTAATGATAGTGGATCTTTTTTGTGCGATTTCAGTCCCAACAAATAGATCTCTCAAGTTTTTGATTTTGAAACATATCTCCACCACCAAAGCCTAGGAAAAGAACAGCCATCTATATAGATTATTGATCATATATTATGGTTGTCTGATCTTGTTGTTTTTTTTCTGTAATAGAAACAGTAGAGTACTAACATGTATATATATTTTATTATATTTGATTTACTAATTTATTGAAAAAGTTGATATCAAGTAGTTGACATGCAATAGATACTAATTTGTCTCTGTACCCTGTCTGAAATGTTTTATAATGGATGTATCGACATGATTTAATGTGCTTCTAAATGAGTTCAATATCTCAAGTTATTACTGCATGTATATAACTAGTACATGTATGATAGTGTCATGCATTTGTATAATCTGCATGAATATGCTGATTATATTAAGTAAACAGGTATATACCTGATGTGTTTTGTGTTCCGATATGAAAAAATTGCAATAGATGTACATGTGTACATGTATATATATTTTGTATGTGACACTGCATTTCATCTGCAGATCATAGAGTTCATATTATGAATGTCATGAATTTTATATTATATCATAGGCATTATCATTTCATGATATTTTTGTAATATTTTGCAAGTTGTTGTAAATACGAGTGCAATAAAATGTAGTTTGCTGTAGAAGATTCGTGAATAAAATAATAATAAAAGACTTCATCAAATATAAAGAGTTTTTGACAGGCTTATAGCATCCTTTTAAAAATGGGGGGAGGGGGGGTAGGGGGTTGCAAACTCATCCGAAATCTTGACATTACATAGTACTGCAAGTGTAAATATAAAATTGGAAGTGAAGTGGCAGCCTAGCTCTTGACTAGAAGGATGTGTCATTCTTGCATTAAATGGAAATCTCTACTCCATTATTATATCGCTGGTCAGTGTTCTAATTCCGTGCTTTTACAAAGCTGGGAATCACCTTGTATTATGCTTTGACATTCAGAGCATCAACAATTTTATTCACTTCATTGTTCTTCAAAAACTGCTGATTTTCAAAAGAAATTATTTCAGGTATATGTATAATTGATGAACGTGCACATACTCATCAAATTGCACATAAATTTGATTGATCTGTTGATTTTAAGTGCAGTATGCATGCATGTAACCACAACAAATTCTAGCTGAAATCTAGAAACTAATGATTTTTTTCAATTGATCAATTTTTCTTGCCATGATTTTATGAACAGCCTTTTAAAGATTATAAAATCTAAATTACAACGATGCTAGCAAACTGTCTTGCTTAGTTAATTTAGGGACGTACATTTATTTACTACATGTACATGTATACGACAATAAGTGTAGTAAAATGATACATTGTATCTTGGTGGTTAATCAGTGTTAATGCGGGTATGAATTAGGAAGGCTGGGTGGTCAACAAATTAACCTTCAGATCTACCTTAAATTTTCAGACTTAATTTGTTTATCAATTTAAACTATTTTTTGATAAAGAAAAATCCATATATTTTAGCTTTGAAATTTGAATATTTTGCCTTATCTTTATACAGATCCCTTCTTCTTACGGAGATTAATATTAATGTTAATTGGAATCTTTTTCCATGCAATTATCCATATAAAGTTAGCAAAGGTAAGAAATATTATTCGCCAATCCATGTACATGAAGTCAGTGCAGTGCGTGCTGTCCACAGGTACCTGACTTTTTAAACTTTTCTCATAATAAAAAAAACCCTTGTAATAGTTATTATTATAGCACAAGGAATTTTTTCAGAGAAAATTTTAAAAATGTCAGGTGCCTGTGGTGCTGTCATTGAAGCCACATGTAATGTGTCGATTGATCATGAAATAATCCACGCATAGGTAACATCAAAAGTGTAAAATGATTTAAGATGCCACGATTTTTATAAAAATTCAGCTTTGTCTGTGGTTATTTGAACAATATTGAACACGGTCGGATTCCTTCAGAAATAAGGGGGAAAATACTCAATATTGATGTAAATTCAAAAAGAAGATGGCTGAATATGGCGTGTAAAATGCCTTTATGAGGATATACATAAGATACTACAAAATTAAAATATCAACAAATCTGATTTAAAAAAATCTAAATTATTGAAAACAATGTATATTTATCAAAGAATCGATTTTTAACCCTTAAATATGCATGTAAAATACTTGGAATAGGTTGCTTTAAGTGGCCTATGCGTGTCAAAACATCCAAATGGTGTCATTTTTAGAACGTCATTGTCTTCTCTTTTATAGAGTGGGTCTGAGCTCCATATTTTTGTCACAGTCTATATTTAAAGGAAATCAAACCGATTTTAATCAACAAAAACGTGGAGAGATGACCCACTTTATATGCTTAAAAAAATTTCTATACCAACAATGACACGTTTTGGAAAAATAAAACAAGTCCTTAAATTCGTGGTCGAAGACGCATATAGCATTTAAACAATGTAGTTTGTTGTGACTGAAATTGCTCAGTTGTTAGAGCACCAGACATTTGGTAACATTATAGAGCTAGGGTTTTTAGGTTGTGGGTTCGATACCACCAAAACTTTAGAATTTGTTTTCTTATCCTTTGTTAAAATATTCAAAACTGAATATAGTTAGAAATTGTCCTTTTGTAAACTTGTATGTATTATAACAATATCAAGTATATATATATATATTTTTTTTTTTTTGGGGGGGGGGATTTGAAAGGGTATTTTACGACTGAACAAAATGGGCATTTGCGCTATCTTGTTTCCCCATTTTTTATTTTTAAGTTAGTTTATTCTAATAATATTGTTTTGTAAACAATTTTTGTACATATATTGCTTTTGATTTTGCAGCGTTTTTTCCGCATGGAACTGGTTAGTATTGGATAGATGCGATCAAATCTTGCCAGAACCGGATACATGTAATAACAAGAAATTGTAATAACCATAAACACCACCAACTTTTGGAAATGTGCTAGAAGTTCATATGCTCTCTCGCTTTCTTATCTACGTAACATACGTATACTGACCATTGACATACCATTTTACAAATACAAGTCGCTTTCAAGCCATAAATAAGTCTAATTAAAGAAAGAGAAAAAAAGATCCATTAATCAACAAACTTCTTTCATTGTTCACAAGGCTTGTGGACAAAACAGAAAAAAATATAAAGGTATTATTTAACAATTGATCAACCGAAGTCTTTATTGGGTATAATCAAACTTTTCTGAAGTGCTAGTGTAGCAATTTAATAAGACTTGGTGTAGTAAATTTTCAGTGCTATAAAATTGTTTGAAGACACCACTGCACATGAAAGATGCAAAAATGTGGTTTTGAAAAACACGAAACTTGGATCATTATTGTTACAATAACCAACTCCACCATTATACTGCACACATTTGGTACGGGATTAACTTTTACAACCAGGAGAAAGCTAGTTCGTCCTTTTCGATGGGGATACAAATTTTAGAATAGTGTATGTGATTTTGTTAAGTAAACAGGTGACCTATTATAGAGACACATAACAGATCAATCTATACGTCACACTGCATGTAATGCTGCAGGCAGTAACCTGCAGTATATATATAATTTAAACATTTTTTAATGACCGATTTGATGAGAAATTTGCCCACGGGCGCAAAATTCAACCGCATAACCTTTATTAAAACTGTACGTTTAGAGAAAACGTAAGACCAAAAAACCATGTAATCTTTATATTTTATTGCACTGTGTCAGGAATTATTACCACCAAAAGGTACAAAAACAAAATCCAAATGTCAATAAAGGCGATGCGTGTAATCAATTTATCATATGTTGGCTTCAGAATTAAGAAATGCAAATACACAAATAATTGTCTTGTTCATTTTTTTAAATATGATTTAGTATTGCGCAAACATTATTTGGTCTTGGCCATTTGATGATCATCTTGAAAATTGAAGGAAGAAAACTTAATTGCTTTTTATCATAGAGTGGGTCTTGGTGCCATTTTTTTTAAAAATTGAAAAAGATTGACATTTACATGTTTTATCAGTATACTTTCTTAAAAAATGGTATGATGACCCACTCTATAAAAAATATAGTCTGAACATCCGATTTCATTAGCATTTTGTTGCTTATTTAGCATATGTATACACATTTTAATGTCTTAATATCAATTAAATTTGAAGTCAATTTTTGAAAGTTTTGGCAATACTGAATGTAAATGATTACATATGTTTAATAAATGTAACAAAAGTGATATTTGTAAGAAAAAACATTGTGGGGTTTTCAAATGGACTTAAGTGGTTTTATGCCTCGTCTTATTACCCCACGTTCTTTCAAAACGAAATTTTAGTATTTTTAAAATGCTTAACATTAAAAATTTGAAAAATATTTCAAATCACCATCTACCAATTGATAGGGGAAGATATGAAGGTATTCCATCATATACCGGTAAAAGATCATGTTTTCATAAAAATTTTATTATATTTTAGAACTTATTGCAATATCACAAATCCGAAACAAATTCAGTAACGACAATTTTCTGTTAAACCTATATTAAATGTGCTTAGATTTCTGCCTCTATGGCAACATGTGATGTAAAATAATGACAAAATTGTGTATTTTTATTTCTAAGATATATGGATTAGTCTGTCCTCCATGAATCTTCATCCCACAGCTTTTCTGCAATAATGTCTTTATATTTCTTTATCTCTGACCTAACTTATATGTACGTTTTGACATTGAACTAAATATAAATGCATGTCACTATGTTTCATATGTTTCTTTAAAAGGTGTTGAGTGATTTATGAAATTGAACTTGGAACTTTTTAACTTAATATTCTAGTGAAAAATTGATTCAACCACCAACAACACACACAAAAAAGGTAAAAATAAAAATAAGATAAACATATTCAAACTTATTCTTTTTTCGCTTTTAAACATTTTGTGATTTCTGAAAATTTGAATTTTCACATCAAAGAATGCAAATTTGAATTTAAAAATGAGTTCCTATCCACTTTTCACACATCTTGCTGAAGGAAAGCAAGTAAAGAAAACCAAAGTCAAAGGTATAGCATTTCAATTAATAAAATATTTTTTGGGGCATTTTGCATACTATTTAACACATATATATTATTTGCATTTAATATTTTTAAAAATTCTATTTGTTTTGTATTCATTTTTATTTATGATATTAAAAATAATTTTTTACCACCGAAATAGATTTGTTCAATTCTAGTGTGTAACAATGTAAATGACATTAATATCTAGAAAGCAGTAGGCAAACTGTTAGATATAAAAAAAAACCAAACAAGCAAAAACAAGAAAAGGTTTTATAGTTAACAAGTGACAAACATTGAATATTGCAACTTTTGACATGCCATATGCACACCCAAATTTATATAAATTTGAGTTAATGTAATCAACATTTAACTTTAGAGAACCCATAGAGTACCAGTCACGTGCCATTTCTAAAGGACTCGTTTGATAACGCTTTATGTACATGATTGATGATAAGTCTTGCAGAAGGCGGGGAATTGATTTGGTTTAAATTGCATACCGGACAAATTATCTGGAGAAAAAAGATGGACCCTATCAGGTAAGTTTGTCGCAAACGTCAGGAAGTGGTTTTTGGATATATATTTTTTTCTGCATACAACTACAGATTTAAGTCAGAATGCATTAAAGTGTATGGTGCTAGCATACTGCATAATATGAAGCAAGGGCCATTGACAAGTGGTCGCATTTGTTATAGAAAACATCCATCTTCAAGTACATGTATTTTTAAAACAATTTAGTTTATGATTTAAAAATTATTGTCATGTAAATTCTGCAAAAATAGCAAATTTAACTATGCTTTTTCGTGGAACGTTTAATATGTAATGCAAAAAGTAGTTGTTTCAGGTCTATTTTATTATCATGCATTTAAAGCATGGAGAATTGCATTTTACTGTACAAATGTACATGTACAAAATTGTTACAAAACCATTTAAGTACGGTATTTCATTCAGCGTCTGTGACCATGATCTTAAAGAACCCAGTATGCATTTTGCATTGAAAATCATTTACCTTTACGTCCCGAGCTGATAGGAAGCAACGAATAATTATACGGTTATATAATTCATAATTAGAATGAAGACCCTCTTTATGGTTTTGTGTCTGGTCCCTCCAGCCATGTGCTTAAATGGACGGATCCATGCCACTAGGCCCACGAGAATGAGGTCATATCAACTCGACCATCTTCTGATGGATAGGCAATCACGGATCAACCAGGTATACAGTCCCCAAGTTCCACCCCATCAACCCATGATGTCAAATTTAAATATGGACTTCGGCCATTTAAATCCAGTACTGATGACGGACCCTTTGAATGTACCAATTCCTCTTCCTGAAGAAACACCGACATATATGGACGGTATGAGACAAATGACGCCAGCCATGATAAAAGAAACAATTTCGGTATTGGGACCACCGGCCACAATACCTATCGGTAAGTTTGACATTTTACTATATCTCAGAATGATTTTTGTTTTTCTGACAAAATTCATCCCAGAAAATTAAAACCTACCCGTAAAACGTTCATTTTTATAAGGAAGAATATAGAATAGAAATGAAGAATAGAGCGATACGTAAGTCGGCTGCAGCTGTTTTGGAAATGATGTAAGGTATAAGACCAAATTCCTCCATTTCTATTTCAGAAACAAATAACACTGGTAGCGGACAGTCCTTCTTCCACACTGTAGGTCGAAATACCCCAGTGAAATTTCACTACAGTTTTTCTCGTCAAAACGATGAGGAAATGGTTGGCATGCTTAGCGATCGGGCCCACGCATTGTCTGAAATTTGCAAAAGAACGGCAAAAATGTATGCATTAAAATCTTAATATTTTCATAATTGTATTTGAATAAAGTTTAATATTGTATCTTTCAAACACGTTAAATAGTGTAAATAGTAAAACATTTGGGGTTAATTAGGATGGACGCCAAAAACGCCGGTGATGTTCGGACACTAATAGATCATCCGAGCCACCAAGACATGCTGAGACAAGAACTCAGTTCATTTTGTTACGAAGTTCCACAATGTGATCCCCAGCGAAAGTATAGATTCACCTGCGGCGCGTGTAATAACCTGGACGCACCTTTATATGGGAAAGCTTTCACACCATTTAGGCGAATCGTAGAATCTGCATACGACGATGGTATATTTATTGATATTAACAATGTCTGATATGAGACTCCTCTTTTAATGTAAAATTTGCAAGTTATTTTTTTTGTAGAGAATGTTTTTTACAAAATATTTTCATTCTTCACCAAACAATAGGTGTAGAGGCGCCAAGGACACGAAGTGTACTAGGCGGTATGTTACCGAGCGCTCGTGACGTAAGCAATGCCGTCCACCAAGAAACCGTTACTAGCGTTAACTCTCAGATCACGCCGTATGTGACCACGTTTGGCCAGTTTCTAGACCATGATTTTACAAGCACACCATTAATGCAAGGTAAACAACGAATACATAGCTTAACACTGCACCTTCCTAATTCTTAAATGTAATTATAATTTGGCGGTATATCATCGGATTAACAAAGATATGGAAAATGTAGATGCAATTAAAAACCACAATTTTGGCAAATGAACATAACACCAGTTGCAACTATAATGAGTTAAAAACATATATGTGGTCAGGCTAAGGATATCCAATTAGTACATTGTGGATAAAAAAAATCAATGTTTTCACTTATATTCTTTAGACGAAAATGGAAATATAATCCAGGACTGCTGCTCTTCTCCAGAAAGGTATGAATCAATTTGACCGAGTAGCTCCTTTTGGTATCTTCTTGATAAATGGTTTCCAGTATTTAAACTATTTTCCCCCTTTTTACTGTAGGTTCGAGTGTTTCAGTATATCTGTTTCGGCCAACGATCCGCACTTTAGAGACCCTACAAAGAAATGTATGACTGTTATACGATCAGATGCCGCACCACCCTTAGATTGCTCAACAGGTATATACTTTAATTTTAATAGACCCACACTATAATGGTGTTTAAAATAATATTTACTAACTGTAAATAAAGTTAAAAAAATCCTTCATGAAATACATCAAGTGTTTGTTATGTTGTTGCAGGCATTCGTCAGCAACAAAACCAGAGATCTTCCTTCATCGATGGCACAATGATTTATGGATTTAATAAGGCCAAAGAAGATTCATTAAGAACTGGAGAACTAGGTACTTGTAACCAATGTCATTTATTTACTGTTTTTGTACTTGTATATTCGCAAATACAATATTTGTGCTCGACAAAAACACAGATACAAACAGCATTTGCGGCTGTGCTGACACAGAATATATTCAATACATTGACAGGTTTTCTGAAGGTTAGCGAGGACTACCCAAACACTCGTGGCATGATGCCAAAAACAGGTGAAAATACCTGTAACATCCAAATGGAAGATAACCAGGCTCCAGAAATGCAACACTGTTTTGACGCTGGTACGGTTTGAATTTCAATTTAATTTGTGTTGCTTTTTATATGCGGATACCGGTATCCATTTTTATTTTTAAATACACCCCCTCCAAAAAAAAAAAAACTACAAAAAAACAAAAACAAAACAAAACTAAAAACCAACGAATCAAAAGTATATATAAATAAACACTTTGTTTAATAGCATTTCAGTTTTCAATTTATGAAAACTTGCTCTTCCAATAAAATTTACTATATTTTACTTTTTTAAAACATATAAAAATTATATTAGAAATTTCAGAATAAAATCCTTTTTTACCAATGCTAAATAAAACAAAAATTGAACAACTCGCAATTTGGTAGGTTTTTTGTTCAATATATTCTATTTAATTAATAGTCGTACTTTGCATTTTTACTTTATCTTAGGAGACCACAGACACACAGAGAACCCTCTTTTAACTGTTATACACACAGCTTTTCTTCGACGTCACAATCTCATTGCTACTCTGCTTAGAGAAAATTTTGGTGTTCTTGATGACGAGATGTTGTTCCAAGAGGCCAAGCGTATGGTTATTGCCGAATTGCAACATATTACCTATAAAGAATTTCTCCCAATCGTTTTAAATAACGATATAATGCGACGGTTCAATTTAAGGATTTACAAACCAGCTCACGACAATGTGTACAATTCTTCCACTGATCCACGAATCATTAACGCCTTTGCCACAGCAGTATTCAGATTTGGTCACACGTTGGTGCGGCAAATCGTTGGTACAGACAATGGGAACTCTATTTTTGTCGACAGCCTTTTTAAACACTTTGATCGACCCCGGATGACTCTATCGTCAAATGGTTACGGACACGAGTACATGGCAAACTGGAAATCCAGAACGGGTACGTCCCAACCTGACGGCTTCATTGTAGATGCTATTCGGAACAGATTGTTTGAATCGGAATCGGAAATGGCAAGTGGAGCAACCAAGAGTTTTGATCTTGCAGCATTGAATATACAAAGGGGCAGAGATCACGGGCTTCCAGGATACACTGTGTATAGGGAATGGTGTGGGCTTTCCCCGGTCCGCCACTTTGGAACATGGAATTTTGGACTAGTTGATCACGATAGTAGAGCGGCAGCAAATCTACGTTCCATATACAGGTCAGAAAGTTTTCAAATTCAGACAAAACCCTTTCAACAAAATATTTTCAAATGAGAATTTATATGTAAAATGTTTTGTTCAGACATCCAGATGATATCGACCTCTTTGCGGGAGGTCTATCAGAGAGAAGGCTTCCAGGTGCTTTGCTTGGTCCTACCTTTTCCTGTATACTTGCTTTCCAGTTCCAACTTCTGAAAACAGGGGACAGGTTTTGGTATGAGAATCCACACCCAGTCCATGGTTTTACAGCAGGTAAACCACTCATTATAAGTGCAGATTTGTCTTTCTTGATGCACATGGAATCAAATTAGATTCGATTTGGTTAGTTGGTTAACAATTTGGTTAGTTGCACTAAGATCATTGATACTATTCTAACATTTTCACACACATTGAACATATATATGTAAAAGCTAAATTGTATGCACGTATGTTTAAGGAATGTAAAGTTATTAATTATTTTTATTAAATTCAAAGTTTTATATTCCATTTCCAAAACATTTTAAGCATAACTGGTTTATTAGAATTTTTTGCAACAACAATACTTGTAGTGAAAATACGTAATGAAATTATTGTGAGCAGAAATATACATATATGAATATCTTCAAAATGGACAAGAACTCAGTAGATTAATCTTACAAATGTAAATATACAACTATTGAATAAGAATTGATTGAAAATCATAGGTGAAATTTTATTTTTCGTATCAATCTCCGATTCAGGCGATTGGCAGTAAGAAACGCAAAGCATAATTTAGAAAACTAAAAATATTAAAAAAAAAAAAATGAAAGTATTGTTTTGCTGGAAAAAAAATGTTAAAAAGTCATATACCAACCTCACCTTATAAATGGATTACTCTGACATCACGTGTTTGAAAAAAAATCTTTAATCCAATTGCAGACCAACTGGAAGAATTAAAGAAAGTGACACTTGCAAAGATTATTTGTTCCACTGCTGATGAAAAACATATTATGACAATGCAACCTAAATTGATGGCTAGATCACATCAAACGTAAGAACAAGCCATAAAGAGTTTATGTTTTCATCTTTATTTTGTTCATTCAAACAAAAATCATGTGTTGGAGAGAGAGAGAGAGAGAGAGAGAGAGGAGTTTATATTTTTCTACAAGGGCTTTAGGTCCGAGCAAAATTATTCACCAAATTGCAATTTTGATTCTTTCTTTAAAAAATCACAGTTTTATTCTTCACACATGTCCAAGTGTATTTGTTTTGATAATTGATGCGAGAGAGAAGGAGAATAGAGGGAAAAGAAAAAAAAAAGAGATTTCAATTCAAGAGATAATTTTCTGTTTTCAATTATCTCTGATATACAATTACTAAAAATGTGGGCGAAATAGACTCTTACGGATAAAGAAAGTACAATACCTTAATTTGTGCTATTTTGTTCAATGAAGTTATACATTGTATTGTAGAAACCCAGCAGTGTCATGTAGACGGATACTAGGAGGTCATGCTCTTGGTTATCATATTGATGTGTTTGGAACTAACTTTCCTGGAATGAGAACTCTAAATATGAATATTAGACCACTACCAGCGTTCAGAGGAAGAAAGACCGTATATCCTCTCAATCCTACTTTACAGTATCTTTTCAGAACCAACCCAACAATTAAATCTTTCGGAAGAAAAAAGATTACATATGCACCAACTAAACTCAAATACAAACGACGGATTTTACTGAAAAAGAGAAAACCGTTGTATTTTTAACCCATCTTTTCTTTGGAAATCATTTCATAATTGCACTTTACAAAACAATACTCATCCAATCTCACACTACAAATTCACGTTGTGTGATGAAATAGAAATAAGCTGTATATTGTTGTATTGTCCCAGAACAACTTGAACAAAACTGATGTGCAGGGCTTTGATGCCCTGAAATAAGCTTTATAAAAGTTCATGTACATTATGTTAGGCAGTAAGACATATGTAGTATTTGTACTGGGGCACACCTGTTCTTAATGCCTTAAAAAGTGCGAAGATATATGCCTCTTGTATGCTCAATTTCTCGTTAATTTTATGAGTTTTGAATACGCAATATTTTAGCACTTTAAAAAATCCCATACTTCATACTTTTATTAGTGTTGGTAGAATACTGTTAACGTAATCAATTTAGTATTTAGTAGATATGAAATTATTTTTGCACCTTTTTTAGAAATATTTTAATGTTTTATAAACTCATATATGTTTTTATGTAGGAGAAATCAAAATAAAAACTATGAATGCAGAAAAAATTGAATTCTTATTTGTGTTTATATACTGTAAAACGAGAAAATTTGGCGCATACGTATTTTAGCGCAAACGCAAGTGCCAGTACATTGGCGCAATTATATTTTAGCGCACGCACCTTTTCTTTAAAAAAGAATACAAAAAATGTTCTTGTTTGATAAACGATCACGCCCAAATTTAGTTTTGTGTTCACTCAAGCACGTGAACACAACTACTTTGATTTCTATCTCGCATGCACGGTAAACTGTCGTTAAGAACAATACACTTACTTTTGTGTAAATCGTCAGTAGATAGATATGAAAACTTCATTTATTGGCGATGATGTGTAATTTTTGTTGGTAAACAAATTTGAGTTATCAGACTTTGAATTTAACGTGTCGACTTGAATAACACTAGAAGAGTTCCGAAACAAAAAGTGAAATCGAATGCTACATTTACCATGAGTTTCGATCACCATGAGCGAATCTTTTTCACAGTAATTTCACGTCAAAATAACACAAAAAGAGGTATCGTCTTGTTATCTTAATATCCACTAATCAGAGATCAAAGAAATTATGATCAGTTATGTATTGTTAGCGTTAACGATCGCCACGCTTAATCACATTTTCACCTGAGGCGCTAAATGGAAGTGGCATGGGGAGAAGCCCAATTTTCAAGGTGCTAATGAGAGATATTAAAAACCAATTAAAATTGAATTAATTAATCCATATTTAGGCACTTATACCCGATAACCCGTACCGTTTACCTGTGTAATTATTTAAACAAACAGAATCGACGGCATCTGATATTACGTAAACGAACACTTCTATATAGCATTAAAAATGGACTGACGTTATTGTTTTGCAACTTGAAGAAATTTAATACATATGGAAAACGTTGGCGCACTATAAATTTTAGCGCTTAGAGGCAGTTGCGCCAAAGGCGCTAAAATTTGTAGTGCGTCATATTTTCTCGTTTTACAGTATTTGACAATCAAAATATTGTATTTTGAGGGAATTGGTTAATGAAATACATGTAGTTAAAAGCTTTAACAGAGAACTTTTGTTTAAGAATTATTTTATTTATATATAAAGAAACAAGAGGAATTTAACAACAAACACTTATTTGTACAAGTACGAGGGTTGTTCGGAAATTATTGAGACAACACAAATATTTCCCTTTCTAAGTGACGAATTAGGGTGAAAATTGGCATAAACTTTAAAGAAACCTAAACAAATAATTAAACAAAGTAATATTAAGAAATCTTTAATATTTTGTTTACGACGGTACATAAACAAGTCGGTGGTAGGGTACCCGGCGCAGTCATGAACTCGGAGATTAATTAAACTTAAACAATTACTTACTTAGTGTCGGTGGACCAACAATTAATAGGGAAGTAAATCAAATTATATATGTTCATTTTGCTCTTTATTGTGACTAACTTGTGCGCAAGTTTCACTAGTGTTCGAGCTGAAATACGGAGATAGTACAAATATATGTACCAAGCAATAGAAATCTGGCCACGGCGGTTTATTGAATTTTGACGTCAAGGCGGCGCAGCGAATATACATCAAATTGGTCGGAAACACGGAAGAAGACCTTTATAGGCCAAGTAATTGCTTAAACACAAACTATTAAGTATAAAGGAGTCAAGAGCTTCATTTTATCGGATTTTTTACTAAACTTTTTAACTAGAATTAAAACAAATAGACTAAAGATCTACTCCTTTTTAAACAAAAACTGATGTCAACAGTTCTTAAATATGTACAGAAAGACTTTAACAGACGTTTCAGAAAAAGTTGACTTTTGGGTAAGAATAACTCGATTTTTTTTTCACAAAACAGTCAAGAATAGAGAATATACTTAAACGTTGATATCTTAAAATGAACAAAATAGATCAGAAATGAAGAATACTTTGTGTTTTCCGTTTGTTTGTAAGACGTTTAAAACATAGGAGCAAGGAAACGCGTTAAAATGACGTTGCGATGAGTTTTGGGTTGCACCGGGTCACTGGACATAAGCAAGTTTGTCAGCTTACCAGAAATGATATAATGATGCCATTGACTGGAATATTTTCACATTAATAAATTGTACCCTGGTTAACTTATTAGTGAAATTTCAATGGTTCACCTTTTTTTCTCAAGGGAGTAAATGTCTCAATAATTTCCGAACAACCCTCGTAAGTAATCTTCAGATAATGTGATTTTATAAAATATACGACTTTAAATCAAGTTGTGGTGCATATTCACATTCTAAATGAATGTTTATTGAACACTTTACACATTTAACAAATTATTGTAAAGCGAAAAAGTGAATATAAATAACTTTTGAGAAACGGTGTCAACGTTACTAGTCATCTGTAAAGAATTTTGAAATAGAATGAGGTTTGAATAGTAAACAATATTTGTGTATCAAATGTGTATTTCTTCAACCACGTTTCTTTAATTAAAAAAACCCCCAACTAATTGTTTGTATTTCAACACGGTAGATAATTTATATTAACATAACATAAATTGCAATCAACTTGTTATTTAGCCACAATGCACATCTCATTTATTTCAATATTTGTCAATTTGATCATACATGTACTTGTCTGCAAAATTTGTTAATTATGTGCTTGTAATGAAATAGGTAATGAATTTCGTTATCTTTTTAAACGTAATGATAAATGTATAGCTTCAAGGGTTTTGTGTTTACCAAAATATTTCATATCAAATCCAAATGTTCGAATACTTGAATCAATGTTCAATGTCACAAACAAAAATCAACCTATCAATATTAATATTTGTAAAATATTTATTTAGATACTATATTTGAGAGAGTTAGCTCTCTTGGTTAACTTTGTAACAATTACACTGTAATTTTAGTTATTAGAATAAAGTTCGTTGTTATTGCGTCATATGTAAACGTTGCGGTACATAAATTTGTTTTTATGACAAAATATGCATGCACTTAATCTTGTTTTGTTGACACACAACCATTACTTCTTTGTTTTAGGTAGGTACCTGGTAAGTTTCATTAGAGAACAATGAATGATCTTGTAAGATTAATCATCTTGTGCTCTCAATTCTAAATAGGAGGTATTTAATTGCAAACGGTACTTTATTGCATACGTGCATGAATCAACATTTTATTTCAATATGAAAAAACCATGTGCTATAAATACAAGAAAAAAAGAATATATTACAAATTATCCCTAACTTAAGTCAAGAACTGGTAGCACATACAAACGAGTGAGAAAAGAGAAGACATATTATACATGAACATAAACAGCCATAAACAGCTTATTTGGCCAATTGTTTAAAATTGTAAAAGTCCAAATTAATAAATTACAAGACGAAATTATAATTGTTTGCAAACAACTTCAAGACTCATTAGTGAGAAGGAGCAAATATTATCAGAGTTAAAAATTAATTTCACATCCATATTATAATAAGGCGTGTAATTAAATTCTTACCGTCAGAAGTATATGTGCCTACATGAATAATATGGAGCTAGGTGATGCACTTCAATAAAATCAAACCTCATTGAAAAAGCAATATCTGGATGATCAGCTCCCAATCGTTCTTTTATACAATTTCAGAAAATTATGTTGAACTTAAAAAATAAAATTCTTTGCCTCCTAGAAAAAAATAAAAATTACAGACACCTTTGCAACATGAAATAACACTATAAAGTTATTCAGAAAGTACAACTTTGGGCAGTACAGCCCATCAGTATATATAAAAAAATTACTATAATTTACAATACTTAATATACAATATTTAGACTCCCTTGTGTCTAAATTAGGTGGGTGGGGGTGGGGTGAGACCTCTTGTCTTGTGTTCCACTGTGCCACAGAATAACAAACATTGTTGTAATATCGTAAATGAAAAATGTATCATTTTCAAGAACATAAAATATAGTTAAATAAATTTAATTATAAGAGGGTATTCTACAAGGCCGTACAAGTGTATTCTAAAAGTGTTAACTTATGCCGATTACAACTGTTCAAACTACACCATAAAGACCATGGATAGTAAGTACAATTCATCTTTGTAACGTCTTCGTGGTCTTGATAATGATAGCACAATAATAATTTCCTTAAAACCCATGATTCGGTTTTTTTTAACCATCCAATGTTCTGGATCCTGTAAAATGCCATAATTAAAGGGCCAAAACTTGGAAACAAGTGAATATATATTTCCACATCAATTGCTCCAGGTATTTTTAAATAATTTATTCCACAAAAAGAAGTAAAATTCCTAGCATGTGCATTTCTATTACTCTTATCATTTATTTCTTTCAACATATGATTGCTGAAATGAAAATCATTCGTATCTAATGAAGATTGAATGACGATTCGGTGTTTTCATTAACCAATTTATAAATAACTTACGTAATACAACTTTCAATCTTTTAAAAAAATTAGAATTGCAAATATTTTTCGACGCTCATCAAATAAGACTTAATTCAACCATTGATTGCCTCTCGCCTACTCGTAAGGAACTTTCCTGCCTTTGGAATTCACGACATGCTATTTAAATTCACTATTTTCTTGATTTTATCAAAAAGAATAAATTAAATGCTGTCTGTCTTTTTCGACATTTTTTATAACCCAAAGTTTATTTTCCTTCATCACTACATCACTACAAAAACCGATGCACGAAGTTCAGAAGTTCAGAATCGGAATTTATAACTAAAACTTATTTCATTAATGTTTTGCAAGAAAATCTGGTTCTATTTTCACCGATTTACGAAACATTTTACTTGATTTCATGTACATCTCAATTGCATCGCAATAAGCGATTCACATTCTTTATAAATTCATGCATTCACTGAGTTATTTAAATTAGAATTTTCTATAATAAAAAAATCAATTACTGTCAAATAATAATATCGAAGTTATGAAATTAACCTATGTCTTTTTTTTAAATAATGAAAAAAAATTATTTTAGTTACTATTTCCCCCTTATTTATCATGATACTTTTCATTCAAATCCAATTATCAATTATTTTTTCTAATAACGATAAAAAAGCGCAAGTTTAAGCAAACATGGTATCGTCATATTCTTAAATAATCATTTGTGAGTTGGACAGGTACTTCTTTTTATAAGCCCTTGCAACTTATATACATGTTTTCGACTTAACTGCTGGTTAAATTGTTCAGGCAGATTAAATTTTATCTGCCTATAATTGATATATGAGAGAGGAGGTCCATTACATGCTAAGATGCCTTTTGAATAAATAGGTCCGAAAATTAATTATCCCAGGCCATATACTTATATAACTTCGTTACTAACAGGTAATTGATTCATTATATGTAGATGTACATCTAAAATTATTTAAGTTTTGATTGACATGTATTTCGTTTTATGGATTTTTGAGATAATTGACGGTTTGTTTTTGTCATTTTTTCATGGAAATCTAATGCAGCTTTAATTAGGAAAGCAATAAAGGTAAATAATTTTAACAGTTCTTAAACAAATATTTTATTAAGTGTTCGATTGTTTATTTTTCAGTAAAAAAAAATACTTGTATAGTTTAGTATCATAGTTACGAATAAATATCGCAGAGCTGAATTTATATTTTTCACCCCTATTTTAGCTTTGAATTTGTATGATAAAAATTCTGGTACTATCAATATACGTGTTAGTTGCTCCATGATTTAACAAAGAAGAAAGGTAATACGACAACAGTTTTCTAAACCAGGTAACTTTGGTTCATTAAAACTAGTGGATATCAGTTGCAAGTAGTAATTAAGTTATATCAAATGTTTTGAAGATTGCAAGTCATTATGGATAATGGCCGAATCATTAAAAAATCATTTAAAATCATTTATTCCGATAAAGGCCAGATTTTATAGATCGAAAATCGAAATCCACATCAAATGGTTTTCATCAAATATTCACGAGACCACATTAATAGTTTATTTCTAGTGATTACAAGATTTTGCTTAGCAATTAATTGATATATGACCTTAAAAATTGATTATATCAGCTATCTATAAATACTCACACTTTAACATTAAAAAAAACCCAGGTAATTACTTTATGTTGACACACTATGCTATTTTTTTCTATTTAGGATGGATATCCATGTTTTTTGCTTGTGTGCTCTAACCGTGTTTGTTGTCACGCTTGGTCAACACCCGGACGAAAATAAAGATATAACCCCACAGGAGCTTCTAAAGCATACACATAGCCAACATGGGCAGTTTGGCAAAACAATGATGCTACCATTATTGGAAAAATTATCTAAAACATCCACACTGATATCGAAAATACAAAGCGGTATGGCAATGAAAGCATCACATGGAACAGAATCTGAATTTCATCTGAACTATAAAAAAATGCGTTCAAATATAGCTTCAATGAAAGTACGACACTCTGCGAAATCCGAATTTGAACTGAAACGTAGTTTCCCTTCTGCATCTGTTGCTAAGTCTTCTGCTGCTCAGATTGCCGATTCATCTTCTGAAGAAACTGTTATTACAATTCCTGTGCCTAAACAAGATTTGACTTCTTCCTCTGAAAATGATACCTCTACGAAAAAGGATGATAGATCATCTACCAAACAGAATGATACTCACTCTCATGAAAAAGCTGATGAAACCTTAAAGCCAACGGCAGAAAATTCCTCTCTCGAAATAAACAAAACGCAGTCCAATAAAAATGCTGATAAATCCCCGGAGCCAAAGAGTAAAAATTCCTCTTCTGAAAAAGGAGATGAAACTTCTACGCCAATGAAAAATAGTTCATCTCAAAAAGAAACTACTCAGTCTGTTGAAAAAGATGCCTCTTTGTCCCAGGTTAATAGTTCCTCTCATAAACACACTCTTCATATTGTAATTACACATGTATTTCATTCATCCCTACCACAAGTGGGCAGGGAATTTGATGTAGCGAATCCTGTTCATTTGACCACAGAAACAAATCAACCGGAAGTGATAACGAGCACAACAGACCAAAAAAACATCGTGCATATAACCTTTCCTAGAAATTTGCTTTTGTCCAAGAAGCAATCACAGCAAGATACGAAAAAAATTAAAAGTTATAAAAATTTAAAAGAAGCATCAAAGGGAATGTATAAGGTAAGTATGGCAGTCATCATTCACAAAAATGAGCGTAACAAAATTTGCATTAAATAAACTATGTTTATTGAATGTAATCTATAGTTCACAAACTGTTAACTATAGAGAACGCATTGTTGAGGTTCTCATTTGTAAAACTAGATATTAAACAGATGGAAACTGTACTTTACGAATGTTAATCAAAGTTCACCTGTCCGATAATGAATGTTAACCAAAACAATTGTTTACGTTCTTTAATTTTCTTTAGCAGTTGTTAACCATGGTTTTACAAATCGTGAAACTGTTTATTAGATAAACCACATTTCACATTTGTTAGTTATTGTAATTAACGGTAAACTATGGATAGCTACTATTTATTATAATAAACAATAATTAACAAACGTGAACTATCAAAAACTATAGACAGGCGATCAACGTTTATTGCCATTAACTAGTAATTCACATTTGTTACTTCAGTTTCTTGAATTTAAAAGTCTGCTTACTAAAGGTGGCAGTTTTTAATCTCAAAATACGATCTGACGTTACGCACAAAACTTTGTTTAATATAATTTTGATCGTAATGTATAATTTAGATACGTGAAATATAGTTTCATAGAAAATATACATTTTACAAAATAACATATTCTGACGTGATATTGTGTTTCTAAAATGTTAAATCTGTGTTTGTTCTTTTTTTTTTAATCGGCGACTTAAATGTCTATAAACTATAGTTTATAAACCGTAAAATATAATTTTTTTTTTTTTTTTTTTGGAATTGCAAACCGTAGTTTACTAATGGTGAAACAGTGTTTATAAGAAAAAAATGTGTTTTGCAATACGGTTATTTATAACAACCTTTTACTTTGTTCCCTGGTTATTCTTTCTTGATTGTTATTGCCTGTAACTACATGTTACTTTAATACACCAGCCCCACATACTATGCATTCTTGGGTACATTAGATAATGTTTAACCAATGCAATCAATTAGAAATATATGGACAGTAGAATTGAATTATGCAGCATTCGAATTTGATGAAAGATTCCACATTTCTGTCCATAGATATTAATATGAGTGCATGTTATTAAAAATAATACCGCGTTGGACTTTCAGAATTCGAAAAACCGGAATTTTCAATTGGTTCTCATTTGATAAATAATTTTGTTAATCACTGGACCAAAGTAAAACTCAGAACAAAGTGTTTTGTCGAACCAATCAGAGAAATCAGCAATCACATCCTTATAAATTCAATCGTTCAGTAAAGAAAAAACCCTACGACAAAACTACTGTTAAACTGTTGATTTGGTTTCATTAAGTCGTGTTGAAATTCATTAGAGCAAAAGTTTAAATTTCTTTGGTATTGTTTAAAGAAAATGTCTTTGTTTTAATACATAAAAACTCTTGGTTCTTCTTTCAGCGAGGGAGTTTACCTCTCATTCAAGAAAAACAGCATGACTCCTTTCAAACAATAAGACAGATAAGACAGCCTAACCATGTACCTATATGCCGCTGCTCTTTGGAACAGCCACACTGTTGCCAATATTAACCATAACCCAGATTGAAACAATCAGAACTCTGTATATTATCTATGAATAAAATACAATAACTCTACAATATAACAGCGGAAAAAACCCAAACAATTAACATGCGACTAAATATCTGTGTTCTGTTTTGATTCAGTTCTTAGTTCATTTTTGACAACTATTATAACAATTAATTTCACCACTTAAGTTTTACATATTATTGACTGCATGTAGAACCTTACATAGGAAGGTCATCTGATTATGTTTAATGATTATGCTAAAGTGTGTTTAAATGAAACAGAATTCAAAACATACTTTTATTAATATCGTTAGTTAAACTGAGGTAGTTATCAGGTCACCAAAAACCCATCCACGGCGGGCACCTCTCCAGCTGTGTAAAAGAGATTATTATTCAAAATTCAAAATGCTGTCTGTGTTCCATTCAAAGAGTTCCGTAGCATGTTTACGACCGGAGCTTTCGATTAAGCTTAAGCTTATGATTATGAGTGTTATTTCATAAGAGAACATTCTTTAAACTTTTTAAAATGTCCAAATAAATTTGAAACAAAAATCTAATTTATTTTGTTTTTATTTGTAATTTCTTCATGTTGTCTTGTGAGGAGTATTTTAACTTTTTTATTGATCAAAAATGATTGAAAGACATTCCTTTACACGTAATTAATCTAACTTATACCGTGATGCCACTACTTAAAATCGTAGTTCATCCAGTAGGTCCATCAATTTGCAAATGCGTTTTGTGAAAGTAGGCATGATATTTCAGTATTACATGTACGATAGATATAAACAACGGCAAGAAAGGAATATCTGTCGTTGGTTCTGTTCAGATTACATCAGGTTTGTTTATTACAGAAGAAACAATCTGTCATGCCGCACATGAAAAGCTTCACTACGACCATAAAAGCTAGTTTTCTTAAAAGTGTTTCTGAGTGAGCAATTTTACACTTTATGTAAAAAAACCTTGGACATGCATATATGTAAACTAGTTAATAAATGGCAGAAAATTGTCATGAAGCAAGTAGGTTTGGCCACTACAATTCCATGAATAAATGGCTTAACATTATTGTAATTGTGATGTTCAACATAAATGTATCCTTGCAAGCTTAAAAAGTAAATGGTTTGATTACAAGTCAGCTTAAAAAATAATCTCACTGACATTGTTGGATGATCTTATACGAAGTAATCAAAAAGCCGATTGGATTATGGTAGATTTGCCCTAATTACGATAACTTATAAAATAGGTAGGAAAAATATTTAAATAGGTAAGTTTTCTCCCAATTACAAACAAAGTCGAAAATCCTTAAAATTAAGTGTTTTTTGTATGCACTTTATGTTAATTAGACAACGACTTCGTCTTCATGGTTATAATTAGGTAACTTGATCATCTTGAAATGTAAATGATCTTCACGGGCCATTTATGGGTTAATTTAACTTGTTCAATGTAGTAAACGTCTCCGTTTGCCGTTTTTAAAATTTCAAATATTGAAGTTGCATTATTCATTGTTTTTCTTGTTGAGTGGATTCACAAAATCAAACGAAAAACAAAATAAAAATAAAGGGATAATATGTTTAGGTTAAACAATTCCCTATTAGATTAACGTATCTGTTCAATTCTGTTTCACAATACTTTTGAAAATTGATCTCCTCGAATACAGCTGAAACAACGGTATAATTTTGTTCCCAAAATTTATTTTTATCTTTATTATTGAACTAATATGCAAATAAATGGTAAAGATGATTTTGTCTTTGTTTTAAGGCGATGTTATAGTTGTTCCATAAATACTCTTGAAAACAATAAAGATGCTGCATGTGAGAAAAAAAAATAGAAAAAAGCGGAAAAAGGATAAATTTTTTTTTCTCAACTTCAAAGACATTTTAATTTTCATTAAAAGTAGACAAAATCATAGACAGAGGAATGTACATACTGTGTGAGAATTTTGGTGAATGACATGTACACCACTTTAAAATGTCTTTATTTTTGTTTGGTAAAATTCTTAGCCCGTGAAATATTCTCTATTCTGTTAAATAGCTGCTACACGTTAGAAATAGAAAGGTGTCTTTAAAAATGCATTTATTTTGATTCTGTGTTGGACATCATAAAACGATCAATTCGTACATCTGCACAAAGAATTGAAAAATATTTTATAACATAGAGCATTGAGTTAAATACATCTTTCCAAAAATTATTATTTTTGGGAATAACACGTTCAGTAATAAATGCATCACCAAAATCAAGTAACAAGCTGACAAAGTCTTCACCATTAATGGCCTTCAATATGGAAGTCCATGAATTATGTCCAACAATTAATCTTTTAATCAATGAACATTTCAATGACATAATAAATTTGTTAATATTCAACATTTTTAAACCTCCTTCTTGGTATTCTTGAATAACTACTGAACGTTTTATTTTATCACACTTGTCATTCCAAACAAATTCAAAAATATCTTTGTTCAATGTGGAGATTATCTCCCCTTTGGGAGTAGGTAAAGACATAAATAAATGATTGATTTTTGGAATAACTAGAGATTTTACAACAGCCACACGTCCGATTGTTGTAAGGTTTCTTCTTTTCCATTGTTGAAGCATGCTTTTCATTTTTGGAACTTGTATTGAATAATTTAACTCAGGAATTTTTTCAAGGTTGACAGAAAAGTTAATACCCAATAAGATAAAAGTTGTTGCGCCCCAATCTAGTTTCCATCTCGTGTGTGAAAGACCTGATTTGAGAATTTTTTTGAGCCAATCCATACGATTTTTGTTTTGGAACCATTTATTTTCAACCCAGAAATGTTTGAAAAGAAGTCTAGAGTATCTAAAGATGCAAATAATGAAGTAGGTGAACCATCCAAAATAAGAGATGTGTCATCTGCATATTGACTTATTTTATGTTCTTTGCTACCTATTGTAATACCCTTTATTTTATTGTTTTGTTTAATAAGAATTGAAAGTATTTCAGCACAGAGGAGAAATAAATAGGATGCAATAGGGTCTCCTTGTCTACAGCCTCTTTCGATAGAAAGGTAATTAGACAAAAAGCCACTTTGCAACACTGAAGCCTTAAAATTTGTGTTGAGTATTTTAACCCACTGGATGATATCTATGTTATAAAATCTTTTGATGATAATTATGTTAAAGAAAATTATTTATCTATGCCTGTTTGGTATAATAGCCACATTAGAGTTGGTATGAAAACAGTGTTTATAAAAAGTTGTTATAAAAAAGGTGTAAAGGTCATTAATGACTTTCTAGATGATAATGGAAATCTTTTGTCGCATGTAACTTTTCAACAAAAATTTGATTTGAATATGTGTTCAATGCAATACAACAGTGTAGTTAGTGCTATATCAACATATCTAAAAAAAATTTTACCGGTACATAAATGTTTATTTAAGAGAACTTTCACTCCATATATTCCATTATATTACAAACCTCTTCTTTTACAAAACAAATGTACAAAACCCATTTACAAACAGCTAATTGCAAGTAAAGTAACTCCAACTGCAATACCAAAGTGGAATTCAGAATTGGTACAATATGGGGAGAAAATTTGTGTTTATGATGCTTTCAATGTATGCTTTAAGACAACAAATGACTCATCTATTCAATGGTTACAATACAGATTACTTCACAGAATTCTTCCTGTAAATTACTATTTTAAAAAAATCAATGTTGTATCTTCTGATTGCTGTTCCTTTTGCGAACGTGAAGTTGAGTCAATCCAACATGTTTTTGTAAGGTGTGAAAAAACATCCACAATTTGGAGCAACCTAAGCATGCATATTTACCAATCAACTTCTCTACGAATTGGTTTTAATGTTGTTAATATTTTATTGGGTGAACTCCCATTGTCAATAGGTAATAAAGTTGTAAACTTTATCATTTTGTATACAAAGCAATATTTATTTTGTTGTCTTAAAAAAGATATACTGCCTAGTCTATCAGGGCTGTTATTTTATTTATATAACAAATACAAAGTTGAAAAATATATTTCATGCCAAAAAATTGAAATGCAAAAATTTACCAACAACTGGCATGTATGGAAACATATTTTTGACACAATCTTGTAATTTTTTTGTTGTTGCTATTATTATTATTAATTTAATTTTTTCTCTTTCCTTTTGTTGGCATTATTAACCAAGCAACCACTGCCAATTTGGGTGAATGTGAGAATGAAAATGTGAGCGGATGAACCAAAAAATTATATCAATAATATTATTAAAATGTTTGTATCTATATGAAAAAAAAAAAAAAAAAAAAAAAAAAAGAATTGAAAAATATTTAAATTTTTTTTTCAAAGTTGTTACTCACAAGT
Source organism: Magallana ariakensis (assembly GCA_020458035.1). Classification (NCBI taxonomy): domain Eukaryota; kingdom Metazoa; phylum Mollusca; class Bivalvia; order Ostreida; family Ostreidae; genus Magallana; species Magallana ariakensis. The sequence goes on along the minus strand of CM035818.1, from coordinate 36,840,943 downwards.
TTTGAATTTCGCGAAAGCTTATCTTCGTGGATTGTCGATTTTAAAGGTTGGGATGGTTTTGCTACGTCCAATAAATAATAATTTTTATGCCACTATGTTATTTAAAGCCAACAACCTGCACTTAGTTTTTTATGTTAAGCATAGAGAAAACAAAACAGCTATAGAAATTAACAAATGTCATTTATTGAAGTAAATGCCGAAAAATAAAATATATACACTATCAAGGGGGTCAGCATAGACTAAAATACAACTGACTACTGTAAAGTCTTTGGCAGTATATTATGCAATATGCTGACCCCAATAGTAAAACATATTAAAAATCAAGGTTATGCTATGCCAAATATAAAATGTCCAATACATATTTCTTTTTCGATATCGTCAACATCGCGATGTATACAATATTGATACGATATCGATTTTACATTTTTAACATTGCCGCTATTTCTTTGCCGTTAACATCGTCAACATTGTCGACATCGCAACGTTGGCGATGTTGAATTGATATCGAGTTAACATCGTCGACATCGTCGACATCGCAACGTCGACGTTGTTGATTCGATATTGAATTTACATCGTCGACATTGCCGATATTTCTTTAACGTTAACATCGTCGACTTCGCAACAAAGACGATGTTAAACCAATGTCGAATTTACATTGTCTACACCGCGGATATTTCTTTAACGTTTACATCGTCGACATTGTCGACATCGCAATGGATGTTTTTCAACATTGCGATATCAACAATGTCGACGATGTAAACAAGGAAGAAGGCATACGATGAAGACACAATGTGGACTCGATGTGAATCAACATTGCGATATCGACCATGTTGACAATGTAAACAAGATATACTGTAAACGTATTATATTTGGCGTGTACGATATTTGGCGGAAATTAGTTTTTGAACAAGTTGGCGAAGATTTGAATTGGCGTATTCCTGAATGTGACTATTTTTATACATATATGCATGGCATTTAGCGATTTACTTGATTTAACGGAAGCTGCATTCCGCCAAAAGCGCTAAAAATAATACACAGCCAAATGTAGTACGTTTACAGTAAGAGGTACGGTGTAGACAAGATATCGACTCGATGTCGATCAACATTGCGATGTCGACGATGTCAACGATGTAAACAAGAAAAAAGGCACACGATGTAGACACAATGTCGACTCGATGTTGGTCAACATTGCGACATTGTCAACGATATAAACAGGATATAAGAGATACGATGTATACACGATGTCGACTCGATGTCGATCGACATTGCAATGTCGACGATGTCTACGATGTAAACAAGAAAAAAGGCACACGATGTAGGCACAATGTCGTCTCGATGTTGGTCAACATTGCGACAATGTCGACGATGTAAACAGGATATAATAGATACGATGTATACACGATGTCGACTCGATGTCGATCGACATTGCGATGTCGATGATGTCTACGATGTAAACAAGAAAGAAGACACAGGATGTAAACACAATGTCGAGTCGATGTTGGTCAACATTACAATATCGACAATGTAAACAGGATATAAAGGGAACGCTGCAAATGCTTATTTAAAAATTATGCTTATATGATATTAACACAATGTCGACTCGATTTTGGCCAACATTGCGATGTCGACAATATTGATAAAACATCATACATTGAACATACCTCGGAAAATAACAAGATACACGCAATAACAAGACAAAATACACCGACACATGAAAAAAGAAATAAAGTGAAAAAAATATAAACACGGCGAAAAAAGGGGTGGATGTAGGATTTTTCCCCAAAAATCTTCAAGTTAAGCGGGGCTTTCTTCTCTAGTAAATAGATCAATTATGGTCACGTAGTCTCGAGATGCCACACAGATTGGTTAAACATTACCCCACCGAGATAGAATTAAAAATAGAATCTTGACTCAGAGATAACAGCAATTAATTACATAATCGTCGGACGCCCAAATAGGAGACATAATTAATGTAAACAAATATCATTCGTTATAAAAGAAGAAAACATGTCACATAAAATATGTATTATCATTAAAGATAATAATAACTTCTTGTTTCATAATTTGTTGGGGACGTCAATTCGTGGACAAGGTATTCCCATAAAATCCATAAGTTGAGCCATCACTGATAAAAATTATTCTATAGTTATTCCAAAGACGACACAGGTCTCCGCGTCTTTTGTTTGGTCACTGAGATTTCATATCATATCTTTCTCCTTCTCTCATATGAAATAAGTTATTTAACACTTACATGGATATGTATACGTTGATAATGATACAACCACTTGGTGTATAAAATATTATCATATGACTCTCCCAATCATCTTCACAACGTCAAGGCTTTGTGATTACGAAACTCCACACAAACCCTTCACATCAGTCGCTATTTAAAAGTCGGGTTCACGCTCAACAATACGTAATAATTCTAAAAATAAAATGTCCAATGAAAAAACTCCTTTTAAAAACGTAGTTTGGGTTGATCAGAAGGGTGGCAGATCTCGAACGAAAAAATTGCGAAAAATTTAATATTTATTGTCTCACTAAAAATCAAAAGCTCTCGATATCATGATTAATAGGTAATCGGGATGTATTATTGGAACTATATAAGCACATTTGACGTAAGTATGGTGACTTCCAATCGGTTTTCCAAAGGTATGCAACGTATTTATAACTTCAGAAAGCTGTTCTAACACAGTCAATGTTTAAAAAAAAATTAATCAGCGATATTTGGTTCAGTTTTTTTCGCTACAAATGCGACAAGAAGATAGAAAACTTGCTATTTTCTGGGATCAACATGCGCGCATCCACATTTGTTTACATCATTTCTGATATGAATGAGAACCGCACTCTGATTGGCTCCAAATTGAGACTTGGAACCAATGAAATACGACGGCCTGAGCCCGACTTTTAAAAAGCGACTTATGTCAAGGGTTTGTGTAGAGTTCCGTAATCACAAAGCCTTGACGTTGTGAAGATGTCTTCCAGTATCAATTTGTATCTCTTTCACTTCATATGTAGCGAATGAATTAAGGTGGTATGGGACATCTGTCGATGTTAGTGTTATTATAAAATTATAATTGAAATAATTACACCGGTTTAGAATTTTCAAATTTTACAATATTTAACAAAAAAAAAAAGCTTTTAAAAATATTTGGAAACGTAAAAATTGTAAAACCCACAGCGGGATTCGAACTCATGACTAACAGATCCGTAATAATCTCTCTAACCCACTGCGCTACGCTGTTAGGTGACAATATTAAGAAAGAAACTACTTAATATATAATTACAATTTATTTTATTGTTTATTTCGATAAACAATACGTCACAACATGGGAGTGTCCCATACCACCTTAACTCAACCATATATCACACATGTTATTCATTTATTATTCAAATAAAACAAAATTATTTTTTGATAAATTCACTACTGTCAGCCTTCATCTGTTCCTACTTGGTTTACATCAAATTTATTCTGAATGATTTACGATACTAATACCATTTTAATAATGAAAATATGCTGATCCATTTTTTTTTTTGCTTTTTATCGGCAAAATACCTGTAAAGGACAGACTGTTTACCCTCTTTAGCTTATCTGGCCGTGACGTCACCAAAATTTTTAAATCGCTCAACTCAGTCCTCAACTCAAATCCTTAAAGAAAACGGGCACGAATCTGAGGTAAAAACTCAGACTTGAGGCTGAGTTTTGACTTGAGGAAAGTTGGTGACGGCGGGGCCAGATGTCATTTCATTTAATCCTATGAGTATTTCTATTACACTATAAGGTGGATGTGTTAAAAAAATTAAAACGAGTCTTACTTCCGGATGTGGCACATCACTTGACTTGAAGATTCAAGTTTCTACCACAAAGTTGCTTAGCATATTCACGTTTTCAAATATGGAATAGAGAATCGTATGATTCATATGCTTTTATCACCTATTTTGATTTATTTAACGTTAACATCATTATTATTTCATAGATTTTAATGAAACCTTGACCTGATAAAGAACGTTACACACATTTTTCCTTACATGTTCACCATTACATTATATGTTTTTAGATAAATGTATTAGATAAAGTACTTAATGTACTGCAGTAACGCTCTGGACACTGGGCACTTATACTTATTCATTTCTGTTGAAAATATTGAAGTGGCCAGTTTCGGACAATTGCATTGCTTTGTAAAGACGAATTAGGATGTTTGTTTACCTTAGAATCTGTTAAAAAATAAACTGACAGTAGGTTTTTTATAAAGGGGAAAGGATTTACCAAAATTATATCCGCCAAAAATTATGGTATACAGTGTTAACCCAAATTTGCCAATGGATGACTGCACTTAGCGCCGGGTTTTGGGCCCTTTTCGGTCGCTTCTGATGCGTTTATTTATTAACCTAGTATCACTTTTGTTAAATTTTTTAAAGAGTCTAGTCAATTTCCAACATGAATTAAAATTTTTAGACTGTGAAACAATAAGCTCATTTTATTTTTTTGTCCTTACAACTTTCGAAAAAAGGAGAATTTTCGCTTATCTGCCCTTGATCAAACATAATATTGATATTAATATGTATGAGCCATTATCAGAATGGTACTAAAATTAGACTAGCATGAATAACAGTGCCATGTATAAAAATGTATGTGATCACTCTTTCACCATATAACCCCTATCTATTCTTTATGGTACAAGTATACTATTATGGTTTTAACAATTAGACCACGCCAATGTAAGTACAGAAGACTTTAAGTCAATGCTTGACAACTATAAAACGTGTTCGAAGACATTGTCCTAGTTAGCACAAAACATGCTACCTTACACGTCACGTGATAGAATTTTGTATTCACAGAGTTATCTGAGGTGAGAAATCACGTGGTAAATTATAATATTCAACATGCATCAACCCTTGGTTACAACAGGGAAAGCGAAAGTAAGAAGAAGCAGTTTTTTCTCATTTAAACCATGAGCGCATGTTTATCTATTAATCTCCTTTTGACATAACTTAGATAATGCAAATATACAACTACTGTTAAACGGAGAACAATAGACAAACATGCGCTGACTATGTATGAAGTCATTATAAAAATGGGCGTCCTCATTATCGTATGGAGATTCAAGAAATAGTGATGACCTCCGCCTAATACAAATTCGTACTTGGTAACAACATACTTTAATGTAACGCAATTACGTAAAGTTGCAGTTTAGATGTTGACCATTTCTGCAATTGAAAGAAAAATTCTTCTTTTTAAAGTTTATTTTCTCGCAAATATCCCATGTCCTTAAAGCTGCATGGTCCGATTTGTTTGTTATTACATTATCAAATAATTTTCCATACAAACCATTTATCTTAGAAAGTTATGGACTTTCTCCTATTTACACCAGCAGAATCGGTCTCCTTTCAAAGTCAGAATATTCAAAGTAAATAAAAATATTTTCTTTTTGGGCAAACGAAAAAACAAACCAAAATGCATCATGGGAATGTTTAGAAACGGGAACCGTTTGGTTTCGTCCCCCGATGATTGGGGTTATTCAACCCGCATGCTATGCATCGATTGTAAACAAAGCAAACTTCAGAAATATTAGCGAACAAAACGTACACAGGTTTATTTGTAATTTACCTAAACATTACGACCTTTATTTATAGCGATGTCAAAGTCGTAATACAACCATACCCGTCTCGACGTCAGGGGTGAAATTTAACATGAGGCGAAATAACGCGATACCCTTTTATGTCGTTTGTTTTGTTACTTAAATTTTGTACATATTTTTTTCATTGAACTTTTGCTTAATTGACTGGGAAAACTACTGAAATGTCTATTATTATACATATACTTAGCATAACCATCGTTTAAAAGCGTGCACAAAATTTGATATAAAATCGGACCAAGTAGCTTTAAGTGCAGTCATCCTTTGTGTCCCGCTAATAACCCGGCTTTATGTAATTATTCATTATTCATCGTTAATTCGCTAGATGGGAAAAGCCATTGGCAAATAACCATAGTTTATGATAATGTGGGATGTTTTTTCAAATTAAATTGGTATCATTCATAGTGATAAATGATCGCTCTGGGATTTTTATCCGCAAAAGACCAGAAAAAACTATTTCTGAGGTTTTCTCTTTTGCTGTCTTAATTTAATGCGCAGTTGAACGAAGAAAAAAAATGCGCAATTAAAGATAGTGTTAAATGAAATTTTGTATCTTAACTTGCAGATTGTCTTTTTATTATAAAGATATCAATCTTAACATCAAAGAACTAAGACATTGTGTAAAAAATATCCTTGCGAACTATTTTAGATACATCTTGGTGATTCTCTAAAAAGTCAATAGAATGAAGCAATTGTAACCAACATACGAGGGTTGATCCAAAAGTAATGTCACAGATGCGATAAAATCGTGAAAAATCCGCGTAAAGTGACAAAAATTCGTGCTTTGAGATATCTACCTAATTTGATTCAGATCTGAAAATTTTAATGAATTAATATACATATTTCTGAAGATAATATATTTTGTAGAGCGTGAGGTAAGGATAGTCGCCGCACGCTAGCGACGTCATTTCTAGATCCTTGGCGTTCTGGTAGAATTTCATAATTTAGTACTGTATATAAATTGGCCACGATGCTTTATTTTACATTTTTTAATAATTTTTTTCATAAAGTATCTAATTAATCTTTTTGTAATCGATGGAGTAGTATATTGGATATTATTTAATGTACGATCAGTTTGTCGAGGTCTTTTCAAGAAGTCATGGACGTAGCTTTGTGATAGGGCTCATGACGTAAGAACCTAGTTTTAACTTTCCTTCAGAGCGTATATCTTCTATCTAATTTATTTATTAACATGACACATGCTTTTATTAGATATTGGAACCACGTTAAGGGTACCCCGTTCACTCGTTCTTAATGTAAGGTTGATAATATCAATTTCAGTACATTTTCTAGTGATTTCTACCCATCGAAGCATAATTGCATTGTATCACTATTCGCATGTCCAGCCTTTTCATTCCTTGATCTTGAGACAAAAGGCATTGCGTAGATATCCGAAATGGACGGTAACGGTCCCTAATTTTTTAAAACAGAAAAAGTTTATAATATATCTGTTTCAAAATATTGTGCTGTTTGGGGCTTATTCAAATCTTTAAGCATGTTATTTATTCATAAATACAAACCTTAAAAATGACGTAAGCTCATGACGCGGCGATGTCACGTATATATCATGCTATAAACATCAATATTGTGTTAAGTGTTCAACGAATTTTAATTTTGATAAGGAAAATATTGATGTATCGTTTTATACAATACAGCGCCAGTGAGAAGCGCGGTGCATAGTGTGACATTACTTTTGGATCAACCCTTGTATAAAGCTGCCAAATTACATGAAAATCTATTGTCTAGAAATTTTGTGATACTGTCTAAAAATACTGGTAAATGTTTCATAAGATTAAATGTCACATTTTTACACTTTACAGTCAATTTTTAAATATAGGACGTGTTTGTCTTAAATTGCAAAGGGCTACTTTCCAACTTTTTTTTTAAAATTACCATATGTACAAAAACCAATCATATCTTTTTGTTTCAGAAAAAAAGATATGATAGGTTTTTGTACATATGATAATAAAAAAAAAGAACTTAAAATGAGATATTTACACGAGAGAGCGTCTTCTCAATATCTCATTTTCAATGAAATGTTTATAGTTGTTGTACTTTTGAGAAATACAGCTTTAGATTAGGTTATGTATAGAAAGTATTAAAAAACTAAGGTCGAAATGTCGAGATTACAATTGTCTTTTTTTTTTACACTTCTTCTTTTGATTTTAATAACCACCTTCTAATCAGTTATAGTTTCTTGAAACGTCAAACTAAACTCAAGCACTTACATATGTAATATCGGACAGTTAATGTGGCATAGGCCACCTCCATATTGTGCCGTACTTCTTATCGAAATAATGAAAAATAAAAACAAATGAATAATAAAAACAGGGTAGAATTTTATATATTTTTCTCTTTCGCTTAAAGGTGCTTGTTCCGATTTTATATCAAATTTTGTGACCGCTTTTAAAAGATGGTTATTCTATGTATGTTTATAATAAAAGACATTGCAGTAGTTTCCCCGGTCAAATCAGTCATATTTCAATGAAAAAATGATGTACAAAATTTGTCAAAAAACCCCCCAATCGAAACAAAAAAAGGGTGGCGCGTTATTTCGCCTCATATTAAAATTCGCCCCTGACGTGGACTTAGCTATGAATGTTTGACGATTTTGACATCACTATAAATAAAGGTCATTATCATGATGTTTTGCAAAATCAAAAGTAAACCTGTGTACATTTTGTTCACTAATATTTTGCTTTGTTTTCAATCTTTGCATAGCATGTAGGTTGAATAAACTAAATCATTTGGGGGAAGAAACCAAACGGTTCCTTTTTCCAAATATTCTTATGATGCAGTTTGGTTTGATTGTTTGTTGTATACCCATAAAGAAATTATGTTATTTACTTTGAATATTTTTAACTTTGAAACGAGACCGATTCCGCTGGTGTAAATAGGCGAAAGTATATCACTTTCTAAGATAATTGATACTGTAAAAGCGAAAAATCCGGACCATGGAGCTTTAATTGTTAAACAGCACAGCGCAGTGAGTTAGAGAGTTTACTACGAATATGTAAGTCATGAGTGCAAATTCTATTGGAGATTTTAATATTTTTACCTTTCCAAATATTTTTAAAACATTTTTTTTGTAACATATTGTACAATTTGAAAATTCTAAACTGGTGAAAGTATTATTTTGATTATAATGTACTTTTTATTCACATTAGTATAGACAGGTGTCCCATACTAGCTAAAGGAGTGTTGTTTAAGTGTTTACTGGATCACTATAAATTATGTTATTACGTAAAGGGTGTCGGTGCTTTACCGAGATGTACGAAACCAAGGCCGTGATGTGTGATTAATCTTCACTCATTTGAATAGGGTCTATTTTAGGAAAGAAATATGCTAATGTAGTCCGCACTTGTATTCTTTTTGATAAATTAAAGAGTTCGTGTTTGTTTTGGTAATTATGGATGAATTAGAGGGGTGTATTCTTTAACGCTTATCTAGAAGTATATAAGTATTAGGGAAAAATTAAGCGGATATGTAAAACATACTATCTAAATAAAAGGCCAATATTGGAACAATATAAATGCGAGCAAAACTAATTAACTTCTCTTTATGGATTTATACGGTTGTATTCAAAGATTTTTAAGGCAAGTGAAGTAACAAAATTAGTAGAACATGTTTTAAAAGTATTTTGGTATCAAAATTAATTGAATAATTCAAAGAGTATGAACAATTTTCTTTCATTATATATCACGTTCTTATTTTCAACAACACATTCATTTGATTCATTTGTCTTTACTAGAATAAAACTTCTCATTATAACTGGATAATTTTCTAAAACATAAAGATTGATTTCTATACGGTAGTTTGTTGACTTTCTTGAAATGTCTTTTTCTGCGTTTACATTCTAATCAAAGGCGACTTTCTTGTATTTTTTTTTTCATTTTAAAGACTTTAAAAGATAATTGGTTTTATTCCATTTTTTAATTTCAATTACGTATAAGTAATTTTTTAAATACATGTATCCTTCTTTGATTTTTTAGTTATTCATTAATACATATTTACGTTTTTAATAATCAAGAAGTGTTTTTGAATTAACTTTTATGTTCATGTTTATTTGGTAACTTGCTACTATTTGCCTGAAATCGGATAGAAATCACTGACAAGAAATTATAGAAAATAGGAAGACACACGTATTATATATTTATCGAATGTTAAGTATTTCTGACATGGTTGAATGTAGCAAAGATTAAAAATCATTTTTTAATATACTTTACAATATATGTAAATCTTGGCATAGAAACGTAAAACAGCTGTTCAATATTATGAGGTTATGTAATTTGTCTTAATTCAATAATGCTAATTCATTTATGTGTGATTTTATAGGATGGAAATCTTTGTGTTTTGTGTATACCTGTTTGCAGTCTATGAATTTACATCGGGACAGAATAGTGGCGTTAGCGACTTAACTCCACGCCAAGTGCTTTCAGAACTAAATAGTATGCATACAGACTTTCCAAACAAAATGATAAAGCCAATACTAATGGAATTGGAAAAGAGTCCGAAACTGATGAACGACATTAAAAACAAAGACTTGGAATTGAGAGCTGCACACGACACTAATTCTGTAGTCAAATTAAATCCTACGAACACCAGCGCGGGCACAGGTTCATTGCACATCTCACATGCTGCCAATTCAGAATTCCAGATGAAACCACAAAGATCGAATGGAATAATATCTATTAAACGAAATGCATTAGAAAAAGTATCAACAGATCTGTCTAAACAGAATAAAATATATATTCTTAATTTACCCTCTCAAACATTCCAAGAAAATGACATCAAAGCAAATAATCATGGTATCATATATGATGTTCCGACTTCTGTGAGGAAACTTCAAATATTATCAACAAATGCAGTTGATAATTTGCCTCAAGGTATTCTTTACTCCAACACAAATATTCAGCCACGGCTTGGAACCTCCATTTTCAGCATTTCAAGCACACGTAAAAGTATTGAACCTCAAGTAAAACGTAATTTAGTTACAGGTACTTTTACATTAACGAATCAACAAACCCAGATGGTTTCAGGGCCCACAAGTGTCAATATGATCACAAATCCCAGAAGAGTTGTTTTGCTTCGACGGTTTTTACCGAGGAGGATAGTCCTTCCTTCAACAAACACAATACCAGTTTTACATGTGAGTGAAGTATTAATATCTTCATACTCATATTTTAGTAACTTTATGAATGAACCTCCTGTTCAAAAGAAATACATTCCATTTGGTGAATCAATTTTTTTGTGGGGATTGTCAAAACTTCAACGTGTACCTTATTAACGGTCAAGTCATTCAATTAAAATTTCTGTCAATATAAAGAAACGAAAAAGAGAGAGAGAGAGAGAGAGAGAGAGAGAGAGAGAGAGAGAGAGAGATGAAATTGTAATAAGTGATTTATCATGCAGATCCGTCCTTTATTGCCCATGTTGAGGCCTGTTGACATAAGTCCAGTGCCGATACCTCTGACACCTCTTATGCCTCTCAATGTACCGGGACCGGGAGCCTTGATTCCTGTTGGAATGCCTGCTCCATTGTGTTTTTGCTCTGCACAACAACCACAGTGCTGTCCACTGAAAAGATTGCGTATCTGTAAGTATTAAGGCACCAACCTTACTTTTAAGAATAATATAGAAGTATTTAGTTTCGTCTTATTAACTGTATATAAGGTTAGAAAAAATGATAAAAGATAAAGCTTGATATTTTGCGTTTGCGTTTTAATTTCGTTTAATGCAGTTTAAACGGTTTGCCGTGCTTAGTTCCTACATGTACTTTATAAACGAATTACATTTCACTCATAAACAAGAATCAATTTCAGTTTATTTCTATAGTTGAATAAATAACGCTTTGGCTTGCATCTTACATTATACATGTATATATGATCTCACAATGCATTTGGTATTCATCTGAAGACTTCAGTACATATTAACCATTATATTGATTTAACTAAATTCGCTGAACCTCATGTCACACTATTTGTCCGCAACAATGACGTATTAAGCAGGGTTAATGACGGAGCTATCAAAGGGCAGGCTTTCTCGTAAACAATAAGAAATTATACCCATTTGGTGAATTAGTTTGTATTTATACTCATTACTCCAACGAGGGCCATAGAATTAAATTACAAAGATGTATCATTTATGTATCAATTTCTTACTAAATAATTTCTATCTGGCTCGACAATCTTTCAGTCACCTACATTTTTCAATTCCTTTACAGTAGCAGAAAAGACTCAAACAGCAGTATAAAAACTCATGTGAAGTTGATGCTTAGAATTAAAAAAATAACCATTACAAGTATGAAAATGTTATAAAAGAGTCTTCACATGTTTTTTACTTGATGCCACAATTCATTTCGCGCAAGATTATATGTAACATGTACGTATTGAAAATTGCTGAGGTGTGAAATTAGGATTCACTAAAATAACGTTCGCGAAAAGTTGTTAACGATTGTTTTTTTTATTCATAATGATCTCCAAAATATACAAAATTAACTTGACAAATAATGATTAGCAATTGAGTAGTCAAATAGCTACCTAATAGTATTTATTTCCAATTTGTAATAAATTTTTGTCGTGTTACATGTATATCCTCATATAAAATGTAAACTGTTCAATTATATTTTGAACAATGTTATCCGTTTTTGCAACAGACACGACGTGTATGAAACTGCATAGCGTTGAAATTAGTCACATTTTAGCCTATTACGTTTGATTTTTGTAAAAAGAAACATCTAACTATTGTGTGTACAATCATATGCCATGAGGCAAAAAAATGGGAGTTTTTTTTAAAAAACGGTCTTGTATACCCCGTTCAGAGATGGCGTCATTCGTTTACATGAGTCACTATCTCAGGTCATTTTGTGCGTGAAGTCAAACTGGTTTTGGATTGATTATAATATCTAACCAAAGAGCTCGGTTGATTGTTATCCCATTCTACAAGAAAAATGATAACACATAGTGAAATTTACAATATATCTTTTACTGTTGGACAAACAAGTTAACTGTACACAGAAAAACAGTTAGAAGTAAATTTTAATTGTTTTTCTTGCAGTTTGAATGGGTATTGACGAAAAGAAAGAAAAGGATCTAGAGGGCCATACACCACATGGGATTGGCCGGTCACTACAGTTATTCAGAAATAATCTTCTATCATTACTACGGCTGAATTTTGTTTTGCATTAACTCTGTAATGACTTAATTTATTTTGATATGATGTTTGTAATAAGTGTAAAAGAGACAGTACAGCGCATCTTATCAAAAAACCGACTTGAAAAAATTTTCTGATCGGGTTTCGTATTTTTGTACTACTCATAAATGTAATAACTTTCTGAAAATTACAATTTTTTCCATGAAATAAATCTAATTTTTTTTTTCATTTAAATAAAGAATTACGAATAACCCATACATATTTACATCGCAACGTACGCGTGTTACGGGGTTCAGCCTTCTAAACTATTTCGCATGCGTATTTACTGTAAACAAAACACATGCATGGCTCGCGAAGATTCTCCTGGACATGTTTGTTGAAAGAAATATGTCTTTTCTACTTCTCCCAAGTAATAGTTGTTCAAAGTGGTTAAAATACCACAATTATTATTTTATAAGCATGTATTTTGCGTGTTTATTATAGGAGTTGCTACCACCTAAATTCATTTTTGTAAGTGAGGCCCCTTGAGTGGTTATTTGATATATTTATGTCTGTCCATTTTAAGATAAACTGAAATTGGTAAACCATTAATACATTATCGAGAAAGTATTGATGTGTTCCGTTAAGAGAGTCCCTTTTACCTCGTATTCCATGATAACCGTGGTCGGGCGAAGATCTTGTACTTTTTAGCAAGTGTCAATTACTGTCAATCAAAATCCACATGGTACAAATAGACGATATAAGATTATTCCAGTTTGTACGACTCTTAAATTTCCGGAAGCTCATAATTACATTAATTAGGTATGTGCAAGGGATTTTTATGTACTTCAACTGTCACAATCAACGTTATTTCTTATTTCCTAACGATACAATGGGTAGATATGAAGCTATTTACACATGTGTTTTCAGCTGTACAGTCTCTTTATGTATGTCTTTGTGATGACTTAATTGTGTTATCACTCCTACATAATTAGCTTTTATATTGCTATGTAAATTTATTCAGGCATAATAAACCTATTGATTTCTTTGTTAATGTTCGATGAAATGCTTAATAAAACAGTGTATTCCTTGTGTTGTTGAAATGGCTGTTATAAAGGTTGTCGTATCAATGTATCTTTCATGTTTTTATGCTACTTTATCACATCGGCTAAAATACGTTAATTATTTGATAGATGGATAAAGTCTCTCCTTTCAAGTATTATTTAAAAATTAACGGAAAAATTAAACCCAGATATATATTTTAGAATGTTGTTAGAAACTAATCGGTTGCAAATAAGAACTTGAAGATTTTCTTTGAATTATAAAAAGAAAATAATTAATCGAAAAAGTTGTAAAAGAGTTGATTTAACTTGTTTATTTTGCAAATAATTTAATTTTGGTTGTAACGCGCTTTCTGATTGGCTAAAAAAGTATTTTATATCGTATAAAGAATGTTGCCTACGTCATAGTAAGACTAACGTCCAAAAACGTATCAATCCGCCTGACGTTACGTTTGAATTTTCACAATTTGATGTCATTTTAAGGGTCAAATCACCGTTTTTATCTACAATTAATAGCAAAAAATTCGCTGTTTATAAAGCGTAAACTGCCCCAAACCACTTTATATTGTATAAAACAAATAAATATTAAATTCATTCCTTAAATAAAAAAATATAAAAAAATTAAAATCCCTTAAAGCAATTATATTATTCAAAGACTTCGAAACAAATCTCAAAATTCTAAAATTTTAAAACTGAACTAATTTCAGACCCTGAGGGTCCATCAAAGAAAGTGTTTGTTAAGAAAAGAAAATTAAAAGCAGAGAGAGAGAGAGAGAGAGATTTTTTTTATGAAGTTGCAACTATATACTCATACTTAAATAGATGTACGAGTTTTCATCAATGTGCATAGACGAACATGTGGACGAGAATATTTACTTAATTATAGATGCATTTAGGTTATGCTCTATTAAGATCAACCTTTGAAAAAGTGGGATACTAAAATAAAATTTCTAATTATGTGAAACGTCAGAGGATAATAAAATTCATAAATCATCACTTTTTGGCATGACATTATGTTAATTAGAATAATAATAAATCTTCACTGACATACATGGAATTACGCGTTGTGATAAAAAGTAATACTTTATCTTATTCGTTATATTAGATGCTACACAAAGCTTTAAAAAATAACTTAAAGAATAAACAAAATTATTTTATACAAACATATACTGTCGTTTTTATGAATATAAAATAAGAAAATGCCTATACCCTCCATGTTATTCCCTGTAAAATCCTGACTATTCACTTGCACATGATCTCTATGGTTTTGAACTGAGCATAAATTGCATCAATGATTTGCTAAGGCATTTCTAATTTTGTATTCCAAAATTTTAATATTACATGTAGCTGTTAACATACAAGTGGGATATGTTAAGTAAAAATGTCTGAAGCCATGAATTTTTTTTCATTGATTGTATATTAACATCCATAAAAGAATCTTTTAGTCTATCGTTTTTCAAATTTATAAATATACAATTTAACAATATATGGTGTTTGTCACATCACATTTGTTATCATGTATATTGTATTAAGAAACTCATATGTAAACAAAAACTTTTTTAACAAACGATGAATTAAATTTTTATCTCCCTTGAAAAATGAAAACTTACATTATCATTCATTTTCGTAAACATTAGAAAAACATTAGATAAGCATTCAAATCATCAAAAATGAAAATAAAATGAATTTAATATCTTTGCTTTCAAATCGGACCATGTAGCTTTAAGATATAAACAATTTAAACTGTCCTTTTAAAAAGTACAAAAGTTTCCAGTTTCTTTGTTTTTATATTAGAACAGTCATTGTTTTAATCGTCTTTATTTGAAGATGCTTTTGCCATGTTTATTTGAATTGGGCCTTCTTTGAATCATATGGAAAGTTGAATTGGTAAACGGTTTATAGAAAGAAAAATCGAAAGAAAAAGAAAGACAGTTGGAATAAGGACAATAAGTGACCAAAAACTCATTTGCACTTGACCAAATTTTAGTTATCAATTGAAATTCAGTTTTATCTTTTTTCCTATGTAACCTTTTGTAAACCATATACGATAAATCAATGCATGTATAAACCTCCTTTGTACAAATATTTTGTTACTCGATCTGAGATTTTACTGTTGCTTGGAACTTTGGTTTTGTTTGGAAATTAAAACCAGTAAGACCTTGAGACGGTATTTAAAAGGGCTAGAATACATGTTTTGTTGTTTTTGTTGGGATTTTTTAAACCCTTATTAAGAATTGAGTAAATTATTCTTAACAACAATGATGCAAAAAGCGAATAACATTGAAATTGCATTAATGATTAGACGAAATCATATTGATAAGGAAAAAAATGTGAGGTAGATCAGAAGTGCAAACGCTTGTAAAAAAAATTGACAAATTTTATATAAGGGAACATGCAACAGTAAGAAAATAAATGTAAACACTGCATAAGTCCTTAAAATTCATTTTCCATCAGATGTTTTTTCAAAAGCACACAATCACTGGCATTTTTTCTGAGCATACATTTAAAATTGACGAGTACTATGTTTCTTACCGATTGAAATGTCAAAATGAATGCACATTATATTTACAGGTCGGTAAATATAGTTTCAAAAGACAGAAGAATAAATCACGTTAATGGGTTTAAAGGGGCATGGTCACGATTTTGGTCAAAAAAATTTCCCCCGATTTTAACATTTACAATGCTTCAGTAAGGCATTTTTAATAGGCAACCAAAATTTGAGCGTCATTCGTTGAGTTATAAGCGAGTTATAGAGCTTACAATTCTTTGCTATGTAAACAAAGCTTTTGTTTACATTTGAACGTTGAAGTGAAAACTCCAGTTTAAGACCGAAAATGAATGTTGTAAACGTTAGGATCTGTTTATATATGCTTAAAATGAGTAAGAATATGAAAAATCAGCTTGAAAAAGATTTTTTACTGGTATATTGAACTTATGTAAACAAACACAGGGCACGAGCCTTGTTTACATTACAAAGAATTGTGAGCCCTGTATCTTGCTTAAAACTTCACTACTGACTCTCCAATTTCATTTGGTAATTAGAAATGCATTCCTTAAGCATTCTAAATAATAAAAACAGAAAAATAGTATTCGACCAAAATCGTGACCATGCCCCTTTAACGGGGAAATCATTAGATTGAAGATGCACACTTTATCTATCTGGAGGAACAGGAATAAAATGATTTGATTCCATAAATCGTGATACGTGTACGTGATCAATCTTCACTTATCAAATTTATCTATTCTTTAATAAAATGCAAATGGATTCAGAACTTGCGTTCTATTTAGAATGTTATATATAAAACACATTCTTATTCTATATGAAAAAGAGGGACAGTGTCTAATTAAAAAGTTGGTTTTAGTATAAATATCGGAAAATTTCTTGGTGTCATCGTATTTATTGCAACAGTATAGGTGAGTGTTATACAATACGAAATGTCTACATCATTACTTAAATATGATGTGCTTAATTATAATGGAATGAGGGATACATCTGAGGCTTTACTAATATAAATTAATTTGTTTTTTCATTTACATTTTCGAGTTTAATATTTGTTTATCTGAAGGTATGTTTTATTTTACATGCATAATTTATTTCCACATGATAACCATGTAGATAAAATATAGAAATCAAGATCCAACATATTTATTATTAGTGCTCTTCTAGTAATTTTGATTTATTAATAAATCAATTAATATTTCTTTTCGTCTTTATAATATATCAAAAATTTATTTGAATATTTTTGGTTTGCTTTATGATTATAATAAAAATGATTGCAGTTTTATAATGTAATTTAATAGGAAGTAATTGTTTAAAAATTAACTTTTCTACGTGTATTTATGATGAATACTAATTTAAACACAAAAATGCATTGCACATTGGAAAGTACGGTGAAATGACCGTTATTACATTTTGCAAAGTTCTTACATTTTTAAAAACCAAAATGAATATTTGAATATTAATTATTTTCTTGAAATTAGACATTCTTTGCTAGTAGATAAAGTCTGTTAATATACATTTAGTTAAACAATATTATAGATATTGCATATAAATCAACATTTACTTAATTTTTCACAGATGTTCCTCTACTCAATATTAGTACACGTTTATGCGGCAAATAAAAGTATTTTTTTCTATGCCATACATGTAAATAAAAAATGATTTAATGTAAAACGAAAATACCTAATCTATTGTTTGTTTCAATTTAACAGAATGGAAACCACTGTTTTTTGCACCTGGCTGCTAGCAGTGAGTACAATTACATTTGGTCAAATTACATCTGGTCAAAATAACGTCGACATAACTCCACGTGAAGTGCTTTCAGAAATGAATCGCATACATGATGACTTTTCAAACAAAATGGTTAAACCAATACTAATGGAATTGGAAAATAGGCCGTCGCTGATGACAGACATTAAAAATAAAATGTTAGAGTTAAGAGCTGCACACGGAACGAATTCGGAAATCAATTTAAATCCCATCACGATGAGTTCAGGCACAGGTTCTATGCAAATCTCACATACTGCCAATTCGGAATTCCAGTTGAAGCCGCTAACGACAAACGGAGAAAACTTTCAACAGCCAGAAAGGATACAAACTCCAGAGATGTCTAGTCAGCATAAAATTTATCTGGTAAATGTACCCTCTAAAACATCCAAAAGAAAGGAAGTTGCAACGAATATCAATATAATAGGAACACCTTCTAGAGCATTGCAAGTAAACGGTGTTCTTGGAAATTCTAATCTTCAAGTCAATGAACTTCATCAGCCTTTCTCTGCGCCGAAAGTACAATTGATATCACCAGCACAGAATGACAATCAACAAATTCTGCGACCTCAAACAATTCTATATGTTAGAACAGCTAATCAGCCCAGGTTAGTCACTTCTATCTCAAGCGCATCGGGTGATATAAAACCGCAAGTCGTTCATAGATCAATAAAAGATACATTTACTTTAACGGAGCAACAACCACTGTTAGTTCAACAGCCAGTATATGTCAATTCAATTACAAATCCTCGAAGAGTTGTTTTGCTCAGAGTAGCAGCACAGGATGATAATCAACAAATTCGGCAACCTCAAACAATTCTATATGCTAAAACAGCTTATCAGCCACGGTTAGTCACCTCTATCTCAAGCGCATCGGGTGATATAAAACCGCAAGTCATACACAGATCAATAAAAGGAACCTTCACTTTAACGGATCAACAGCAACATTTGGTTCAACAGCCTGTAAATGTCAATTCAATCACAAGTCCTCGAAGAGTTGTATTGCCCAGACGATTAATACAGACAAGACCAAATGGGATAGCACTATATAAAAGGAACAGAACTCCAGTGTTTGTAAGTATTGTAAGTAAAACTTTAGATATATGAAATGTATTACGATGAAAACTGAGGAGAGAGAGAGAGAGAGAGAGAGAGAGAGAGAGAGAGAGAGAGAGAGAAAGAGTATAAAACCATAACCAAAACGTTTTTAGATGCTATACCCTGTATATTTTCATAATAATTTAATATTTTTTAGAGTCGACCGCTATTGCCAGTTCGGGCACCGGTTCCCATGGTTCCTGTAGGAAAGGCTGTTTAGCGGTGTTGTGCGCAAGAGATGATTAGAATCGGTAGGTATTTGAAGACGATTAACCCTTACGTTTTAAAAAATATAAAAATCTGTGATGCAAAAAATATAACTGCCTAGAATGCAGGGTAAGACAAAAGGAAAGATGTCTTGCTATTTGCGATTTAAACCCAAGCTAACCCTTTGTTTAATTTCTAAAAGTTATACTTTCATTGTATTCTAGATCTGTAACAAAGCTAGAGAATCATTTCACATTACAAAACATACGATATTCGACAAATAAAGTGTTCTTCTGCAGTTAAGATTTTAATGTCCAGGCGATGTTTACAATGCAATTATCATAACGGAAATTCTATAAAAATTGGTTAAAGTACATGCGTTATATAAATAGAGTATGTTTATTTATGTTCATGGAGAAATGTGTTATTAAGTCCAGTGAGGAGCCTGTCGACACCGGGTCAGAAATATAAATAAAATGCAACCACTGACCACGGTGCGTCCGATCATTAGTATGCACTTGATCGCATTTACTTTTTAGGAGGAGAATGTTGTAGCGCAGTGTCCGTGCGTATAAAATGGGGGGTGCGGGAAACACAGCTCTCCAGTAGTCATCTAGAAGCTTTCTTTCTGCCTCCTCTTTTTATACATGTAAGATAAATTATAACACTTGGGCGCATTCTCAAATGTAAAGTTAATAATTCAGAGGGTTCAACTTATATCTTATTTCCAGAGATTTTTGTAATGAATATTAATGTTGATTTTCATTGTAATTAATATTAATATTTATTGTTAAAATGTCATATTAAATTGTTATATCTAAATAAAACGAGTAGTCATATGGAAGCTGTCTTTCTGCCTCCTCTTTTTATACAGACTGGGACATAGGCTACTCCCCATGTAGAGAAGGAGACATTCCAGAGTAACACCTTGGCTAGGGCACCCGCCAGGTGTGGGCATGTTGGAACTAAGATCTCGAGGATCAAATTAAATATCATAACACTCCATATAACCCCGTAGTGGACTTCTATAAAATACTACTGGAGGCGTTATGGTATAATAGGGGAGAATCCAGGATCGAGTGTTATGATACAATGTTTTTAACGTCTAATGGACGCGTTATCGGGTAATCTAAATGATAGTTGCAGGATAAACAGTTATTAAAGACATTATTTAGCAATAATCGATACTGCAATTAACCTTCTCAGTTCTAATTTTTCTTTTTCAATCACCGATGGTGAATTTATTAAAAACAATCATTTAAATCGGTACTTCATGCGGTATTTAATAGGCTTAAAGATGTATATTTCATTAATTAAGTTTTTTGTGAATATGATTTGCGTCAAAAAAAGTATTAGCCAACATGACGTTAAACTTTGTTTAATTAATCGTCATCTATGAAAACATTTCGATTTCGTTTCTGAAGAAGAATTATGTGGATCAATTGCTATCTATGTTTAAATCTGTCTTACGTAAGAAACGATTAACTGTTAAAATTCGGTTCATATGGGTATAAGCTGAGAGAAAATTGCATTCATACCTGGGCATAATTAACGAATTGAAATAAACTCTTGGCAAAAAATTAGCTTTTGAAACAGTGCTTCGACACAACAAAAATTCACAACCATTCACTGTATTTGCAAATATATGTTTCATCTGCATATAGAAACGGTTTTATGGTATAAAGATATTAACATTAAATTTTGCATGATATTATCTTAACGTTATCTTATTTATGTTTTTATTTAGTTTGAGAGGACGTTACCAAATAGAATGGAAGTGTCAATCATCACATCAAAATGCCTGTCAATGTAGAAATAAGAATTTTATCGTTACTACTGCTGAGCTATAAAACTTAACAGCACAACTCTACGATCTGTGATACGTTTATGCACTCAAATTTGATGTAATGTTTGTGAATGTTCAATAAAGGTTATATTATTATTTGCATTTACTCTACTATGTAAATTATGTACTATTTGTTTTTTATGAATTATTTATTGAATATAAAAATGAAATGATCCAAAACTTTTCGTTATTTCTGTTTATTTTGAAATTTCATGACTGCATAAGTACATACACATTTCAATATCGATACATGTAAAAGCCTAAATTATGTCAGTAAAAAACAAGCCGAGGTTGATTTTAATTTAACATTTTTGTCGTTAAATTCTTAAAAAATCTAAACCCAAAGTAATTTTAATACAGTAGTAAGAAGTAAGTTAAACATAAAAAAGAAATCATTTTGAAGATAAAGATTGAAACCAACATGATTATTTAATATGATCTAGCCCTCTAATTAATCAAGTACATATACCGAATCACGAGAGATCGGTGAAATACCTATGCAGTTTTAATTTTACACTAAAATCAATATTTACCTAGTTAATACGTAACACATAAAACTAAAATCAATATTTACTTATATAGTTAGTCGAATTTCTTGTCACTCTTCACTTGATACGACTTATAAATACATGTATCCACTTATATTAATTGAAATAAGACGTACATGTTTAAACGCAGTAAGGTAAATAAACTATGATGGTAGTAGTACTATAATTATCATTTATAGTATTATGTATACGAGGAGTGTTCCAAAAATAATGTAATTTCACCTTCTTCGTGTAAAAATCGTGTAAATATCTTACTAAAACCACACATTAGAAATCATTAATCACATATTTGAGTACGGACTTTTCCGTTTTTCCCGATTACGACAAAAAGCAAACGGCGGGTGTGATCGGTCAGCAGAGGATGCTCACTCCTCCATGGCACCTGATCCTACCTCTATTTTTTACAAGGTTAGCTTTTTAAAAAGTTAAGAAAGTCAGCCAGCGGAATTTTAATTTTAGGTCAAAAGTGAATACGCAATCTATTAAAACACAAGACAAATAATTTCCAGAACAATAATATTTCTACTATACAAAATATATAGCTATGTATGCGGGTGCACATTTAGTTTGCACCCTTATTTTTATGGCTGTACATAGTACATGAACAGATAGATGTAGATGAGGAGATAAGCGTGTAGCACAACTTAAAGTTGCTACTTTGCAAACACAGTGGTCTTGTCGCAAACCACTACCAATATATTTACTTTCTAATCTCATTAAGAAAAAGTCGGGAAGATACACGCGGACTCCGGACTATGGCTGCAAACGATTCCCATTGATAGTCTTTCAATACATCGATGCGCAGTTTGACCTAGAAACTGACCAGTTTCATAACTTCTTCGAATTTCTTTAACACGAACTGTCCAATTCATTCCCAGAATTCCAATTTACGCAAGCGCAATTGAAGTTTCATCCTAACTTAATTAGTCAGCCCGTGGGCTGACTAAAGAGGCCCGTGTTCGCTCTGCTCCTGTTTTGTAATTTTCCTTTAGACTTTTGAATTTGAACACTGTTCGTTATCACCACATGTGATTAATCACTAAACCGTAGTGAAAAGAAAACTTCATGTTCACAATTTCAGTAACATAGCTATAGTATACATTGCTTTATAGCGTAATATTATATTTTTCAGTGTCTTTGTCTCTGATAACACTACGTATTTTGTAATGTACAGTCCAATAAGTTCAATGACGTATTGTAGCAGCGCTAGCTGGGTTTGCACAATTAATATTCTAATATATAATCGTACAATTGCTGAATATTATATAAATATAAGTAATAAGGATTCACTCTTTGAATATTATGGGGTGATAATTTCGGTCGGGGCGGGGTCAAATCTATCATAAAGCCCTTCGGGCTTCATTGGAGTTGATCACGCCCTGACCAAAATTATCATCGCATAATACTCATAGATAAATTACTAATTCCTTAATTCAATACATTATATTCAAAATGATTGGAAAAAGAGCAAACAATGCACTCGATTTAGGGCCAATATAAAAGCTAGGTCCTTATTTGGAATTAAACCCGTAGATATTCATAGTCAGGTCTTTGATATCTTTGAGAATTGCCAAATGTTTCATAGGTATGTTTGTAGGTAGGTTGCTATTTTTAAAACAGGTAACGAACATATCGTAGATGCCGCACGCCAAGGTCGCCTTGCAATAGTTACAACCAATGATAACATCGCAAAAATCCACTTAATCTTACAGAAAGACGTAAAATATACCGTGAGGCAGTTGGCTCGGATAACAAACTTGTCGTTACCACGTGTTCATGGTATTTTGAACAAAAAAATATAAATCTTAGAAAGATAAACGCTAGGTGGATACATCATTTGCTTAGCGAGGAACTAAAGAGAGTCCGTGCTGAAAATGCAAAGACAACATGATAATTAAATCCAAAATATATCAATAAGACTTAATACAATATTAATATTGCTAATTTAGTTACAGATGATGAGACTTGGGACCAGCACTGGTATTACACAAATCTAGAATGCTTTTCTCGTGTGCGTTTATCCCCGAGTCATTGTAGCATGATTTGTAAATATAATTTTTCAGAGAGCACGCCCTTTGCTTTAGAAAAACACTCTGCAGTTTTAGTAAAACTGCCTGTAAATGTACGTCCAAGATACATACAGTTATCAACTCTTTCTAGATTGACCCAATCGTAAAATCATAATTCTTTGTTTTCAATTCAGTTTTTCGTTGGATTTATCACTTTTCTTAAAGTACTCTCCAACATCCACACCAATTACGTAGTTTATTTAACATGCAGGGTTAATGTTCTGTAGACATCGCAATCAAAGCGTCATCGTCTATATATAATAAGATTGATAACTATTCGTAAATTAGGTGGTGTAACAAGTTTTTAACGAAAACTGCAAATATGGTAGGAGATAAATTAATTTCCTGTTATAAACTGAAAACAATTTTTGAGTCACTAATTAACACGTGCAATGATTCTGAGCTCTAAAGAAAAAGTTTAGAGTTATAATTTTTTTTTCCAATTTTATTCCCAAAAAAGTACTCCTAAGCAATATAAATCTCAAAGTTTCTTCTGTAAAGTAACATAAGATTCAATAAATCAAAAACCAATGGTAAATATTCACAATGACAGCAGAATGATACCAGCAAATATTGACATCCTCCTAATCAGACTGAGAGTGAATATCTACAAAAACTGCATATGTAATTGCATAATTATTTTAATTAAACTATAACAATGGACAACTTTGAAAAATTGAACTGATGGTCCTTTGGAGAATGCGATTCTATGCCTCTAACAAAGCAACTTCAATTTCATTATTTCTGGTTGAACCCAGAAATTGTATATAGGGGTATAACAGCAAATACTGGTACTCCAAACACCGTATGAAACGTGTTCGCAACATATTTCGCGGATATATACACTCCTTACAGTAATGACAGATATGATGACGAGAACTTCCGAACTATATCTTCAGAATATGGAAACATAAAATCTCTTAACGAACGCGACGAACGACTTGAATATGAAATCTCCGAATCTGAAGTAAATAAGGCGATTGTCTCTCTTAAATTACGTAAGGCACCGGGTGCTGATACTGTTCAAGCGGAACATCTAGAGTACAGTGGAAATAAAGTCGTTCTATATCTTAACAAATTATTTAAAAGCATCATTAAAGTTGGGAAGATCCGAAACGAATAGAAAAAGGGTATAATCGTACCTATATATAAAGGAGACAATAAGACAAAGAACTCCCCTGATAGCTACCGCCGGTATCCTTTATCGTGCTTATTAAAAGTGTTCGTAAAAATACTGCACAATATAATATCAGACGCTTTAATCAGTGAAATAAACTTCCCCAATCCCCATCAACAAGGGTTTCAGAAGAACCTCAGTTGCATTACTGCAGGTTTTAACTTACAGGAAAGAATTTGTCATTACAATGATCACGGAAGCTCCGTCTATGTAGCAATTTTAGACTGTAAAAATGCATATGACACTGTTTGGAGAGAAGGTCTTATGGTAAAACTTCAAAAATTAGGAATAAAGGGTAAAATATGGGAAATAATAGATGATAGTTAGTGTAGCAATGAAAGTACGGTAGCTGTAAACGGTACCACCTCCCAATGGTTTGAAATCAAGCAGGGTGTCCGACAGGGAGGAGTATTATCTGGTTTCTTATACTGTGTGTTTATTAATGATTTACTAAATTGTCTAGAAAATGTAGATACTAAGTTTGGTGTACATAATGTGAAATCTACGAACCCGGCGTTAGCTGACGACATAGCTTGTATTAGTGTAAGCCCAGTGGGGTTAAAAAAATGTTAACGGTTCATGTTTATGGCATTTTACCTTTAATGCTCAAAAGTCTACTGTTGTTATATTTGGTAAGAGCAAAACCCCAACACAACAAATCTGGAAATTAGGCAAAGAGAACATTCAGTATTGTGATAACTATAAAGATTTAGGAATAATTCAACATTCTTGATTCAAGTCTATTGACCGAACAACAAACAGCTGCAATAAAGGAAGAAAGGCTTACTTCGCAATTAGGAACGACCTGTCTAATAATACAAACCCACTAACTCTTGTCAACTTGTATCAGAAAATAGTATTACCAACATTATTATATGAATGTGAACTTTGAAATAATTTGAAACAAGCAGATATCCAAGTTTTAAATACATTTCAGCATTTTGTGATGAAAGATATTCAAGGACTTAAAATATCAACCAGATCCAACATATGTGAAACAAGCTATCCGCCACCACCAAATTGAGGAATGGAGAACCCGAACACAAGCTGATCCAGACTTCAGAATTTTTTTAATCCTCCACTCAAGTATTACTCCTATCAGCATTCGGAAATTTAATTATTCTTTTGATGAAGCTACGTTTATCAGATTCCTCGCCAAACTCTGGACTATTCCACCTACCGCTTTAGAATAAACCTGTACACTCTGTTTAAGCAACTTTACCAATCAGTTTCAGCATGCTGTGTTGGGGTGCCCATTTACTTGTTATATAAGAAACTCATTTTACGACAACCTTATTAATAATTTTGACGTTCAGATATGTACAGTTAACTCACTTTAATGATGATACATTGTATTACATTTTACTTGGGGGGATAAAACCAAATACAGTATTAGAAGGACACGTAAAGAAAGATTCCATCTGTTTTTGTGCAAATATGTGTGTGGAGCCATCGCCTTTTTTAATAGAGCTATGGCTTCGGAATATATAAGTAGCTACATGTAACTAGCTGAAAAATGTATATAACTTACCTCTTTTTCTACTTGCATCTACATTTTGCTTACATTTGCGCGTACTTCTTTATTCTTTGTTATCCTTACGTTTATTAGTTATATGTAATTTGTATTGTATGTGACATGAAATCTCCGAAAGGGGGAAATAAAGATTGAATGAATGAAAAAGCCTTGTAGAAGTCGTTGGTCATATCATGTAATTTCCCTTTAGTGGTTACTGTCCATGTCTATTTTTAGCCCGATACTCTAGTTTAAGGTATCGGATGTACAATTGAGCCTGAGAGCTCGGGCTTTTTCGGGATGAACTCGGTAAATTACGGAGATTGGAATAAATTTTTAAAATTTCGAAATATTTTTGATTTAAAATAATAAACAGAAAAGAATTAACAATTGATGTATAAAGTTAAGCAAGATTTTTTTTTCTTAATTTTAAAACAAAATATTTTAATTTTTCCCCTTACATTTATTATGACGTTGCAGCAGTTTTACGTCATTTTCCGTTGTATGACATTATTCTTTTTCCCGCGGCGCAATTGCGATACGTGAAGAAAAAAAACCTTAATCTATAGAGTAAAGTTTGCAGTGCGTGTGTCACGTTTTCCGTCGAACATAGGTCGTTTCTATCATTGATTTTGTAGATTATGTGACTGTGCATAACTTGAATTTGGGGTATTCCGGTAATTGTATGACCCTATTTAATTTGTTTGATTTTTGTATAACGTTATATAATTTCATTACTGTGCATTTAAAAAAATTCAACACATAATATTTCAGTCCCAACATTTGTATAACGGCGTAGTTACCACCAACTATTTTTAATAAGTACCATGTATACGGATTTCCTAGTTAAACTGCTTATACACGTTTATTGTGATCATTGTGTTAAATTCCGTTAATCGAGTTCATAAAAGTCAAATAATGACATCATTGTATTTTTTATCGATGTTCTTCCCTCGCATTTTATAGAAATTATGAATGTGGACAGTATATTTTTCACTCTTAATAGCTGGATTTTGTACCATTCAAATTGTACTATTAAATACTGATTCCGACTGCTTTATAGTCAATTTGTTTCAATTGGCTGTTGACATAAAAGAGACGCGTGACCATCCAATGAAATCAAAGGCTAAAAGTTTGATTGACAGGTTCAGCCAGTTAGCCGATGGTCGAGACTCGGAGGATATGTGTGGTAATTGTACATAATCTAATCGTGTAAAAAAAATATATGCTTATTACAACATCACATTGTCACTTATAGTTGATTTGGATTTTTTTCTATAAAAGTCATATTTTGTTAACTGCATAAAACATGTTGATGTATTATAATAGTGTTTTCACTATTGTACCGGTACGGAAACATAGACAGGCTTTATACGCAGTCTCCGTATTCTTTTGTTTGTTGAAAAAGAATACAGTTTTGATTAAAAGATAATACGATGTATATTTTTTTCAACGAGTTAAAGGTTCCGAATGAATTTTGATGAAACATTTCACACGGTTTTCGCACGCTTTGCTCGTAATGTTTTACATGCCTGATGTGACCCGCAATTCACGACTTCGTTGTAATAGAAATATAAGTAACAATATTTTTTCATGCAGACATATTGCTGAATGAAAAACTCAACAATTTTAGATTTTTAATTTTAAAAATACAAGTTCTTAATCGTAAAGGAATAGAATACAGTAAAATTACCGGGTAACGAGAATTTGCGTAAGATTATGATTGTGGCGGCCGACGAGGCGGGTTAAAATCGCGTGCCGTCCTTATATGGTCATTGTAAAAAAATATTTCTAAAAAAAAAGATATTGTTAAAGTGTAAAATTTAATTCACAACTATGTTATTATTTAAAATATGTTGGCAATTTTTATTTATTCAGTATTAATCATGTTTACACACGTCCTCGTCAAAGAAAACTAGTATTTAACCGTGCATGATTTGCAACGCTAGAGTTACTTCCCCATAGTGATTTGGCGGGGGAAAATTCTATTTTTAGAAATTACATACGCATACCTATCAAATGAGTATATAGAATATGTACCTTACCAGGCATCATTTTTTTGGTCAATTGTACATCTGATACCTTAAAAACCTCCCTGTGACCTATTATGTAATTGTAAAAAAATCATGGTGTAATTTTCTCTAATTAAATTTATTAGCCAATCAAATTAAAAGATACGGTCACGTGTTTTGATTCAGTCAGCATCTGACCAATGAGCGCATGGTCATTCTGTTTTCATATATGAGTGTTAGCACGAGAAAATACACCCATCTCCATTTCACCAATCCAATATTTTAAAGTTGCATATATATATATATATATATATATATATATATATATATATATATATATATATATATATATATATATATATATATATATATATATATATATATATATATATATATATATATATATATATATATATATATATATATATATATATATATATATATATATATATATATATATATATATTAATATATATACATACAAAATATTGTTGCTCTGTAATTTAAGGGGATTTGCATAAATATTTTATTTTTGAGGTGCCATCTTTTTGTTGGTTTTTTATATACTGTATACAATTTGAACAAAATATTGATGTTCTGTAATTTAAGGGGATCATCATATTGATAAATTATTTAACATTATGTGTGAACAGTTTTTGGTCTGATCCCCTACTTTGTTGTTAATATTTTTTCTTTATTTTTTGTCATTTCTAATAAATGACATATTTCATCTCTCACAAGTGTTGAGTTCATTTATCAGACAGCAAAAACAGAGCTGCGGAGAGGTTGTACAGCATGAGAAAACATGAAACAGTAGTTTTATTTTTCTTTAAACTGTTAATTGCTTTCATAATAGTAAATTCCTGTTTTTGACATGTTCCAAGCATTTCGATTAAAACGTCATAATAAATACGAGACACCGCACTAGTAGAAACTATTTTTTTATAATATGCCATTATTAAAGACAACGACAAGTAAATAAAGTAATATACTAGTTTATTGTTGGTCAGAGAGGCTACGGCCTAAATTTGAACCATACACCTTACACATATAGATGGCCCTATTATACATTATAGTTATATATTACATTATATAAATAGTGCCTACAACAACACCGTCCAACGCGAAGCGGAGGCTGACAATGGTTTTCAAGGGTTGTCAATTTCAACTGTTACCCGTCTAAACAAGCACTATTTTTTATTATATTGAATGTCTTCATTTTAGTGAAACATTTACAGCTTTTATATAGAAATGACGTAAATTCTACGACGAACCGTATGCGCATAATTTACGCGCATGTAACAATTCGTTGTGTTACCCGTTGCCAAGTGTGTTGCTAACACTGAGGGTAATAGAACGGATTATCAACTGCGTCAAAACCAACCAGATTTCAGTATTTAACATGAAAGTATAATAATTCATTATATTACATCAAAATAGTAAAATGGATATAAATTATTAAACATATATTATCATTATAAAACATTACATTACATTAATTTTCCATTCCATTACATCAAATTATTCATGAGGACTAATACAAAAGTAAACACCATGTCTTTGAAATTTGCCCAAAGGCGGATCTTTCATTGTCGTTATAATGACATTACATTACATAACATAACATTACATTACATTACATTAGACATGACCTTGTGTGCCTATATTAGTTGGTACTGATTGAACAGATACTCAGCAAAATCTTGTTTTATTAATATGATTAGCTATATTCAGTCCATTGAGGCCGAGTCTGTTAAATTCATTTCCGGGGTTCTGACTTTACTATTATACACCAACGAAGCTGAAAGATAAAATAATTCTACTGCAGATCATTTGTTACACGCAATTTAATATTGGATTACAAGTAATTATTGAAATGAATGACATATTTGTTGATCTTAATTAAGGAGCGGATTCAGGGTAATTGCGATGTGAGCCGATACTTTAATAATCGGATTTTTTCTGTACGTGAATATATCCTATTAATTATTACTAGAAATCGTTGTAATCGCTGATAGCTTGAATCTATTATTTGTATTTGTTTGAAAAAAAAATAGAAAAAAATAAAACAGAATATGATTTAGTTATATCGTATTCCAGCATCAAAAACATTTTTTTTTGTGGGAAGGGGGATGATATTTATTCTGTCCATTCAATCCGAATAAAAAATTATGTGTCTTTAAAATTAAGCTCTTATGTAATTAGAAATTAATCGTAAGTTTATGCTGTGTTAAGTACATTAGATGCCTTTAAATAAGATATTTAATTGCTGACAATTAACTACATAGAGTTCCAATTTACGATTCATACGTACCGATATCTGGAATTCTCTTACCCTCACGTTCTTGAAATCTATCGTTTATCTTGTAAAAAACGTTGCGGGTACTGTACAGATTTAAGTCAGAATGCATTAAAGCTTAAGTGTAAGGTGCTAGCTTACTGCATACTTTGAAGCAAGGGCATATGAAAAGTGGTCGCATTTGTTATTATAGAAAAAAGCCACCTTCAAGTATTTTAAAAACAATTTAGTTTATGATATAAAAATCATTGTCATTTAAATTCTGCAAAAAGGGCAAATTCAACTATATTTTTTTCGTGGAACGTTTAATATGTAATGCAAGAAGAATTTGTTTCAGGTCTATTTTATTATCATGCATTTAAATCATGGAGAATTGCATTTTACTGTACAAATGTACATGTAAAATATTGTTACAAAAGCATTTAATTATGGTATTTCATTAGCGTCTGTGATCATGATATTAAAGAACCCAGTATGCATTTTGTATTGAAAATCATTTACCCTTACGTCACGAGCTGATAGGAAGCAACGAATAATTATACGGTAATATAATTCATAATTAGAACGAAGACCTTCGTTATGGTTTTGTGTCTGGTCCCTCCAGCCATGTGCTTGAATGGACGGATCCATGTCACTAGGCCCATGAGAATGAGGTCATATCAACTCGACCATCTTCTGATGGATAGGCAATCGCGGATCAACCAGGTATACAGTCCCCAGGTTCCACCACATGAACCCATGATGTCAAATTTAAATATGGACTTCGGCCATTTAAATCCAGTACTGATAACGGACCCTTTGAATGTACCAATTCCTCTTCCTGAAGAAACACCGACATATATGGACGGTATGAGACAAATGACGCCAGCCATGATAAAAGAAACAATTTCGGTATTGGGACCACCGGCCACAATACCTATCGGTAAGTTTGACATTTTACTATATCTCAGACTGATTTTTGTTTTTCTGACAAAATTTAATCCAGAAAATTAAAACCTACCGGTAGAACGTTCAATTTTATAAGGAAGAATATAGAATAGAATAAGTCGGCTGCAGCTGTTTTGGAAATGATGTAAATTACATGTATAAGACCAAATTCCTCCATTTCTATTTCAGAAACAAATAACACTGGTAGCGGACAGTCCTTCTTCCACTCCGTAGGTCGAAATACCCCAGTGAAATTTCACTACAGTTTTTCTCGTCAAAACGATGAGGAAATGGTTGGCATGCTTAGCGATCGGGCCCACGCATTGTCCGAAATTTGCAAAAGAACGGCAGAAATGTATCCATTAAAGAGGTTCGATCCTCTGATTTTGGGTAGCCATTTTGGGTCACCTCTAGTCTGGAAATTCTGTGTCATATATTAATTCTACTTGTAAATTCCTATTTTACAATGCCAAATAAACTATTTTGAAGAAAATAGTTAAGGGAAAATTACATATTTACAGAGTTAAGTAAGGGACTATATTTTGTGGCGGAAGGTTTTTGAAGAAGAAATTGAACATTTTTCATAACTCAGTTGTTTTAGAGTACTGTAATTTTAGCTTCCTTATTTTCAGTGCAGACCAAAATTCCAGCTAGTTTATGCATTGGATTATCTTCGTGTTGTTTCAAAAAACACATTTTAACAATATTTCAATATTTCTATCGACATATATTGGCACATTGAACTAATATTTAATAAAAGTCAGGAAAAAATGAACTCAAATTTTTGCCTAAAATTAGCTTATTTCATGATATTTTTGACAAGTCTATTAAAATTTGAGAAAAAGTTTGAAACTTTTAAATAATTTTATTGCATGTTGAATCGTTAATGGATACAAACAGCGTTTTATCAGTGCAAAAAGGTCAAAATATCAATTAGGTGAAGAAATTGCTAACTTTTTCTTTATGATTATTTTAATTTTATTAATTTTAAATAATATAAATTTGTATTTGATGCCATGGTTTATTCCGATTAAAAATTATTGAGGAAAAAGCGATGTATGTGCAATTTGCACTTTCAGTGCAGAAAGGTCATATTAAATACACTGTAGCACCGAAAGGAGCATATAGACCCCAAAATTTAGTTTTGAATTTAGCGATGTATGTAGATTTTTAAAAAATACTTCAGAAAAAAACTTAGAGACTTATGATCGCAGGATCCAACCTCCTTAAAATCTTAATTTTTTCATAATTGTATTTGAATAAAGTTTAATATTGTATCATTTCAAACACGTTAAATAGTGTAACTAGTAAAACATTTGGGGTTAATTAGGATGGACGCCAAAAACGCCGGTGATGTTCGGACACTAATAGATCATCCGAGCCACCAAGACATGCTGAGACAAGAACTCACTTCATTTTGTTACGAAGTTCCACAATGTGATCCCCATCGAAAGTATAGATTCACCTGCGGCGCGTGTAATTTTATATGGGAAAGCTTTCTCACCATTAGGCGAATCGTAGAATCTGCATACGACGATGGTATATTTATTGATATTAACAATGTCTGATATGAGACTCCTGTTTTAATGTAAAATTTGCAAGTTATTTTTTTTGTAGACAACGTTTTCTACAAAATATTTTTATTCTTAACCAAACAATAGGTGTAGAGGCGACAAGGACACGAAGTATACTAGGCGGTATGTTACCGAGCGCTCGTGACGTAAGCAATGCCGTCCACCAAGAAACCGTTACTAGCGTTAACTCTCAGCTCAAGCCGTATGTGACCACGTTTGGCCAGTTTCTAGACCATGATTTTACAAGCACACCATTAATGCAAGGTAAACAACAAACACATAGCTTAACACTGCACCTTCCTAATTCTTAAATGTAATTATAATTTGGCGGTTATATCATCGGATTAACAAAGATATGGAAAATGTAGATGCAATTAGAAACTACAATTTTGGCAAATGAACATAACACCAGTTGCAACTATAATGGGTGTAAAACATATATGTGGTCAGGCTAAGGATCTCCAATTAGTACATTACATTGTGGATTAAAAAAATCAATGTTTTCACTTATATTCTTTAGACGAAAATGGAAATATAATCCAGGACTGCTGCTCTTCTCCAGAAAGGTATGAATCAATTGGACTGAGTAGCTCCTTTTGGTATAATCTTCATAAATGGTTTCCAGTATTCAAACTATTTCCCCCCTTTTTAGTGTAGGTTCGAGTGTTTCAGTATATCTGTTTCGGGCAACGATCCGCACTTTAGAGACCCTACAAAGAAATGTATGACTGTTATACGATCAGATGCCGCACCACCCTTAGATTGCTCAACAGGTATATACTTTAATTTCAATAGACCCACACTATAATAGTGTTTGAAATAATATTTGCTAACTGTACATAAAGTTAGGAATGAAAAAAAAAATCCTCTATGAAATACAAAAAGTGTTTGCTATGTTGTTGCAGGCATTCGTCAGCAACAAAACCAGAGATCTTCCTTCATCGATGGTACAATGATTTATGGATTTAATAAGGCCAAAGAAGATTCATTAAGAACTGGAGAACTAGGTACTTGTAACCAATGTCATTTATTTACTGTTTTTGTACTTGTATATTCGCAAATACAATATTTGTGCTCGACAAAAACACAGATACAAACAGCAATTGCGGCTGTGCTGACACAGAATATATTCAATACATTGACAGGTTTTCTGATGGTTAGCGAGGACTACCCAAACACTCGTGGCATGATGCCTAAAACTGGTGAAAATACCTGTAACATCCAAATGGAAGATAACCAGGCTCCAGAAATGCAACACTGTTTTGACGCTGGTACGGTTTGAATTTCAATTTAATTTGTGCCTTTTATATGCGGATACCGGTATCCATTTTTATCTTTACATACACCCCCTCCAAAGAAAAAAAAACAACAACAAAAAAAACCAAAGAATCAAAAGTATATATAAATAGACACTTTGTTTAATAGCATTTCAGTCTTCAATTTATGAAAACTTGCTCCTCCAATAAAACTTACTATATTTTACTTTTTTAGAACATTTAAAACTTATACAAGAAATTTCAGAATAGAATCCTCTTTTACCAATACTAAATAGTACTTAATATCAACTCCAAAAATTAAACAACTCGCAATTTGGCAGGTTTTTTGTTCAATATATTCTATTTAAGTAAAGGATTGTCGTACTTTGCATTAATTTTTTTACTTTATCTTAGGAGACCACAGACACACAGAGAACCCTCTTTTAACTGTTATACACACAGCTTTTCTTCGACGTCACAATCTCATTGCTACTCTGCTTAGAGAAAAGTTTGGTGTTCTTGATGACGAGATGTTGTTCCAAGAGGCCAAGCGTATGGTTATTGCCGAATTGCAACATATTACCTATAACGAATTTCTCCCAATCGTTTTAAATAACGATATAATGCGACGGTTCAATTTAAGGATTTACAAACCAGCCCACTACAATGTTTACAATTCTTCCACTGATCCACGAATCATTAACGCCTTTGCCACAGCAGTATTCAGATTTGGTCACACGTTGGTGCGGCAAATCGTTGGTACAGACAATGGGAACTCTATTTTTGTCGACAGCCTCTTTAAACACTTTGATCGACCCCGGATGACTCTATCGTCAAATGGTTACGGACACGAATACATGGCAAACTGGAAATCCAGAACGGGTACGTCCCAACCTGACGGCTTCATTGTAGATGCTATTCGGAACAGATTGTTTGAATCGGAATCGGAAATGGCAAGTGGAGCAACCAAGAGTTTTGATCTTGCAGCATTGAATATACAAAGGGGCAGAGATCACGGGCTTCCAGGGTACACTGTGTATAGGGAATGGTGTGGGCTTTCCCCGGTCCGCCACTTTGGAACATGGAATCTTGGACTAGTTGATCACGATAGTAGAGCGGCAGCAAATCTACGTTCCATATACAGGTCAGAAGGTTTTCAAATTCAGACAAAACCCTTTCAACAAAATATTTTCAAATGAGAATTTATATGTAAAATGTTTTGTTCAGACATCCGGATGATATCGACCTCTTTGCGGGAGGTCTATCAGAGAGAAGGCTTCCAGGTGCTTTGCTTGGTCCTACCTTTTCCTGTATACTTGCTTTCCAGTTCCAACTTCTGAAAACAGGGGACAGGTTTTGGTATGAGAATCCACACCCAGTCCATGGTTTTACAGCAGGTAAACCACTCATTTTAAGTGCAGATTTGTCTTTCTTGATGCACATGGAATCAAATTAGATTCGATTTGGTTAGTTGGTTAACAATTTGGTTAGTTGCACTAAGATCATTGATACTATTCTAACATTTTCACACACATTGAACATATATATGTAAAAGCTAAATTGTATGCACGTATGTTTAAGGAATGTAAAGTTATTAATTATTTTTATTAAATTCAAAGTTTTATATTCCATTTCCAAAACATTTTAAACATAACTGGTTTATTAGAATTTTTTGCAACAACAATACTTGTAGTGAAAATACGTAATGAAATTATTGTGAGCAGAAATATACATATATGAATATCTTCAAAATGGACAAGAACTCAATAGATTAACCTTACAAATGTAAATATACAACTATTGAATAAGAATTGATTGAAAATCATAGGTGAAATTTTATTTTTCGTATCAATCTCCTATTCAGGCGATTGGCAGTAAGAAACGCAAAGCATAATTTAGAAAAAATGAAAGTATTGTTTTGCTGGAAAAAAAATGTTAAAAAGTCATATACCAACCTCACCTTATAAATGGATTACTCTGACATCACGTGTTTGAAAAAAAAATCTTTAATCCAATTGCAGACCAACTGGAAGAATTAAAGAAAGTGACACTTGCAAAGATTATTTGTTCCACTGCTGATGAAAAACATATTATGACAATGCAACCTAAATTGATGGCTAGATCACATCAAACGTAAGAACAAGCCATAAAGAGTTTATGTTTTCATATTTATTTTGTTTATTCAAACAAAAATCATATGTGTTGGAGAGAGAGAGAGAGAGAGAGAGAGAGAGAGAGAGAGAGAGAGAGAGGAGTTTATATTTTTCTACAAGGACTTTAGGTCCGAGCAAAATTATTCACCAAATTGCAATTTTGATTCTTTCTTTAAAAAATCACAGTTTTATTCTTCACACATGTCCAAGTGTATTTGTTTTGATAATTGATGCGAGAGAGAAGGAGAATAGAGGGAAAAGAAAAAAAAAAGAGATTTCAATTCAAGAGATAATTTTCTGTTTTCAATTATCTCTGATATACAATTACTAAAAATGTGGGCGAAATAGACTCTTACGGATAAAGAAAGTACAATACCTTAATTTGTGCTATTTTGTTCAATGAAGTTATACATTGTATTGTAGAAACCCAGCAGTGTCATGTAGACGGATACTAGGAGGTCATGCTCTTGGTTATCATATTGATGTGTTTGGAACTAACTTTCCTGGAATGAGAACTCTAAATATGAATATTAGACCACTACCAGCGTTCAGAGGAAGAAAGACCGTATATCCTCTCAATCCTACTTTACAGTATCTTTTCAGAACCAACCCAACAATTAAATCTTTCGGAAGAAAAAAGATTACATATGCACCAACTAAACTCAAATACAAACGACGGATTTTACTGAAAAAGAGAAAACCGTTGTATTTTTAACCCATCGTTTCTTTGGAAATCATTTCATAATTGCACTTTACAAAACAATACTCATCCAATTTCACGTTGTGTGATGAAATAGAAATAAGCTGTATATTTTTGTATTGTCCCAGAACAACTTGAACAAAACTGATGTGCAGGGCTTTGATGCCCTGAAATAAGCTTTATAAAAGTTCATGTACATTATGTTAGGCAGTAAGACATATGTAGTATTTGAACTGGGGCACACCTGTTCTTAATGCCTTAAAAAGTGCGAAGATATATACCCCTTGTATGCTTAATTTCTCGTTAATATTATGAGTTTTGAATACGCAATGTTTTAGCACTTTAAAAAATCCCATACTTAATACTTTTATTAGTGTTGGTAGAATACTGTTAACGTAATCAATTTAGTATTTAGTAGATATGAAATTATTTTTGCACCTTTTTAAGAAATATTTTAATGTTTTATAAACTCATATATGTTTTTATGTAGGAGAAATCAAAATAAAAACTATTAATGCAGAAAAGATTGAATTCTTATTTGTGTTTATATATTTGACAATCAAAATATGTATTTTGAGGGAATTGGTTAATGAAATACATGTAGTTAAAAGCTTTAACAGAGAACTTTTGTTTAAGAATTATTTTATTCATATATAAAGAAACAAAAGGAATTTAGCAACAAACACTTATTTGTACAAGTAAGTAACCTTCAGATAATGTGATTTTATAAAATATAAGACAGTCACTTTAAATCAAGTTTTGGTGCATATTCACATTCTAAATGAATGTTTATTGAACACTTTACACATTTAACAAATTATTGTAAAGCGAAAAAGTGAATATAAATAACTTTTGAGAAACGGTGTCAACGTTACTAGTCATCTGTAAAGAATTTTGAAATAGAATGAGGTTTGAATAGTAAACAATATTTGTGTATCAAATGTGTATTTCTTCAACCACGTTTCTTTAATAAAAAAAACCCCAACTAATTGTTTGTATTTCAACACGGTAGATAATTTATATTGACATAACATAAATTGCAATCAACTTGTCATTTAGCCACAATGCACATCTCAATTATTTCAATATTTGTCAATTTGATCATACATGTACTTGTCTGCAAAATTTGTTAATTATGTGCTTGTAATGAAATAGGTAATGAATTTCGTTATCTTTTTAAACGTAATGATAAATGTGTAGCGTCAAGGGTTATGTATTTACAAAAATATTTCGTATCATATCCAAATGTTCAAAAATTTGAAACAATTTTCAATATTAATGTCACAAACAAAAATCAACTTATCAATATTTGTAAAATATTAGATACTATATTTGAGAGAGTTAGCTCTCTTGGTGAACTTTGTAACAATTTCACTATAATTTCAGTTATTAGAATAAAGTTCGTTGTTATTGCGTCATATGTAAACGTTGCGGTACATAAATTTGTTTTTATGACAAAATATGCATGCACTTAATCTTGTTTTGTTGACACATAACCATTACTTCTTTGTTTTAGGTAGGTACCCGGTAAGTTTCATAAGAGAACAATAAATGATCTTGTAAGATTAATCATCGTGTGCTCTCAATTTTAAATAGGAGGTATTTAATTGCAAACAGTACTTTATTGCATACGTGCATGAATCAACATTTTATTTCAATATGAAAAAACCATGTGCTATAAATACAAGAAAAAAAGAATATATTACAAATTATCCCTAACTTAAGTCAAAAACTGGTAGCACATACAAACAAGTGAGAAAAGAGAAGTCATATTATACATGAATATAAACAGCCATAAACAGCTTATTTGGCCAATTGTTTAAAATTGTAAAAGTCCAAATTAATAAATTACAAGACGAAATTATAATTGTTTGCAATAAACTTCAAAACTCATTAGTGAGAAGGAGCAAATATTATGAGAGTTAAAAATTAATTTCACAATCATATCATAATAAGGCGTGTAATTAAATTCTTACCGTCAGAAGTACTTGTGCCTACATGAATAATATAGAGCTAGGTGATGCACTTCAATAAAATCAAACCTCATTGAAAATGCAATATCTGGATGATCAGCTTCCAATCGTTCTTTTATACAATTTCAGAAAATTATGTTGAACTTAAAAAATAAAATTCTTTGCCTCCTAGAAAAAAATAAAAATTACAGACACCTTTGCAACATGAAATAACACAATAAAGTTATTCAGAAAGTACAACTTTGGGCAGTACAGCCCATCAGTATATATAAAAAATTTACAATACTTAGTATACAATATTTAGACTCCCTTGTGTCTAAATTAGGTGGGTGGGGTGGGGTGAGACCCCTTGTCTTGTGTTCCACTGTGCCACAGAATAACAAACATTGTTGTAATATCGTAAATGAAAAATTCATCATTTTCAAGAACATAAAATATAGTTAAATATAGTTAAATAAATTTAATTATAAGAGGGTATTCTACAAGGCCGTACAAGTGTATTCTAAAAGTGTTAATTTATGCCGACTACAACTGTTCAAACTACACCATAAAGACCATGGATAGTAAGTACAATTCATCTTTGTAACGTCTTCGTGGTCTTGATAATGATAGCACAATAATAATTTCCTCAAAACCCATGATTCGGGTTTTTTTAACCATCCAAGGTTCTGGATCCTGTAAAATGCCAATATTAAAGGGCCAAAACTTGGAAACAAGTGAATATATATTTCCACATCAATTGCTCCAAGTATTTTTATAGAATTTATTCCACAAAAAGAAGTAAAATTCCTAGCATGTGCATTTCTAGTACTCTTATCATTTATTTCTTTCAGCATATGATTGCTGAAATAAAAATCATTCGTACCTTAATGAAGATTGAATGACGATTCGGTGTTTTCATTAACCAATTTATAAATAACTTACGTAATACAACTTTCAATCTTTTTAAAAAATTAGAATTGCAAATATTTTCCGACGCTCATCAAATAAGACTTAATTCAACCATTGATTGCCTCTCGCCTACTCATAAGGAACTTTCCTGCCTTTAGAATTCACGACATGCTATTTAAATTCACTATTTTCTTGATTTTATCAAAAAGAATAAATTAAATGCTGTCTGTCTTTTTCGACATTTTTTATAACCCAAGTTTATTTTTCTTCATCACTACATCACTACAAAAACCGATGCACGAAGTTCAGAAGTTCAGAATTGGAATTTATAACTAATCTTATTTCATTAATGTTTTTTAAGAAAATCTGGTTCTATTATCACCGATTTACGAACCATTTTACTTTATTTCATGTACATCTCAATTGCATCGCAATAAGCGATTCACATTCTTTTTAAATTCATGCATTCACTGAGTTTTTTTAAATTAGAATTTTCTATAAAAAAGAATCAATTACTGCAAATAATAAAATCGAAATTGTGAATTAACCTATGTCTTTTTTTTTTAAATAATGAAAAAAAATTATTTTAGTTACTATTTCCCCCTTATTTATCATGATACTTTTCATTCAAATCCAATTATCAATTATTTTTTCTAATAACGAAAAAAGCGCAAATTTTAGAGAACATGGTATCGTCATATTCTTAAATAATCGTTTGTTAGTTGGACAGGTACTTCTTTTTATAAGCCCCTGCAACTTATATACATGATTTCAACTTAACTGCTGGTTAAATTGTTCAGGCAGATTAAATTTAATCTGCCTATAATTGATATATGAGAGAGGAGGTCCATTACATGCTAAGATGCCTTTTGAATAAATAGGTCCGAAAATTAATTATCCCAGGCCATACTTATATAACTTCGTTACTAACAGGTAATTGATTCATTATATGTAGATGTACATCTAAAATTTAAGTTTTGATTGACATGGAAATCTAATGCAGCTTTCATTAGGAAAGCAATAAAGGTAAATAATTTTAACAGTTCTTAAACAAATATTTCACTAAGTGTTCGATTGTTTATTTTTCGGTAAAAAAAAATACTTGTATAGTTTTAGTATCATACTTACGAATAAATATCGCAGAGCTGAATTTATATTTTTCACCCCTATTTTAGATTTGAATTTGTATGATAAAAATTCTGGTACTATCAATATACGTGTTAGTTGCTCCATGATTTAACAAAGAAGAAAGGTAATACGACAACAGTTTTCTAAACCAGGTAACTTAGGTTCATTAAAACTAGTGGATATCAGTTGCAAGTAGTAATTAAGTTATATCAAATGTTTTGAAGATTGCAAGTTCATGGATAATGGCCGAATCATTAAAATGTTTAAAGCGACAGTACAGCTAAAAACACATGTGTGAATAACTTCAGATTTACCCATTGTATCGTTAGGAAATACGAAATAACGTTGATTGTGACAGTTGAAGTACATAAAAATCCCTTTTACATACCTAATTAATGTAATTATGAGCTTCCGGAAATTTAAGGGTCGTACAAATCGAAATAAGCTTATATCGTTTATTTGTACCACGTGGATTTTGATTGACAGTAATTGACACGTGCTGAAAACTACAATATCTTTGCCCGACTACGGTCATCATGGTATACGAGGTAAAAGGGACTCTCTAAACGGAAAACATCATCACTTTCTCGATGATTTATAAATGGTTTACCAATTTCAATTCATTTTAAAATTAACAGACATAAATATGTCAAATTATCCCTCAAGGGGCCTCATTTACAAAAATGAATTTAGGTTGTAGCAACTCCTATGATAAACACGCAAAATACATGCTTACAAAATAATAGCTGTGGTTATTTTAACAACTTTGAACAATTATTACCTTATTTTCTTTGCCAATTCAGTCAATTAATCAGGCCTACCCGGTCTCTTACTCGCCATGCTGGTTTGTTTATAGTAAATACGCATGCGTAATGTATAGAAAGTGGAACCCTGTAACATGTGGTGATGTATATATGTATAGGTTATACCTAATTATTAATTTTAATGAAATAATTAGATTTATTTCACGGAGAAATTTGTAATTTTCTGAAAGTTTATACATTTATGAGTAGAACAAAAATACCGAACCCGATCGGAAAATTTTTTCAAGTCGGTTTTTTATTAAGATGCGCCGTACTGTCTCTTTAAGCAGATATCTTGTTTCGATAAAGGCCAGATTTTATAGATCGATTTAACAACAAAATCCACATCAAATGGTTTTCATCAAATATTCATGAGACCACATTAATAGTTTATTTCTAGTGATTACAAGATTTTGCTTCGCAATTAATTGATATATGACCTTAAAAATTCATTATATCAGCTATCTATAAATACTCACACTTTAACATTAAAAAAGACCCAGGTAATTACTTTATGTTGACACACCATGCTATTTTTTTCTATTTAGGATGGATATCCATGTTTTTTGTCTGTGTGCTCTAACCGTGTTTGTTGTCACGCTTGGTCAAAACCCGGACGAAAATAAAGATATAACCCCACAGGAGCTTCTAAAGAATACACATAGCCAACATGAGCAGTTTGGCAAAACAATGATGCTACCATTATTGGAAAAATTATCTAAAACATCCACACTGATATCGAAAATACAAAGCGGTATGGCAATGAAAGCATCACATGGAACAGAATCTGAATTTCATCTGAACTATAAAAAAATGCGTTCAAATATAGCTTCAATGAAAGTACGACACTCTGCGAAATCCGAATTTGAACTGAAACGTAGTTTCCCTTCTGCATCTGTTGCTAAGTCTTCTGCTGCTCAGATTGCCGATTCATCTTCTGAAGAAACTGCTAATACAATTCCTGTGCCTAAACAAGATTTGACTTCTTCATCTGAAAATGATACCTCTACGAAAAAGGATAATAGATCATCTACCAAACAGAATGATACTCACTCTCATGAAAAAGCTGATGAAACCTTAAAGCCAAAGGCAGAAAATTCCTCTCTCGAAATAAACAAAACGCAGTCCAATAAAAATGCTGATAAATCCCCGGAGCCAAAGAGTAAAAATTCCTCTTCTGAAAAAGGAGATGAAACTTCTACGCCAATGAAAAATAGTTCATCTCAAAAAGAAACTACTCAGTCTGTTGAAAAAGATGCCTCTTTGTCCCAGGTTAATAGTTCCTCTCATAAACACACTCTTCATATTGTAATTACACATGTATTTCATTCATCCCTACCACAAGTGGGCAGGGAATTTGATGTAGCGAA
Source organism: Magallana ariakensis (assembly GCA_020458035.1). NCBI lineage: Eukaryota > Metazoa > Mollusca > Bivalvia > Ostreida > Ostreidae > Magallana > Magallana ariakensis. The sequence goes on along the minus strand of CM035818.1, from coordinate 36,797,304 downwards.
TCCTGTTCATTTGACCACAGAAACAAATCAACCGGAAGTGATAACGAGCACAACAGACCAAAAAAACATCGTGCATATAACCTTTCCTGGAAATTTGCTTTTGTCCAAGAAGCAATCACAGCAAGATACGAAAAAAATTAAAAGTTATAAAAATTTAAAAGAAGCATCAAAGGGAATGTATAAGGTAAGTATGGCAGGCATCATTCACAAAAATGAGCGTAACAAAATTTGCATTAAATAAACTATGTTTATTGAATGTAATCTATAGTTCACAAACTGTTAACTATAGAGAACGCATTGTTAAGGTTCTCATTTGTAAAACTAGATATTAAACAGATGGAAACTGTACTTTACGAATGTTAATCAAAGTTCACCTGTCCGATAATGAATGTTAACCAAAACAATTGTTTACGTTCTTTTATTTTATTTAGCAGTTGTTAACCATGGTTTTACAAATCGTGAAACTTTGTTTATTAGATAAACCACATTTCACATTTATTAGTTATTGTAATTAACGGTAAACTATGGATAGCTACTATTTATTATAATAAACAATAATTAACAAACGTGAACTATTGAAAACTATAGACAGGCGATCAACGTTTATTGCCATTAACTAGTAATTCACATTTGTGACTTCAGTTTCTTGAATTTAAAAGTCTGCTTACTAAAGGTGGCAGTTTTTAATCTCAAAATACGAATCTGACGTTACGCACAAAACTTTGTTTAATATAATTTTGATCGTAACGTATAATTTAGATACGTGAAATATAGTTTCATAGAAAATATACATTTTACAAAATAACATATTCTGACGTGATATTGTGTTTCTAAAATGTTAAATCTGTGTTTGTTCTTTTTTTTTTAATCGGCGACTTAAATGTCTATAAACTATAGTTTATAAACCGTAAAATATAAATTTGTTTATTTTTTTTTTGGAATTGCAAACCGTAGTTTACTAATGGTGAAACAGTGTTTATAAGAAAAAATGTGTTTTGCAATACGATTATTTATAACGACCTTTTACTTTGTTCCCTGGTTATTCTTTATTGATTGTTATTGCCTGTAACTACATGTTACTTTAATACACATGTTTAGATAATGTTTAACCAAATATATATGGACAGTAGAATTGAATTATGCAGCATTCGAATTTGATGAAAGATTCCACATTTCTGTCCATAGATATTAATATGAGTGCATGTTTTTAAAAATAATACCGCGTTGGACTTTCAGAATTCGAAAAACCGGAATTTTCAATTGGTTCTCATTTGATAAATAATTTTGTTAATCACTGGACCAAAGTAAAACTCAGAACAAAGTGTTTTGTCGAACCAATCAGAGAAATCAGCAATCACATCCTTATAAATTCAATCGTTCAGTAAAGAAAAAACCCTACGACAAAACTACTGTTAAACTGTTGATTTGGTTTCATTAAGTCGTGTTGAAATTCATTAGAGCAAAAGTTTAAATTTCTTTGGTATTGTTTAAAGAAAATGTCTTTGTTTTAATACATAAAAACTTTTGGTTCTTCTTTCAGCGAGGGATTTTACCTCTCATTCAAGAAGAACAGCATGACTCCTTTCAAACAATAAGACAGATAAGACAGCCTAACCATGTACCTATATGCCGCTGCTCTTTGGAACAGCCACACTGTTGCCAATATTAACCATAACCCAGATTGAAACAATCAGAACTCTGTATATTATCTATGAATAAAATACAATAAATCTACAATATAACAACGGAAAAAACCCAAACAATTAACATGCGACTAAATATCTGTGTTCTGTTTTGATTCAGTTCTTAGTTCATTTTTGACAACTATTATAACAATTAATTTCACCACTTAAGTTTTACTTATTATTGACTTCATGTAGAACCTTACATAGGAAGATGATAGATCATCTGATTATGTTTAATGATTATGCTAAAGTGTGTTTAAATGAAACAGAATTAAAAGCATACTTTTACTAATATCGTTAGTTAAACTGAGGTAGTTATCAGGTCACCAAAAACCCATCCACGGCGGGCACCTCTCCAGCTGTGTAAAAGAGATTATTATTCAAAATTCAAAATGCTGTCTGTGTTCCATTCAAAGAGTTCCGTAGCATGTTTACGACCGGAGCTTTCGATTAAGCTTAAGCTTATGATTATGAGTGTTATTTCATAAGAGAACATTCTTTAAACTTTTTAAAATATCCAAATAAATTTGAAACAAAAATCTAATTTATTTTGTTTTTATTTGTAATTTCTGCATGTTGTCTTGTGAGGAGTATTTTAACTTTTTTATTGATCAAAAATGATTGAAAGACATTCCTTTACACGTAATTAATCTAACTTATACCGTGATGCCACTACTTAAAATCGTAGTTCATCCAGTAGGTCCATCAATTTGCAAATGCGTTTTGTGAAAGTAGGCATGATATTTCAGTATTACATGTACGGTAAATATAAACAACGGCAAGAAAGGAATACCTGTCGTTGGTTCTGTTTAGATTACATCAGGTTTGTTTATTACAGAAGAAACAATCTGTCATGCCGCACATGAAAAGCTTAACTACGACCATAAAAGCTAGTTTTCTTAAAAGTTTTTCTGAGTGAGCAATTTTACACTTTATGCAAAAAACCTTGGACATACATATATGTAAACTAGTTAATAAATGGCAGAAAATTGTCATGAAGCAAGTAGGTCTGGCCACTAAAATTCCATGAATAAATGGCTTAACATTATTGTAATTGTGATGTTCAACATAAATGTATCCTTGCAAGCTTAAAAAGTAAATGGTTTGATTACAAGTCAGCTTAAAAAATAATCTCACTGACATTGTTGGATGATCTTATACGAAGTGATCAAAAAGCCGATTGGATTATGGTTGATTTGCCCTAATTACGATAACTTATAAAATAGGTAGGAAAAATATTTAAATAGGTAAGTTTTCTCCCAATTACAAACAAAGTCGAAAATCCTTAAAATTAAGTGTTTTTGTATGCACTTTATGTTAATTAGACAACGACTTCGTCTTCATGGTTATAATTAGGTAACTTGATCATCTTGAAATGTAAATGATCTTCACGGGCCATTTATGTGTTAATTTAACTTGTTCAATGTAGTAAACGTCTCCGTTTGCCGTTTTTTAAATTTCAAATATTGAAGTTGCATTATTCATTGTTTTTCTTGTTGAGTGGATTCACAAAATCAAACGAAAAACAAAATAAAAATAAAGGGATAATATGTTTAGGTTAAACAATTCCCTATTAGATTAACGTATCTGTTCAATTGTGTTTTACAATACTTTTGAAAATTGATCTCCTCGAATACAGCTGAAACAACGGTATAATTTTGTTCCCAAAATTTATTTTTATCTTTATTATTGAACTAATATGCAAATAAATGGTAAAGATGATTTTGTCTTTGTTTTAAGGCGATGTTATAGTTGTTCCATAAATACTCTTGAAAACAATAAAAGATGCTGCATGTGAGAAAAAAAATAGAAAAAAGCGGAAAAAGGATAAACAAATTTTCCCAACTTCAAAGAAAAACAAAAGAGCATGTAAATCCAATAAAGAAATTTTAATCTTCATTAAAAGTAGACAAAATCATAGACAGAGGAATGTACATACTGTGTGAGAATTTTGGTGAATGACATGTACACCACTTTAAAATGTCTTTAGTTTTGTTTGGTAAAATTCTTAGCCCGTGAAATATTCTCTATTCTGTTAAATAGCTGCTACACGTTAGAAATAGAAAGGTGTCTTTAAAAATGCATTTATTTTGATTCTGTGTTGGGCATCATAAAACGATCAATTCGTACATCTGCACAAAGAATTGAAAAATATTTTATAATATAGAGCATTGAGTTAAATACATCTTTCCAAAAATTATTATTTTTGGGAATAACACGTTCAGTAATAAATGCATCACCAAAATCAAGTAACAAGCTGACAAAGTCTTCACCATTAATGGCCTTCAATATGGAAGTCCATTAATTATGTCCAACAATTAATCTTTTAATCCATGAACATTTCAATGACATAATAAATTTGTTAATATTCAACATTTTTAAACCTCCTTCTTGGTATTCTTGAATAACTACTGAACGTTTTATTTTATCACACTTGGCATTCCAAACAAATTCAAAAATATCTTTGTTCAATGTGGAGATTATCTCCCCTTTGGGAGTAGGTAAAGACATAAATAAATGATTGATTTTTGGAATAACTAGAGATTTTACAACAGTCACACGTCCGATTGTTGTAAGGTTTTTTCTTTTCCATTGTTGAAGCATGCTTTTCATTTTTGAAACTTGTATTGAATAATTTAACTCAGGAATTAATACCCAATAAGATAAAAGTTGCTGTGCCCCAATCTAGTTTCCATCTTGTGTGGTGAAAGACCTGATTTGAGAACTTTTTTGAGCCAATCCATACGATTTTTGTTTTGGAACCATTTATTTTCAACCCAGAAATGTTTGAAAAGAAGTCTAGAGTATCTAAAGATGCAAATAATGAAGTAGGTGAACCATCCAAAATAAGAGATTGTCATCTGCATATTGACTTATTTTATGTTCTTTGCTACCTATTGTAATACCCTTTATTTTATTGTTTTGTTTAATAAGAATTGAAAGTATTTCAGCACAGAGGAGGAATAAATAGGGTGCAATAGGGTCTCTTTGTCTACAGCCTCTTTCGATAGAAAGGTAATTAGACAAAAAGCCACTTTGCAACACTGAAGCCTTAAAATTTGTGTTGAGTATTTTAACCCACTGGATTATATCTATGTTATAAAATCTTTTGATGATAATTATGTTAAAGAAAATTATTTATCTATGTCTGTTTGGTATAATAGCCACATTAGAGTTGGTATGAAAACAGTGTTTATAAAAAGTTGTTATATAAAAGGTGTAAAGGTCATCAATGACTTTCTAGATGATAATGGAAATCTTTTGTCGCATGTAACTTTTCAACAAAAATTTTATTTGAATATGTGTACAATGCAATACAACAGTGTAGTTAGTGCTATATCAACATATCTAAAAAATTTTTTACCGGTACATAAATGTTTATTTAAGAGAACTTTCACTCCATATATTCCATTATATTACAAACCTCTTCTTTTACAAAACAAATGTACAAAACCCATTTACAAACAGCTAATTGCAAGTAAAGTAACTCCAACTGCAATACCAAAGTGGAATTCAGAATTGGTACAATATGGGGTGGAAATTTGTGTTTATGATGCTTTCAATGTATGCTTTAAGACAACCAATGACTCATCTATTCAATGGTTACAATACAGATTACTTCACAGAATTCTTCCTGTAAATTACTATTTTAAAAAAATCAATGTTGTATCTTCTGATTGCTGTTCCTTTTGCGAACGTAAAGTTGAGTCAATCCAACATGTTTTTGTAAGGTGTGAAAAAACATCCACAATTTGGAGCAACCTAAGCATGCATATTTACCAATCAACTTCTCTACGAATTGGTTTTAATGTTGTTAATATTTTATTGGGTGAACTTCCATTGTCAATAGGTAATAAAGTTGTAAACTTTATCATTTTGTATACAAAACAATATTTATTTTGTTGTCTTAAAAAAGATATACTGCCTAGTCTATCAGGGCTGTTATTTTATTTATATAACAAATACAAAGTTGAAAAATATATTTCATGCCAAAAATTTGAAATGCAAAAATTTACCAACAACTGGCATGTATGGAAACATATTTTTGACACAATCTTGTAATTTTTTTTTTTTATTATTATTAATTTAATTTTTTCTCTTTCCTTTTGTTGGCATTATTAACCAAGCAACCACTGCCAATTTGAGTGAATGTGAGAATGAAAATGTGAGCGGATGAACCAAAAAATTATATCAATAATATTATTAAAATGTTTGTATCTATATGAAAAAAAAAAAAAAAAAAAAAAAAAGAATTGAAAAATATTTTAAATTTTTTTTTCAAAGTTGTTACTCACAAGTTTTGAATTTCGCGAAAGCTTATCTTCGTGGATTGTCGATTTTAAAGGTTCGGATGGTTTTGCTACGTCCAATAAATAATAATTTTTATGCCCCTATGTTATTTAAAGCCAACAAACTGCACTTAGTTTTTTATGTTAAGCATAGAGAAAACAAAACAGCTATAGAAATTAACAAATGTCATTTATTGAAGTAAATGCCGAAAAATAAAATATATACACTATCAAGGGGGTCAGCATAGACTAAAATACAACTGACTACTGTAAAGTCTTTGGCAGTATATTATGCAATATGCTGACCCCAATAGTAAAACATATTAAAAATCAAGGTTATGCTATGCCAAATATAAAAAGAATTTATGTCCAATACATATTTCTTTTTCGATATCGTCAAAATCGCTATGTATACAATATTGATACGATATCGATTTTACATTTTTAACATTGCCGCTATTTCTTTGCCGTCAACATCGTCAACATTGTCGACATCGCAACGTTGGCGATGTTGAACTGATATCAAGTTAACATCGTCGACATCGCAACAAAGACGATGTTGAACCAATGTCGAATTTACATTGTCTACACCGCGGATATTTCTTTAACGTTTACATCGTCGACATTGTCGACATCGCAATGGATGTTGGTCAACATTGCGATATCAACAATGTCGACGATGTAAACAAGGAAGAAGGCATACAATGAAGACACAATGTGGACTCGATGTGAATCAACATTGCGATATCGACCATGTTGACAATGTAAACAAGATATACTGTAAACGTATTATATTTGGCGTGTACGATATTTGGCGGAAATTAGTTTTTGAACAAGTTGGCGAAGATATGAATTGGCGTATTCCTGAATGTGACTATTTTTATACATATATGCATGGCATTTAGCAATTTACTTGATTTAACGGAAGCTGCATTCCGCCAAAAGAGCTAAAAAGAATACACAGCCAAATGTAGTACGTTTACAGTAAGAGGTACGGTGTAGACAAGATATCGACTCAAAGATGTCGATCAACATTGCGATGTCGACGATGTCAACGATGTAAACAAGAAAAAAGGCACAAGATGTAGACACAATGTCGACTCGATGTTGGTCAACATTGCGACATTGTCAACGATATAAACAGGATATAAGAGATACGATGTATACACGATGTCGACTCGATGTCGATCGACATTGCGATGTCGACAATGTCTACGATGTAAACAAGAAAAAAGGCACACGATGTAGGCACAATGTCGTCTCGATGTTGGTCAACATTGCGACAATGTCGACGATGTAAACAGGATATAAGAGATACGATGTATACACGATGTCGACTCGATGTCGATCGACATTGCGATGTCGACGATGTCTACGATGTAAACAAGAAAGAAGACACAGGATGTAAACACAATGTTGAGTCGATGTTGGTCAACATTACAATATCGACAATGTAAACAGGATATAAAGGGAACGCTGCAAATGCTTATTTAAAAATTATGCTTATATGATATTAACACAATGTCGACTCGATTTTGGCCAACATTGCGATGTCGACAATATTGATAAAACATCATACATTGGACATACCTCGGAAAATAACAAGATACACGCAATAACAAGACAAAATACACCGACACATGAAAAAAGAAATAAAGTGAAAAAAATATAAACACGGCGAAAAAAGGGGTGGATGTAGGATTTTCCCCCCAAAATCTTCAAGTTAGGCGGGGCTTTCTTCTCTAGTAAATAGATCAATTATGGTCACGTAGTCTGGAAATGCCACACAGATTGGTTTAAACATTACCCCACCCAGATAGAATTAAAATCTTGACTCAGAGATAACAGCAAATAATTACATAATCGTCGGACGCCCAAATAGGAGACATAATTAATGTAAACAAATATCATTCGTGATAAAAGAAGAAAACATGTCACATAAAATATGTATTATCATTAAAGATAATAATAACTTCTTGTTTCATAATTTGTTGGGGACGTCAATTCGTGGACAAGGTATTCCCATAAAATCCATAAGTTGAGCCATCACTGATAAAAATTATTCTATAGTTATTCCAAAGACGACACAGGTCTCCGCGTCTTTTGTTTGGTCACTGAGATTTCATATCATATCTTTCTCCTCCTCTCATATGAAATAAGTTATTTAACACATACATGGATATGTATACGTTGATAATGATACAACCACTTGATGTATAAAATATTATCATATGACTCTCCCAGTCATCTTCACAACGTCAAGGCTTTGTGATTACGAAACTCCACACAAACCCTTGACATAAGTCGCTATTTAAAAGTCGGGTTCACGCTCAACAATACGTAATAATTCTAAAAATAAAATGTCCAATGAAAAAACTCCTTTTGAAACGTAGTTTGGGTTGAGCAGAAGGGTGGCAGATCTCGAACGAAAAATTTGCGAAAAATTCAATATTTATTGTCTCACTAAAAATTAAAAGCTCTCGATATCATGATTAATAGATAATCGGGATGTATTATTGGAACTATATAAGCACATTTGACGTAAGTATGGTGACTTCCAATCGGTTTTCCAAAAGTATGCAACGTATTTATAACTTCAGAAAGCTATTCTAACACAGTCAATGTTTAAAAATAAAATTAATCAGCGATATTTGGTTCAGTTATTTTCCGTACAAATGCGACAAGAAGATAGAAAACTTGCTATTTTCTGGGATCAACATGTGCGCATCCACATTTGTTTACATCATTTCTGATATGAATGAGAACCGCACTCTGATTGGCTCCAAATTGAGCCCGACTTTTAAACAGCGACTTATGTCAAGGGTTTGTGTAGAGTTCCGTAATCACAAAGCCTTGACGTTGTGAAGATGTCTTCCAGTATCAATTTGTGTCTCTTTCACTTCATATGTAGCGAATGAATTAAGGTGGTATGGGACATCTGTCGATGTTAATGTTATTATAAAATTATAATTGAAATAATTACACCGGTTTAGAATTTTCAAATTTTACAATATTTAACCAAAAAAAAAGCTTTAAAAAATATTTGGAAACGTAAAAATTGTAAAACCCACAGCGGGATTCGAACACATGACTAACAGATCCGTAATAATCTCTCTAACCCACTGCGCTACGCTGTTAGGTGACAATATTCAGAAAAAAACTACTTATTATATAATTACAATTTATTTGATTGTTTATTTCGATAAACAATACGTCACAACATGGGAGTGTCCCATACCACCTTAACTCAACCATATATCACACATGTTATTCATTTATTATTCAAACAAAACAAAATTATTTTTTGCTAAATTCACTACTGTCAGCCTTGATCTGTTCCTACTTGGTTTACATCAAATTTATTCTGAATGATCTACGATACTAATACCATTTTAATAATGAAAATATGCTGATCCATTTTTTTTTTGCTTTTTATCGGCAAAATACCTGTAAAGGACAGACTGTTTACCTCTTTAGCTTATCTGGCCGTGCCGTCACCAAAATTTTTAAATCACTCAACTCAGTCCTCAACTCAAATCCTTAAAGAAAACGGGCACGAATCTGAGGTAAAAACTCAGAATTGAGGCTGAGTTTTGACTTGAGGAAAGTTGGTGACGGCGGGGCCAGATGTCATTTCATTTAATCCTATGAGTATTTCTATTACACTTAAGGTGGATGTGTTAAAAAAATTAAAACGCGTCTTACTTCCGGATGTGGCACATTACTTGACTTGAAGATTCAAGTTTCTACCACACAGTTGCTTAGCATATTCACGTTTTCAAATATGGAATAGAGAATCGTATGATTCATATGCTTTTATCACCTATTTTGATTTATTTAACGTTAACATCATTATTATTTCATAGATTTTTAATGAAACCTTGACCTGATAAAGAACGTTACACACATTTTTCCTTACATGTTCACCATTACATTATATGTTTTTAGATAAATGTATTAGATAAAGTACTTAATGTACTGCAGTAACGCTCTGGACACTGGGCACTTATACTTATTCATTTCTGTTGAAAATATTGAAGTGGCCAGTTTCGGACAATTGCATTGCTTTGTAAAGACGAATTAGGATGTTTGTTTACCTTAGAATCTGTTAAAAAATAAACTGACAGTAGGTTTTTTTATAAAGGGGAAAGGATTTACCAAAATTATATCCGCCAAAAATTATGGTATACAGTGTTAACCCAAATTTGCCAAAGGATGACTGCACTTAGCGCCGGGTTTTGGGCCCTTTTTGGTCGCTTCTGTTGCGTTTGTTTATTAACCTAGTATCACTTTTGTTAAATTTTTTAAAGAGTCTAGTCAATTTCCAACATGAATTAAGATTTTAGACTGTGAAACAATAAGCTCATTTTATTTTTTTTGTCCTTACAACTTTCGAAAAAAGGAGAATTTTCGCTTATCTGCCCTTGATCAAACATAATATTGATATTAATATGTATGAGCCATTATCAGAATGGTACTAAAATTAGACTAGCATGAATAACAGTGCCATGTATAAAAATGTATGTGATCACTCTTTCACCATATAACCCCTATCTATTCTTTATGGTACAAGTATACTATTATGGTTTTAACAATTAGACCATGTAAGTACAGAAGACTTTAAGTCAATGCTTGACAACTATAAAACGTGTTCGAAGACATTGTCCTAGTTAGCACAAAACATGCTACCTTACACGTCACGTGATAGAATTTTGTATTCACAGAGTTATCTGAGGTGAGAAATCACGTGGTAAATTATAATATTCAACATGCATCAACCCTTGGTTACAACAGGGAAAGCGAAAGTAAGAAGAAGCAGTTTTTTCTCATTTAAACCATGAGCGCATGTTTATCTATTAATCTCCTTTTGACATAACTTAGATAATGCAAATATACAACTTCTGTTAAACGGAGAACAATAGACAAACATGCGCTGACTATGTATGAAGTCAGTATAAAAATGTGCGTCCTCATTATCGTATGGAGATTCAAGAAATAGTGATGACCCCCGCCTAATACAAATTCGTACTTGGTAACAACATACTTTAATATAACGCAATTAGGTAAAGTTGCAGTTTAGATGTTGACCATTTCTGCAATTGAAAGAAAAATTCTTCTTTTTAAAGTTTATTTTCTCGCAAATATCCCATGTCCTTAAAGCTGCTTGGTCCGATTTGTTTGCTATTACATTATCAAATAATTTTCCATACAAACCATTTATCTTAGAAAGTTATGGACTTTCTCCTATTTACACCAGCAGAATCGGTCTCCTTTCAAAGTTAGAATATTCAAAGTAAATAAAAATATTTTCTTTTTGGGCAAACGAAAAAACAAACCAAAATGCATCATGGGAATGTTTAGAAAAGGGAACCGTTTGGTTTCGTCCCCCGATGATTGGGGTTATTTAACCCGCATGCTATGCATCGATTGTAAACAAAGCAAACTTCAGAAATATTAGCGAACAAAACGTACACAGGTTTATTTGTAATTTGCCTAAACATTACGACCTTTATTTATAGCGATGTCAAAGTCGTAATACAACCATACCCGTCTCGACTACGTCAGGGTTGAAATTTAACATGAGGCGAAATAACGCGATACCCTTTTATGTCGTTTGTTTTGTTACATAAATTTTGTACATATTTTTTTCATTGAACTTTTGCTTAATTGACTGGGAAAACTACTGAAATGTCTATTATTATACATATACTTAGCATAACCATCGTTTAAAAGCGTCCACAAAATTTGATATAAAATCGGACCAAGTAGCTTTAAGTGCAGTCATCCTTTGTGTCCCGCTAATAACCCGGCTTTATGTAATTATTCATTATTCATCGTTAATACGCTAGATGGGAAAAGCCATTGGCAAATAACCATAGTTTATGATAATGTGGGATGTTTTTTCAAATTAAATTGGTATCATTCATAGTGATAAATGATCGCTCTGGGATTTTTATCCGCAAAAGACCAGATTAAACTATTTCTGAGGTTTTCTCTTTTGCTGTCTTAATTTAATGCGCAGTTGAACGAAGAAAAAAAAAATGCGCAATTAAAGATAGTTTTAAATGAAATTTTGTATCTTAACTTGCAGATTGTCTTTTTATTATAAAGATATCAATCTTAATATCAAAGAACTACGACATTGTGTAAAAAAAAATCCTTGCGAACTATTTTAGATACATCTTGGTGATTCTCTAAAAAGTCAATAGATTGAAGCAATTGTAACCAACATACGAGGGTTGATCCAAAAGTAATGTCACAGATGCGATAAAATCGTGAAAAATCCGCGTAAAGTGACAAAAATTCGTGCTTTGAGATATCTACCTAATTTGATTCAGATCTGAAAATTTTAATGAATTAATATACATATTTCTGAAGATAATATATTTTGTAGAGCGTGAGGTAAGGATAGTCGCCGCACGCTAGCGACGTCATTTCTAGATCCTTGGCGTTCTGGTAGAATTTCATAATTTAGTACTGTATATGAATTGGCCACGATGCTTTATTTTACATTTTTTAATCATTTTTTTCATAAAGTAACGAATTAATCTTTTTGTAATCGATGGAGTAGTATATTGGATATTATTTAATGTACGATCAGTTTGTCGAGGTCTTTTCAAGAAATCATGGACGTAGCTTTGTGATAGGGCTCATGACGTAAGAACCTAGTTTTAACTTTCCTTCAGAGCGTATATCTTCTATCTAATTTATTTATTAACATGACACATGCTTTTATTAGATATTGGAACCACGTTAAGGGTACCCCGTTCACTCGTTCTTAATGTAAGGTTGATAATATCAATTTCAGTACATTTTCTAGTGATTTCTACCCATCGAAGCATATTTGCATTGTATCACTATTCGCATGTCCAGCCTTTTCATTCCATAATCTTGAGACAAAAGGCATTGCGTAGATATCCGAAATGGACGGTAACGGTCCCTAATTTTTTAAAACAGAAAAAGTTTATAATATATCTCTTTCAAAATATTGTGCTGTTTGGGGCTTATTCAAATCTTTAAGCATGTTATTTATTCATAAATACAAACCTTAAAAATGACGTAAGCTCATGACGCGGCGATGTCACGTATATATCATGCTATAAACATCAATATTGTGTTAAGTCTTCAACGAATTTTAATTTTGATAAGGAAAATATTGATGTATCGTTTTATACAATACAGCGCCAGTGAGAAGCGCGGTGCATAGTGTGACATTACTTTTGGATCAACCCTTGTATAAAGCTGCCAAATTACATGAAAACCTATTGTCTAGAAATTTTGTGATACTGTCTAAAAATACTGGTAAATGTTTCATAAAATTAAATGTCACATTTTTACACTTTACAGTCAATTTTTAAACATAGGACGTGTTTGTCTTTAATTGCAAAGGGATACTTTCCAACTTTTTTTTTTAAATTACCATATGTACAAAAACCAATCATATCTTTTTGTTTCAGAAAAAAAAGATATGATAGGTTTTTGTACATATGATAATAAAAAAAAGAACTTAAAATGAGATATTTACAAGAGAGAGCGTCTTCTCAATATCTCATTTACAATGAAATGTTTATAGTTGTTGTGCTTTTGAGAAATACAGCTTAAGATTAGGTTATGTATAGAAAGTATTAAAAAACTAAGGTCGAAATGTCCAGATTACAATTGTCTTTTTTTTTTTTACACTTCTTCTTTTGATTTTAATAACCACCTTCTAATCAGATATAGTTTCTTGAAACGTCAAATCAAAATCAAACACTTACATATGTAATATCGGACAGTTAATGTGACATAGGCCACCTCCATATTGTGCCGTACTTCTTATCGAAATAATGAAAAATAAAAACAAATGAATAATAAAAACAGGGTAGAATTTTATATATTTTTCTCTTTCGCTTAAAGCTGCTTGTTCCGATTTTATATCAAATTTTGTGACCGCTTTTAAAAGATGGTTATTCTATGTATGTTTATAATAAAAGACATTGCAGTAGTTTCCCCGGTCAAATCAGTCATATTTCAATGAAAAAATGATGTACAAAATTTGTCAAAAAAAACCCAATCGAAACAAAAAAAGGTGGCGCGTTATTTCATATTAAAATTCGCCCCTGACGTGGAGGTAGCTATGAATGTTTGACGATTTTGACATCACTATAAATAAAGGTCATTATCATGATGTTTTGCAAAATCAAAAGTAAACCTGTGTACATTTTATTCACTAATATTTTGCTTTGTTTTCAATCTTTGCATAGCATGTAGGTTGAATAAACTAAATCATTCGGGGGAAGAAACCAAACGGTTCCTTTTTCCAAACATTCTTATGATGCAGTTTGGTTTGATTGTTTGTTGTATACCCATAAAGAAATTATGTTATTTACTTTGAATATTTTTAACTTTGAAACGAGACCGATTCCGCTGGTGTAAATAGGCGAAAGTATATCACTTTCTAAGATAATTGATACTGTAAAAGCGAAAAATCCGGACCATGCAGCTTTAATTGTTACTTAACAGCACAGCGCAGTGAGTTAGAGTTTACTACGAATCTGTAAGTCATGAGTGCAAATTCTATTGGAGATTTTAATATTTTTACCTTTCCAAATATTTTTAAAACTTTTTTATTGGTAACATATTGTACAATTTGAAAATTCTAAACTGGTGAAAGTATTATTTTGATTATAATGTACTTTTTATTCACATTAGTATAGACAGGTGTCCCATAATACCTAAAGGATATCGAGTGTTGTTTAAGTGTTTACTGGATCACTATAAATTACGTTATTACGTAAAGGGTGTCGGTACTTTACGGAGATGTACGAAACCAAGGCCGTGATGCGTGATTAATCTTCACTCATTTGAATAGGGTCTATTTTAGGAAAGAAATATGCTAATGTAGTCCGCACTTGTATTCTTTTTGATAAATTAAAGAGTTCGTGTTTGTTTTGGTAATTATGGATGAATTAGAGGGGTGTATTCTTTAACGCTTATCTAGAAGTATATAAGTATTAGGGGAAAATTAAGCGGATATGTTAAACATACTATCTAAATAAAAGGCCGATGGTGGAAAAATATAAATGCGAGCAAAACTAATCAACTTCTCTTTATGGATTTATACGGTTGTATTCAAAGATTTTTAAGGCAAGTGAAGTAACAAAATTAGTAGAACATGTTTTAAAAATATTTTGGTATCAAAATTAATTGAATAATTCAAAGAGTATGAACAATTTTCTTTCATTATATATCACGTTCTTATTTTCAATAACACATTCATTTGATTCATTTGTTTTTACTAGAATAAAACTTCTCATTATAACTGGATAATTTTTTAAAACATAAAGATTGATTTCTATACGGTAGTTTGTTGACTTTCTTGAAATGTCTTTTTCTGCGTTTACATTCTAATCAAAGGCGACTTTCTTGTATTTTTTTTTTCATTTTAAAGACTTTAAAAGATAATTGGTTTTATTCCATTTTATAATTTCAATTACGTATAAGTAATTTTTTAAATACATGTATCCTTCTTTGATTTTTTAGTTATTCATTCATACATATTTACGTTTTTAATAATCAAGAAGTGTTTTTGAATTAACTTTTATGTTCATGTTTATTTGGTAACTTGCTACTATTTGCCTGAAATCGGATAGAAATCACTGAAAAGAAATAATTTATACTGGTATAAATAGTATTTAATTATAGAAAATAGGAAGACACACGTATTATATATTTATCGAATGTTAAGTATTTCTGACATGGTTGAATGTAGCAAAGATTAAAAATCATTTTTTAATATACTTTACAATATATGTAAATCTTGGCATAGAAACGTAAAACAACTGTTCAATATTATGAGGTTATATAATTTGTCTTAATTCAATAATGCTAATTCATTTATGTGTGATTTTATAGGATGGAAATCTTTGTGTTTTGTGTATACCTGTTTGCAGTCTATGAATTTACATCGGGACAGAATAGTGGCGTTAGCGACTTAACTCCACGCCAAGTGCTTTCAGAACTAAATAGTATGCATACAGACTTTCCAAACAAAATGATAAAGCCAATACTAATGGAATTGGAAAAGAGTCCGAAACTGATGAACGACATTAAAAACAAAGACTTGGAATTGAGAGCTGCACACGACACTAATTCTGTAATCAAATTAAATCCTGCGAACACCAGCGCGGGCACAGGTTCATTGCACATCTCACATGCTGCCAATTCAGAATTCCAGATGAAACCACAAAGATCGAATGGAATAATATCTATTAAACGAAATGCATTAGAAAAAGTATCAACAGATCTGTCTAAACAGAATAAAATATATATTCTTAATTTACCCTCTCAAACATTCCAAGAAAATGACATCAAAGCAAATAATCATGGTATCATATATGATGTTCCGACTTCTGTGAGGAAACTTCAAATATTATCAGCAAATGCAGTTGATAATTTGCCTCAAGGTATTCTTTACTCCAACACAAATATTCAGCCACGGCTTGGAACCTCCATTTTCAGCATTTCAAGCACACGTAATAGTATTGAACCTCAAGTAAAACGTAATTTAGTTACAGGTACTTTTACATTAACGGATCAACAAACCCAGATGGTTTCAGGGCCCACAAGTGTCAATATGATCACAAATCCCAGAAGAGTTGTTTTGCTTCGACGGTTTTTACCGAGGAGGATAGTCCTTCCTTCAACAAACACAATACCAGTTTTACATGTGAGTGAAGTATTAATATCTTCATACTCATATTTAAGTAACTTTATGAATGAACCTCCTGTTCAAAAGAAATACATTCCATTTGGTGAATCAATTTTTTTGTGGGGATTGTCAAAACTTCAACGTGTACCTTATTAACGGTCAAGTCATTCAATTAAAATTTCTGTCAATATAAAGAAACGAGAGAGAGAGAGTAGAGAGAGAGAGAGAGAAAGAGAGAGATGAAATTGTAATAAGTGATTTATCATGCAGATCCGTCCTTTATTGCCCATGTTGAGGCCTGTTGACATAAGTCCAGTGCCGATACCTCTGACACCTCTCATGCCTCTCAATGTACCGGGACCGGGAGCCTTGATTCCTGTTGGAATGCCTGCTCCATTGTGTTTTTGCTCTGCACAACAACCACAGTGCTGTCCACTGAAGAGATTGCGTATCTGTAAGTATTAAGGCAGGCACCAACCTTACTTTTAAGGATAGTATAGGAGTATTTAGTTTCGTCTTATTAACTGTATATAAGGTTAGAAAAAATGATAAAAGATAAAGCTTGATATTTTGCGTTTGCGTTTTAATTTCGTTTAATGCAGTTTAAACGGTTTGCCGTGCTTAGCTCCTTTAATTTATAAACGAATTACATTTCACTCATAAACAAGAATCAATTTCAGTGTATTTCTATAGTTGAATAAATAACGCTTTGGCTTGCATCTTACATTATACATGTATATGATCTCACAATGCCTTTGGTATTCATCTGCAGACTTCAGTACATATTAACCATTATATTGATATAACTAAATTCGCTGAACCTCATGTCACACTATTTGTCCGCAACAATGACGTATTAAGCAGGGTTAATGACGGAGCCTTTAAAAGGCAGGATCGTAAACAATAAGAATTTACACCCCTTTGGTGATTTAGTTTGTATTTATACACTATACTCATTACTCCAACGAGGGTCATAGAATTAAATTACAAAGATGTATCATTTATTTATCCCATTCTACAAGAAAAAAGATAACACATAGTGAATTTTACAATATATGTTTTACTGTTAGACAAACAAGTTTACTGTACACAGAAAAACAGTTAGAAGTAAACTTTAATTGTTTTTCTTGCAGTTTGAATGGGTATAGACGAAAAGAAAGAAAAGGATCTAGAGGGCCATACACCACATGGGAATGGCCGACCACTACAGTAATTCAGAAATAATCTCCTTCTATCATTACCACGGCTGAATTTTGTTTTGCATTAACTATGTAATGACTTAATATATTTTAATATGATGTTTGTAATAAGTTACGGCGAAACTTATCAAAAAACCGACTTGAAAAAAATTTCTGATCGGGTTCGGTATTTTTGTACTACAGTACTCATAAATGTAATAACTCTCTGAAAATTACAATTTTTTTCATGAAATAAATCTTTTTTTTTAAATTAAAATTAAGAATTACGAATAACCCATACATATTTACATCGCAACGTACGCGTGTTACGGGGTTCAGTCTTCTCTACTATTACGCATGCGTATTTACTGTAAACAAAATACATGCATGGCTCGCGAAGATTTTCCTGGACATGTTTGTTGAAAGAAATATGTCTTTTCTACTTCTCCCAGGTAATAATTGTTCCAAGTTTTTAAAATACCACAATTATTATTTTGTAGGCATATATTTTGCGTGTTTATTATAGGAGTTGCTACCACCTAAATTCATTTTTGTAAGTGAGGCCCCTTGAGTGGTTATTGGACATATTTATGTCTGTTCATTTTTAAATAAACTGAAATTGGTAAACCATTAATAAATTATCGAGAAAGTATTGATGTGTTCCGTTTAGAGAGTCCCTTTTACCTCGTATTCCATGATGACCGTGGTCGGGCGAAGATCTTGTACTTTTTAGCACATGTCAATTACTGTCAATCAAAATCCACATGGTACAAATAGACCATACAAGATTATTCCAGTTTGTACGACCATTAAATTTCCGGAAGCTCATAATTACATTAATTAGGTAGGTGCAAGGGATTTTTATGTACTTCAACTGTCACAATAAACGTTATTTCTTATTTCCTAACAATACAATGGGTAGATATGAAGATATTTACACATGTGTTTTAGCTGTACAGTCTCTCTCTCTCTATCTTTGTGATGACTTCATTGTGTTATCACTCCTACATAATTAGCATTTATATTGCTATGTAAATTTATTCAGGCATAATAAACCTATTGATTTCTTTGTTAATGTTCAATGAAATGCTCAATAAAACAGTGTATTCCTTGTGTTGTTGAAATGGTTGTTATAAAGCTTATCGTATCAATGTATCTTTCATGTTTTATGCTACTTTATCACATCGGCTAAAATATGTTAATTATTTGATAGATGAATAAAGTCTCTCCTTTCAAGTATTATTTAAAAATTAACGGAAAAATTAAACCCAGATATATATTTTAGAATGTTGTTAGAAACTAATCGGTTGCAAATAAGAACTTGAAGATTTGCTTTGAATTATAAAAAGAAAATAATCGAAGAAGTTGTAAAAGAGTTGATTTAACTTATTTTCCAAATAAAAAAAATATAATAAATATAAAAATCCCTTAAAACAATTATATTATTCAAAGACTTCGAAACAAATCTCAAAATTCTAAAATTTTAAAACCGAACTAATTTCAGATAATTTTTCATTTTAAATTTCAATAATCTTTTTGAATGTATAAATGATAGTGATTTTATAATGCCATTGAAGGCTAAGTGCCTCAAATAACATTTTACCAAAAAATGCGTCAAAAAGATCAAAATCGGAACGCGGTGCGTTGATATGGTTAAGCATTAAACAAAATTATTATTCATTCTTACCACAAACCACCATGTTTTAACACCACCCCCAACTCCCCCAAAAAATTTTTAAAAAGAATAAATTTAACGTTTCAGTTACGATTTAAAAACACCTTTAATAGAACAAATAAGTGAGCTAAAAATGCAGTAAGAAAAATGAACTTTGTGTAAGTATGAATATATCTCTTTTTTCGTGATTATTCTTAAAATTCAAAGCTGTGCATTATAATTTATCCTACCTAATGTCAACCCTGTCCAGAAATAGAATTTTCATTAATTGTACTTCCTTATTTACTGTTGATGAATTTCAACACTATCAAATTATCACCTTACTTCTTTATTGAGGATTTATACAGAACAATTTACTAGGTAGTCGCAAGATGTGTTGAAACATAAAATCAAATTTTACTTTTTTTTAAATGTGTTTTAATATGGAACTAGTTACGTACTTGATGTGTGTTGTAAATTACTCGGCCCAAGAAAACATGTTGCACTTTGAGAGAGAGAGAGAGAGAGAGAGAGAGAGAGAGAGAGAGAGAGAGAGATTGGTTCGACTTGATATATATTAAGGGCTTCATTCCAAATTCAAGCTGAGCGGAGTCACAACTGAGCCTAAGACATATATATTCAGACACTTCCCTGAGGGTCCATCAAAGAAAGTGTTTGCTTAGAAAAGAAAATTAAAAGCAGAGAGAGAAAGAGAGAAAGAGAAAGACTTTTTCATGAAGTTGCAACTATATGCTCATACTTAAATAGATGTACGGTTTTTCGTCAATGTGCATAGACGAACATGTTGACGAAGATGTACTGGAATAATTACTTAATTAAAGATGCATTTAAGTTATGCCCTATTAAGATCAACCTTCGAAAAAGTGGGATACTAAAATAAAATTTCTAATTAAGTGAAACGTCAAAGGATAATAAAATTCATAATGCATCATGAATATCACTTTTTGGCATTACATTATGTTAATTAGAATAATGATAAATCTTCACTGACATACATGGAATTACGCGTTGTAATAAAAAGTAATACTTTATCTTATGCGTTATATTAGATGCTACACAAAGATTTAAAAAATAACTTAAAGAATAAACAAAATTATTTTATACAAACATATACTGTCGTTTTTATGAACATAAAATAAGATATGCTTATACCCTTCATGTTATTCCATGTAAAATCGTGACTATTCACTTGCACATGATCTCTGTGTTTTTGAACTGAGAGTCTTTAAATTGCATCAATGATTTGCTAAGGCACTTCTAATTTTGTATTCCAACATTTTAATGTTACATGTAGCTGTTAACATACAAGTGTGATATGTTAAGTAAAAAAGTCTGAAGCCATGTTTTTGTTCATTGATTGTATATTAACATTCATAAAAGAATCTTTTAATCTATGGTTTTTCAAATTTATAAATATACAATTCAACAATATCTGGTGTTTGTCACATCACATTTGTTATCATGTATATTGTATTAAGAAACTCAAATGTAAACAAAAACTTTTTTTTACCAAACGATGACTTAAATTTTTATCTCCCTTGAAAAATGAAACCTGACATTAAGGATACTCCACACAGCCGGGGAAAGTTTTGCAAACAAGCCCATTCTTCTAAAATACTTGAAGATATGGATTTTTAGTATGTGTTCGACTTGAAAATGAACACAAAAACTTTCAATTTTGGGGGATAATGAACTTTTTAAATTTTACCGCTCTTCATAAAAAATAAAAATCCCTGCAGTATTCGAACTCGGGACCTGCGGGTTGGTAGACCGACGCTACACCCGTTACGACACAGAGATAGTCACCATGCTTTGGCGATATGAACTGTTTCTGAATGCGTTGAAATCGCCATTTTGTGACGTACTGTCTTAAAAAGTAGAAGTCACGGGGTGTCGAGGATCCTTAATTTTACATTTTCGTAAACATTACAAATACATTAGATAAGCATTCAAATAATCTAAAATGAAAAAAAAAATGAATTTAATATCTTTGATTTCAAATCGGACCACGTCTCTTTCAAGATATAAATAATTTAAACTATCCTTTAAAAAAGTACAAAAGTTTAAAGTTTCTTTATTTTTATATTAGAAAAGTCATTGTTTTAATCGTCTTTATCTGAAGATGTTTTAGTCATGTTTATTTGAATTGGGCCTCCTTTGAATCATAGGGAAAGTTGATTTGGTAAAATGTTTATAGAAAGAAAAATAGAAACAAAAAGAAAGACAGTTGGAATAAGGACAATAAGTGACCGAAAACTCATTTGAACTTGACCAAATTTTAGTTATCAATTGAAATACAGTTTTATCTTTTTTCCTATGTAACCTTTTGTAAACCACATACGATAAATCAATGTATGTATTTATAAACCTCCTTTGTGCAAGTATTTTGTTACTCGATCCGAGATTTTACTGTTGCTTGGAACTTTGATTTTGTTTGGAAATTAAAACCAGTAAGACTCTGAGACGGTATTTAAAAGGGCTGTAATACATGTTTTGTTGTTGTTGGTTTTTAAAAAAAATCTTATTAAGGATTGAATAAATTACTCTTAACAACAATGATGCAAAAAGCGAATAACATTGAAATTGCATTAATGATTAGAAGAGATCATATTGATAAGAAAAAAAAATGTGAGGTAGATCAGAAGTGCAAACGCTTGTAAAAAAAAAATGACAAATTTTAAGGGAACACGCAACAGTAAGAAAATAAATGTAAACACTGCATAAGCCCTTGAAATTCATTATCCATCAGATGTTTTTCAAAAGCACACCATCTCTGGCAATTTTACTGAGCATACTTTTAAAATTGACGAGTACCATGTTTCTTACCGATTGAAATGTCAAAATGAATGCACATTATATTTACAGGTCGGTAAATATAGTTTCCAAAGACACAAGAATAAATCACGTTAATGGGTTTAACGGGGAAATCATTAGATTGAAGATGCACACTTTATCTATCTGGAATAACAGGAATAAAATTATTTGATTCCATAAATCGTGATACATGTACGTGATCAATCTTCACTTTTCAAATTTATCTATTCTTTAATAACATGCAAATGGATTCAGAACTTGTGTTCTATTTAGAATGTTATATATAAAACACATTCTTATTATATATGAAAAAGAGGGACAGTGTTTAATTAAAAAGTTGGTTTTAGTATAAATATCGGAAAATTTCTTGGTGTCATCGTATTAACTGCAACAGTACAGGTAAGTGTTATACAATACGAAATGTCTACATCATTACTTAAATATGACGTACTTTATTATAATGAAAGGAGGGATACATCTGAGGCTTTACTAGTATGAAATCATTTATTTTTTTCATTTACAATTTCGATTTAATATTTGTTCATATAAAGGTATGTTTTATTTTACATGCATATAACATGCATAATTTATTTCCAAATGATAACCATGTAGATAAAATATAGAAATCAAGATCCAACATATTTATTATTAGTGCTCTTCTAGTAATTTTGATTTATTTATAAATCAGTTAATATTTCTTTTCGTCTTTATAATATATCAAAAATTTATTTGAATATTTTTGGTTTGCTTTATGATTATAATAAAAATGATTGCAATTTTATAATGTAATTTAATAGGAAGTAATTGTTTAAAACTAAACTTTTCTACGTGTATTTATGATGAAAACTAATTTAAACACAAAAATGCATTGCACATTGGAAAGTACGGTGAAATGACCGTTATTACATATTGCAAAGTTCTTACATTTTTTTTAACCAAAATGGATATTTGAATATCATTCATTTTCTTGAAATTAGACATTGTTCGCTAGTAGATAAAGTCTGTTAATATACATTTAGTTAAACAGTATGTTAGATATCACACCTAAATCAACATTTACTTAATTTTTCACAGATGTTCCTCTTCTGCAATATTAGTACGCGTTTATGGAGAAAACAAAGTTTTTTTTCTATGCCATATATGTAAATAAAATAAATGATTTAATGTAATACGAAAATACCTCATCTATTGTTTGTTTCAATTTAACAGAATGGAAACCACTCTTTTTTGCACGTGGCTGCTAGCAGTGAGTACAATTACATCTGGTCAAAATAACGTCGACATAACTCCACGTGAAGTACTTTCAGAAATGAATCGCATACATGATGACTTTCCAAACACAATGGTTAAACCAATACTAACGGAATTGGAAAATAGGCCGTCGTTGATGACAGACATTAAAAATAAAAAGTTAGAGTTGAGAGCTGCACACGGAACGAATTCGGAAATCAAATTAAATCCCATCACGATGAGTTCAGGCACAGGTTCTATGCAAATCTCACATACTGCCAATTCGGAATTCCAGTTGAAGCCGCTAACGTCAAACGGAGAAAACTTTCAACAGCCAGAAAGGATACAAACTCCAGAGTTGTCTAGTCAGCATAAAATTTATCTGGTAAATGTACCCTCTAAAACATCCAAAAGAAAGGAAGTTGCAACGAATATCAATATAATAGGAACACCTTCTAGATCATTGCAAGTAAATGGTGTTCTTGGAAATTCTAATCTTCAAGTTAATGAACTTCATCAGCCTTTGTCTGTGCCGAAAGTACAATTGATATCACCAGCACAGAATGATAATCAACAAATTCTATATGCTAAAACAGCTTATCAGCCACAGTTAGTCACTTCTATCTCAAGCGCATCGGGTGATATAAAACCGCAAGTCGTTCATAGATCGATAAAAGATACATTTACTTTAACGGAGCAACAACCACTGTTAGTTAAACAGCCAGTATATGTCAATTCAATTACAAATCCTCGAAGAGTTGTTTTAATCAGAGTAGCAGCACAGGATGATAATCAGCAAATTCGGCAACCTCAAACAATTCTATATGCTAAAACAGCTTATCAGCCACGGTTAGTCACCTCTATCTCAAGCGCATCGGGGGATATAAAACCGCAAGTCATACACAGATCAATAAAAGGTACTTTCACTTTAACGGATCAACAGCAACATTTGGTTCAACTGCCTGTAAATGTCAATTCAATCACAAATTCTCGAAGAATTGTATTGCTCCAACGATTAATACAGACAAGACCAAATGGGATAACACTATATAAAAGGAACAGAATTCCAGTGTTTGTAAGTAAAACTTTAGCTATATAAAATGTATTACTATGAAAACTGAGAGAGAGAGAGAGAGAGAGAGAGAGAGAGAGAGAGAGAGAGAGTATAAAACCATAACCAAAACGTTTTAGATGTTATACCCTGGTATTTTCATAATAATTTAATATTTTTTAGAGTCGACCGTTATTGCCGGTTCGGGCACCGGTTCCCATGCATATGGTTCCTGTAGGAAAGGCTGTTTAGCGGTGTTGTGCGCAAGAGATGATAAGAATCGGTAGGTATTTGAAGACGTTTTAACCCTTACGTTTTAAAAAATATAAAAATCTGTGATGAAAAAAATATAACAACTGCCTAGAATGCTAGCCGTACTAATACTTTAGCAAGGGTAAGACAAAAGGAAAGATGTCTTGCTATTTGCGGTTTTAAACCCAAGCTGAACCTTTGTTTAATTTCCAGAATTTATTATACTTTCATTGTATTCTAGATCTGTAACATAGCTAGAGAATCATTTCGCATTACAAAACATACGATATTCGACAAATAAAGTGTTCTTCTGTAGTTAAGATTCTAATGTCCAGGCGATGTTTACAATGCAATGTTTATAACGTCTAATGGACGCGTTATCGGGTAATCCAAATGATAGTTGCAGGATAAACAGTTATAATTTAGCAATAATCGATACTGCAATTAACCTTCTCAGTACTTATTTTTCTTTTTCAAATCATCGATGGTGAATTTATTAAAACCAATCATTTAAATCGGTACGTTATGCGGTATTTAATAGGCTAAAAGATGTATATTTCATTAATTAAGTTTTTTGCGAGTATGATTTGCGTCAAAAAAGTATTAGCCAACATGACGTTAAACTTTGTTTAATTAATCGTCATTTATGAAAACATTTCGATTTCGTTTCTGAAGAAGAATTATGTGCATTCAATTGCTATCTATGTTTAAATCTGTTTTACGTAACGAATGATTAACTGTTAAAATTCGGTTCATATGACTATAAACTGAGAGAAAATTGCATTCATAACTTGGCATAAATAACGAATTTCAATAAACCCATGGCAAAAAAATTAGCTTTAGAAACAGTGCTTCGACACAACAAAAATTCACAACCATTCACAGTATTTGCAATTATATGTTTCATCTGCATACATAATTGGTTTTATGCTATAAAGATGTTAACATTAAATTTTGCAACGTTATCTTATTTATGTTGTTTTTTTTAGTTTGAGAGTGCGTGACCGAATAGAATGGAAGTGTCTATCATCACATAAAAATGCCTGTCAATGTAGAAATAAGAATTTTACCGTTACTACTGTTGAGCTATAAAACTTAACAGCACAACTCTACGATCTGTGATACGTTTATGCACTCAAATTTGATGTAATATTTGTGAAAGTTCAATTATATAGGTTAAATTATTATTTGCATTTACTCTACTATGTAGATTATGTACTGATTGTTCTTACTGTATTATTTATTGAATATAAAAATGAAATGATCCAAAACTTTTTGTTGTTTCTGTTTACCAGGTATTTTGAAATTTAATGTCTGCATAAATACATACACATTTTAATATCGATACATATAACAGCCTAAATTATGTCAGTAAAAAACAAGCTTAAGTTGATTTTAATTTAACATTTTTGTAGTTAAATTCTAATAAAATCTAAACCCAAAGTGATTTAAATACAGTAGTAAGAAGTATGGTAAGTTAAACATTTATAAAAAAAAGAAATAACTTTGAAGATAAAGATTGACACCAACATGCTTATTTCATATGATCTAGCCCTCTAATTAATCAAGTACATATTCTGAATCACGAGAGATCGGTGAAATACCTATGCAGTTTTAATTTTACACTAAGATCAATATTTACGTACATGTAGTTAATACGTAACACACAAAACTAATATCAATATTTACTTACATAATTAGTCAAATTCTTGTCACTCTTCACTTGATACGACTTATAAATACATGTATCCACTTATATTAATTGAAATAAGATATATATGTTTAAAAGCAGTAAGGTAAATAAACTATGATGGTAGTAGTACTATATCATTTATAGGATTATGTATACGAGGAGTGTTCCAAAATAATGTCATTTCACCTTCTTCGTGTAAAAATCGTGTAAATATCTTACTAAAACCATATTAACACATTAAAAATCATTAATCACCTATTTGTGTACGGACTTTTCCGTTTTTCCCGATTACGACAAAAAGCAAACGGCGGGTGTGACCGGTGAGCAGAGGATGCTCACTCCTCCATGGCACCTGATCCTACCTCTATTTTTTAAGAGGCCCGTGTTCGCTCTGTTCCTGTTTTGTAATTTTCCTTTAGACTTTTGAATTTGAACACTGTTCGTTATCACCACATGTGATTAATCGCAAAAATCCACTTAATCTTACAGAAAGACGTAAAATATACCATGAGGCAGTTGGCTCGGATGACGAACTTGTCGTTACCACGTGTTCATGGTATTTTGAACAAAAATAATACAAATCTTAAAAAGATAAACGCTAGGTGGATACATCATTTGCTTAGCGATGAACTAAAGAGAGTCCGTGCTGAAAATGCAAAGACAACATGATCATTTAATCCAAAATACTAGCGAAAAAAAAAGCTGTGCATTATTTAATATATGAGAAACATTTAAAAATTACAATGAACAAATTTTATTTTTTGTAAAACTGTTAACACATGTATTCGTAACAACATCTCATTACACATTAATGTCAACGTCGAATAACGTCAATTTCAGCACACTCGAAAGTCACTGTTATTTGAAATTGAATTAACAAAATTAATAACGCGTGTGACCACCATTTGCGTTCACGCATGCTTGACAGCGATGCCTCATTGATGCCACTAAAGTGTTCAGAAATGCTTGAGGGATGTTGGTTAAAGCCTGGCCTAAATCAGCCAATGTCACTGGCTGATTTAGTAAACGGCGTAAACGTCTTTCCATTTCATCCCAGACGTGCTCGATCGGCGACAAATCGGGGGACACAGCTGGCCAAGGCAAGACATCGACATACTGTTGAACAAACAAGTCCCTGACTACACGTGCAACGTGTGGCCTTGCGTTGTCTTGCTGCAGAGTGATGTGATTTTGATGTCTCTGTATGAAGGGTATCACATGACGCTGAATAATTTCATCTCGATAGCGTATGCCGGTGAGATTTCCATTGACAAATTGTAGAGGGGTCCTTCCACGTGCTGATATTCAACCCCACACCATAACGCTACCTCCACTAAATTGTCGACGTTGCACAACACAAGCGTCCTGGTAACGCTCCCCAACGCGACGATACACCCTACAACAGCCGTCACTGCTATCGAAATGAAATCTGGATTCATCAGTGAACAGAATATTGGCCCAGTCCTGTATTCTGAATCGCAGATGTCGTGTGCACCACGCTAGTCAGGCGATACGATGACGTTGAAGCAGTACTGGGCGCACCGCTGGACGTCTTGGTCTGATATTTTGCTTGCGCAGACGATTACGCACAGTTCTTTGACTAATTGGCCGAAGCCCTGGAATGCTACGGGCAGTCAAACTTCCTGTCTGGAAACGATTTCTCAGATGCACAAGTTTAATGTGGTTGTCCTGTTGACGTGACGTCACACGAGGTCGCCCAGAGCGCGGTCGATCCTGGGTGTTGCCAGATTGTTGAAAACGTCTCCATAATGACTGGATGGTGTTCCGATGAACTCCAAAGTGTCTTGCTACAGTATTTTGTGCCATTCTAGCTTGCAGCATCCCAACAACACGATTACGTTGGTTTTCGTTGAGTCGTGGCATGACAAAAAACTAAAGTGATTTCCTTAACAAAAAAAGTTTAAACAATTCCTTTACAGTTCGTATTCCAAACAATATTGGCCCGTAAAACTCGTGCGTACAAATTCTTCAATAAACAACAGGTGCTCATTTACCATGAAAAAGTCCGTGCACCCGGACGGTTACCATCCGATATTGTCAAAAACAATACCATTATCGATTGTTTAAATTTTATAAATACAAACAATAGATATAGAAAAATTATACTAAATTTATAATGCACATTTTCTTTTTTCCGCTAGTATATATCAATAAGACTTAATACAATATTAATATTGCTAATTTAGTTACTGGTGATGAGACTTGGGACCAGCACTGATATTACACAAATGTAGAATGCTTTTCTCGTGTGCGTTTATCCCCGAGTCATTTTAGCATGATTTGTAAATATAGTTTTTCAGAGAGCACGCCCTTTGCTTTAGAAAAACTTTCTGCAGTTTTAGTAAAACTACCTGTAAATGTACGTCCAAGATACATACAGTTATCAACTCTTTCTAGATTGATCCAATCGTAAGATCATAATTCTTTGTTTTCAATTCAGTTTTTCGTTGGATTTATCACTTTTCTTAAAGTACTCTCCAACATCTACACCAATTACGTAGTTTATTTAACATGCAGGGTTAATGTTCTGTAGACATCGCAATCAAAGCGTCATCGTCTATATATAATAAGATTGATAACTATTCATAAATTAGGTGGTGTAACAAGTCATTAACGAAAACTGCAAAAAAGTAGGAGATAAATTTTCCTGTTATAAACTGAAAACAATTTCTGAGTTCCTAATTAACACGTCCAATGATTCTGAGCTCTAAAGAAAAAGTTTAGAAAAATTATAAAAATCTTTTTTCCAATTTCATTCCCCAAAAAGTACTCCTAAGCAATATAAATCTCAAAGTTTCTTCTGTAAAGTAACATTAGATTCAATAAATCAAAAACCAATGGTAAATATTCACTATGACAGCAGAATGATACCAGCAAATATTGACATCCTCCTAATCAGACTGAGAGTGAATATCTACAAAAACTGCATATGTAATTGCATAATTATTTTAATTATACTATAACAATGGACAACGTTAAAAAATTGAACTGATGGTCCTTTGGAGAATGCAATCCCATGCCCCTAACAAAGCAACTTCAATTTCATTATTTCTGGTTGAATTCAGAAATTGTATATAGGGGTATAAAGCAAATACTCCAAACACGGTATCAAACGTGTTCGCAACATACTTCGCGGATATATACACTCCTTACAGTAATGACAGATATGATGACGAGAACTTCCGAACTTTATCTTCAGAATATGGAAACATAAAATCTCTTAACGAACGCGACGAACGACTTGAATATGAAATCTCCGAATCTGAAGTAAATAAGGCGATTGTCTCTCTTAAATTACGTAAGGCACCGGGTGCTGATACTGTTCAAGCGGAACATCTAGAGTACAGTGGAAATAAAGTCGTTCTATATCTTAACAAATTATTTAAAAGCATCATTAAAGTTGGGAAGATCCGAAACGAATAGAAAAAGGGTATAATCGTACCTATATACAAAGGAGACAATAAGATAAAGAACTCCCCTGATAGCTACCGACCGGTATCCTTATTAGTGTGCTTATTAAAAGTGTTCGAAAAAATACTGCACAATAGAATATCAGACGCTTAATCAGTGAAATAAACTTCCCCAATCCCCCAAAACAAGGGTTTTGAACGAGAACGACCTCAGTTGCATTACTGCAGGTTTTAAGTTACAGGAAAGAATTTGTCATTACAATGATCACGGAAGCTCCGTCTATGTAGCATTTTTAGACTGTAAAAAAGCATATGACACTGTTTGGAGAGAAAGAGAAATTAGGAATAAAGGGTAAAATATGGGAAATAATAGATGATAGTCAGTGTAGCAATGAAAGTACGGTAGCTGTAAACGGTACCACCTCCCAATGGTTTGAAATCAAGCAGGGTGTCCGACAGGGAGGAGTATTATATGGTTTCTTATACTGTGTGTTTATTAATGATTTACTAAATTGTCTAGAAAATGTAGATACTAAGTTTGGTGTACATAATGTGAAATCTACGAACCCGGCGTTAGCCGACGACATAGCTTGTATTGGGGTTACAAAAAATGTTAAAGGTTCATGTTATGGCGTTTTACCTTTAATACCCAAAAGTCTAATGTTGTTATATTTGGTAAGAGCAAAACCCCAGCACAACAAATCTGGAAATTAGGCAAAGAGAACATTCAGTAGTGTGATAACTATAAACATTTAGGAATAATTCAACATTCTCGATTCATTAGTCTATTGACCGAACAACAAACAGCTGCAATAAAGGAAGAAAGGCTTACTTCGCAATTAGGACCTACATGTCTAATAATACAAACCCACTAACTATTGTCAACCTGTATTGGAAAATAGGATTACCAACATTATTATATGGATGTGAACTTTGGAATAATTTGAAACAAGCAGATCTCCAAGTTTTAAATAAATTTCAGCATTTTGTGATGAAAGATATTCAAGGACTTAAAATATCAACCAGATTCAACATGTGTGAAACAAGCTATCCGCCACCACCAAATTGAGGAATGGAGAACCCGAACACAAGCTGACCCAGACGTCAGAATTTTTTTAATCCTCCACTCAAGTATTACTCCTATCAGCATTCGGAAATTTAATTATTCTTTTGATGAAGCTACGTTTATCAGATTCCTCGCCAAACTCTGGACTATTCCACCTACCGCTTTGGAATAAACCTGTACACTCTGTTTAAGCAACTTTACTAATCAGTTTCAGCATGCTGTGTTGGGGTGCCCATTTACTTGTTATATAAGGAACTCATTCTACGACAACCTTATTAATAATTTTGACGTTCATTTATATGTACAATTAACTCACCTTAATGAGGATACATTGTATTACATTTTACTTGGGGGGATAGTTAGAAGGACACGTAAAGAAAGATTCCATCTGTTTTTGTGCAAAATGTGTGTGTGTGGAGCCATCGCCTTTTTAATAGAGCTTTGGCTTCGGAATATATAAGTAGCTAACTAGCTGAAAAATGTATATAACTTACCTCTTTTTTACTTGCATCTATATTTTGCTTACATTTGCGCGTACTTTTTTATTCTTTGTTATTCTTTATTAATTATATGTAATTTGTATTGTATGTGACATGAAATCTCCGAAAGGGGGAAATAAAGATTGAATGAATGAAAAAGCCTTGTAGAAGTCGTTGGCCATATCATGTAATTTCCCTTTAGTGGTTACTGTCCATGTCTATTTTTAGCCCGATACTCTAGTCTAAAAACCTCCCTGTGACCTATTATGTAATTTAAAAAAATTCCATGGCGTAATTTTCTCTAATTAAATTTAATAGCCAATCAAATTAAACGATACGGTCACGTGTTTTGATGCGGTTAGCATCTGACCAATGAGCGTAGGGTCATTCTGTTTTCATATATGAGAGTGTTAGCACGAGAAATGTTTTAATACACCCATCTCTATCTCCGTTTCACCAATCCAATATCTTAAAGTTGCATATATATACAAAATATTGTTGCTCTGTAATTTAAGGGGATTTGCATAATTATTTTATTTTTGAGGTGCCATCTTTTTGCTGGTTTTGTATATACTGTATACAATTTGAACAAAATATTGTTGTTCTGTAATTAAAGGGGATCATCATATTGATAATTTATTTAACATTTTGTGTGAACAGTTTTTGGTCTGATCCCCTACTTTGTTGTTTATATTTTTTTCTTTATTTTTCGTCATTTCTAATAAATGACATGTTTCATCTTTCACAAGTGTCGAGTTCATTTATCAGAGAGGATGTGCAGCATGAGAAAACATAAAATAGTACAAGATTTTTCTTTAAACTGTTAATTGCTTTCATAACAGTAAATTCCTGTTTCTGACATGTGCAAAAGCATTTCGATTAAAACGTCATAATAAATACTAGACACCGCACTAGTAGAAACTATTTTATTATAATATGCCATTATTAAAGACAACGACAAGTAAATAAAGTAATATACTAGTTTATTGTTGGCCAGAGAGGCTACGGCCTAAATTTGGACCATGCACCTTACACATATGGATGGCCCTATTATACATTATAGTTATATATTACATTATATAAATAGTGTCTACCCCGACACCGTCCGACGCGAAGCGGAGGTTGACAATGGTTTTCAAGGGTTGTCAATTTCAACTGTTACCCGCCTAAACAAGCACTATTTATTTTATTATACTGAATGTCTTCATTTTAGTGAAACATTTACTGCTTTTATATAGAAATGACGTGAATTCTACGGCGAACCGTACGCGCATAATTTACGCGCATGTAACAATTCGTTGTGTTACCCGTTGCCAAGTGTGTTACTAACACTGAGGGTAATATAACGGATTATCAACTGCGTCAAAACCAACCAGATTTCAGTATTTAACATGAAAGTATAATAATACATTATATTTCATCAAAACAGTAAAATGAATATAAATAATTAAACATTTATTATCATTATAAAACATTACATTAATTTTCCATTCCATTCCATTACATTAAATTATTCATGAGGACTAACACAAAAATTAGACCTTCATTAAACATCATGTCTTTTAGATTTGCCCAAAGGCGGATCTTTCATTGTCATTATATTGACATTACATTACATTACATTACATTAGACATGGCCTTGTATGCCTATATTAGTTGGTACTGGTTGAACAGATACTCAGCAAAATCTTGTTTTATTAGTATGATTAGCAATATTCAGTCCATTGAGGCCGAGTCTGTTAAATTCATTTCCGGGGTTCTGACTTTTCTTTTATACACCAACGTAGCTGAACATTTGTTACACGTAAATTAATATTGGATTACAAGTAATTATTGATATGAATGACATATTTGTTGTTGTTAGATAATAAATCAAAAAGGAGGGCGGGAGGTTTTTTTCTCTAACAAGATACAAATTTGACAGAACACAAACTCTACTAATGGTAGACGATATGACGTCACAACTTAAGTAGATTGACGTCACATATAGTATGATACATTTATTTTTCCTTCAGTTTTAACACTGATCTTAATTAAGGAGCGGATTCAGGGTAATTGCGGTGTGAGCCGATACTTTAATATTCGGATTTATTCTGTACGTGAATAAATCCTATTAATTATTACTAGAATTCGTTGTTTATATATTTGTTTGAAAAAAAAAATAAAAAAGAATATGATTTAGTTATATCGTATTCCAGCATTAAAAATATTTTTTTTTTGGGGGGGGGGGTATATTTATTCTGTCCATTCAATCCGAATAAAAAATTAAGTGTCTTTAAAATTAAGCTCTCATGTAATTAGAAATTAATCGTACGTAATTTTATGCTGTGTTAAGTACATTAGATGCCTTTAAATAAGATATTTAATTGCTGAGAATTAACTACATAAAGTTCCAATTTACGATTCACACGTACCGATATCTGGAATTCTCCCACCCTCACGATCTTGAAATCTATCAGCATCATTTTATGTTGCATTCTCCAAACGGTGTATATGCATTTCTGTTCAACGGTTGGTTATATAAAATTTTAATATAAAAGCTTAAAACATCATTTAAAGACTTTAATAAAGCTACTAAAATCCGAAAACAAAGAATATCTTCCTTTAATATGACAGTTCTGGAAAGAGCTATATTTGCAGTTCAAAAGTGTTGCAGGTAATACATAAACCACACATTGATATTTTATTTGTAACATACACAAATAATGTTTTAGTTAAACAATACCCTCAATTAGTAAATAATGATCATCTGTAAATTTTCCATTATTAACCTTGCTCATTTCATTTTAAGAAACATTCTACAACAAGAAAACGTAAATGTGTAAACAAATCTTTTGGCTACAAACGGTTGTTCATTATGAGGTTAACACATAGGTTAAAGTAATTGGTCATTTCTATGGTTGAACAAATCTGGTCAATTAACGTTCTATCATTTGTAAGAGAAAAAGATAAAGGAGGCGAGCCATGACTTTTTTTTTATAAAGTTTTTATATTGTTATTTTGAAATTGTTTTTCACCAGTTGAAAAAGAGAATAAAATCGACAAGTACAGATTTTAAATGTTACGGAAACTTTTGATTGAATGATGAAAATCGACGCGCTCCAAGGGTAAAGGTAAGTTTTTAACATTCGTATTGTTCAACTTGCTTTTGTAGGATATGTTTTAATTAAATTTTCCCTACATTTATCTTTATCAGTTGCTAAGGATAACATTTATAATTACTGTGGTTTTATTATTATTTGTAAGCATATTTTTTATGGATTTAGTAAAATTTATAGTTTTGATTTGTTATTCTGTGAACAATAGTCCTGTCAATTGAATGTATTTTTAGATAGATTTGTTGATTGACTAGAAGTCAAAATCCATAGAAACTGGGGATCGGGAATATGGCATTTAGAAAACCACAATTTAACATATCAATGTTCATGTAACATGTACATAATCTTCATTTTCCTAATCCTGTGTATATTGAACAATGTGTATTCAAGAAGTCGTCATACAGTTAAAGAATCTAAATGAATCAGCAATTTTAGCTCATATTCTCACGAGCATGATTTTTCTTCAAGGCAAAATCGAAATAATTAGTCATGGCGGGTCAAGGAAAAGTGCCTTACTGCATAATCCAGCTGTTATACTTTTTTACTATTCTATTATTCAAAAGTAGCATATATTAATAACATTTATAAACATTTTTGTTGTTACCGTCAAATTTATAATTAAACTGTTGCACTATACAACAGTATGATCCCGCCAATGATTTCTGAAAAGCATTACAGTGATGAACAGCAAATAAGTTTTCTTTTTAAAGCGATGAAATATATTGTAGTAACTTTCAAGTTCTGCTATCCTCTATAACACGTACATGTAGTACGTATACTAGTGATATCAACAGTATGAAACCATTATATACAATATAGCCATCAATAACATTGTTTTAATCATTATTGTTCTATCAAATATCATAGGATACAGAAACTGAGAGACAGGGTTTAATTACCAAACTACTTTGATCACTTAATACTTTTTCATTTTTCTCAAAAATGGATATAACCAAACTACTTTGATCACTTGATAAATTTTCATATATTTTAGGATGGGTTTAGAAACTGTTTTTACATTTCTAATAGTCATTTCGGCTGTTTATATGTTGCCCGAGAAACCTAAAGTAGAAGAACCAGTCTCCTCAAACCTACTTGCTTTGGAGTCGGTTATAAACGGTCATCATGGTGTCTTCTCCCAAATGGTTGTCAAACCACTTTTGTTCCAGCTTGAAAAGAGGCCAGGTATTTTGGACCAAATGCGTGAAAATGAGCTGGGAATAAAAGTGAAGCATGCGAGCGAATCCGATACTATTATAGATCCCCAGTCATTAGGACTGGAATCATTTCATGGATTGAGGATTAAAGTCAAAAACTATGCTAAATCTGAGTTTGAGCTCGAACCATTTGTTTCAAGAAAGGTTCCTTACGATTTGATGAATGCAGAAATCACAAGAAAAACTGATACATACACTAAAGCTGATAAAGGACCAATGCCTTTAGAATTCAATCAACCACTGGAATTGATTGTTATAGATAAACAGAATGAGCCCAAACGTTTTGCAGGCGTTGTTGGAACCAGCAATAGGCCATCTTTAATTTATGGTGTTCAAGGTATGTGTGCTCCTGTGACAAATGGAAATTGAACAACTTATATAATTTGTGTTCTATCATTTTGAGGAGATAGTTAGAAAATATTCCATTGATGTTTGATTCAAGCAATGTCTTATTATTCACAGATACATCAAATGTTAGAGATAATGTCAAAATCGGCTATATCCAACCAAACGGCGCTCAGAATTTACAAGACCATTGTTATGAAGTATTTGGAATGTAAGTATAGTGCGCTTTACTGAAAAGTGAACTATTTTAATATTATTCAGTTTTTAAACTTGCTACAACAAACCCAAGTGCAATAGTCACATGAGAAGCATTTTGAAGTGATTCTAATTATTTATTTCTATCTCTTTTGATAAAAACTCGGAACTCAGGGGTTAGAAATATGAAGAGTACCAGCGGCAGTGTCATAGTTTAATAATAAATTCAATCTTAATAATATACCGGTTTATCAAGATGTTTACATAGTTATATCTCAAAGAGTAGCATTGTGAATCTCAAGGTAACTGAAAGAGTCCTAAAAAAATTAAATATTATTATGTTGATTTTTGCAACTCTTCTTATGGCGTCTTCATTGAAAGATTACAAACTACTGGTGTCTTTTTAATGAAAGCAAATATTTTGAAAATGTAAATTGATTTTCTTACAAATGTAAGTGAAAGCAAAATTAACATGTTAAATAGACGGGAAAACCCAGCAGATCTAACAGACAGGCAAGACGCGTGATGTATGTTATTGGCGAATAGCAAAAGAAAAAAAAAACCGCCCGATAGAGAGACGAATAAATTATTTTGGAAATTTTGGGTGGTCTTCTTAATGAAATTCTATATCTTTTAGTTATATAGGCAATATATGATATTCGTCTTAAATGTTACTTTAAACTTTCGAAAATGCGTATGGCTGAATTAATTTTTAAAATAATGTTTAGTTTGACTTCGATGAGATATACTTAGTATACAATCGTTTTGCATATTGTATTATTTTTTAAACATTCAAACATAATTATGGACAGATGTTTTTTTTTCTACAGAATAAAATGTAATGGTATACCATTACAACAGATTATGCCACTTTCCGGTCGACAGCTCATTGGATCAGGCGATCATCAACACAGGCAACCAATGCTATTATCTCTTATAACAAACCGCCCCGAGGTGGTGCGAGTGCAGAGGGAAAGATTGATGCAATGGCCCTTTGTTTTACGTCCCGGGTTTTCTTATTTTCCCAGAAAGTTTGTCAACCGACGACATAATTTTGTCGCATAAATTACACGTGTATATTGTATTTGTTTTTATTAAAGGAAATAAATACAAATGTCTACCATGTGATTATTTGAAATTTTGTTTCAAATGAGCTATAAAAAACGATCTTTTATAAACATTTAGGTTTCTTTTTTTTTCAAATGATGTTTTTATTGCATGTTTGAAGAACAGTTGTAAATATCATTAAAAAAAAAACAATGGGGCATATACATGTATTGTATAAGGGGTTCTTAACCTCTGATAAATAACCGCCACTATCAATTTCCATCCCAAGATACATCATTGGGTCATGAGAGGTTCTTGACGTTTAACCCATTTTTCGTGAAAAGACAAGCAAAAATAAATGTTCTATGTTGTCGAATAGGTTATTTTAAGTGTGTCCTTTTTGGTCATGCATTGATGATTGATAACTTTTTATCGTTTAACCTGGAGTAGGTAGTGATTGATGGTTTACTGTAGGGCGATTATTTCTGTTGAAAGACCATGTAACGTTTATGAAAATAAAAGTTCGAAAGAATACAAAAGAAACGTTATAATTGTAGAGAAGATATATCATAATTGTGGACACATATCCTAATAAACTTTATTGTATTGATATATGGATTTTTTTGTTTTAAACCGACAAATATAGCCAAGCAAATTAATTAATGATGATTATCTTTTTTGTTAAAATATATTTATTTTCTTGCATAATCACATTTGTTTATATTTAAAAAAGAAATAAAGTAAAAAATGATGATTTTCCTCATCAAACAATGCATTTTTTTTATATCTACGACATTACATGAATTTAAGAAGGGGCAATTGTGTTGTAAATTGCTTTGATTATGCTTGATGACTATATTTGAGAATTAACAAAAACATTGTTTTCATTATAATTTCACGTGGCCATAATCAAAGACTAACATGTATTTTTTAATAAATGATTTTATGATAGTTTTAAAATTTTTGACATTTTTGTTGTGCATGCTTGTTATTACATATAACTGTTTTTTAAAGCAATTAATATAAATGTTAGCAACTGTACATGCATTGTTTGCTATGATGTGAGACATATATTTATTGAAATCAGAACTACTCTAAAATTTGAGCAAATGGTGATTAATATCTGTTAAGCCAAATGTTCAACTCACTATTTGTTTCGTTGCTGTTTAATCTAAAAGTTAATTGCAGTATTACATTTTTTGTAATCAATTTTTAAATAAACAATTTTATAAAATTAATTGTACGAATATTTTAAGTCTATCCAAATCACGTACAAAAAGCAAATTGATGCAAGCGGTCAAAAGAAGGACCGCAAATCATTCCTTTCTTTTCTTATTTAGCTGTCTACATAGATGGATTTAAAATATACAAAATCGAAAGAACTCCAGTTATTGCATTACATGGAAGATGTATAACGAAGGGCATAATGATTCCATTAAAGAAGAAGATTCTACAATTATGATAGACAAATAGTGGTTTTTAGGCGGCATGTACATATAATAGGTAATAAAGTAGAAGTATTAAAATTGTTGAAAGACATAGACAAATCAATTTTACTCTATCCCCACAGTGATTAGGAAAGGTATACTTTATTTTGAGAAACCTTCGTCGTTTGGTGAAGGGGTCATCTCTAGTTTTTGAGATTCGGGCTATTCACAATTCAAAAGTCTCAAAAACTAAAGATGACTCCTTCACCATATTTTCACAGTGGTAGTGGTATACCACTAGAAGATGACCCTGAAAATTTCAGGCCCAAAATATGAATTATAAATTTTGAATTGCGAATAGCGAACTGCGTTCCAAAAACCGATTGCCCATTAAACATGCATTTGAAACTCTGTCCGAAACACTGTAACATCATCAGAGGTATAATAATGACGTGTGGCGATTAGAATTCAAACGGATACCGAACTTAACGATTCAAACAGTTGTCATCTATATATTTTAATTTGTTTTTACGATATTATAAACTAAAGTTAAATAACTAATAATACAACACAAAATTTGCAATCAAAATATCATATTGCTTCCT
Organism: Magallana ariakensis; assembly: GCA_020458035.1. Lineage (NCBI taxonomy): Eukaryota > Metazoa > Mollusca > Bivalvia > Ostreida > Ostreidae > Magallana > Magallana ariakensis. The sequence goes on along the minus strand of CM035818.1, from coordinate 36,757,837 downwards.
GAATAAATTAAGAAAAACTCATAATGAACAGAATTAGAATAAAAAGATGTTGCAGAAAAAAATTTTTGTCAACATCACATTACAGCACAAGTTTTCCATTCAAAATATAAGGTTTTTAATGACTATATGAAAATGAAAAGAGTGATTTGCTGTTACAAAAAATTAATGTCAGAAATACAGTTCAAATGAATATATCGGAAGATCACTGTTCATCTGGACAATATGGCGTCTCTTCTCCAATGTTACCCCAGTGAAAGCTTCTATACACTGGCATGTACTGTCGTTGTATTGGTCTGCGCAGGCCGTTTGTTACTAATGGAACATTGTGAACGTCTTGAACCAATTTATACATATTGAAGGCCTGAATTAAAGATGATATTATACATATTATGGTAATATAAAACAAGTTTAATGATAGTTGATTAATGTACACGACTGTTAAAAATTGATAAGATCAGTAAAATTTATTTGAAAGGGTGATCCATCACTACTATTAGATTTTATAGACATGTTTGACTATTTTAGTTGTGTTGGTGAATATAGATATCCTCTCTATATATAATTGTTGTTTAATGTACAAGCAAAAATTTGTCACGTTACCTCAAGTGAGATTCTGATTGGACAACGCATGACAATCCAACGGACGGTCTGGTAACAAGGGGGCGTGGTCAAAGATCCATCGTACATGTAAAAACTCCAATCATAGGGCAGAACGTCGACCGGGGAGATAAACTCTGTAAGTTGCACAAAGTCACGAGTACCTACAAAGAGCCGATGTTTACTGGTAATCAATAATCAGTTTCATATTTAAATGCGTACAGAATAAATATGACATTGAAACTTTTCGATCGGATCACTTGACCATTATTCATGAATCTTGAATATATGAAAAACAGACCGCATATGCTGAGAGAACGGGAATCCTCTTATATTCAAAATCCAGTATTTACATCGCTTCAAACAAAAGTTTTTAGGGTTAAATTAACTTACTTAATCCGAAAAGAGACTAATACATTTACCATTATTCTTCGGAGGGACGTATTCGCGGACAGTATAGAAGTATTTTTCCATCAAAGTACTCATTATTCTTGCATTTTTCAGGCGACAACGACAGTACCTGCGGTAACAGTCCTCACTCTTGCCGACACAAGGACACGCCTTATTCAGATCAAGTTTGTTCTGAAACAATTAAAGCGGTAGCAATAACTTTAGTATTGAAATTATTTATATAATTGGAGTAAATATGGAAACAACTAAAGCTTATTACTATAACATTGCTGAAACGTTCAATAACACATTATACATAATATAAACTCGATAGAACAAGATTGGAAGACGCAGAATACTAGTAATCCCTTTTTTTCATATTTTTGAACTTTATCAAATTTGCACATACAGGTTTGTAGTCCCTGTTGTAGTAGGTTTGTTGCGTACTTTCCTCTTCCTCGTCGTCATTTATCTAAAATAGTAATATTATTATGCACCAACTATACTATTACTTATTAGGTTTGTTACTGACTGTTTAAAGAAATTTGTGGGGTCGGTAAAGTCAATAGAAGCGAGGCGAAGCCGAGCCTTCTATGTATTTTACCGACCCCAAAAATTTCTTTAAACAGTCAGGAACAAACCTAATAAGTGTTTTGTTTTGTCGAGTACCTAAAGTTTTATATGTAAACAAACGTTTGTGTAAAAAATCAGTTCAAATAACGATACGTCCGCCATGTTGCCCTACAAATTTTGACGCTCACCTTTTACATAAGATATTTGTAAGGCAATCACGTGACTCGTTTTATCCAATGACGTTGAGACATTCTAGTCCAAGGCAAAACAATATGTGATAGTCGATCTGTTTTTTTACATAAGTAAGACGGCGACGAATTAAGAACTAGTAAACTACCTCTGCCATGACTCCAATTACAACCAGACCGTCTCTCTTGGATTTTGCCGCTCCGATGTCCTTATACTTGTCATTGTAAAACACCATGTGTGCCTAAACAGTTTAACGTTTTATGTATTATTGCAGCCATCCCGGCATAAGAGTAACTATGTATGACGAAATTACGAATACGTATGGATGTAGGTATTTTCTGAGCAAATCAGGAAATAATATGCATACTTATAATTATAGTTAATAGTTCATCAAATGACGTGTATAATATTACTGTACCTCTATGGGGTAAAAGTCCCCATCGATTGAATGTTCGGATCCTTTTTCCTCTCTCTTTCCAATGTGAAAATGTATCTCCTCAAATATGTATTTATCGGAGCCGCGTAAAGGCACATTAGTAAGGGAGATGATCCGTGCATCGGTACTGAAGTGGGGAGAGTGACCTATCAGGAAGGTAAAGTTTGTAAAAGGATGCAAAACATGCTTTCATGTATCGGTTTCCACAAAATTACAGGTATGTAGAGATTTACAGCTCAGTACTGAGATTATGTCTATCTTACCATTGTTTCGTATTTTACCAGGCACTCGAGTACAAAGATTGTGGAAGTGAAGCACGGAATGAGGCATATAATAAGTGTATTCTGTTCTGATGTTGACTGGGGACTGCCTCTTACCCCCGCACTCGTGCCAACATGGTGTCACAAGTTTCCACTTGCTTGGTCCTTAAAAAATGTTGGATGGTATTTTGAAAAACAAAAACACTCTGTTTGCATGACGTTATGTAAGCTGCAACAATTTATGTTTATGAGAAGAAAAATCACAATAGAAGAATGTATATATAACGTTAGCTGGACTTCTGTAGCGTTATATTTAAATGCGTGTATTGTAGATGTTTTTTAATTAAAAAATAGATTAAGTACATTGATAAAACTTATTAATTATAGTCTAGTCTTGTAATCGTTTTATTTTTTTTCTTACCGATAGTTGTAAAAAAATTAACTTCAAAAAGTTCTCTTTTAAGAACAATTTTCGCATTTTGCTAAAATTGGTACATTTACGCCCGATAACTATAATTATCTTTGTCGTCTAGAAGTAATCATCCTTAAGACTTCTTAGATAAATTACCTGTACATTCACGTGAACAATGCTTGATACTTTACCATGACATCCATATGGATTATAACTGAAGTGAGCGGATAAGCAGTCCTCTTCATAGCAAAGTCCAAAAGCTTGTCTGTCTCGAGTATACAACGAAGTAGCAAAAGTAGATGGTAATAAAGTTACAAGCAGACCGGCGAGCAACAGGTAAGTATAAACCATCATGACAAACACAGAGGAGAAATAACAATAATACATATAAACCCCAGAGCAGTCAGATCAGCATTGAACTTGTCTGGTTAAAACCATCCCCTTTTCTAACAAGCCCCTTACACTTGTCGCATGTTGTATGTAGAGCAGGCAGATCACGTACATAAATTGTTCAGGCAAACTGTTTCTGTGGTCAATCAATACAATTATATATAACATCTATATTTCTTTTCTTTTTTCACATGAGGCGTACACATTTTTTGGCATTTCCCGTGTCGTTTTACGGTAAGTCGATTTCCTTCTTTTGATTGCTATTTTGGTAAACAATTTGCATATCATCATTTCATTGTACAGGTTTTTTTATACATTAATTGTTCTATTACGATTTGTCGTCCATTTGATAGAATTACAATCGATTATCCCTCGCAAATGAGTATGCTGTTTCTTGGCACATGTATATGTGGGTGTTTTTTTTTTACAGCCATGCATTTATATTGACATCCACAAAAATATTTTCTCCTCCATTTCCTATGAAAATCGATTGTAACTCATAAAAAACGGTAAATGCTAAAATCTACATAATTCAGTCTTATAACCTGTGCAGGAATGACCTGACCGCATATGAATATTGGCAACAAAGTGCTCCGGATATAAAAAAAAATAATATCAACTTAAATTCAAATAGCTATGATCGTTCGTTGATGTCTATTCTGTACTTTTGATTTTTAGTTTGAGTGAATTATTTCTTGATCGTTTGAAACATGTGCTTTATTAAGAAAACGAATTCCACAGCCTTTTCCGGGCTGACCTCAGGTTTCCAAGTAGTTGTAGTAACCATGGTACTCTTTGTTTATACTAGTACTTGTATAGTTTATACTTAATGGCTGTTCCTTCTGTGACAATGATGATCATTTACAAAAAAAAAAATGTACGTACACTTCTAAAGTTTTACGGATAACCGATTGAACAACTCAGGAAAAGATGTAAATTTAACCTGTAAACTACTTTTTTTGGTGTTACATGTACATACGGACTTTGATGATATATATGTAGCAATTATTGCACACATAATCTGCTAAAGCGGATGGTGAATTTAATCTTCATTTGTCGTTACTTATATTGGCAGAAACATGCACAAATTAAAGCATTTTAATCTTTGAAGTATATTTCATATCAAACAATAATTGGAATAAATCTTGTTTTTCTATATATAAAGCTGTTAATGAGCATAAGAAAACAGTCTATCTTGTTTGCCACGTTTTTTTTTTTAATTTAAAATAAAATATTTTCTTTCTTTGCATTATTTGTAACCAATAGCATAACTCCAGCTCTGTTTATATGACAATGAATTGTATGCGCTGTATCTCGCTTGTAACTTTATTGCTAACATTTATATTTTGGTTAATCATTACGAATGTTCATCTTAATTGTTCTAGACATTAGCAATGAAAAAAAAATTAAGTTTGGAAAAATTTTCAGTTAAAATCGTGTCCAAGTCTATTTAAAAGTAAATATATTGCGTATGGGAATTCACTTGATATTAAGTATTTAAATGTTTGTAATGAAGATACAATAGAAAAAAAATGTCATTTAAAGTAAGTTCTAGGTAAAAAAAAAAAAAGGACCAATTGTGAAAAATTATTACAATGGGCTTTGTCATACTTCCTCCTTAAAAGACATAGAGAAGCCTAAAACCAAATAAAAGTTAATATTGTTTATTGGTTTAGCAATACTTATTTTAAATAATTCATTGTGACTATTGTTTCTAGTTAAACATCTGATTCGCGACATCAAGTTAACATTCGCTTTGAAATATTTTTGACGTCAAATAGAAAACCGAAAATGGACGTTGGGGCTTTATTTTGTTTTATCATTTATGAGATCTTCTGATCTATTATACCTTCATTACAAAAAGAACAAACAAGGAAAAAACACAAAGGGAAAAAACCGATGTTGAACTGCAAATTGTAGGCCATAAGAGGGGATTGTCGTGCCATTTTTAGGGTATATTGATTTCCTATTGAAGAATGTTTCTGTATAAAGATATAGGAAAACTTCATCTTTCAGAGCTAAAATATATGGAATTCTTCACCACTAAATGATTATAGTTTATAGTTAGACATAATCATATCCAAAAATTTAAGGTTGATCTGATGGGTGACAGGCTGACATCATAATGTATAAAAAAATAATTCTAAAAAGGTGAGAATTAAAAAATGGACATCTGGGTCAATTTTTAAATCCTTTAGCAATTTAGTTAGGCCTAGTTTATTTTAACTGCATAGTGGAATTTTGAACTTTACTTTGTAACATTCCGATTCATTCAAGCTGTACATTTATTGGTTTGCAGTCACGTAGTGGCAAGAGCGATAACTGCAATATTACTAAGCTACAGATATATGCTCGTATTATTTACCTTTAGTTACCAAAGTAGTTTATTTGTTGCTTATACTGGGAAAAACTTGAAGTGTTGATTGCTAAATTAATGTTTATCAATTGCAGCATACAGTAAGTTATTTTTATTAAACAAAAAGCACATTTTCAAAAAGGTGTTGCAAAATATTTTAAAAAAAAAATGCATCATCAGTTTAAATGTTTATTGAACGTAAAATAATACATTTCAAAATAAATATAATTTGAAGACTTTAACAAAACATACATAAATTTTTAAATAAAAAAGGTAAACGTGAGCAATAAAAGGTCAGAAATACTGATTGGTACTGGTAAAAACTTCCATCACGAAAGCGAAACAGGAAGTGACGTGTTTAATTGGCACCATAACGATAGAATCCTTTATATTTAGGGGACACATTGAGTCCCATTTTCCTGGCGACGTCTCCATCTTGGTAGGAGGGTGAAGCACCTTGTACTGAGGGATCTAAAAGACAAAATGGCAATTTAATTCTGATCAGACACTTAAATATTTTGCAAATACCAGTGATATTCTTTGTTCATTGTCTCGTTAGCAAGTTTTGTAAGCACAATTTTTGATTTTATGATTCGAAAATATACTAGAAATGGTTTACATTAAAAATGGAGAATGAATATTAAAGATTCAAACCTTGTTATGGATTTAAAGATAATACTAAGAAAATTCACAATGTGTGTGTCATTAGTCGATGAACTTTTCCAGTAAATCTAACAGTTCAAAATAAACACACGTGGTTGCGAAACGTGAATGCTCTAGTGCGTTTGCATATTTTCAGAAACGTAAAACTATGATCTAGCTCTATGGGCACACATGCAACTACATGTGCATCTGTAAATAAATGTGAAATTGCTCACTAAAATCCTATGAAGTTTATCTAAGAAACTTATCGCATTATAATTCGGATACATTATACTACAAACAGGCAAGTAGCATCGATTTTCAAAATAGAGGGACTTGGGCGTTTATTCCACAGAAAGGTAAAGAATGATATGGATAACGACCCCCAGTGAATTGGCAAAAAATAAATGTAGGTATGTTTTTTTCATTTTGCGTGTCCTTAAATTTTGTTGTATAGAACCCCTTTTATAACCTAAGATAAAACAATCCATGTGTAATATACATTATAATAAACATCATTATATATAGTGGGGTACACTGTTTACATTCAATCCCCGTAGACTTTTAGCTCCGTTCCACATTTGAAAGTTTTTTAAATACAAAAGCGCATTTTTCTCCTTAGCTGTTTTATGTACTTTTGTCAAAATTTATTTATATGTGAAAGAAGAAAAATGTACCTCATTGCTATCATACCTGTATGCATAATTCATTGTATAAAAAAGGAGCCGCTGACACAAGTTATAGGATATCATCCTTTTTTGGAAAAGATGGACCCCCCCCCCCAATCTCCACCACCTTCGTTGCTACCTGTCTGACAAAATTATTTATGGCGTCGCTTGTCAACCAGATAAATAAGGGATTGATTGTAAAGAAGTTCGTATCATTATTTGAGAAATCATTTTTCCTCTGATTTAAGTTAAAAAGACATTGAATGAGTACATAAAAATGAAAAAATATATAACTTCAATAGAAACTTTTAAGGTAAATTTGACACATTATTAGAGTGTATATATTGATGGGAAACGTGATATATTGATTTATCATATAATTATGTGCTTCATTAAGTTATTAACTGTTAAAAATTACTACATGTACGTTGTCTAATGAAAGCAGGTTTAGAAGGTTTCACGTGTAAGTATGATGCTACATATATACGTTGACTAGCGCATGCGTAGACTTACAACTCGATTCTACACAGGAAGACCCTAACGGTGTAAAGGGGTCAAAGTAGGCGCGGGTAGGAGAAAACATAAGACGTCTTCCGGGTCCATCCGGAGAGTACGGATCTTTTATGAAAAAAAAGAAATAAGAAAATAGGTAAGAAAACTCAGACCAACTCACAATTGACTGACTCGCCGACCTGGGTCGCTTCAGGGGAGACTTTATTTTTGATGTGCGGCATCATCGGCACTTGTGATGTCAACGCCTGGTTGAAATTTTCGGAATCGTATACACTTATCAGACCTAAAGTACATTTAGCAGTGTTTAAGAAAGACTTTATGTACTACAATTGAGGCAACGTGGATGGAAAAAAATCATTAGATATCACAAGCATATGACTTAATACAATCATTTACAGGAAATATACAATATTTTGATATAAAAGCCAGCTTTATTTGCCCAAAAGTATACAAAAATATATGTACTATAAGTGAGAGAGAGAATATAAATTTATAGCAATATTTATCATTTTAAAAAGTTTCTTGGGATGCAACAGTGAAGTGACTTATATACTCGTTAGATAAATAAAAATGCAAATGACTTTCAGAACTTCACTCAATACTTACCATCAACGTAAACCACCCTACTTCCGCCGTGACCTAGCACTTCCTTAATATGTCTCCAACTTCCGCCGATTCTTCCCTGTCTTTGCCTTTATAAATAAAACGTAAAGGTATTATAGCTTCGTCATTATAATTGCAAGACATTTCTAAACATTTAAGTAATTATATATACATTTAAAGAATTTGCATTTTAAAAGCATTCATCAGTGGGGAAGTTGTGTTTTAATTTACACCGGCGGTTTATACATGTATATGAAAATTGACTAAAATCAGCCCCCTTCCACAATTGGTGGAGGGGCCTGGTTCATTGCATGTAGTTTTTTTTTATTTCGTACCTTGGGTTTCCGGGATTTGGGTATCTGTAGGCAATTTTAGAAGTCAGGTTGTTGAAGGCTTTCTTGAACTGTATATCATGTTCTTTTTGTTCACTCTAGAATATGAAAAAAGAACAAATACACTGCATGCTGTTTTTTTTTATAATTATGTCCAATACAAAAATAAGAATATTTTCCACTTACTCGAGTAAACCACAGATTTTTATTCCCTTCAAACCGTGGACGAGATGCATACCAATGCATTTTCCTTATAACAATGCGTGACGTTATAATTACTTAACGTCATAGAATGTAAACACATCTATGACGTCAACACATACATAAATCTATGTCACAAAAAGAAGAGCATAATCATATGCATGCTAGAACTGTGTGAAGGGAAACTACCCATACATGACGTAAATGTAAATGCGTACATGCAAATGTTATTTTGAAAAATGCAAGAAAAGCATAATTATGTAGATACTATTTTTGCTGACTTCGGGCAATATTAGGTATAATTACTAGTAAATTTAACATTTGCGGGTATTAACTGTCATTTCATGTGATCAAATAAAAGTACACATGTACTTTTCATTTTCTGATTTTCTGACTCTGCTGTGACACTACTTCTATAATTCGTGAAATATGTCAAGGTTCAGTCGCGTAGTTGTGAACAGATGACCGCCTTATCAATGGTACAATGTCGTTTCTATTAACCGTCATGTACACAGTGTAGAAAAGTCGACAGAAACGTCACATTTCTGGGGGTTTTTTTAACTATTAGAAATTCATTAGATTGAATATTTTATATGGTCATAAATCTACAAGGTTAGTTATTGAAATAGCTCGAACAAAAAATATCTCCTATAAAAATTGCGTATAGTAATTACATAATTAACTTGGGGGAGGGGGCAGTGACATTTTATTTAAAAGAACCGGAAGTCCAAGATGTTATGTGGCAGACTTACTTGTTTCAGATTGTGCCAGTTGTTGTCTGACATAGTTACTGGGACGCCATCCCTAGAGACTTTCATCCAATCATTCATGTGGCCATATGTCGTTCTGGAAATGGATATGATTTAATTGGATGAAATATGATGAAAATTTATTCTTTGATTTTTGATAAAAAAACGAAATTCACTAATTTCAAAATTCAACAGAAATAAAAGCGCGCTCTCTGAAAGAAAAAAAATCCACTCTAAGAGAACGAGAATTCTTCATAAAGCTTGGTTCAAAATTTTGATATATGAATATGTAACAGCTATATATATTGTTTAATTATTTAAAAACATGAAAAAAAAAAATTAATTAACACCATCGTTTTCTTTTCATTTTTTATTTAAAAACATCAAAATGTAAGCTGTCGATCCAATATAATTGTCACGTTTATTTATACATTAATTTTTATACACTTTTATTTATTGTATTAAATTCCACCCGGTCGCCCAATATAACGAACAAATCTGTGTGTGATTAGTGATTCGATTCGTATTTTGTGAGCATACATGCTCTTTATAGATATCAAATTATTTCATTGAACTTTGTCACCCTTCTCTAGTCGAAGAGAACTCTTGATAACAATAAAGATATTTAACCTACAAGTGTTATTATAGCTGATTTAATATCGAGGTAAAAAATCAATCAACTCTAAATCCACCTATAGGATCTAACTACCTGTGTGTATAATTTGGCAGCTATTAAAGCGAGTCTAGACTGCAAGAGAGATTATCAGCAGGGTAAAAAAAATGTCTAGAAAAACATTAAACCAAATAGTATTTTGTTAGCTTTACCTTGATAATTTTTTTTTTAAATTCACTTTGACTTTTAATCACTTGTACCCACTTCATCGCTACTGATTTCGTTCTGCCCTTGATAGTTCGTTGAGTCTTTTATTCGCCGTTAATTGAATTTAAAGTCACAAACCAAAAAGAACGTTATGTTGAATACTCAAATGACCGTTGTGAAGGGGAATTGTGCGAAAATGTAAAACATATACAACAGACATGCATAGAATGAGCGGAGTATTCTCAATGTTATAGTTTCCAAAAATCTTTGGTCTAAATAATGCTCGTGAAAGAAAATATTAAATCAGTAACTCAATATATCTAACTGTAAAATCTCTGTCTGCGAGATCTAATCAAATATCCTCCGCGATCTCAGCCATTGACCAACGTTCAACACAATCAGAGCGAGTTAAAAATACATATGAATACAAAGTCATTGGTATACATTGCCTTGATTTGCGTTTATTCAAAGAAGTGAAAGCGAGAAAAAATTAAATACTGTAGAAATTACGTCACCTTTCTCTACGCAACCCGGGTGGGTCAAAATCACTCCACAGATACGCGGGGGTAAAGTTCTGGGCGGAGTTTGGCCTGACCGGCGGGACGACGGTAGGGGTGGGCTCGCAGTACGAGGGCTGGTCGGCGTACATGATTAAGACTCTGTCTCGTTCGATTTCCGACCTGGCTTGAGGTGCTAAGTCTCCGGAAAATAAGACCTGATCGTGTTTTTAACCCAAACGAAACACACACCGCACAGGGCACGTTTATCGTTGCAAAGGGGATAATCCTTAATTATCCTTTAAATGTCTTCTGTTGATATAAACCTGTATCCCGTCTACTGCATTTCAACACCGGTTTTATACATATATAAATATTTAAAACTAAGTAAACTTGTTTTTTAACTTGACATGGGTTACGTCTGTGGAGAAATACCCCTTACAATGGCCCCTTTGGATTAAAACCCTTCTATAATACGTTTTGTGTGTGTGTGCTTAACAACTGCTTTATAACGGGTATATAGAGCGGCAATGTGTATTGCAAACGAATCAATAAAGGCAATGAATAATACACTGGCTTGATAGCGTTCTCTGGATGCATTAAGTCAAACTTTCTGTTCCGCGATATTTTTTTGTACATTTTTTTTTCACGGGGAAAAAATGCCTTCAGTCGTTTTGAAATATTAAGAACAGATGATCGTTATAAGTTAACGCATCTGTAAAAACAATGTCGAAAATCAATAAGTTTAGGCAGTTTTTAATACAAGGTTTTACACTTTGATTATGGTATGCCTGTATTTTTGCGCACCTTAGCATAACTTTTAAATAGAGACGCTGATTTGATACATGGGCGGAAATATTTATAATAAATCCAATAGAATATGTTGTATTTTTATTCAAAATAATACATTAGCATAATAGGCAAAAAAGTATCTAAGGTGAACACTGATGGTCCAATGTGGAATTTAAACACATTTTGACTTTAAAGGAAAAATTCAATACATTGCGATGTAAAGATTAAATTTTTTATACTTAAAAAGTAATCTAGAAAACTAAAAAGCAGTGAAGTACGTTGAATGATTTTGGAATTAAACAAACTTATACATGAAAGCTTATGAGTTCAAGATTGTGATGAACTTCGAAAGTAAACTGCCACACAAAAGGTGAGGATAGTGATCAACTACTTGAAGAAGAAGAAAAGTGCTTGTCTATAAAATGAGGTTAACGACAATACATACTCATAGCACCCAACACTGAAATGGATATTAGCGAATATTGAAACACATTTTTAAAATTTTGAATTTTTTGAAACACAATTTTTATAATTTTGAACTTTATTTCTAAAAAAAAAATTCAAGATTTTATCAAAACAAAATTTTTAAAACACCATCTTAACTTTTTTTCTTTTTGGCGATTAGTTTTACATAGTTAACAAGATTAGGGCAGCCGCGCTTTTGTCAATGAAAAATCGCGCAAATACTATTTTTCTTTAATTAAAGCCAAGTAAAGTACTCACTTGTGTCGACTTAACGGTCTGTATCTTTTCAGAATCGTTTCGCTGCTGAAATCAACGTTAGGTTGAGGTGCGACAGCCATGTTTATTACTCGAACTGCGGCAATCCCGATAAATATCTATCTTATGTCACACTTTCATTAATATGAATCGATACCCGAACAACTACCTTCCCTAATAGGCTTAAATGAATATAAAACCATTAAACTTATCTTAATATTTTACAATGCGGGGCGGCAATCCTTCGCTCCAATGAGCTTTCATCAACGGCTGTACTTATTGTAATATTATGAGTTTTCCGCCCCGCCCTCTCGGAGTGCCAGGGCAAGGATACATTTGTCAACCAAATCAGTGGCTGTCTACTCATCACCGGAACCATTGTCTGTGTCTGGAGTATATATAAAACCCATTGTTCCCGCCATGAATGTAATCAACTCAGCTATTATGCATATTATCCCCAAGAGTTCTCCAAAAGACAATGCCTCTTCTCCCATGTGAGAGGAGATCTTCTGGCGACGGGATATTTAAACACGTTGCATCGGACTGAACTGTATCATTCATATGTTTCTCGATATATATGTATAGAGTGTCAATGTCTGTCATCAATTATAAAACCTCCAATTCATATGTCGATTGCTATAGTGAAAGTTCATGTAATATATCATTAATATTAATGTTTCATTCTTTTCTATGGTAAAACATATTGATTAGCGAATATTTAATACAGATTAAGAATTGAAATGTTTGGTCAATTCTCTCTCTCTCTCTCTCTCTCTCTCTCTCTCTCTCTCTCTCTCTCTCTCTCTCTCTCAGAGAATAGGATATTACTACTTAAAAGTTTTAAGTATTGTATTGTATTGTTTATTTGCTAAAATTCATATGAATTATAAGCAGTTGAAACATATGTACATAATTATAAATGTATTACACTACACTCTATCCAAGCAGAAGCAAACATTTCACTATTGACGTTATACAATATTCTAAAAAAATATTATTCATAAATGTACATTCATAGGAGGAGAGACCCTATAAATCAATAAATCAAATAATAATAATAATAATAATAATAATACATCAGTTGGATGTACCAGTTATCCGACATCCCCGTTTTTTACCTGCCTCACGCAGATACATTGCGAGATGGCACAGTTGTTTGCGATTATGAATGGCAAGGAGTTGAACTAACTTAAACATTGAAGGACGAAACCAGTAATATTTTTTTAAATACAATACCCGTAGACATTTATAAAATGGACAGATACGAATAAAATGGAATTCATCCTCGACTTCACCTAAATTACAATATTTACAGATACGCATCGATCTGACAGTTTCATTTTAACGGCCTTGTTCTACCAAAAGCATATGCGATGACAGTCTATATTTTGGTAAAAGGACAACTAGGTTTTCCGGAATATTTTTACGCAAATAAAATTGTAACGAAAAAGTGTCAGGCAGATACTTGTACAATAAACATTTAAAGGATGACTCGAAAAATGCGTCTCTTTCCTGTATAAAAAAAATCAGACAACCTCTGCTTTACAATTTTTAAGAAAACATTAGTGTAAGCCACATTTTGTGAAAGCCAGACTTCATGCATACCCAGAGATCTAATAATTCTCTGACATTAAAACACCATGTATTTGGTATCAACTGTGAGACCATTAATAGTAATTGTATATTATACCCTACGCCTACTTTGTAAATAAAGTAATTACTATCTAATGATACGTAGTAAAACCCTTCACAATAGAAACGTATTTCCGCGCTGTGACATCAATGATAATGCTTATATTGTTTAGAGCCGCCCTAGTTTTATAATGTTTATCTAACCATTGTCAGAGTCGAGTTTGCATTGATAATAAACGGCTGATGGTCCTTGAAATATTTATATATTAATGATAAAACTATAGTCCTGTGTTAACAAAACATAACACTTGAAAAAAAAAAATATTTCCCTGATCATAATTTGTGATCCATTAGAAAAATAAATACAATTATTCAGTGTGGTTAATAAGAGAGATTTAGAAGTAAAATAATAAACAACTGTATTATTGACCATTTGAAAAGACATCTCGGCCAGAAATGGCCGCTTATTGCATGCAGAGGTTGTTATTTCCAGGTGCGGAATTAAGGTAAACTAGCCCACGCATGCATTAATCAGAGAATATGAAGAGTTCAACAATCGATTATTGTTTTCCATTTGCAATAACCTTGTTCACTTTGTACCCAAGAAAAAAACATGCAAACTTTACCCTTAGCATCATTAATTTACAAATAGAATAAGATTCTTACCTTGAGGGCTCCATGGCACTTGAACAGTCAATGTATCATTGACGACTGGATCAGTTAGGTTAATAACATGTATTTACTCGGTAGAGTTGTAAAGATTAAGACCAATCGTTTCGATTTTGGATATTCATACTTTAATGCAGATTAACAAACAAAGTCATATCAAACAAACTGACCATTAAAAAATAACACAGATCTTAAGAACAAGGGCAAACACATGTCCAATGTAGATATTACAAAGTTGCATAGAATTACATATATGTTGCATACAATTACAAGTAACTTCTTTAAATATTGCGTAAGGTCTTTAAAAGTGGATTGATTAGCAAGTCGATCGTTCGAAGATAGTATATTTACTCTGTTGGGGAGACCATGCATTCAGAGAATATATATTTTGTTTATGTCATCCAATATTATAAATTGTTCTAGATGAAAAAAAATATTAATTCCGTCTGTTACGACTAGAACAGTTGCGATATTTGAAAAAAAAAATTAGAAAATCAATGCTATTAAGCTTCTTTAGTGGTGAGGCGTGTTACCGGTATATCAATGATAGATTTCCATGGTCGTGAAATATATATTAATATAATAACAATCCAAGTAGAATGAATAAAACCTACAGTTGATAATAAAAACTGTAATAAGAAAATAACCTATAAGAAAATAGAAAATAAGGTTTACACTTTACCTTATATATATTTTTAAATCATTAAAAACATTACAGCAATGATGTGTAATTAAGGAGAAGTCTTTCATTGTTCTACATATCGTTGAAAAAGATATTAGCATAATTAGGGCACAGGTTTAACTTAATTTATCAGGACACAATGTATCAGGCAGGTACATACACTGTATCAACTTATCTAGTAACAACGAATTAAAAGGAATTAGTCAACCAATTCACATGTAAACACTTTCAATTGTATTTTCAAATGAGTTTAATTTTACAGAATCGATCTTTATATCATAAAACTTAAACATACATTTCACTACAGATTGTATTATATCATATTACAGGACAAATTATATCGATTTTAAAAATCTAAACAAAATGAAAGACACCCCAAAAAAGCGTACTAGTATTCTATTAATAGCAATATTATTTAACAAATTAAAAAAAACAAAACAAAACGAATCTATAACACACATGTAACATAAATTATAGATAATATACGACTTGAGTACTACACACACGTATGTGTACAACCCTGTCAACGTGTAATAAATGTTGCCCCCCCCCCTTTTTTTTTTTTTTGGTATCATTATTTCTCTCCTTTTTCATTTTATGTTTGGTTTTTTTTTTCTTGTTTTGTTTGTTTTTTTTTCTTTTTTGTTTAATTTGTTTGTTTTATAATGTTTGAATGTTTCTTTGGGTATTGGGGAAAAGGTGTTTACCCTTATCCACAATCCGTTTAAGAAATTTGATGAATATCGCATGTCTCTTGTTGTCTTAAATATAAACATTGTTACAGATTTTAATATTATTAAAACTGATATAAATGTACAGTGCATTCTAATAATTAAATAACAAAGTTAAATAACTGTTACCAAGATGTAACATTACACTCTAGTTTCGTTTCTAAATCTAGAGATTACGTCATTACATACATTTTCATAAAGTTTTCCTTGAAATCCTCTTTTCAACAAAACGTCCTTTCTTTTATCTTTCTGAAGACTCAGTCATTTAATTCACAAACGTATTTCGTTCCTAACGAATTAAATAGTTAAGAACTAAAACTATCTAGTATTGATTGGTTATTGTACAAATTATTAAAAGTGATATAAAAAAGAGCAATTTAATACATGTACGTGGTAAATGTTACAAAACACCCTTTGTACACCATCCTCCTCTTGACAATGCGTGGCCTTTCTTCCGATTCACCTGAGAATAGATACACGTACAATTTAAAAGTAAAATAAACTACAGAAACGTTTTGAAAAAAAAAACACAGAGAAAAAAACCATTTCTTGAAAATGTAAGTTAAGTATCATGTGACGAACGAATACAAGATGGAACACGTAAAGCGGAATGATATTTAAAAAAAAAAAACAAATATAGAAGTGCATGTACATGTAAGCATACATGTATATACATGTATCTACTTTTAATCACAGAAATGACTTTAAAAATTTGTAAGGCACACATGTAGAGAATATATCGGCTTTCAGAAAAAAATTCAATCACGTACTTTGTTAACTGAGGTGACAGAACACGCAATAAACTGATTATTACTTCTCTGATTTTTTTATGACTTTGTGTGTACAATTATACCGAATTTAACCAAGTATACAAGGAGATACTGATTTTCTTTATGTACAGCCTACCTACTTAAAAACCACGTTCAGATCACCAGTAAAGCCGGTATGTGCATAAACGCACATTTTTAAAACAATAAGAGAAAAAATACCTTGCATGGATTTGATTTTTAATCTTTAGTTTCGTTTTGTTTATTTTCAATGGCGATCCCTTTTTCTGAAGTTTGTGTAGCTTCTGAAAAAATAATAAAAGCAAGACATAAATAATACATTTCAGTATTTGATAACAGAGGCAGATTATGGTCATTTTTACACATTTATTTGTATTTATTTGTTTATTATTATTAATTACTATTTAGTTTACATGTACAATACATAAATGGATCGCACATTTTGGTTTATACTTTTGATTGCAGGCAAAACGAACTATTTTCAACAGTAATTGCACGTATCAGAGCTACACATGAAGGTAATACATTGTAACTGTATTTTGAAGCAGTATTTATAAAATGTATTACTAGTACTTTGTAGATTCAACATGAAAAAGTTTTAAATTTGATTAGATGCATCACCGTCTGCTTGTTGTAGGGACAGCATTCTGCTGATTTGGTTTCTCTGGTTGTTCAAAACTCTCCTCTTCTTCGCTAGTGGCCTCCTCTTCGTTCTCTTCTTCATCATCGCCATATAGTTCTGCTCTGATATTTTCTAGAATATCTTCTTCATCTCCATCCGCTTCAATGTTATGCTCCCTCAAGATAGCTTTAAATAATAAAGCATATGATAGACAGTTTAGAGATGTTACATCGTTTATCAATCATTTACTGATTTATTTTCGTTTTTTATCTTGTTGGTTTCTTCCATAATAACTCTTACCTTCGATATCGCGCGCACAAACGTCATGACTTTTCTTGCACCTTCTTCCAAACTTGCAGGATCCCTTGACGAAAAACTCACAAAGATGTAGGTATGGACAGTGATCTCTTTCACATACTCTTCGGGTGTAGTAGTAGCAAAGCTTCAAAGCAACAGGTGCCTCCTGACTGACACTATCAACCGCATCTTGCATCATCTTTTTAAGGGCGTTGATGTCCAGAGACAGCAAGTTATGGTACTGTCGCACCTTTCTGTTGTGTTTGGACTCCAAAGAATGGGGGTACGGACATTGCATTCTTGTTTTCCTTTTTGTATGGATACAGTTGTCCATCATGAAGTATCTACAAATATGTAGGTCTTTGCATTGCGGAAACCCTGGACAGTTCTTTACGTTATTACAAATATCTACGGAAAGACGAAGCGAAACTTCTGGATCCTCTCGTGGACCTTGGAATTTGAAAAAGTCTGGGTAACTCTGTAAAATCTTATTAAGAGTTATCGGTTTCAGTTGGAGATATTTACAGCTCGGATCGTTCCTGATTGCCAGTGCCAATCCGGACAAAGGCATTACACATTCCCGAGCAAGCACATTTTCTGCCATTTGTTTGATGAACTGAGAAAACGTCATACTTGGTGGAATGTCCGAACTTCGTTTATCATATCTAACATGAGCCATAATACCGACAATAATGGCCTCCCAATGTCTCGTCCTTTTAGTTTTCTAACTCAACAGTTGGTTGTTTTGTTCCTTTTGATACAAACTAACAAATCCCATATAAATATATCTCATATTATACAGATATGAAGAAATAACGAACACACCTTCGCAGAAATAAAAGAGAAAATGCAACACAATTGCTTTAAATTTGTTTTGCTTCCGTATCGGAAAAAAAATCCCCGATTTAAAAATAACTTACAGAGAATTCTACTTTCACTTTAAAAAAATCGTTATCAGATTCATTAAAAATCGACCCGTATTTACTCTGATAGAGATATCAAATCAAAACTTAAAGGACACAATTAATTATACATTTTAGATAAACATTTTTCACGTTTTGAAAATCAGCCCTATAAAAAACCAACACAGAAAATAAAAAGCCTATACCAAGTTAACTCTCATGCATTCGTGCACTCATACATAGTAACTGAGTATGAGGCCATTCACGGGTGGGTTATAACAGAATTTATATATTTTCATAAAAACAACCATGATTGAAAATAAATTATAAACCTCTAAAACGTTGCAAATATATTCACAGATGGGATAGACATTTTCGTTTACGAACAGCACACGTTTAACTTTACAAGGCTAACAAACAGTTGAGATTAAATACTTATATAGATGCAAAATTATTGATAGTCCTTTATGTTCATGTGGTAAAGTAGAAGATGCATATCATTACTTTTTTTCTTGTGCAAAATAAAATATTCCACGAAATGATTTATTCAATGTTATCTTTAGAATAGAAAATTTACATATTATCGACACTCAAGTTTTGCTATGGGGAGATAACTCCATCAGTATTGCAGAAAATGAAAATTTATTTTTTAACGTTCAGCTATTTTTAAAGAGATCTGTACGGTTTTCACATGTATAAGATTAGATATAAACACTTATTATAATTTTCTTTTACTTTTGTCGATGTATATCTACTTTGTATAACTTCAAACAATGGTATTTTATTATGACCTTTGATAATGTCATTTTTCGTAATAGTGTAAATTTTGTGTCAAAATTTCATAGGAGAGGGCGTTTTAAGTTTCCAGAACTTGTGCCCGATCCTTTTGTATATACCATCTTTACAATAAAATATGTTCAAACCATTAATTGAGTTTAGTTGTCCTGTCCTGTTAAAAAGCAAAAATTAGTGTCAATTAACTCCACCATACCCAGTCCTGACATCACGTACATTTCTTTGTTTGTTTTCATAATTAACAAATTTTTAGAATTTTTTAGTCGTATACTTACTAGTGTAATACATACACGGAGTGCAGAGAAAGATTTTAAAAAATATATAAAACCGGGGTCTGGTAAAGCGGACAAGTTCTAATAAATCTATGTTTTCTTTGATCCCAAGTCTTATGTAATAAATGGAGGATATTTAATTTGGGGAAAATTTTAATTTAATTAAAAAAGGTTCCCATATTTGATAAAAGAGGGGAGCGTTATTTGTTTTCATAGTTGAATGTTTAAATACGAGTATTATATTCTATTTTTATTACAAACCGTTGTCGGTATACACGAATTCCATGATTTCGTCACAAATAATTATTTGTAATATTTTCACAATTAAGGAAATTTCAATCGTAGTGTAATTTTTATGATTTTTAAAAAAATATTTAATGGCCATTAACTCAGAAAGAAGGTCATTGAGCTACTTTTTAAAAGTGAGAATAACACTAAAATCAAAGGTCTATAACATACAATAGATGAACTGTTTTTCATTATCATCCTTGGAATATTTTTTTCATTCTGAATAAACGTTAAGGACGAAACAAAAAAACATTGAATGACGAAGTTAGTACAGAACGTACGAATTTTAAAAGTTAAATAAATGCCTTTTTAAATAAAATATTCAGGATTTTCATTATTAGATTTTTCATAATTTGACTTTTCGAAAAAGAAAATACCACAAGTCGAGGTAACCTACGATAAGCCTTAGATCTACTCTACCAGAGGCTGCCTCCACATTTTCGTTTCCGTTTCTAAGACAGAGATTTATCTTAAGTTGGTCATATTGAATGTTTAATCAGCTTATGTAAAGATAATTCTTTCACTAATTTACTATAGTGTCCCCGAATATATTTATTTCTGTATAATTTAGTGCAAAATTAATTCTTAAATCTTAGTGTCAGGAAAATACATGTTAAAATGCATAGCCTATTAAAGTTCCCATCTTAAGGTGGTATGAGACGTACTATATATCGAAATAACCAAAAAAAAAATCCATTGAAATTTTATCAAGTTTCTTTCCCAAAAATGTCAACTATCAGCGTAGCGCAGTGGGTTAGAGGGTTCACAAATCTGTAAGTCAGGAGTTTAAACCTCCTGTGGCTTTGAAAATATTTACCTTTCTTAAAATGTTTAAAACGTATCTTTTGGTTTAATAAATGTAAAATTTGAAAATTCTAAACCGGTAAAAGTATTTTAATTCTTATGTACTTTAATCCACATTTATATCAACAGATGTCCCATACCACCTTAAACCTATGAACTTCAAGGTAAGGAGTTTTTATTGTTCGTCTTGCTTCGTTTTCCTTCACTTTTAACTAACGTTTAATCATTAAACAACTCATGTTGGCAATGCTGTATCATCTTCACGTTCATATCAAAGGTGTTATACATCCAACGCATATAAAGTTACTTATAAGAAACATAATGTATTTAACATTCACTAAAGTCTACAGCAAAAAGAATGAGATTCCATGTCTTTAGACCCTAATCAAACGTTTAATCATTGAACAACTCATGTTGGCAATGCTGTATCATCTTCACGTTCATATCAAAGGTGTTATACATCCAACGCATATAAAGTTACTTATAAGAAACATAATGTATTTAACATTCACTAAAGTCTACAGCAAAAAGAATGAGATTCCATGTCTTTAGACCCTAATCAAACGATTAGTTATAATACAAAATTTTCCATGATTTTAATAAATCTCAAACAAGAGTGATTGTAATTAACATATTCTGAACAATGTCAATAGTAAGGATATTTTTTTTATTGTATTGATTGTCGCAACTTCGATTATTTTTTCTGACCCTATAACAGCAATCAATTGTGTTCTGCTTTGTAACACTGTGCTTAAAATGAATAATAAATAGAATAGGTGAATGGACATACATGTAATTACAAAAGACGACCTGAGCAATGATTTAATTTTGCAGATTGCAATTTTCATCAACCATTCGGTTTTGCTTTAATGGTTGATGAAAATTGCTTAGATTTTTTTTTACAATTAATGTTGACTTCTGACCAAATATAAACTTCTAAAGATATTTTGAACAATTAAGATATTTATGATCTTTGTATCACCACTGTACAACGTAATAACTATCTGCGTTTTGCCGTGTGTTTCCCGAGGTCGAACTCAGTTCAAATATCTGAGGTCCGTGTCCACATAGTTGAACTGAAATCTAAAAATCAAACAAGTACAATAGATTAGAATACCCATAGCAAGACATCTGTCTTAATACTACATATTGATGTAAAATTCTTAAAGCGAATACATTAGTATTAATCATTTAGATATATTTATAAGTATATATATCATAAAATTCGAATGTTCATAACAGAAAATATTTCATTCTTCCTCTAAAATATTTCGCTCACATTGAAAACGCTTAAATTCAAACATTGTCATAAAACTGACATGAATTCTCAGCTATACAATCCGGTCATTGATTAGATACACAACATCTTTGGATACACTGGCAGTTTTTGCAAAAATCTCTCTGGTAATAGTTTGTTTATATTGACAATATGTTACATTGATGATTAAAAAAAAAAATAAAATAAATTTCTACAGATAATTACGAGTTCTAAATGAAAGTCGCTTCAAAGACTTGTTTAATATCATTCTCGCAAAAAAAGTTAAATAAAATCACTAATCTTTGAAACAATATTTAGTGGTCACCTCAAATCCTGTTGCTGTGCATTTAAGAAATACACCGGAGAGAACAGTGCCGTCAGAAACGTATTGTCCAAACAGAAACGTGGCTACGGGTGTATACTTGGGGATTTGAGCACAGTTCTGCATTACCTGTAATCAAACAAATTTTATTTTCATTGAAATTTGTATAATAATTTTTTATTGGAAAATATAATAAATTTGTAACAAACATGCTAGGTATATCGTATTCGTAGAAAAAAACCTACGTTTTGATGATTATGAATCATATAATCTTCATACAATAACGCTGATAAAGAACGATAATTTTAATCAAGTTCCATGCATTATAAATATTTCCTTGAAGCACATTTGGAGAAAATTATTTTTTTAATCAGAATCTTAATAATTTTAAAAGATACACAAATAACTTATTATTAACTTCCTTATGATTGCAATATTGAGCAAAACAATTATTTAATATGTAAATGTCTCGCTGCATTTGATAGATCAAACAAAATCGTCTAGTAGGCCTATATCGTATAACATAAATGTCCTACGTCACAATATGACGCGCATGCAAAACGTATTCACTCGCTTGACGTTACGTTTTTTTTTCGTTTTACAAATTAATATCATTTAAATAAACAACAAAACAATTAGCCGTAATCATAGAAAATCAAATTATAATGAATTAATCTGATTTCAACTCATGTTATTCGAGAGAACAGTTTACCATATTAAAACTGCTTTGCAGTATATGAAACATAAACTGTCTAAGGTTGTGTTGTATCGTATAGCATAAGTAGAATTTGAATTTATTTCTTAAATAACCCACAGGAGTATACATGAAAAGTGATTTTAACGATAACGAATTAACATTAAAATTGTTATTACATGTACATCGATCAAACTTATCACACATGCCATCATAAACGTAAACCCTCACATTAACTCCTTGTGTCCACGTGCTTGGCGCACTAGATTCACACGTTCTTAAAAGAAGAGCTTCTGACTGTGCGTGTATGTTGTCAGTACAAATGCCAGCGTCGGGGTGGGTCAATGGGACTCCAGTAGCCAGCGCCCGAACAAAGAGAAGGGGATCGCACGATGCCGCTAAAATACCGAAAAATTGTCTTATACAACTGTCGCTGAAATAACCGAACAATCGTTTTTCAAGGCATTAATATACTGTTTAAGAATAATATCTTGGTCATTGCATACATGTACATGTAGTTGCGTGTATCTATGATCTAATTTTACATTTGTATGTATCGTACATTGAAAAGACAGATCATTTTCTTGTTCTCGCAAAACATTCTATAGCCACCTAAGATTTTAAAATCATAGATGCTGGATTAAAGTCCGTCGAAACAAGGATCTTAGATTCTATCATTTTCAACTCACATACAACGGAATAAGAGCAAGATGAAATAAACAAATTTAAAAAAAAAAATCCGCTCATTATATTTCGTTATTTTTTATATAACAAAAATGATTTTGGAAATAAGACGAGTCCACTTACACACATTTAACATAGGAAGAGTCGTTGTAGGTATGGGTGTTGTCGTTGAAGTCGTAGCTGTCGTGTGGCGAGCTGTTGTTGTTGTTTTGGCATGCGTCACATGGTGCGTTGGCTGCGTTGCAACGGTTGCAACTTCATGTGGATAACCAAGAATGTCTGAACAAATGCACACATCTTATTAACACATAATGCGAAAAGATAATCTTTGTTAATCTCCTATTTGAACTTGACTTCTTACAGAACAGTACTAGTCTGAAAATTGGTTCCAATAAAAACTAATTTAGTAAATGCGTTACAACCTGAAGGTTGATCGACAAAATGTTCATTGCAAATAGACAGACGGACATACGTACATTAACTCACCATCGTTTGATAAAATACTTACTTTCTAGCTCCCACAATATTTGAGAAACACAAATCAAGTTCATATGGTGAAGCATATCTCTCCTATAATGCTCAACTAAAGAGGAAGAAATTTTAACGATATTATAACACAAGTCAATTTTCTGGAAATGAAATAAAGTGACAAAGTAAAACTATTAAAGAACCAACTGTCTTTAAAAACGTTATTTTATTGCTTGGGTAATACATATAAAACAAAGTATTGCACATTAGATCCCAGTCTAGTTGAGAATTTGATATTAAAAAAGGCAGGAAAAATTCTAAATGTTTTGTTTAACAAGGCTGAGTAGAAAATGAATTTCAGTAGGAGATAATTTGTTTACAAACATAGATCATATATCCTTATCATAGTGAAATTCTTAGTCACCTCAGTTGATTAAAATTTCGTATAATGAAATAAATATAAATAAATACTTACGTTTGTCTCTGAAATGATGATCTACATGATCATGCGCTAATAAATCAAACAAATAAAATATAAAATTTCCATGTATGTCTTTGCAGTTGTGTTGTTTATATAATTACTAGACATGTTCTGAAGCTATTATCAATGGAATCTTGAAATACGGCTAAAATACTCAATAAGAAAAACGATGCCTTGGACTGTTACCTCTTTTTGCTGGAATGGCTTGAGGTGGTTGCTTATGTTGTAAGGCATACAGAAGCATATCAGCGTAGAAGTCTTTGGAAACTGAAATTTATCTAACAATCTCAATGTTAACAACGCTGACTATGCTTTACATGTAGTTAATGGACATTTACTATTTTGCTCTTGGCATTTATTTAAACACATCACGAGTGAACTATACTCGTACTACATGTACAACGATAGAAAAGACGAAAAAAAAGTAATCTAACTTTTAAATTGAATGCTTTAATTCAATATCGTAGTTAATATATATGCTATGTGTGTCGTTCTGATCCTTTCTCAAATTGTCGATTAACTGTATTCCACCTGTATCTCAAACGACCGTGTAGTGAGCGGCCAGCGGGCTAGGGTCCGTTCGTCATGGAAAGCAAGATTCTCTGTCTTGCAAAGATGGCCGAGTGGTTAGCGCGGTGGCCGCTCACTGCTAGAAGAGTGGGTTCCAGAGGTCGTGAGTTCAAGCTCCAGTCGGGCGGAGGTGGAGCTCCAATATAGAGAATTTTCATGTGCTTTAAAATTTCCCTGTGCTTTTACTAAATTTTAAAAAACTTTTACTACGAAAATAGTACACTTAAAAAAAAAATGAATTCTAAAGTAATCTAACTGCTGCTTTAAATAAAACCACAGCTTACTATTGAGTTCAGCATTATTCACGTCGGCAACTAGGTGAGAAAATCCCTTTATAATTTCTACAAATAGAGTAAAGTTAATGTATTATATATTGGTAGTAACTGTCACTCTCAATTTATTAAGAATAAGTCAGAGATGATATTGATAAAGTTTGGCGTTTAAACTATAGAACTGTTCTATATTACAAACAGTGACATCATCCATTATTATACGTACACTTTCTTTTGTTCGGTTGGTTTTTACTTTTTTCTGTTAATGTTTTTTTTTTTTTAGGTTTCGTTTAAATTATATAGACATGAAATGAACAAAATGTACAGGTAACACCTACCGTCACGTT
The DNA here is from genome assembly GCA_020458035.1 of Magallana ariakensis. NCBI lineage: Eukaryota > Metazoa > Mollusca > Bivalvia > Ostreida > Ostreidae > Magallana > Magallana ariakensis. The sequence goes on along the minus strand of CM035818.1, from coordinate 36,732,119 downwards.
TATGTTCGTTGTCACATTCTTCTACATGTACCGCAAAAGATTTATCTGTGTAAACAAAACAGCATAATGGTATTGTATTGTGTGATATTCATCTATGAACAATGCACCTACATGTAAATGTATTATACGTAACTATTTTAATCAAGCATGTAATATCATATCATATACTGCGTATTGGTATTAATTATATACTAATATCGTCATGAGTATGTATGTGTTTTCGCATGTTGCAAAGCAAATATATATTTTATTTGAAAATAATTTTAATTCTGGTTGAAACACGCTTTCTGATTGGCTAAAAAATATTTTATATCGTATAATGAATGTTGCCTACGATATCGTATGACAAACGTCAAAAACGTATCAATCCACCTGACGTTACGTTTGAATTTTGTACAATTTGATGTCATTTTAAAGGTTTTTACCAACAATTAATAGCCAAAAATTTAAATTATAAGGGATGAATAAAATATTTATTAGTTTTATACGATATAATATGGTTTGGAACAGTTTACGCTTTTTTATAAACTGCTTCGCGGTTTATAAAGCGTAAACTGCCCCAAACCATTTTATATCTTATAAAACTTCCTTAATTGTGAGTTTTGCGATTAGAAAAGCATTTCATAGCGTAACCAATTAAAGCACATGTTGTATTCTGTCTTTGTTTTTATTTATTTTATTTTCGCCATTAATATGAAATAAATACGATTACGACAATAACGAAAAAAAATAGATGTTCCCCAAAACAAAAACAAAAAGATTATAACAACAAAATATAAGGTATACCATGCATATTATTTAAACGGTGTCAATTAGGTTATTTTAATGGGAGAAATTGTCCCTCTTTTTACCAAACATAAGATGAGTTACCGAGGTTTTAGATATCTTCTATGTAAATAAATGATGAAGGACAACGACCCTGTCGCATTAAAATTTGCATATTCAGGATGTTGACTATGGTAAAAATAAACAATGATCCGACTGCACCGGAGATAACATTTTATATCCTTATAATAAGTCGGTTTTTTTTTTTTGAATATTTGATTTGAACATATTTTATTATAAATCTAATATATACAAGGGTTCGAACACTAGTTCTTGCAACTTACTAGGTTCTCGCCCTTACTAACTCTTTTTATTTATTTATTTACTTATTTATTGGGGTTTAAAATGTGAAATTTGGTGGAGTATTCATAATTGTTTAGAATAAAAAAAAAACAATTTAATTTAAGCATTCCATAAGAATACTCTAAAATTCATTGATATTATATTTGTCTTACCTAAGATGGACAGAAAAGAGACCAGCACACATGCAAAAATATATTTAACCATTGCGACAGGTTCTGCTGAGGTCGAGATCCAAGGAATATTGAAAATGTGACAAAACACGGTAATTAGGTTCCGCTCTCGGTCAAGGCTTCCGATAAGATCAACATGTCATGCAAGATAACGCAAATGTGATCGGTAGCTTTAAAAGATTTTACATATACATGTATCAATATTGTGATTTTACTAGATATGTATATATAGAAATCATGATCATTAATTTGGTTGCTTTGAAATCTTGGGTGAAAAAGTAAACATACAGTGTATATTGACAGAGAAACATGTAAATTTGTAGACCCCATCCTGGTAACCATAATAGTGCTGCTGTTCAAAACTAATATTGAAGCAGTTTATTCATAAAGATGGTTGTCAAAACCAGCAACTACCAATCTATTGTAATAATTCAGTGATTTTGCGTGGGGCTTGATAAGAAAGTCGAAATACGACCACTGATAATATCTGAAGGTCAGCGATGGAATTTATAGCATTTTGAAGCGGGTTAATGTCATTGGTATAAAAATTCACACCTAAATATGACTATAAAAAGAAATTTGGTAAATTCATATTCATGTACATGTAGTTACAGGCTTAGGTGCACTATTTTAACTAGTGTATACCATTTTCACACACAGGGGTTGTAGAAATTGGAACTATTTATATGTCAATTCAAAATTGCTGATCAAGTTTGGCTACGATGGGTTTTATGCAAAAAATAACATTTTATATGATATTCTATATAAGGTAGAACCATCTCTTAAAAAATCTGTCAAAGAAAAAGTATTATTTGATCACAAAAAGTTCAAAAACTTTCAGACAAACATCTTCATACTTATTGTTAGACAACAGATTTAAGATTACGTATTCATAATACCTTTTTTTTCAAAGTCATGCAGTGTTGTGTACCATTTTGTTAAAAGGGCATGGTCACAATTATGATGAAAATTTTCATATTTTATATTTCATTTTTGAAGGGTACAACGCTTCACTATTATCAATCAAAATTTGAATGTCAGATGGATGCCAAGTTATATGCAAAATGCAGATCTCACAATATTTTGTAATGAATTGAAAGATCGTGTAATTGTTTTGTTTACGTATACATTTGTTACTATATACACTAAAAGTCCCGTTTCAAGCTGATTTTTTTCTTCGCTCATTCAACAAGAACACAAGCAAAATTTTGTTTTTTTAGGGTCATACACATTTTTGAAACATTGTGTCTTTTATTCAGCAATCAGTATGTTAACAGAAACATGACACTATCTTTGTTTACATAGCAAAAAACCGTGAGCTGGATCAGTATCTCGCTTATAATTCGACTTCCCAAAGTTTGTTTGACCATTAGAAATACCTCAATGAAGCATTCGAAATATCAACAAGAGGCCCATAAGCCACATCGCTATCCTGAGCAACATAAGGCATGATAAAATCAGCTTAATAGAGTCATAATACAAAAAAAATATCTGGACAATGTGGTACAATACATTTAGATCCTCTATAAATAAAAATCAATTTTCCCCCTTGGATATTCTTATGTTTATAATCAAGTCCTTTATCTAACAGGATGATTTTATAGTCATATCACATGTTGAGCTTTGCAGTTCTAAAAACGATCCTAAAGAATTGTGTATATATGGGAGATAAACCTAAATTAAACTCTGAACCCCCTGTTAGGTCCAAGAATAGTCTAGGGACCAAAGGGTCCAAAGTCTTAACAATTTTAAAGAATCAGCAATATGTTAAAATGCTTGCATATAAATAAACATATATTATAACATTTCAGTTTTTGTAAATAACTAAATGTTTTCCTTTGTTAAACTTGATCCCCAATGCGGCCCCACCCTACTCCTCAAGATTTTGATTTGAACGAATTTGAATCAACATTATCTGAGGTTACTTTCACCAAAAGCAAAACAATTAGTTTTTTTTAAAAATATCTAAAAAGATTTCTCTCTATATATTGCTATGTAAATTGTTGCCCCCCCCCCCCAACGTTGTGACAATATCCTTCCCCCGGTGATCATGATTTGAACACACTTTAATTTACCCTGAGGATGCTTATACCCAAATTTTAGCTTTCCTGGTTGATTAGCTTCTGAAAAGATTTTTAAAGATTTGCTCTATATATTCTTAGGTAAAAATTCGACCCCCATTGATTTTCAAAACCTTGAATCTACACTACCTGAGGATGCTTCCACACAAGTTTCATCTTTCATGGCTAATTAGTTTCTGAGAAGATTCTTAAAGATTTACTCTATATATTCCTATGTAAAAGTTCGACCCCCCATTGTGGCCCCACCCTACCCCCAGGGGTCATGATTTTCACAACCGTGAATCTACACTACCTAAGGAAGCTTCCACACAAGTTTCATCTTTCCTGGCTAACTTGTCTCTGAGAAGAAGATTCTTAAAGATTTACTTTTTATATTCCTACAGTACCGATCAGACCCAACCTAACAGAAAGTAAACCCAAACTAATCCCTTGGTTTACTTTCTGGGCTTACTTTGGGTTTACTCCGGGTTTACTAGAGTGGACCCAGAGTAAACCCAGAGTAAACCCAAAGTGAACCCAGAGTTGACACAGAGAGTAAACCCAGTCAGAGGTATACCCCTGAAAGCAGACGCTAACTGTGTATTTGGAATATACAAGGGGCAGGAATTACAAGCAGTAGGATGGTAAGATAAAAGACGGGTTTGCTTCACACTTCAGTGCATACAGTTGTCCTCAAAAGCAATTTCTAAGTAAACCCAAAGTAAACCCTGAGTAAACCCAAAGTAAACCCCGAGTGGACACAAATTTTCAAAAAGTAAACCCAGAGTAAACCCCAAAAGTAAACCCGGGGTTTAGTTGGGGTTTACTCTGGTGTTAGGTTGGGTCTGATCGGTGCTGTATGTAAAAATTCGACCCCCTTTGTGGCCCCACCATTCTCCCAGGGGTCATGGTTTTCACAACTTTGAATCTACACTACCTGAGAATGCTTCAACACAAGTTTCATCTTTCCTGGCTGATTAGTTTTTGAGAAGATTTTTAAAGATTTACTCAATGAAAAAAAGACAATAACAAACCGTCAACCATCTCAAAAATCCAGAAAACGAAATACAAATTCAAAGCAGAGCAACACGGACCTCCAAAAAGATAGAGGTAGGATCAGGTGCCATCGAGGAGTGAGCATCCTCTGCTGACCGGTCACACCTGCCGTGTGCTCTTTGTCGTAATCGGGAAAAAAACGGAAAAGTCCGTAGACAATTAGGTGATTAATTATGGTCTAACAATTAGTATGAAAAACGTCAGTCAGCATGCGACCCAGTGGAAGATTGTATTTGCTGACAAGGTAGTTGTATCGACCATAGAACTTACGAAAAGATGACCTCAAATGAGACTGTTGCATGATAGTCCTGTTTTATCAACTTGTTGTAAGTAGCTTGCCTCGCCTTAGAAACTGTTCATACGAAGAGCATGCCCTTGCGTATCGAATTAACTGAGAGACAAAAACACCATAAGCAGGTGATGAAAGTATATTGCTACATAAGTAAGGAAAGTTGATTATAGAAAAATTGAAGTAATCGCGTTTATCATAAAGTTTTGTAGTTAGGTAACCATCAATGTCCATTTCCATTAAAATATCCAAATAGGAAACAGATGACGCAGAATCCGTGGTATCTTTCATTTCAAGTTCACTCGGATATATCGAGTTGACGTAAGTATGGAAATAATAATTGTAAATTGATAATACGTCGTCGATATACCTGAATGTAGAGTGGAAGGCCACAGCGATTAATTTATTTTTTCACGTACAAGTATTTGAATAAATTCTGCTTCATAAGAATACAAAAATAGGTCTGCCAACAATGGGGCATAATTAGTACCCACGGAAATTCCAACAGATTGTTGGAAGACTTGATTTCCAAAAACTACATAGATGTTGTCTATCAAAAACTCAAGCATCTTTTTAATGTCAACTTCAGAGTACTTGTGTGTGCAATCAGAATATATTCCTATGTAAAAATTCGACCCCCCATTGTGGCCCCACCCTAACCCGGTGGTCATGATTTTCACAACTTTGAATTAAGACATCATGAGGATGCTTCCACATAAGTTTAAGCTTTCCTGGCTGATTAGTTTCTGAGAAGAATATTCTTAAAGATTTACTCTATATATTCCTAAATAAAAATTCGACCCCCCATTGTGGCCCACCCTACTCCCGAGGTCATGATTTTTATAGCTTTGAATTTAGACTTCATGAGGGATGCTTCCACACAAGTTTCAACTTTCCTGGCTAATTTGTTTCTAAGAAGAATTTTTTAAACAAATTACTCAATTTATTCCTTTGTAAAAGTTCGACCCCCCCCCCCCCGTTGTGGCACCCCACCTCCAAGGGGTCATGATTTTCATAACTTTAAATCTACACGTCATGAGGATGCTTTTACATAAGTTTTAGCTTTGTTGGCTGATTTGTTTCTGAGAAGATTTTTAAAGATTAACTCTATATATTCCTATGTAAAAATTTGACCCCCCCCCATTGTGGTCCCATCCTATTCCTGGGGGTCATGATTTTCACATCTTGAATCTATATTAATATGTTCCACGTATGTTTCAGGCTTCCTAGCCAAATGGTTATTGAGAATAAGATTTATGAAAATTTCTCAAAAATTTTCAATTATTCCTTATTATTTCCCCTTTAAAAAGGGCGTGGTCCTTCATTTTCACACGTTTGACTCCCCTTTGCCTAAGAGTCCTCTGTGTTTGGTTGAAATTGGCCCAGTGGTTCTGGAGAAGATGTTGAAAATGTGAAAAGTTTACAGACGGACAGACAGACAGACGGACGGACGGACGGACAAACGGACGACAGACAAAATGTGATCAGAAAACCTCACTTGAGCTTTCAGCTCAATTGAGCTAAAAATGGAAAAATAATTTTAAAATTGTTCAAATTGTGACCATGCCCCATCAATTCTATACTTATATCATATATGTCATTGATACATATACACATGTTATTTTTGGTTTCGTGTTAACACTATTTAGCCTGAATTCTTTCTCTGTGATGTTGGCATTTCTGAGCAAGATGTAATTGAAATTATTTCAAACAAACAAAGCTGTTGAGATAGATAATCTGTATTGTTAAATCGTTCTTCAAGAGAAAGTAGACTTTTATGTTCCTGGAAAAATCCAATGTTCATCCTTTCTTTTAGAGGGCTCCCGATCACACAATTTGATCTATAATTTTACAAGATCTACCAGAAATGGACAAAAACTTGCAGTATATCTGCTATCCAAAGTAATGGCAGGGGATGGTCAACTTTAGGGTGTAAGTTAAAGCTAAATGCTTAAGAGCATGACTTTTAAGAACGTAATTCGTCTTTCGTAGAAGAGGTGAAACAAACCCTCAGCCAATAGTGGAAAGTTTTTCAAGAGCGTGTACTCCTTCATTCTTCATTGACGAAACAGGTCCTGTTGCACGTGAGTAGACGAGTCGTGTTCATAAAGAGATCTAAATAGGCATTTACAAGTTAAAATTTGTGTGGGCATTTGAGTTTCTGAGTTATATGGAATAAACAACTAAATTGTTTTATTAAAAAGGTTTGTTGCATTACATGTAATATGACTTTATGAGTTTGTCCCAAAATACATGATATGTACACTGTGCACTGGTACTAGCGCAATAATATCAATTTCCTTTTAATGGTTATTCGGACTCTTCATTAGCAATTATTTCAAGAAAGTTTCATTTTTTTATTAGCTCACCTAAGCCAAAATCGTCTTCTCAAGATCCAAATAGCTTGTACAGTTTAACTTTGACATTAGCTTTTTCATTTACGGTAGATTTAAATTTGTTCAAATCGGGACCCTAGGGGCCTGGAGGGAGCTGGAAGTAGAAACGCCACTTTAATATAATATGTGATAGATTAGAAGAAAGCTTTAATACCAAATTCTAAGTTAAGTATTGATGTTAACCCCGTGAGCAAGGATGAGACAGGAGTGGAGATTAAATTATAGGATTATATAGAGAAGAAATTCTTATAAAGCAAAAAGCTAGTAGCTTTTCATGTGTAAAATTGTTATAAGTAGAAGCAAGTTTCAAATCTATTGAAACTATATCACTAGGGTCAGAGAGTTGATCATTATTCCGTAAGGAGGGGTTGGCAAGGGTTGTATTGGTAAATTTCAGTTTTCTATTTTTTAAAATATAAATTCATTTATAGGTTAGAAATTAAAGAAAACCACGATTTTTTAATACAAAAGCCAATTTGAAATTAGAATTGGGATCAAATTGAAAGTTTCACTCTGTTAGATGCACAAATAAAATAATTAAGCTGGCGTTACTCTGTTGAGAAGTTGATAGTTTAATTGTAAACAGCTGAAATAAATAGATTTAAATTAAATTTTTCTATTATTCTGAATAGCAGAGCTTTTTCTTGATTCCAAACGCTGCCAATAGCTGATTAGAACTATGGCGAGTGTTATTCAGGGTCTCTTGTTACCCACCTTCCATTTTCAACGTTCCAAAAATTGCAGACACTAGTACTCTAAATGAACACAATGAGGACTTATTTATAACAATTTGCTGGATAATTATATCAGTGTTATGCTATTTTTCACCTGTCTGAGTTCCGTTCATAAAATTCCATACAATATCCTATCGCCTAGAGAGTGTGTATATAATCAATTTTGTTTTTTAGCGTGGGTCACTTAGCAGGTTAGATATTCACCTTTGGTAACTAATATAATTGAAAAATAATTATTCCTGACATAAAAATAATTTTTGTAATAAAACATATGGTGTAGGATTACTGGTAAAGATCATGTAGATATTCTATATTTAATAACATTATAATAAATTTGTTTCTACATGAAATTAATTTGGACATAACACTGTAAATAATTTGTCTCAATACTCTTCCATATTAACTATTTCAAAGATTTCTGATACAAACGAAACCTTCATATTTCAAATAGTAACCTATAGCATCAAATGGCGGTCAGTTATCATTGAATTGTGTACCAATAACAGCAGATATAGTCATCATCCTCGATAGATCAAAGTATAATCCAACTTTGTGATCATGATATATGTCGGCCCAAAAATTAAAAACTTCATTGCTTGCAATGCCATCGACTCGAGTAGCGAATATTGACTTTACATTCTAAACTTTTTTGGATAATATTTTTCATTATGGTATTATGGTTTCGGGTAATAAGATGAATGATGTTCAAATAAAATTCACTGACTTCAATTTTTTGAGGCATAAAAATCCAAAAGTATTATAGTGCCTACTTCATTATTTGCATATTTTGACATAGTTCATAATTATATCAGCATTGCAGCCCATGACTAATTGTCAGTTTTACTAAAATCGCGTATTGTTGTAAAGACATTGAATTACTGTATACAGGGCTATTTTCGCCCCGTGAAATTTTCGCCCTTATATACCTGCAAACAATTTCGCCCCGTCTGGAATTCGCACAGACACTGTTGTGATTTAAGAGAAATAATATGAGACATAGGAATTCGCACAGTCTTCAATTCGCCCGCTGACAACGAGGGCTAAAGGGGCGAAAATAAAACGAGGGCGAATATTTACCGGTATACAGTATTCCCAAACACATTAACAATATCAAAATACAAGTTAGAAATTTAAAAAACCCATTGCAAAATTACAAGGAGTGAATACTGTTACCAATTTACAGAATATTATAGTTCATAACTTAATCATTAATTGCTGTAAAACAAGCATTTGTCGAGAGAAAATTTTATTTGATATTGTTTATTAACTTGATCAAAGAAGCACTAAATGCATTTATTTATTGATTGCAATTATTGATATAATAGTTTCGAAAGATTTTTCGTGCAGAGCCATTCATAAATGATTTTTGTTAACAAAACTATCTTTTGATGTAAATTCTAGAGACAGAGAAATATCATTTTGGGTGTGGTGAAATCAGAATACAAAGACTTGAAGATACACTGTAAATGTCATACAGTGGGCAAAAATAGATATTGTGTTGGCATGTCATTAAGGATGGATCAATATAGAAGTCATCATGATGGAAAACTGATAAGACTCCAAAATTGCCATTCAGGTATGAATGAAATATTAACTATAAATCGCTTTGAGCTTTCTTCTCAATTCATAACAAATAAGGCAGGTGAAAATGTTTACGCTATAAAAAAAAACATTCCTTACACATTTTCAAAATTCGAAATGCTTTTATTATATTTGGCATCATTATAATATACATATACATATTAGGAATTTGTTTTCTTTACTAAAGCTTGAGATAACTTTTTTGTATATACTCTAGATTTATTTTATAATGTACCATGCACCGCCAATTGTCATCCATTTAAATACGTATCTTGTTCTGTGATAATTCTAAAAACATATAGTCTTCGTTATAACATTTCGACAAATATAGTTTTCATGCATAACGTTTTATTATAAATTGATGTACTGAAGAAATATTGGGGATATAAATTCCTTTTTGATTTCAATAAACTCTGAAACTGTGTGGACCATTAAGACTAGCATTCCCTATGTCCTTCATAATATACTAGGGGCAGCAACTACTTGAAATTCTTTTTTGTCGACGCGTGTTGTTAAAGGTCTCTGGTCGAGAATTTGTCCTCCAAGTTGACATTCTTTTAATTACATAAAGCAAGATTTTGTTTTCTTATTTCTTGGAAGAGGGACATAAAATTTGGGAAATAATAAAAGTTTTTGTCTGCAATGCGTATTTGTGTTGTAAAGAAGGATAGTTCTCTTAATTTAACGGCAATATATGTATCGGTTCAGTTATTTTCGGTTGTTATTTTTGGAATAGGTAAACGAGTTCGATTGTATCGAAGGGAAACTTAGTTTCAAGCCAACGCTCGCCTTTGCGAGACATTAAAACTTATATTGTATGCAGATCTAAATACATGTAGGAAATTAAAGGGAAATCGTTTAGCCATGTGAAGTTAATATTTATTGATATTTAGATTAATGCCGAGTATTGTTTTTTTTTTTGCATGAATATAAATAAATCAAGCATAGCATCATCCTATGAAGGCTGCACTGCAACTGAATACAAAATAGACCAATTAAATCAAATATTGTTTAACTCTCAGTGCCAAAAAATGTTACTATCGAACTTATCATTTTTTGTTCAATAAAAGAGTACTCTTTTAAATTAATTGATCTCTGTATATTTGTTATGAAGTTAAATATGTATTTTCAATGTGTTTGATAATTCAACAATTTTTTTTCCATCAACGGTTTTTAAATCACGTATTTTGAAAGAGCCTAAAGTTAAACTTTTGAAAAGATTTGGGATATAAATGTAAGGATTGATATTTTTGCTATGTGTAAATTCTAAAAATCCGCCATATTAAGAAATATTCAGCGTTGCTGATATCCCTACTTCTTGCACATTGTACTCTTTATCATAATGTTTTTTTTTTCAAAACTAGATCGCTTGTATGTAAAACGGTTTGGTTAACCTCCTGATAAATTGGAAACTAAATGAAAAATAATGTTTCTTAATTATGTTATTTTTACATGTGAAAAATGTTAATATAATGTAAACATAATATTAGCAAATTGAAGCTATGCCTATCAGACAACTGAAATGACCTTGAAAGGTGACTGAATGGTATTGCTCTGTCATTCAGTCACTTTCCAGACCATTCAGTTAACATTCAGTTGACCGAAGGGCAGAACTTTTAACCTGTAATTGTAATTAATCAATGTCATATATATATATATATATATATATATATATATATATATATATATATATATATATATGTATATATATGAAAGTATATAAAGTATATATTTCGATTAAAATCTAGGTTTTTAAAAAAAAATATATAGAAATACATGTCATAGATTTAATCTTTTCTTATGATATATAATGTACAGCTGGAGATGTTAAAAAAGAATGACAATATCGTTTGCTTACAGCACTTTAGATCTTGAAGAAACTTTTATAACCACTTATACCAATGCTGACATAAAGGGTATCTCATGATTTTATAAGTTACAAGGACTTGTATAATATACTTTTTATCTATGCAACGCAATGAATTGTGAACTTGAACGTTTATTTATTACAGAAACAGTTGATACTTTACTAGGTTGATATAGTATAATCATTATTCATTTAGGTTTATTTTGTTGAGATGTCTAATTCGTTCGGTACTTTACTGTATTTAATATCAATTCAAATCTACAGAATAAGCATATGAAAAGTTTAACCCAAAAGTGGGTAGACATTTAAGAGGACAGACAATGCCATATAATTTTTATTTAGAAATATGCATTTCAAATTCTTCAGATTTCTGTCACCACGGCAATTTTCCTTTTTCTGCTTTTACAAATTAACATTGTGCTTTTTTTAACGGTTTGAATTTGTCATGTAAGGAAAAATTCATTTGTAAAATATGTTAAGTTTCAATCATTAAAGTGTAAAGTATTAAAAAGAAGTTTTAACTTGGATTATTTTTTCAAGATTTTGCCTGTTTTCTAAATAATTGCGCTATTGCAAATTTGTTTTTGCCAAAACATTTACATGCATCGTTAAAAGTTAACATGTTCTCTCATATCCATTCTATATTAAATTATTTCTTATTAATTCTAAACAAATGACATATCGCTGATCGCCCATCAAAAAGAAACACATGCGAAAACTGCTCACAAAATAAGGTATGTATGAACGTATTGCTTTTCATCAGGCCATACATGTTTGTTAACATCGTCATTGATATTGTTATTGTCTGCAGATATACTATTTTCTAGTAAGTACAAATAAAAGTTTCGACTCGTCGACCGAGGGTGCACTTTTCTGCAGAGTTCATCTTTGTTGAAACAGTTCCATAGCGTTGTTTTTCTTTTACACTAGTCTTCTTCGTTCTTCCGATTCAGAAAAAATGATCCCTTTAAAATTCCTCAAATTACAAAAATTAAATAAAAAAATAAAAACTCAAATGTTTTAGTTTGGTGACCTATCTATTTTCTATGCTTTACAGTAAACCGTCTATTTGCCGCAACTGGTGAAGGCTTTTCTCGTTTAAATAGTTTCCGGTGTCAAAATAGTTTGTAAAACGAAGTCTTACTTAGTGCGTCCCTCATTATTCTTTTATTTTTTACAGCGTGGCCTACACCAATTATCAAGAGACGTAAGTTATCATAGTATTAAGAAGTATTTGAAAATTTAAGGTAACTCCAGTGTTTTAGGAATCCGTGTCAAACCAAACATTTTTTAATTTTAATAATTAAAACAACTTATAAACTTACTATAGAGACCAAAATATTTATACCTTTGCACGTTTGTTTTCCTACAGTGAGCTTCAGCTCATAGGGTCCAAAAATTTAACAGCCAAAATTTAACACCATGATGCATGATCTCATAATTTATTAAATTATGCACCAAAATACATCATGTTAGATTATAATTTAAGCAAATCAATTGATTATCATTAAATCATAAAATTTTTTTTGATTTTTTACAGAAAATATAAAAAATAATACATTTTTTCTTGCCACGACCTTCCCAAAAAAATCACAAAATTGCATATTTTTTAAAAATTCTAAAAAATTATTCAGTTTACATACATGTTTTAAAGAATATTTATTAAGAGTTACATATTGTGTTAACAAAAAAACATAGTTTATCAAAATCGACCATCTAGTTTTTGCTTGATAGTCTCTTGAACATGTGTACCCCCATTTTTAAAATGTAAATTTTTACATTTTTTTTTTTTTTTTTTTTTGCAAACTTTGGAAAAAAAATGAAATGTACCTAAAAGACACAATCTGGCTAACAGTCACTTAAATTGATATACTCAATGAAACTGTATTATACATATAAAATTAAGGTCGAGACTGCCAAAAACTCATATATTTGAGTGCAGTAGTACCCCTTCCCCTTTCTGTCAAATACTTTCTATCCCAGTTGTTTAACATATTTATCTGTAGATTAAACACCAATCAGTGTTATGTAGTTTTAATAACACAAGTACTTAATTATCCTTTCCTTGTCCCGGAGGACACATGAGGTCGTCAAGCTACATAAACGCAGTGTAATTGTTGGAGGAGAATGCATACAATCCGTACAATTATATTGCACACTCATTTACCTTTTTACAATACGCTGCTTTCCTTGCTTTCTCCGATCCCTCTAAACAACAGAGATGCTATATTTTAACAAATGTTCCACTTTTTGACCAAACCATAATTATTTTAAAACACTTGTTGTGTGCCAATATTATAACCGGAAATTTAGCACGCCGTGTAAAAAAAGAACCGGATCCGAAAGACACTGTAGTTACCTTAATTTGCATAAATCTTTTATTGAGTAAATCTTTTAAACAAAAGAACATTTTAGTTGTTCCCATGGAATCGAAGGACGTTTCTGTTTGCTTCAGGGTTTGGGTGGAAAGGTTGAAAACTTTACAAGTCGCAGGGGTGGGTGTCTGTACCCCCTGACTCGCCTATTTATCCGCGCATGTTGTGATTTCTCGTTGCGACACACAGCCAAGACCTTATGTGACACAATCAAAGCTGGTTGGGTGTTTCTGACGAGTATTGATTGTTTTGTTTGTCGTGAGAGGCTGAAAGCTACAGCGTGCAGTATCGGGGAAACACTGGACTATTTCCAATGCTTAGTTCCAGGCGTGTACATGCATTCTCACAGGATAAGGCACGCAATATACATGGTAAGATTTTTTTTTGTATAGATTTTTATTTTTAAAAATCTAATTTGCAAATTAATTTTTTACACTAACACTTTGGAAATTTTAAGTTTCAATTTATTTAATTTTTATTCCACCAAGTAACATTTTTTCTTAAGGAATGCAAAAAAAAAAAATGTTTTCATGCTGTTACATGTAGCCTTTTTGCAAATGTATGGTTTTCCCTGGATACTTTTCTTCATTTATGATTAATTCATTCTTAATAGAATGGTATTCTGCTATTTGTATTCACTTTTTTGACTGCTCAGTAATATATATATAACACAAGTGTTTACATGTATAAATATACAAAAGGTGTAATGCGTGTATACTTAAACAAGAATAAATGTAATAACATTAATAATTTGTCAATAATAACTGCATGCCTCAAATACTGTGTATGGTGCATCATATCCGTATTCAATTAATATTAACAACCCTACACTATACTTATAGATTTTCATGCTATATTAACTTTTGAATGAATTATTTGTTGTTGTTATTTTTGAAAAATGCACATAATAAAGAAAGATAAACATATGAAAGACAAAGCTTTTTAAAAAATAATATTGCATTGCATAACCTAACACAATTATATTGACATATTATATAATAATAGGAATAGGCAAATTAAATGTATCAATATGCACATATTTGCGGCCGAGGCTTTGCTAATCTGCTGCATACGCTCGATATCAAATTACAAATTCGGAAAATGTATTTGTAGAAAACAATGATTTATACATTAGAAATGCGAATTAGTTACTTGAATCACTAATAGATATTCTGAATTCTCCCTGTCTAAACAGCCATGGGGTTTTAATTTCATATCCTCAGGGCAAAGACATGACTTGCATTCGGTGCTAACATTAAAAGTAGTCAATAATGCAAGGGAAAAGAGAAAAGATATCATGGAGTCTTTGTATAAGCCTGCACATGAAAAAAGTACAGATATTTGCGCATTTGTATAATACCCACTTAACGAGCAGAGTCTCAGAGCAGACTTGGTTAAGGTTTAAAACAAACTACAAACAAACAATTGTTTTTAGGAAAAAAATACACCAAAAAATAGAAATCACGTGTTCGATAAAGGGATCGATAAAAAATACTCTTTTAACGTTTGATTTCAA
The DNA here is from genome assembly GCA_020458035.1 of Magallana ariakensis. Taxonomy (NCBI): domain Eukaryota; kingdom Metazoa; phylum Mollusca; class Bivalvia; order Ostreida; family Ostreidae; genus Magallana; species Magallana ariakensis. Next base: position 36,716,947 of record CM035818.1, on the reverse strand, counting down.
CACATTATGACACAGGATACAGTTATATGTTCATCCGCCGAATGTTTCTTTAAAACATGTATTTTACTGATGTGTTACTTCTACTAAAAAAAAGAATCCAAATTTACGAAGTATAAATTTGTAAAAAGTGAATAGCAGAAAGCAACATAGAGAAAATGAAACATAGTACTGGACATGTTTTCTGGTACAAATTTATTTCATAAGAATCTGTATAATCAGAAAAATTTAAAAAATCTCTTTTATAAGAGGAACGATGTCAATTGCTTTCGACTTGACAAGTGTGACATTAACAAAAGCGTGCCTGCAGTTATAATTGACACCTTCGCTCTATCTAGCACAGCGAGAGAGGCACATTTTTTTAGGTTCATTGAAGTTATCAGTACATACGGCCTATGTCCATTATCTACAGATAATGGACGGGTACCAATGACACTTTTCCAATAAAAGAGGTCGTTCTCTGTACTTTTCATGTCATTTATCTATGTTCAGCCGAACGTCTTGGTGTATTCATGTATGTTCACCTTTTGCTTGTGACTGTTAGAATAATTCGTTGTGCAAGAACGGAAGTCGACACCTCTGCGCAGTCTTAATGGGCATAAACATGTAATAACAGCATCAGCAGTATTGACTTAAAGCGATCAGGTAAAGCAGCACACCTGCGCTCTAGAGAAAAAAAAACTACAAGCCAAACTCGTGCTCCACCACCATCACTATTATTTATAAGTAAAGATGCCACACACTGACTGTAAAATAAAATGTTACACTAAGTATCTCGAAAACGTACAGATATAAGAGACATTAGACAACATAACACTCTCAACGTATCCGTTTTGGTTTTACCCCAATGCATGTTGTCTAATGATACGTCAAATAATATTTGGTTTTCTTATGTTTTCAACTGCATGAATAAGATAATCTGACCCTGAAAAAATATTAACTGATTTAAACCAGAATTATGCAGTACATGTACTATTTAATGAAGGCATGATTTACTTTTATATTACATAAAGAGAGTTAATCATTATTTAAAAAGAATGAAAGGTCAATGACTATGAAAAGTGCACAAGGAAATAAAAAATTACATATGAAAAAAATCCATCTATTCCACTTTATGCGTCCTTGTATAACAAAGGTCAACACTTTGACATTCAATAAAGTATATTTATATATATACTTTATAAATTATATTAAATTATATTAAAAAGTATATTAAAAGATATTCGAAGTCTCTCAAATGATGTCCACACCTTCACCATTGTCCCGCACCTGCGACATAGCCTTTTGCAAACATTATATAGTGCATGTACCCTATTATCTTCCCCTACCAAAGAATACTTTATTGCAGTGAATGCCCTCTGTCCATTTCTTAAACAACTAAGTTGTCGCTCGTACATCAATCAATACGATTTAATAGTTAAGAAACCTGAATACGTCTACCGGGGTGGACTGTGGGTGCATCCACCGATTAATTAGAACACCAGATCGTTTACATTCAGATGCAAAACTGGATCAGTTCTGGCTTCCTTATCTTCATCATTTGTACAGACAGCCAGATATTTCTTAATTAAAAGGTTTTCTTTGTAATCCTTAAGTAAGCAGTACTTCACATCTTTGCCTAGTCATCTTCCATCCAAAAAAAAAAATTAATATGCAAAGGAGTTGTTACGTGCTTGCACCTGAGAAAGAGTTAAACTGACTGCTGTACAAACCTTAATACTGCGCACGCGTTATGTTTACGAGCCCGCGGGGTAACACAGGCGGTAACCCCCCTTCCCTTGCACATTACAGCTCTAGGGTTATTTCCCCAGTCACTCATCAGTTGTGTTTTTGTCGTCAAATATCATCTCAAAAGGTTTTTACCAGGAAGTGAATCGATTTTTAGATCATAAATTAAGCTTTATTTTTACAAAGTTGCCTTTTTACTTTAATTATGTCAAGATAGGTTGGTTGTGCAGTTAGAATATGCCGTAAGGGCTAGAAACGTAAGCAATCTTTATGTAGATATACTTCAATTAGTATTTCATAAAAATATTGCTAGTTTGGTGCAAGAACGGTCAAAGCAAAATCAAGTTTCGTTTTAGCTCACCTGAGCTGAAAGCTCAAGTGAGCTTTTCTGATCACATTTTGTCTCTCGTCCGACTGTCCGTAAACTTTTCAAAATTTCAACATCTTCTCCAGAACCACTGGGTAAATTTCAATTTAACTTGGCACAAAGCACCCTTAGGCAAGGGGGATTCAAAGTTGTGAAAAATAAGGACCACATCCTTTTCAAGGGAAGATAATTATGAATTATTGAAAAAAATGAGAAATTTCAAAAATCTTCTTCTTGGGAACGATTTGGCCAGCAAAGCTAAATCTTACATTGTATGTGGAAGCATCCTCAGTAAGTGTAGATTCAAAGTTGTAAAAATTATGACCCCCAGGGGTAGACAGGGACCACATTTAGGGGGGGGGTCGCATTTTTACACAGGAATATATAGGGTAAATCTTTAAAAAACTTCTCAGAAACCAATCAGCCAGGAAAGCTGAAACTTGTATGGAAGCATCCTCATGTAGGATAAATTTCAGTTTGTTCAAACCATGATCCCCAGGCTGGGTGGGCCACAATTGGGGGATCAAATTTGGGGGATCAAATTTTTACATAGGAATACGATGTATATGGAGTAAATCTTTAAAAATCTTCTTCTCAAAACCCGATTGGCCAGGAAAGCTGAAACTTGTGTGGAAGCATCCTCAGGTAGTGTAGATTCAAGTTTGTTTAAATCATGATCTCCAGGGGTAGGATGGGATGCAACGGAGGGGACGGACAAATTTTTACATACGAATATATAGAGAAAAATCTTTAAAAATCTTTTTTCTAAAAACCATTGGCTTAGAAAAGCTGTAACTTTAGTGCAAGCAACCTTAGATAGTGTAGATTCAAATTCGTTTAAAAGTAGGGTGGGGCCACATTGGGGATCCAATCCACAAAATAATTTCCATTCTCTAAGTATAAAAACACACGACCTTAATACATTATTTATAAAGCAAATTGATAAAAAATACCGTCCCCTAACGACTAAGAAGGCAATCTACAACAATTGGTTAGGTAAATATGTATCATTCCACAGTACTGTAATACTATCGGTTATATCGAGTTTTTAATATATTATGCGAAAGATTTACATGTAATATTATATTATTTTTGCAAGTCTGTAACACTGTGCCGGATAATTATGCCAGTGCCAAGGTGGCATTTTTGCACCCGCTTAAGATGCAGTTTCGGAAAAATCCATATACTAGTATACCAAATGATAGACCATTGTCTAGAGAGCATATAACCACATTTGTTTTAAATGTGTTTCAATTGACAGGTGAGATATTTACCTTTAAAAATTAATATCCCATTGGAAAATGATAATTCCCATAGTAGAAACGATTCTCCTACAGGAAATATTGACAATCCTATAGGATTTTCTAAAAATCCGATAGGAATTATATTTCCTATAGGAGAAAGCTATTTCCTGTAGGAATTTGATTCAGACAGGTAGTTTTCCTATAGGAAATTAAAATTTCCTATCGGATTTTATCAAATCCTATCGGAATTAAAATTCCTATAGGAAGTTCTTGTTTTCCAATAGGAAATTTCTAATTTCCTTTAGGAATACTGTTTTTCCTATGGGAAATTTTATTTGATAACAAAGGTGATTGTAAACTCTTTAAGCAATGGTCTATCATGACATATTCGAATTTTTCGATCTATGCAGCTTAGACGGGTGCAAAAATGCCACCTTGGCACTGGCATAATTATCCAGCACAGTGTTCTGTATTATATCAATTTACATATATCGTGGTATCATATATAATTAAATATTGAAGTTTTTAAAACAATTTAGGGTTACATTGTGTCCTTTGTTTCCAGAGGCGAATTTATATAATATTTCCCCTTTTAGACGTGATATAAATCTAATCAATTATGGCTGATACAGCAACATTTTGATGATATCAGTGTAATAGTATCTAACAGTTAGACAAAACAATGTTCATTGCAAGGTAGTATTTACCCTCAATATTTCATCATAAACACATTGCAAAAGTAGATGTACATGTAAGTACAATATTTGTCGGAGTGAAAAGGCTTCTATGAAATCGTTAACTAATAATGTTCACATATAAACAATCTCCTGACACAAAAACTGCTTGCTCAGGTGGATCATAACCTAAAAAATGAATTTCAAAGACGAAAAAAAAAATCATTATCTGAATAGAATCATCTATCAGAATGTCAATGCTAAATCTCGACATATTGCTATTAGGCTTAAGTTAATACAATATGCATAGGTACTAGCTTCTAATTAAAGACAATATTGCATCCTTTGCCTAAAAGCCCTCGGAAGTTCTAATAGCGTAAACAGAATTTAAACCTTTAATTCCCATTTACTGGGAAAGAATTATTGTGGAAACGCTTTTTGCAATAAATGTTCAACTTCCTAACTTTGGAGGTTTATGCTTACGGATAATGCTGTCATTTAAGAAATAATACTGTACGTTATATTTAACTCCGATCTATAGCAAAGATTATGAATGACGTTTCTCTGTAGAACCATTTGTTTAAATATAAGAAAGTGGTTAGTATCAATGTCACATAATCTACGTCATTTGAAAATATCTTATGTACAATCTACGCTGTGTTTTCTTGGTGCGGGTCTGGCTATCTTGCTCTTGAAATGGTTAAAATGTTAAAAAGGTAAAAGTAAAGTAGATAGGATGTTTTAAAGAAAAACCAATGTACGTTAAAATTTAATATTGATAGAGTAGTGATTTGAAGTAGTAGAATTAAGCTCTACGCTGACTAAGGAAGGGGTTATGGAGATTGCACTTTTTCACATGGATATAATATTTGAAAACCCTTAAACAAAAAATGTACATGTATCTGACATGTACTTTGCAAGAATCCTGCTACATATAGGGATTATTTATTTTTTTGTTAATGACCTTGTATTATAAATTCCCCCCAAATCAGTTCAAGTTCGTCATGGTAAATATTTACCATGGGACTCTATTAAAAAAATTGATTTATATTAGTTTTGCAATGCTTCAATATAAATTGCATCATGCAACTTATATTATGAAAAAGTTTTAATTAAATTGTTAACAGATTACGATATCTGTATGTTTGTATGTTTGTGAGGTGCAAACTTAAAAGAGAACTTGAAAAACACTTGAAAAAACCCACACATTCTAATTTGTTTTTATCATGACACCAGTCCCCCGCCCCTAATACATTCCTCGCAGGACATGCCCATATTGGAAATTCTGAGATTTCTTTAACGAAGAAGCAATGGAGATACAAAAATGTATAAAAAATGTTTCTGAGCCAACTTTATTGATTATTACGTGTCATTTTTTTTTTATAGAAAATGGGAAGGGCTGGTAGCCTTAAAGTTTTGCTCATTTATTTGAGATGTTTAATGCCATGTGATGATTTCCAATTTCTCTGGTCATTTGAAGTCATTGCCCGGTGTAATTTCCTCAAAATGGGGCAGGTAAAAAGAACCTTGCTGATGTCTGTGAAGGGACGTGAAAGATATGTTAGATGAGGCAAAGCAGCGTAAATGTGGATCTATCAATACTGCTAAAGGTTTCTGTGTAACTTTGTTATGTGCTATAAAAAGCTAAACAGGTAGCGATCAAAAGTTATCCATCAGAGTTAAATTATGTCAATCAGAGAATGCACCATTTACTGAATGAATATTATCACTTATTAGGTTTGTTACTGACTGACTACAGAAATACATTGGGTTGATCAATCTCATAGACGGCATGTTACTGACTGACTACATAAATATATTGGGTTGATCAATCTCATAGACGGCTCGGCTTCGCCTCGCCATCTTTGAGATTGATCAACCCAATATATTTCGCCGAGCCATCTATGAGAATGATCAACCCAATATATTTCTGTAGTCAGTCAGTAACAAACCTCATAAGTATGTTGTTTTCCCGACGACTTTCAAATGACACATTTATTCACAAATAGCGATGATATACGCAAAGCCAAGTACAAGATGTTTTACATTTCGTCCAATCTAACTCATTTAAACACTTCAAAATTATCAATATCACATTTCAAATACTCTTTAAAAATCTTCGCTTCACTCATGTTTACTTACAATGTTTTGTTGCTATTCAATTTTAAACGTTATTTCCCTTTTCTCAGCAGAGATTTGAGCAAATTTCGACGCTGCCGTTTTGTTCTGCTCCAGACACAACAATGTGGCAACTACTCTTTATTTTAAAGAATTTCAAAGGGCAACTACTCCAAATATTTTAAGAACTTACGGCACGTGGTTTCTCTATTAAATAATATGAAATGTCGAAATGAAAAGGCGAGGCGTCGGCCAAAGACGGCCATATTGCCTAATATTAATTTTCACCTAACTAACATAGAGATATATGAGGCAGTCACGTGCTATGTTTAAACCAATGAAAGTACACTAGTGTGACATTTTAGTCCAAGAGAAAACAAAAATATTATACCTGTTACCGAACAATAATTGTTGTCCTTTAATTCGTTATTTTATGTAACTAGCCAATAATTATTAGTAGAACCAATTTTTGTTGACTTAGAGTCATTGTAACAAGACCATGGACTTTGGGTAGATGTTTGAAACGGCAATGTGAGATACAGATTTGTAGGCCTATTCTTTTCATTGTAAGCTAGTCAGTCATAGCTCCTTGGAATTAGAAAGATTTTTAAGTTGCGTTTTTTAACACATTATACTCTTTATTAACTACTGAACAGGACTAATAAATCTTTATAGATCTATACATATGAGTAAGACAAAATTTGCACACGTGCTTATTCATCAACAAAAGTTCATTCAAACTTTTTATCGTGAACTTAATGTGGTTTTATTCTGTAACGTGAAGGGGGTTGAGGTAAAGGGATTATATTCCTTTAAAAATGTGATTAATGACGTGTCTGCAACTGTTAATGAGTTGTCATAAAGCCACTATCGATGCAGACAATATGGACGTTGTTGCCATAATTGTTCGTCTCGGCCCTAAGCTAGTTGGATCGAATTTTAGAAAAATCAATATCTGTGCTAACATGATACTTCAGTATTTATTAGATGCGACGAAATATTATAATGTTTTTTTTCTTATAGTTCCTCATAGATTGGAACAGACATTGTTTGGACATTGAGCTTAATCAGTTTTGGGAAGTGTAAGGCGTGATCACAGACCGATTTTCAGAATCTGAACCCGATCTTGACAACAAAGACCTATAGACAAACGTTAAATAAGTACATGCACATGTATGTGTGGAGGCCGAACACTGGTGAAGGTCTAAATAAAAAACTTAAGATTCCTCAGTTCTTCAAGCGTTGGTAAATGTAGAAGAATCGCTAGTGATTTTCGCAAGATGTAATAGTCAGCTTTTTCCACCCACATCGCAAAATCGAGAATAATATTCTAATTAAATAATTAAAATGCAGTATGATATTTATTTAACGCAGTATCAAACTATTAAACAAAAGGTAACGAAAATAAAACCTGAAACAGTATAAGTGGAACGATGAAACGGTCTAACGTCGTGTGCGTTACGACATGTGTTCAGGGTTCAAGCCTCTTTATCTTTATAACTGACAATTCTAAGTCGGAATGGTACATGTTTGTGTAGAAATTCCTTGTCTAGAGGTTGTATATATCCATAGAGAAGATCTGGTTGGTGATGGCACCCTCAGTGAGTAGTGTTAAAGAACAAGATACGGTATTGGCATTATTTGGCCGCAAAATTTACGAAATTTTCAACGTCTTTGTCCGCGTTATTGAAGTTGTGCATTATACTTATAGTATGATATTAGCTAAATCCTACAAGCACTAAAATGACGTCATTTTTCATTATGACGTCACTAATGTGCGCTAAACATGGAATGCTCGTTCAAATGCGTTACGATATGTTTTATGAGTAGTTTTCGTTAAAATTAGACACTTTCACATGCAACAACCACTTTTATAGTTCACGTGCAGTCTCATAATTTCATCATCTATTCATACAATTAAAATGGTGTTGGTTGTCACATGTGAACAATATGAATTTTTAAAAAAATGAATACGGAAAATGATATTTTACCGACGTCAATAACGTTTTTATCTATTGTTATCGACGTCAACAACGCTATCGACGCTGAGTGAGAAGCTGATTAGCAGAATGTATTAATTGATAAGTTATCATTATTATCATTATTAGTCCCCTACCGGTTTCACCAGAGGGGACTATAGCTTTCCTCTGCGTCCGTCAGTCCGCCCGCCCGTCCGTCCGTCCGTCTGTCTGTCTGTTCCACTTCAGTTTTCCACACTTTTTCCTTTTTGCGTTTGAGGAATAACATGAAACTTGCTGAACAGCTTCAAAATGTCAAACTAAAGATCAAGTTAACACTTTTTTACCGTCTGGTTGTCATATTTTCGAGAAAATTAATTTTTTATATTCCAATTTTTTAATGTTCGGGTTCTTTATCGGGTTCTGTATGCATTGAATAAACGAGACCAAACTTAAATATTTATTTATTTACTTAACTTATTTACTTAAGAGAAACTAAAGGAAAAGAAACAGAAAACAACAACAGCAAATTACAAGATAAGCAACGTTTAGACCTGCGTTTGTTCCGGTGGATTTCCGTTGAGATAAAGATCGAAAATAATCGCTGACATATTGAAAGGCTTAATCAAAACACTAATAATTTCTTTTTTGTTTAGATTATGTTTAAGTCAATTTGTAACTATAATATGTGATCGTATACGTAGTAGTTTGATCAATTTAAATGCGCGTAGATAACGGTAGAACATATATTGTCTCCCGTAATCTTTTCTCACTAACTCTATTCAACGAAATCAAATCTAAAGGGCTGATGAAAAGAATTGTACTTTCTCAAAAAGAATAATATATAGCTTAATATTTTGTGAAATTTTAAATTTTAAATTTTTCTATAATACATGTTTATGATGTACATGTACATATCACAGTGTAGGAACGGAAGTGAACAGTTTTGGGTAGCGCTGTTTGTCGAAGCGAGAGAACAAGTTGCGCTGCGTACAGTATTTTGATCGTAGATGGAAAATACGTCAATAACTAATCTCTGAAGGGACAGTATCGCGATTTTTTTTATACGGTAGTAAACTAGAATAAGTTTATACTCGTCATTTCAATCTTGAAATCTTAAAATGTCTCTTCGGAAAATATTTTATTGTATCAAAACATTGCAAATATTCAATAAGAAATCGAATCAAAATTTCTACAGAAGTGTTTCTCATTTCTTTGAGAAAAAAAGTTTGTTTCTTGTTGTGAAAATATTTCCCCAATACGATATCTTTCAGACAAAAATACTACATATATGAAGGAAGCAATGCATTCTTTAAATGCACATCTGTATGCGTAACTTCGAACATTACAATGAGCTAAGATATTTCTATTGACGGAAATTACGTCCGTAATTCGTTTTTAAAATAAGGTCAAGAAACCAATTAAGAAAAAAAAATCGGACACAAATAAATGTGTACAAAAAACTCAAACCCCATTAATTTGTAAAGTGTTATTTCCCGCGCTTGCGCGGGATGTCATCAAGTTATTTTTATATTAAGGGTTTTGATATCAATTCATTAATTGCGTACATTGCAAGTATATTGTATAAAAAGTTTCTAGTCCACTTGTCAATATAAATACTTGTATCCAAATATTTGTACTAGTACTCCGCTTTTAAATCTCTTTAATCCAAAACCTATATAGTTGTTTTCAGTTTAGCACTCGTGTATATGACAGCTATGTAAAAGGATGTGCAAGGTCGATTAAAAAACTACTAATTACAAAAATAATCGCAGCAAAAATATTAGTTTTTCATCGTTGAAATTTTTTTTGAATGAGTCCATTCATACAATGGTCATTCTACTGAGTTAACTTACCATTCGAAGCCAATGCTTAATCATAGAACTACGTGTACAGTAAAATTCTGAATATATGCTTAAAATTGCGCTACGCGTACAGAATGAAATAATGACAACTCATGATATTCTGAGAAATTTTTCTACTTTTATTTGCAATTATATCAAACTCCAGGTCAGATTACTCTTTTGAGGTATATATTTACCTCTACATGTCCCCTATTCAGTCGTAATGATTGTATTTCGTATTTAATAATCATTTCAATTTTGGAATGTGACCTTCGATATTGATTGTCAAAAAGTTCATTGAAAATCATGTTGCAAAAGGAATACAAGTTTTTATACTTATGCCAGTTTAGTACCATAAAATATTATCATTGTTAAGGAAGTTTTTTTTCTTTTTTACATCTATTCATCATTTCATTTGATTAAAATCAGAGCTACCTCTTCTATTTGTTTATTCGCTTCGACAAACAGCGCTACCCAAAACTGTACACTTCCGTTTCTACACTGTGCATGTAGTATCTTCACTTTTATAGCGCGTAGAATCAGTGGACCAGTATATAAAGTTCCTTCCGTGATTTTGTCTTAAAGTTTTTGACTTAATCTTTATAAGACACTTTAAACATATAGATAAAGTTCCTTCCATGATCTTGTCTTAAAGTTTATCTTTAAAAACTTCATCTTTATCAGACATTTTTTACATTTAGATAGAGTTTCTTCCGTGATTTTGTCTTAACATTTTTGACTTCATCTTTATCGGACACTTTAAACATTTTTTAGACATCATCTGTTTGAAGAGAGAGAGAGAGAGAGAGAGAGAGAGAGAGAGAGAGAGAGAGAAATTTCATTTGTAATTCACTTATAGGAGACATTGTTTTTAATTCAGTTTCCATGAATAAATAACCCTTTTATCGTTTAAAGTAATGCACATTGTGATAGAATCCAACAAAGCAGTTTCAGTCAGAGTCCACGTGCTACACCTGTCAATCAAATCAGCCTGCGAGCTGCATCACGTGCTCCTTCCATCATGTTTTTCAAGTCCGAAGAAAATAGAAATATGTTTGACATTCACAATAAAGTATTTTATAGTGTTTTTAACGTATAACATGAATCAAGTTGATTTGTATATATACTACGTTGTTTAAACAGAAAACTACACGTGTAACACACACACACACACACACACACACACACTCTCTCTCTCTCTCTCTCTCTCTCTCTCTCTCTCTCTCTCTCTCTCTCTCTCTCTCATTGTCCACTCATTTAAAACAGGGTATATATATTATTCATTTTTATTTACAAAGTGATTTGGTCTCCATGATAAAACGCTGATGTATACTATTTTTTAATAGATTTGCTTTGATGTCACCGAATATTAAAAAGAAAATCAAAATGTAAAGGGACAGAATACTTCTTGGTTGATTACACGAAAAGACGATTTATCAAAGTATTTTTTTTCAGCCATTTAAAAAGAATCTCTAACATAAACGTTTTTAATATTTTCTTTTCGTATCTCCGTCCCCTTTATTCTGCCTGCCCCCTCCCCCGCTCTCTCTCTCCCTCTCTCTCTCTCTCTCTTGATCAAACTTGCTGACAGTCGAGGACCCCCTTCCCCCTTTTTCTTACCTTTTTCGAGTTCATTGTTCATGCATTTAAAATTAAAAAATTGTGATCGGAAAGGTTATGAAAGCTTTAGAATTTTTTTTTTTTTGCTTCCTGTACTTTAGTGAATAACTAATGGAAGCCATAAGGTACTTGTATTTAACTGACTCACTACACCTTGGAATAGTTTCTCAAATCAACAGAAAATTACTTGATTATAAAAGATACAATGTAGCAAAATACATCAAAGAATATGTATAAATGTAAGTCATATACATGTAGGCGAAAATATATACAATTTTGTATTTGAAGCTTATAATTTCAAAAGTTCAATGAAATAGGCCGCATGCAGATTTAAACTTAATTGTGATCTGCGGTTCACAAGCCCGAAACTCATGCACAGAAACCGGTATGTTTTTACAACACAGATAAACTACTCGCATAAATATGCATAGCGTCGCGTTTAAAATTGCGACGTCTTGCTAAAAAACGGAACAGTTTTCAGCATAAATTCCATGATGTATATGTTTAAGTCACACATATAAGTTATATACCATTAGATTTGATAAATTCAAGGCTTTTAAAAATGTTTTGTGCTGTGCATATTTGAAACACGGCATATTTCGGCCAATAACGTACCTTGTTCTTTGAAACACTAGAAATATGATTTATACGAGGGTTAATCAAAAAATACAAAGACACCGTGACTGTCTACCATATATTTTTCATTAAAGTCAAAACTAACAGATTAATTTATGCAACAATACTTATTTTATTGATATACGAAGTTTCATTCCATTTGATGAAAAGGTATTTTGTTACCCAATTTTAAAATCAACATGCTTTGTCACCACGGCGCAGGGTAACGTTGAAAACATAACGTCAAGATGATGCAAGCACAGTTAATAGAAATCTCCAATCTTTATATCACCCTGAGTCTTTTGTGCTTTTCACCATACAATTTAAATCGACACTATATCACTTGACATCTAATTTGTTCACAATTGTTCGAAAATCATAAGTTTGTTCCTCGAAGTTTTCTTATTTTTTACCGCATGTCTCTTCGTTTACAGTAAGACGATTCCTGAATGTCAGATGCCGTTGTTTACTTTTTTATCAAATATTTACAGATATTATATTCTCTTTCGTTCTGATTGATGTTCAAAATACATTTACCACAATCCCCCAAAAATGTGTTAGAGTTAAACATAAATGTGAAAATAATTTTTGACTTATTTTTTCCACCACTGAGCATTTTCACAGTTTTTATCGGCTTTTTCCCGAGTTAGATCCATACTGTTTATACTTTTCGCTGCGCCGTGACGTCCGGCGACGTCAATGTTTTTAGTCAATTTGAAAGAGGACTATGTCTTTAGTAACTGATTCTATATATCCCGTCATTATTTGGTACATTGAATACCATATCAATTTTTAATTTTAGGTTTCAATTTTAGTTGGTTTTAAGCCCAATTTATGGAAATATTACTTTCAACATAATATGGTTTATTGTTTACGGAATACAAAGTTTGACCTTGCGCCGTGACCTCATTTTTGCAGGATTAGATTCTAAATATTACTTAAAAATGAAGGAATATATGAACTTTTTTTTATTTCAAATTGTTTGAAACAGTTGCTAAGTTATGTCTACTAAATTTAGTAATAATATGACGTTAAATAACATAGCTATGGCAAAAGTCTTTGTATTTTTTGATTGACCCTCGTATAAGATACCAGCAGCTTGTTTTAAATAATAGTAATCTAGCTATCTCTTGTTCACAATTAAATTATATCATACAAGTCCAATATAGTTTGACAATACTATCATAATGGCATTAACAGCTTTTGGTCCCATTGATTATTATATTAATAATTAAAGAAGTCATTTTCAGTACGACTTGCAGGATAACCAGACTATAAACACACAATTCATTATCACTGTATGATTTGGGACTTAATCTAGTAGTAACAGCTAAAACTCTGCATGAACTTTAGTGGATTAATGTCATCCCTACATACTTGAAGGGGATTCACCTACATTCAGTTATGATTGATAACTGATTCGCATATTAAGTTTACACTAAGGGCAAATCAGATAATATATAATTTTAATAAGTATTTCTTAGTCTAATTCATGGTAATGTAGAAAGCTGGGCGACAAATATTACAATTGCGTAAATTAAGCGAATTTCTATTAAAACATGTAGAGACTAATCATCAAACATGTACAGACTAATCATCAAACATGTACACACTAATCATCCAACATGTAAAGACTATTCATCAAACATGTACAGACTAATCATCAAAAATGTACAGACTAATCATCCAAATGTACAGACTAATCATCCAACATGTACAGACTAATCATCAAACATGTACAGACTAATCATCCAACATGTACAGACTAATCATCAAACATAAATCTTTGGTTTTGTTTACAGAAAATCGTTAGCATTCATAGAAAGTTGAATCAATATGTCATCCCCGAGTGATTATGAAAACTATATTTTTGAGATGATTCTAGGCTTCAATGTAGTAAGAGCTTTATCGTTCGCATTCAGTCACAAATATCACTAAACCATATGTTCAAAACTTCTTATGTTGAAAAGCCATTAGGGCGGAAGAAGATACTCTTGTTTTGACATCAGTCTACGTTTTTATTGACGTTGCCAACCATTAACTGTCGCGGTATGCTTGCTTCCCTTTCCATTTCAAGGCTATGGTTTTATTTATTTGACATCAGAGTGTCATCTTGCAAGCACTATTTACTTTTTCTTTTTAGATTAATATGGGGTCTAATTTGTATTTGATTGATTTCTTCTACGATATTTGAAATTTGTTGATTTTATCTTGTTTGTTGGACTTGTTTGTGAAACAATTTGCTTGGCATCTGATAAGATGTTCAAATTAGATAATGCGATGCTTGACAGGATATCAACCCGTCAGATTGAATGATCATAAGAATTCCGTTTTGAAACCAATAAAGAGCGCGGAGTACAGATATATTTTTTTCTGCCTGAAATTATGACTTTGTTAAAAAACAATAAATATATGAACGTGAGTGAATTATAACAAGACATTGGCTTTTAGATCACTCATCATCAACGTATAACACATACATGTACAGACAAACGACAATCATTTTATAGCAAACGTTTAAAATGAGCTGACGTTATTTTTTGTGTACTCGCATCATCTATGTGTTCACGCGGCATCTGAACTGAGAACACCAAATCAAGATCACGACTTAATCAAGTTTAAAATCAATTTGTACGAATGAATATACATGTAGTATTACGCATTTCTTGAACTTTTAGATTAAAACTAAATGTAACTTTAAACGCATTTTTTGCAGTGTCCAGTTCATTAAGTGACAAAGTTTATACAAATCATAATATACTGAGCGATCATGTTTTCTTTGGTGAACATTCTTATTATATACTTTTGAGGTTGATTAAGAGGTTGATTAAGAATACAATGTAGACTGTTTCGAATCTTTAGCTAAACAAAGAACACATTCACAAAAACTTTAATTTAACAAATATTTTATTATGCAAATAGGTACATAATAGGATTGGACATCAGGCTGTGCCTATGTTAGTCCTCTCCCCAAGGATCAAAGTTACTACTAATATTTCAATTACATCTGAATTTTATAAGTATCATAGTATTATAGGTATATAATATAATAAATTCGTAATATAATATTAATCATATCATTGCAGCATTAAATGAGTTGGATGAAGAACAGAGAAAGAAAAATAGGGAAAAAAAATGGAAAGAAAAAAAAATTCACAAAAATGAAGGTCATATTAACAAATGAAAATTAAAAAAATTATAATGATAGTAAATATTATATATGAAATATAATACTTAGAGGTATACAATATTGAGTGCATGTATAGGTATACTGAGGTAAAGTTTAGAATGACATTATCTTATATGACAGAAGTGGTTGTTTTTATTATGAAACTCAATGATTGACAAATGTATTGGTATAAGATGATATATTTATAAGAGTATGTTCGACTTCGATATTTGTTTATGTTACTTGCAATATTTTCAGCTTAGATAAAAAAAATTAAACAGCCACAATATGGGTGTAAAATAAATTGGAATCATATCATAGAGAAAACATTTCAAAAATGTTTGTGATCTGCAAGCATTCTGAGATTATTGCATAAGCAAAACACGTCCCCCTACCGGTTTGTATTATTTTATGAACGCTTCGAAGCATACAACTCTTCAGAACTATGCTATGCTTTCATGAGAGTAAAAGAACAGAGGTAATTCAAACTATACAGTTGATATCGAAATTAAATACAAAGTGGGTGAAATAATTCTCTTTATTTTATCTCCTGTAATTTCACAAAGTCCATGAAGTATTCTCTGGTAGAAATTTGTGAAAACAATGCACCGTTATGCACAATATCATTTCTTACCGGTTTGTACCCCGAATCAAACCAAACAGTTTAACAGCCCAACCCGATAACGAACCCGATTGTAAAACTACAAAACCTGCGATTAAACTTGACACTATTTTGCAGAACTTATTTGTTTGTTAGAAATGATAATAGTAATGATACAAGTAACGCACGATATTAGTACTGACCACATATCGTGTATTCAATACACACCAAACCCGATAACCTACCCGAACATTTAAAAAAAATGGAATATAAAAAATTTATTTTGTCGAAAATATGTCAACCAGACGCTACAAAAGTGTAAACTTGGTCTGTTGTTTGATATTGTTCAGCAAGTTTCATATTATTTCTCAAACGCATAAAGAAAAAAAATGAGTGGAAAACTGAAGTGGGACACACAGACGGATTAACAGACGGACAGACGCAGAGGAAAGCTATTATAGTCCTCTTCGGTGAAATCGGTAGGGGACTAATAAGCACATAGAAGTTTGAACAATGAAACCCTAGGGATTCATTGTATTGCATTTGCAGTTAATACAGAGACGCTAGACGGCTCTAACATTTGCTGCTCAGGCAGACGATACGGCTCATAGCCATCTTCTTGAATTTTCTCTCTTCTTGTTGCTAGTGCTCTCGGGCTACGTTTACTTAGTCCTTTTTACTGGAATACGCATGCTCAACTTCACGGTAGGGCATTCTGGGAATTCTACTCTAGATAAACTATGTCAATTTTGTTTTATCATTTACAACAGAAGTTTATGATTAATTTTTATATGCCAAGTTATTTCTAAAATTATAATAAAAAGTCAGTTTTCTTAACTACCATCAAGCTCGTAAAATAACATCGGATTTGTTTTCCGAGCTTGCCGGAAAGCCGCGAGAAGATCCGAATCTTGAGTACCATTGGTTCTACTGGTCTCTTATTTTTCACGTCAAAATTGAAATTACAGTAAATACAGAATGCATGAGTTAAGAGCAGTTAATGGGCTATGCATTACTGATGTGAAGCCAACTCTAGATTCGCCATTCTGAATTGAGACCCCCCCCCCCTCTCCATCCCAACACAATTCCAGTGCACCACTGTGCCTTCCTATTAACAATAAATCGATTCAGAAAATTAAACCAATGGTTAAAAAATCTACTTTTGTGTTATATATTGGCTATAGCGCTAGCTCACCAATCTTTTTAAAAGATAAGCTTGTAATCTATACAGTTTATTCCTCTTTCCGTTTCTGTCCTTAAAACAGACACAAAATTTAGGTAAACAAAAGTAAAGCATCTGATATGCATAACATTCCACGAAGAACGTTTAGTAAGCAATAGACTGCGGCTGGCGCTTACCCAAAGTTCAATTGCAGCGATAACACAACTATCGCATGTTACACATGCTATGGCGTATCATTTTTGAAATCTGTAAAAAATAGTTCCGGGTTAGTTTTAAAACTAAATAACCGCTCAGTTTTACGAGTAGATATTTATCTTTGGTTTATTTCCTTGTTTTGTTTTCCGGGGCTAAACTGATGCAATCAGGTTTGACTGTGTATATTGTGTAGTGAAGGTATACTTTCTTTTTTAAGTACAGACATCAGAACTGTTTTTCAATTGGTGATGAAAAAAAACTTCACATGGATTGCACACTGTGAATAACAGTCAAGTGGGCCTATTCGTCGTGGAATTTAAAGTACTTCTTAGAACAAAGGAGTGGAGATAGATACAAAATTATAGTAGTTACATGTATTACGTGCATTTTACTGCATGATGTACCGTTGACTGTTCAACGTGATGTGATTAATACGTTTCACACCTTGTCTAATTAAAGGTTGAGACCAACAGACAGACATGTTAACCATCTACCACCTCCTGAGGACATGCCTCTGGACTTTACCCCTGTTTACTGTTATATGGTCAGTCTCGGGTTTCGCCATAACGTGAGTAGACGTTTTACATGTCACAAGGGTTAAGAAACAAAATGTTTTGTGTTATGTAATATCCATGTTTTATTAATTTGTTGTCGTCTAATCTTCGGTAAGGAAGTTTTTTTCCTAATGACTACACCTTTCTCTTATAAGAAACAAATAGTCCCATCACGTGTGGATTGCTCAAATACATGTATTACGAAGGTGCATGGACATTAAAATTAAAATTTCCGTGATTAAGATCTATTGACTTAGATCAATGCGAGCTTTATTGTCAAAATTAACCACTCATAGCACTTTCCTTCGAGTACAGGTCCTTAAATGCATGCAATACTAGTATCAAGTAGGACATTATAAACTAATGGCTAGTATGGTGTATTTGATACGAACAGTTCAAGGCGTTTTTGAGGATAATTCTCTTTTTTTCAAAAGCAAAATATTATCTCTTACATTAATTATTCAATGGTACAGCTAGGCTCTCCTTTGGGGTTTCAAGATGTGCAATCTCATTCTTCAAATATAACAGAAAACTAAACATGCAATACATGAAATAGTAAAGTACACATATTAATGAGATGAAAAGAAAAAAAACTACATATCAAATGAACAAAAAAATTTAATGATACCTCCAAACTAAACAACGACAGGTGTTTCTAAAGTACTTATGCATGAGTACATTTTCCTGCCGGTATATACTTTTAACATACATAACAGTGTAATCATGTGAACAATCATGTCAAAGTATTTTTATTAAATATTAACATAGCTAAGAAATAGATTATATCCAAACCCACGGGCTGTATTATCTTTCTGGGGAAGGCAATTAGAATCTATTCGTGTTTCACGGTTGAATTGGCAGAGTTATTAAAATACTAGTAGACTTATCAAAGTAAGACAATTTCTGTCGTTTCATGTGGTGTGGGGTGAGGAGCTGTATTTATGACTCTCAATTTAGTAATATTGGTTACAGTTTACTTCTGCACTATAATTATCTACTGTATTATATCAATTTCCTGCTAACATTGCTACATAAAATACATTGCACATCAAAGAAATATTTTCACTCTAAATAATGGGAGAGTAATTGAAGAGCCAACCAGATGTAAATTTGAACATTCCCTTGTTGTGCTTTTTTCTTTTATTAAAACAAATGTCGTGTTTTTCTCAAATCAACAAGGGGTAAAATGAAAAAGAAAGAGAGGTAATAACAGAATAAAAGATAATCAAAGGTAAAGACGTTACGTTCTATAGAAACTAAGGTGCGTTCGTTTTCCACGTTAATTGTAGATTGAAGACGCATGTGAATTACGGTAGCTTCCTGACTTAACTGAACCAAATCAATTCTTTTCTTTAAATCAACAAGGGGAGTAAGAAAAAAAATATACATTATAATTGAGATAAAAAAATAGACAAATGAGGAAAACGTGACTTTCCCCAGCTACTAAGGTGCGTTCATTGCCAATGCTAATTGTATATTGAGGACGTATGTATAGATTGACAACAGCTAGCTCACTTAAACAAATCAAAACCCATTCTTTCTCCAACAGGTCTTGGAAGGCTCGCTGACTGTTATCCGGATGATGCATCCGGATTTCAGAAAATAATTAAATGCCAGTATTGTCGTCAGGGAATTGTGTACTGATATTTTTTCCCTATGACTCTAATCCCATGAATAAAAACTTTATCGCAAGATGAAATGAATCTAGATATAGAGGAATAAGAACTAATTACAAATTTGATTATCAGGAGTTATGGTATATAGACAAGATAAAAATCATTTTCCTTTTGCCGAGAGATTAATTGTTGAGAGAGGAAACCAGTGTGATCTGGGTATTGCACCGAATGATACTTAATATGCAATGCATGCAAATCACATCGAGTCTAAACAAATAACGCTTTTTTTGTTGAATTTATTTTAATGTCTACAAGTATCGGGGGCATAGTATTTATTTATCTACAAAACCCTTATTTTGCTATAAATTTGAAGGTACTAGATACACGGTTTGTCCGAAGATATGACGTGCATTTATATCAACTGATAGCTCAAACCCAGTTTGGTTCAGTGTAAAATTGGCAGAATGTTTCATTATTTGATATATGTATCAAAATACAAACGAGTTTTACGCAAACGATGACAGTTTTATGCTATAAAATGAGTCTAATACATGTGTAAAAAAGGAAATATTTAACCTTATTCAATTTCATGCCTCCATAAGGACATCATTTACTGACAAAAAATATTGCAGGAAAAAATCATTGGTCTCATAAGGCCAGTTCCATACCTCTGTAGTCAACAAACTTTATTCCTATCAATAGAATCATAAAAGACGAGCAGACGTCAATAGTGGTTTACCAGATACACTGAAGTACTATTTAGGGGCGCCATGTTTTAATCATTCTCAGAGAGTTCCAAAGATTTAAGAGTGGAAAAAATCCGGGCAATATGAAGCTCCTTGTAAATACATGTACAATTGGTAGTGCTTCTGTGTGTAGTACGCTTGTCCTTGAAGATCTCTCCGTCCATCCCACTTCAGTGTTGGCTCTGGGATCATTAAGAGACGCTGATTTCCGCTCGGAAGCTATGCTAATGACCGCTCCATTTAGGAACCCCAGATCGAGAGCTTGAATTGCTTTTATTAATGCGGTGTATTTCATTGCAGATACGGCATTTCTCAGGCATTGAATCACACCTCTGATGTGTTTCCATACATAAGGTATTGGAATTAATATGATATTGATTAAACCAGACATATTGATCAAGCTATCGTTTTAAGTATATTACACACTTGCATTCTAATTGATAAAACAGAAATTTTAAAAAAAATATTCTAATATTGTATTTCCTAAGTATATTACGCATACTAAAGAACTTGCATTTTAATTTTTTTTAGTTATAAAAACCCCCCAGAAATTATTTTAAAAAAATATTCTAGATCTTCATTCGTTTCCATGAATGCTCATGCTCTCAACTTTCGGAATTTGCAAATTTGCAAAATTTATTTGTTCCAGAAAAATTCTCTTGTTTCAGATATGTGTATCATGCACTTTTCTGTTTTTCAGCAAAACAGGGACGGAAGTTCCGGAGAGAGGGCTTTTCTCATTAATCGTGTTTATCTGCAGTCTTTCAAGTAAGTGTTCTGAAAAATCGAAAACTGTGGTCAGCGCGATATAAAAACCGACAAAGCAACTCGATACAATTTGTTTCCTATAAGAGCTAGTGCTTTATTTGTTGCTATAACCTTTAGGGTGTGCCAAAACAGCTTGTTTATATAAAAGTATAATTGTGAAGCTCAAGTGCCATACAATGATATTTTGTTAAATATGATGATCAGTATTAAACAGTACTTTGAGACGTACGTACAACGGTGTTTAGAAACCTTCGTTAATAAGCTTGAAAAAGCTTTCCTATTATTTTCCCTACGATAACGCTCCCGTATAGATTCTAAAGTGTCTGTAATGGCACGACTAGGACCCACCTGCTGGGAACGACTCGCATTGACAACAGCTAAAATGGAAAGCTTTGAGAAAACTCGTATTGAAAACACGTAGAATGGAAAGCTCTTCCGTTCTGATATTAATTTTCTGTTTCAGTGGCTCTTAATTCAGAGATCCGATTCCAGTACGTCCGCCTTATGATGACACAAATGTCCTTGACCCCTGCGGAAAAATCCCGTTGGATCACCGCCAACAAGTTGACATTAGGACTCGGACTTGTCGCCTCGTTTGGGCTTGTCTTTGTTGCAAGTTTTCAGGTAGCAAACCTGTTACTATCCTACGTTAACTTTATTTTTCAAATCTGAATCCGATGCTGAAATTACATGTATTTATTATAATATAAGATTGCTAAACTTAACTATATGTGTTTAGCAATCAATATTGTTATAGTTCAGTTAAGGAGTCTTTGGATTTAATACTGTATATTTATGTTACATGTATTATAAAATATATATACAAACTAACGTCGATATGTATACTATGTACAATGCACCGAAAAAGTCAATTGATCAATTTGTATAACAAGTGTTCATTATTCGCATCAATACAAATAAAAACACCACAGTTAGCTATACATGTAGGTCAGACTATCACAGTGATTCTTTTTAATACAATTAAAAATATCATACAGTCTTTATCATATTTGCCTTGTGTAGGTGGATGCATTACCAGTGCCTCATTACATGGGAGCTTTCGTGACCTTTGGCCTTGGGTTCATTTGCTGTTGGATTCACGCAGCCATAACCTACAAACTGTATAAAGAAGAGAGGAAGTCAATGTTGAAACTCACGTTTGTTTTACAGGTTTTAGTCAGCGTAACCATCACGGTCAGTTTCATCACATGTATCCTTTAAGAGAGGGAAAATTATAAACAACTCTTTATTTTAAAAAGGAATTTACATGTAAAAATATTTAAAACCATTGATCATGTTCTTTAAAATTCAAAACTTTGATTTTACATTCATACAACTGATTAGTGCTCTGCAAACCAGTAGCTCTACGATAGAATTCGGGTTGACGGACGTAGAGCTATAGTGCCAAACACACACAAAACTTGCAATTTACGGCGCACAAAAAAGTTGCGCACTATTTGCATTGAAATGATTAATCTAATTTCCTTACATACTTTGTGCAAATTATCCTCAGACATTTTACCACTAATGTAACTTTACTTGCATCTTCACTTAACCAGCCGTTTTACCACTTATGTAACTCTAGGCGAGGGTAAGAAAACGCCACAGAGGGCGAGGCTTGCCGAACCCTTTTCACGTTTTCGACACATCCTTTTTTCCGGAAAGGTCATGAATCTATTCAAACTGGTTTTATATTTGGGCAGATGGATTAATGTATCCACCATTGTCGAATCTCGCGCCTACGTCTAACTAGTTGACTTTTCATGTTTTTATGAAAATTTGATATCAAGACATTCTTATTCTACTACTTAGAAAATGATACCTTTTTAATTTATCTATAGAGATATAAAAAAAGAATATCATATCATGAAAACAAGCAATTGATTATAATCGTATTCCTAACCATAACTGCAGTTGGTTAAAATTTCTTCACGGAAGTGTTAAGGGGCCTTTCTAAATATGGCATAAATTATTCATTAGAACAAGAAAAAGTCGGCTAAGTGGTCACGGTCAGTAAGCTTATTTGAGATTATGTTGAGTTTCTATCTTGACTGTTTGTTTTGATACATGTATGTATGTATGACTCCATTCCACGTGTTTCATTCAACATCATAACAAGCAAGATGCAAACGTAACTTGAAAATTATATAAAAAAACCTGCATTCATCTTTCAAAGATAACAAACAAACCTAAGAACCTAAGCCTCTTTTGTAAAAGAATTTATTTCTTTTTGATGAAAAAACCACCGCGGATAAACCAAAGATTCTAAATAACTCGAGTAATATTTAATCTGAGACAGAACTGCTTGCTTTAGTAAAATTGCAGAGGGCTTAATAAAGTCCTTAACAGTTGTGACAAACAGAATGTTCATGGCTGACACTCGGGGAGAACAGTGAACTTCGAAACGACGTTAAAGCTTGGCAAGTTGATTGCGATTCGTGATTGTGAGCAATTGAGAGTGATTTTCTCCTCGCTTTGGATAATGAACGGCCTTGGGTTTTATTAATTAAAATTATTTCTTTCTAAGAGGCTTTAGGGGCTCTTTACAGATGCCTTTGCATGGTTTACGCGACACATTTATGCTTCATTAGCCTACCTATTAACGGTGCTTTAAGGGGAAAATGTAATTGATGAATCTTTCTTGGCCACTGGAGGAATTGAGCATCATCACACTTTAACGTCACACCGTTGTTTTTAATTTAATTTTTAAAACATTCTTTGATGTATTTACTCTGTGTCAGCAGTTTGAAGCATTAAATTGTTCTACCAATTTGCACATAATAATGACTAATTTTCTTCATAAACGATAAAAACCTATGAAAATTGAATGTAGAACTTCGAATACACAATAATGCATTCTTAACGCAATCACAGTGTGACGAAGACATTTCCCCCAGCTACCCCCTTGCATGTTATAATCAGATTTTAAAATTTCATAACCCTTAACTTAAAAGTCGTTATCAGCTTTGCATCATACAGATATCAGAAGAAACAGGGATACGGTACTAAAGAGGTATATATGCTAGATTCTAAAAATAATATTTTGTAAGAAAACAAGTTTAAAATTTGTTCACAGCAATGAATCTCATACATGTATCTATATAAAAGTAAGACACACCCTAAAGACAAAAAACAAAGATTCTCAATCGATCTATTAATATATAGCAAGTTAATAATAAGCTCTGTCGGGATTTGTCATTTTACAATAATAAATTATTTCTTAAATCACGCTGTACATTCAGTAAGCTGGGATTTCATCATTAATAATACATAGAGAATTACGTTTACTTTGCAGAAAGAGTTGCGAAGCATTTTTCAGTCGGCGTCAACCTCGGAGTGGGTTTTGGCGATTGCCACTATCTCCTATGTCCTTACCTTTATACCAAGTTTTAGAAAACTAGAATTCGATGGTTTCAATGTTAAGTTTAAACAGCTGGCGACAAACAGCAAAACAGTAAGTATCATCACTTAACGAACATGCATATGTGCAGAGAAGAAAGAACGGAGTTGAAATTTGTTGCATATTAATTTATTAATATTTAAATTGTTCACGCGTCTACCTTTGTTTATAATTTAATCTTTCCTCTTAATTTTTCACAGAATGTTTGTCTGAGGCTGTGTAACTGTTGTTCTTGAAGATCATTATCAGCCAGGCTTCTGTAATATAGTAAAATACATTGGACGGAGTCATTTTATTACGAAGACATATCGAATATTTGTTGGAAAAAGTGCACAAGAACATTATTTTTTTAAAGCTAGATGCCACATGACGGTATTTATGGTCAGTGACAACTTATGTAACGGATATTCGTGTTGACTGATTTATACAAAATATGTTAAACTTTCCACGGCTCCGATAAAGAGAACTTGGATGCGATGCCTATCAATGCTGTTGAAGAGCTTGTGCCATTTGTCATTTGGTGCCTAGACACAGGATCAACAATCAGTCTATCAAAATTGTATTTAAAGAGTTTTAATTATCATCCTATCATGTTGTTAACCACATAAGTTTCAGTTGAAGTTCTATTCTAGTAATAAATATTATATCAAGGATTAAAAATTGAAGCCAATGTGTAACATTCCTCTGTATAGTTATTAAAACCTCAACAATTTCAGGACACTTTGAGGCTTCATAAGAATCATACTTCAATTTTGTCCTAATGTAGGTTTATTTCCTTA
Source organism: Magallana ariakensis (assembly GCA_020458035.1). Classification (NCBI taxonomy): domain Eukaryota; kingdom Metazoa; phylum Mollusca; class Bivalvia; order Ostreida; family Ostreidae; genus Magallana; species Magallana ariakensis. Next base: position 36,691,771 of record CM035818.1, on the reverse strand, counting down.
TCAAAAAAGGTACACTGTAGCGTACTTTACTACATGTATATATACATGTACAGTAGTCAAAGACCGTTCATGACCCTGGGAAAAGTCTGTACATTATAAATAACATACAAATGTACGTTGTTTTCAATCGGTAGAGAATGGTGCTTCTTTTCTCAACTTGATATTCATAGATTTAACTATCTCATCGGATAATCATCCATATTTTTACCATAACACACGCAGGTACAGCGAGATCCTACGGGGAGAGATACAATTTTATGAAATCTGTTTTTGCATTTATGCACGCTCTTGTCCATACCCTTACCTGTCGATGTTGTTTTTTAACAAAATGTGTGTACATTAAACTGTATTCATTAATACATGTATGTTTAGAATACTTATACATGGTGACGGTTATTTGTGTACTGTACATTTAGCCGCAAATATCGATGATGGAAAGGGACATGATTCGAGCAAGGTTATCATGTACATGTAATTTTCCCCGTACAAACATTTCAAAAACATTTTGGCAATCATTTGTTATTTTTTTTAAACATTTTTACACTGAAAATATTATCATGAAAGGAAAAAATATTTTATTATATGTGTTTGTTATTTCTATTCACGAATAAAAACTTTTAAATATCGCTGATAAAATTATGCGTATCCTTGGTACAAGTGTAAGCTCATATTTTGTTGTCAAATAAAAGACTTATTTTTCTCATAATTCTTCTTGGCTCTTCTCTTCTAAGTATAATATTAATTGTGTGATTACCTATACCATGAAATCAGTTTCTTATCGACAAATCTCTTTCTTGGTTTTATTGCCGCCGTTCAGCTATTGATTTGCAAGCCGACGACAGCAGCGATCGAATATGGCCATATACTGATCAAAGAGGCAGATATATAAACCCGGCAGCAGTTTGGCCTTCGTTCCTTCGGTCCAAATGCTGAAGATAAGAACCATCTCTGACGTCAAGAAAGACAGTATAATTGTGTTTAATGTATAATATACGTATACGTGGAATGAATTTTATTGAAAATCGATAGAAATTAAATAATTTTAGTATCTATAAAAGTGGAATAGTGTCACCATGGTGAAGACGTAGAAAGACAGTTGTAGCGGCAGTGTAGCACTGTTAGAATACAACGGAAATAAAATACAAAAAAATATTCCTTTGTAATGGTTTCTATCATATTTTTTATTATGATATGTGATTATCCCCTCACCAAGGCACGGGGATGCGTATGTTTTATATCCTTCACTGAGGCGCGTTGATAAAAAAAAAATACATATACATGTAAATAGTTCGGTAGAAGACAATGGTGATAAATTCCATACATGTACCCAAAACGTACAATAGTCGAAGTTCTCCATAGACTTAAAGGATTATTACGAATTATATCTGATTTTACAAGATGTCACAAATACTTCACAGTATGTCAAAGGACGAAAAAACATTTTGCTCTTATTAAAGGTGTTTTTTAACATGTTACTCTGTACTTTTACAATTTGGTAAAGAAATGACTATTTTATTTAAAAAAAAGGAAATTCAATGATACAAAAAGTTATGTATTGGAAAGAGTAGATTTCAAAAATATTTTTTAAATATACATGCAATTTCGTCAACTGTGACCTATGTAAACTTCTGAAATCTGCATAGAGGAATCAATTCCTTTTTCAAGGACGGTAGAACAAGATGACCGGGTTACGTACTGTTTTAATGCATGTTATTGCTTAAAAGTCCACTGTTTGTCATTAATATTACTGGTTATTTACAAGAATCAATTTGAATTCCAAAGATATGCATAATACAGCTTCTTCTTCCTTTGAAGTAAAGTGAGGTATATCCTAAATTATTCTTACGATATTGTATCAAACTATATTATTTGATAAACCGTTTATCAGGTTTTTATATCGGTATCTAATTAAAGTAACATTAATTGCTCTGTTTAGCAATCTTATGATTAAGGAAAGTACTTACATTGCAGTGATTGCTACGTTTTACCTATAGGCAACACTGGTTGGGGGGGGGGGGGCAGAAGAAGAGGGAAGTGTGAACAAAGCACTCATCTTTTAACCATTGTAAAAAAATATTACAAAATAGATGTTACAGAGTACTTAAAAGTGGTTCATTTTGTACAGATCCGCTAAATCAGAGATAGTCGGGAAAAAAATCGATGGATAATTTCCCCGGCGTATAATGAACAAGGGTGTTTTCTGATCCTAGTTGTGGCAAGAAAATGAACAAATCATTCATGGATAAAACAAATCTAATGATAAAAAGGCTTCATAAAGACAATTGGGAATTGTGAAAATTGCCCATTCCCATATCATTACTGAGAAATGCGCTGAATTCCTTGAAATCGCAAGAACTTAGTGAATAAATTTCTCGGAAGAAATGATTATCACCAAAACTTTAATATTTGTGTTGATTTAAGAAAAGAAATCATATACTAGTCTTGAATCTGTTAATTACTTGTAAATACATTTCTTGCTTTACAATAAACAGTCTTATGGGAATACAACCACATACATATACAATATATACTAGATAATATCTACTAGTAATTCAGCTTGGCAAAAAATACAACCCATCACCCATGCATCTCGCGAACATATAAATTTTCTAGCATTTGAGCTACACTGTCGATTGTATATTTACGAAGAATAATTATACTAAATATTCCAGTAAAACACGATACTATTAAAGTACATGACAGTTTTTCTTTTCCTTAATGTTAAAACCAAATCAAGAAAGATAACTCAATACCACACCAAGTACAACAATGGTAAGATTTTGCATTATATATTACATGTACGTTAGTTATAAAAATGTATTCATGCTATACAGTACGAAAACGTACCATTGACATTGCGTAGTCTGCTGAACTTTCGAGGGAGGTTGGGGTAGGGTGGGGGGTAAATGTATTACATTTACATAGTAGAAATACAATAGGCTTGCCCCCCCCCCCCCTTATCCGCCGGAATTTTTTTCATAACGCGTGTATTGGTACACCGACTGTGTGTTTGTTTAGTATGACTTGTTTATTGCATCTTTTCAAAACTGCTTTCTATGCGTATTTTTTATGTTTTTTGGAGGTTTTTTTTTGGGGGGGGGGGGTTAAATGTGTGCATTAATACATGTATAACTGACCAAGTTCAATATTCAAATTTCACAATTACATGAGTGCAATTTTATAATAAAAATTAACAATCTATTCGTTTAATCAGTTGATCAATATTTTAGATTATTTGTTAATTTTCATCTGCAATGATCCTTTGAGCGAGCATACACTGTAGCTGGCGAATCTTTATTCTGGCTGGCATCGACTGATACGCGTGTATTAAGGATTAAATGAAATTTTATTCATTTGGCGTGTGGTGTTTGATAAAACAATCTTTTGTATGTATATTCTTATTTTACCCCATACGAACAACTAGATTTCCTTTCTCACTTTTTTTAACTTGATAATTACCTGGAGTTAAAATCTCATTTTATATTTATCGCTTCTCCGGTGATACACGATTTTTGCTGAATTGTTCATTTTTCATCTTGTAAAAAGAAACTTCTCTCTGTAGATTATGCTGTGTACGACCTTACGGGGTTATATCTGCTTGCCTTCAAAAATATCAAACAGATTGTAAACAAATTTAAACTCGAGTCGACTGTTCCTCGTCACGAACCGGTCTTATTCTGAACATTTCGCCCATTTCGGATACAGTGCTGCTGATAACATTGATGGAGACAAGCTCCTATGCCTGATCCCGTTATTCACATGATAAGACGCAGACTTGGGGTGTTAGGTCGATCACTTAGTCCATAAAATTTTAAATCGTCACATTTTATCTGTATGCCTCGTTATCATTTTAACAATTTCAGTAAGTACATATAACGTCTCGTTTCCCAACCTCCTATAGTTACATGTAACGTTGCACGGGGGTCGGAACCCTCATGCGTGTTAAGTAAGCGAGGGCTATTGCAATTTTATCTTAATTTTCATCTTTGGTTTTATCAAGCTGTAAGGTAAGTCCGTTTGCATTTTATAATTTAGGTGGATTTTTATGCTTTCTAATTAATCATATGTCTACATATGTATATAAACACTAGTAAAATGTCCATAGTTATACAAAAAATACAAAAAATCCATTTTTGTTCGATTCTGATACTCCATCCTAATTGCTTTTTAAAAATAATCCATTTTTACGTCTTGGAATTTATCAATGAATTTAGGATGCTTAAAAGTGTGAACCCTGTAGATTTGTTTGGTTTATTTATTATATAGTTAATTATTATAGTCATATTAGTGTGTTTTAACATTTTAAACAAACTTGATGCTTCTAGCTGACATATCGACAGAAATCAGAGAAAAATATCTGCCAATTGAAATTTTTGTTTGATTTACTTTCTAACCCTGCACATTTCCAGATATTTGTCGATTATCCGAGATATCTAACTGTCAAGGGTCGATGGCGTGCCTTCATTGCCGACCATAAAGCGAAAACAGAACAATTTTTCCATGTTCCCTTCATGAGCTTCATTAATATTCTTCAAACTAACACAATCATACACTTTAAAATAAAAACAAGATAACTGCATTACATAATTCAAGGAATAAAGACCCGAAACATCAACGAGCACTCTCTCCTCGCCCGAATTACCTCGTTGTTGGCAGGAATGATTAATTGCGAATTTACGTGTTAAAACACGCCGTATGCTTTTGCAGCATAATATCTAAAACAAATTATAACTTCCATCAAAGGACAAACAATTTTGTGAGGACTACCTGTACTTCAATCTGGAAACACATCGAAAATAAATGATGATCACAGGGTACATAGTATGGAGAGAGGTATTTAAGGTATCGATCCCGCATATTTTTGTTCTTCAACGCTAATTACAGGTATGATTTATTCCACCCGTTAAGGGTGATCTATAGCGGAAATAAGTATCACGTTCTCGAAGCGTCATCATTGATTCGTGGAAGCTTAATGTTTGCTATGTCGCTACTAAATGAATTTTATTTGGGGATTTATTAATTAATGATTGTGTAATTGTAAGCAGGGAAGTTAATAAAAGAACGTGTAAAGTGTTTTGAAATCTTTTCACAGAATGAAGCTCTGCCATTCAGTCAATTGAATGTTAACTGAATGGTCTGGAAAGGTGGCTGAATGGCATAGCTCTGCCAATCAGCCACCTTTCAGTTACCTTTCGGTCACCTTTTAGTTGACTGAATGGCAAAGATTCATCCTGTGTTTATTTATGTCCATCTCATTTTTGCTGGATGTTCGGGTTTTCTGCATACAATGAGAGGGAACATTAAAAAATAATTGACACTATTTACTGTACGCAGTTATATTTGTTTCGATGTTTTACAACTCTTGTCCTAAAAAAAACTACATGTAATAAGGTTGATTTAAAACAGTTCAACTTGTCTAATAGATATTGTTTTTTTCGCTTGAACATTTACGTGAGGAAATTAAGTGCTGAAATACATCTATAGTCAATGTCATGAAATGCGGAAGGAGTGCATGTGCATTTAATATTTAAAACAAAAACTGTATTAAACCGTGTACAACTAGAAAACATCACATTGTCACTACACTTAAATATTTAAGTATTCATTAAAGAGGGATGAGCCTCTTAAATAGACAACTATATTTACATAAAATACTACACAAAAGTACAATGCGTTAATAATCCAAACAATAACATTGTACATCTATTTTCGTTCGTCAAGACCACAATCTTACCACAAATACATTATAAATTTAATGATTATATCAAGTATATTGTTTTATAAGTATTTTATATATACATGTACGCAGTATATAAAGACACGTATTCTATGACGATTTCTGATGCCACGTTAGTAAAATATCATTTATTTATAATATACAGTATAATTATACAATGCACTCATAGGTATCTTTAAGTCTTTGTGAATTTGACTTTTTCTTTATTCAATGTCTTGTGATTTATAGCATCTATTTAATTTGAGCCTTAGTGACAAATACAAGACTTATTATCGTCGCCAATGAACGTATACACGGTATGTGTGCGTTAATTTTCCTGTTGTCAGATGTACAGGTGATTTTCCTGTACGTTGTCGCATGCGGCAGTATATATATGTACAATATATTCCAAATGTTGCCAGCGCCGCATACGTGCAATATATATCCTGTTGTCAGTGGTAGTATACAAGGCTTGTCCCAAAATAGCGTAGACAAATGGCGTTATTCATGCACTTAATCGAAGACATAGGAAGATGATACTTTTGCCACAAAGTGTTCAAGTAATTCGCTTTCAAATTATGTTTTGAAATAAAAAAAATGTTGAGATTAAATTAGTAAAATGAAAGTATGGAAGAATGTTAGATCATAAATTCGACATGCGGCGCAATGTCAAAATTAAACGAAAAGTTCAAAATCAACATAATGAAATAAAAATTGCGAGGAAAAGTACTTTCCGAAGAAAAGGATTCGAATTAAAAACATTTAAATTTGTTAATAATTCAATTATTTAAATGTTTTGGCTATTTAATAACAAAACTTTAAAAGATTTTACAGCGCGTTTTGTGACAAGTTGAAATGTTAACTAGTAATAAAATGACGTCGTCAGCGTTTAAGGCGGCGCAGCGGTAACTGATAAAATTTCGTAAAGACTTTGAAACAAATCCTAAGCGGCTTTTGAAATAAATAAAACTAACAGAATATCTTAGAAATGCATTTTGTGAATTAGTAGTCTAACAACATTGAAAATATTCGGAAGAGTATGATGACAAAAAGTGAAAAAAAAGAAAACCCGACCGATAGAAATGGACGTCAAAATGCTGAACAACACATTTCGGTAAGACGGACGTTAGACAAAAAGTAATACAGAGCAAGTTTAGAGTTAGAAAATATAAAAAAACAAAACAAAACAAGAAATGAATATTGAACGTGCACTCAGAGTACATGTTAAAAGAACCTAACATATTTCCAAGTCAATTTCCGGAACAAAACATAAATGTCATCGTAAACGATGTGGAGGGTTTAGCAGCAACGTAAAGACATGAAATTTTGAAGTCACACATTGCGCCGCCTGGCAAAACCTTGTGTTACTAAATATTCATTTTTTAAACAAATAAATAAAGTAGAGATTTGAAATTTTCAGTGTAATTGTTTGCAAAAGAGTGATTGAACAAAACATAGAAGTCTAATGAAATTGCCGTGGACAGATTTTAAGGTTATGTGTTCTGTCTTCGCTATTTTGGGACAACCCTCGTACGTGCACTATACATTGTATATTTTTATTGTTGCCAGTGGTAATATACGTGCATTATATTACTAATATTTCCATTGATAATATACGTCCAGATATTGCCAGTGGCAGTATACGTGCAATCAATTCATTCTGACGTCGGCGATTCTTCCTAGGCAGAATGTGATACAATGTTCTGTAAAGTCGACTCCTTTTTAGATATATTTTAGCTGACGATGGTATATTGATTTATGTTGTGGACTGTCGCAGTGTGAACTCTCAACACATTGCAAGTCCATGTATCTATTGTAATTGTATTAAGAAGATATGACAGGTATGCTTTATACAACATGTGCATTATTATGCTGCTACGCCATTTCTTTAATTAATTGTTTATGGTGCATCGTAATTTTGAAATAAAATATTTGTTTCCCCCTCATTTTCGAGATCAGGCCCGATGTGTTTCTAGCTGCCGTTAACTCGTGAACAATAAACCGTACATTTCTTCAGAAATGGGTTTGTACACTGTACATGTACTTATACTATATACATATGAATCGTACAAAGTGAAAAGCTTAGAGAGGAGGAAGTATATTGTGGTGTTTTACATCCTATGATAGAGCGAGTTTCTACTACATGTACATATGCTGGACGTAGGTGTAAGCAAATACAGAGACATAAGGATATATAGATTTTCAGGGGGAGGTATCAAAGTTATTAACTCACCATGCCAAAATACGTAAGGTAAGTTATCTATTTTCAGTACTACATACACTACCGATTCTCTGAGTTCATATCTTTATTGTTTTTATATAAACAGATTAAAATGCTAGTATTCATACAATGCTTTTTTATATATATATACATGCACATCTATATCTAACAAAATATTCCATGAATTGTGTATTTTCTTCCTATATATTGAACTTTCCACATCTTTAAATTACCAATTTTAAAAATGTATATGGACTGAGAAAAAATATCAACAATCTAAACCATCATGTAAACGACATTGTACTCATAGATGCACGTGCATGTATAATGCATTTCTGAATTCACTGCCCAACACGTACTTATTTTATGTTTCGTATAGTAACATGTATAGATATTTAGAACCATACATATGAGTTGTATGCTCTCTCTCTCTCTCTCTCTCTCTCTCTCTCTCTCTCTCTCTCTCTCTCTCTCTCTCTCAGCATTGACTCAATGAAACTAATTAACGTTCCGTTTATAAATGGAACCCTGATAATATCCAAGGAAAATTTCGCCTAGTATTTTAAGTGACATACGATAAGTTAATTTCTGTCCCAAATATGCGTAGTATGTTTCTGTAATTTTCCGTAATGCTGAAATACGACTCCACGCGTGCTGCCTTTAAACAGATGGACAATCTAATTGTTGAAAAATAATAAGTCGATTCTAGGCAGACCTCTAGTCAAAATAGTTGGCCAGAAGTAGATTAATTGTCCTGCTAATATTATATCTGAATCAGGCAACATGATGATAAGGCGGTCACCAATAAAGGGGAAAATGTAGAATATGTGATTCATTAGTATTGTATTCTTCCGGCTCTCTCCGTTTATTTCCACGTGAGGGATACTCGGGGAATTTATCAAGGAAATTCGCGAACTTGAAGGAAAGCGAGAAACCGCTTACATCTGTATATATATATACACGTAATTATGTACGCAATTTAGAATACAAGTAATCATTTTAATAAACTTTATGAGCAAAATCGTTCGTGTATCCATACCGCTGATGAATTCAGTAATGTTTAAGAAGACGCCGTTTAATGAAATCTAATTTGTGTTTTTATTCTGTTGGACAATGGTCTAAGTGTTTCGGGAGCGCGATAAAAATAGTGTAGATGTTCTACTATGGCGAACCCCGAGGCACGTTCACTACGTTTTTATTGCTCGGGTCGGAACGCGATAGCTTTGAGGATGCATCGAGATTTTTATCACGATATATTCAATAAAGAGAAGGGTTCTTCCCTTATATTTTTTTTCCCTTACATTGGGTACACTCAATTCATTAGGTACGGAAATAGTGGGTTTTTTTATACTTGAATGCATTAAATTTTGTGTAATTGACATGCATACACTATATATTCACATATATAAACATAGTAAAACAGTTTGCAAGGGGAATTTGTAAAATTATTTTAACAAACTAAGTTAATTTTATTGCGCTTTATATGGATTAATAATGGACCAAAATAACTCTTATTTACAAGTAGATATTTTCCTCGTGCACTTTGTCTGATATTTATGGAAATTCTACTCTCGGTTTCTACAATGTTAGATATTTTTTCTCTTTTCAATATCATAAACCTGATACCCTTGGCTGTGCGGCTGAATAAATTTTGTAGTAACCATTAAGTGGGCTTTGTTGACAAAGCCTCGTCAGCTTCTCACCAAAAATAACAAGATTCCGGTTACTTCAAACGGCAGCTCAACAAACAATCCCCTCGGGTGGCCCCATGCGTACAGGAGCTTCGTACGGCGACATATTTCTATTTCATTTTACACGGGAAATACCATTTAAACCTCTAGAACCAGGTGCATACAACTCCGGAATATATAAAAACAGAAACATGTCGGAAGGAGAGGAAGTTCAGCCTCTACGGTACGTAAAAAAATATTGCAGGTGCAACGGTTCGGATCACCCCGTGGTTTGATCAGAATGGTCACTGTTATAACTATATTCGTGCTGATGATAGTCCATAACGTTCAACACAATGCAATGTGATCAACGGTTGAACTTTTGTCCATTTAATCTTTGTTTACAAGTTCGATAGTTTGCATATTAGATATTAAATTAATGCGATTGTTATGTTATGCTACCTGTGCAGTAATACCTGGCGGCCTGTTGTAATATTAGTATACCATGAGTTGATAAGTGGTCATTCATTGACATATATAGACATGTCAATCAAATGACTTCATTATAAAAAAGTCATTCATTCGTGTTATCCTTGTCTAACTATCCCATGAATTAAATTAAAAAACTACGGAAGTCGTCATTTCTAAATTAAGTCATGTTCATGTACTATAGTATTGCTCGTGTTTGTAAACGTCATGTCCTCCATTTATTTTTTTTTTGTATAGACGTCCTTATCAGCTATGGTTGTAAAAAGAAGTGCAAACGACACAAAAGCCAACGCGATTGCGGCCTGTAAATTTAAGAAATATTTAAAGAGACAAAAAAAAATTTTTTTTTAAGAATAAAGCTCCCATTTTCGTATATAAGAAATGGCGAGATTTGTGACAGGTAGGAAAATATTGCTTCTTTGTTTGTTTACATTTGCGATCGTATTTCTTCCGAAATCCGAAATGGGTGATACATAAACGGGTGATAAGATCGTTCTTGGAGCAGATAGTAATTGTTACACTAAAGTTTTGAAATCCATAGAATTTAAAACCATCTACAATGAAAACAAAGTATCTTACTTTTATTTAGATTGTTGGGTATATTGACATTATACCTGTATTGCTTAATGTTATACAATCTAAACTTACATTACACTTTTTTGCCTATGCTAGGGAAGAATTGAAAAGAGCATTTTATATAAATACTTACAATCAAAACATGAAATGGAAGATTTTAATTTAGTTGGATTTCAATGTTACGACCAAGCGTTTTTATGAATGATCTTCTTTCGCTTTAAGCTCGTACGCGGGTTTTTTTTATAACCAGCGTGTGAATTTGGTTTCCAGTCCATTAAAACTTTAACCATAAGATCTAAACATGACTGCCATGTTTTCACCCGACCCTGCTGATGTGAGTTCTGTGGGGGAACCGGGTTTCCAGTCATAGATCAATGAAAGTTTATTCCACTACATTAAGTTTAATAATGCCACACAAGATTGCGAAATGAGGGGGGGGGGGGGGGGCACATCTGTATCATATTTCAGAATATTGACAATTAACATGCCGATATTCGATATTTTCCAAGCAATGTATACATGTAGTTATATATTTTGTTAGAATATGACATTAAAAAAAATTATTTACAGTATTAGGAATCTGCAAATTTTTTTATACTTATGTATGTAACATTCATTTATCTGTTCATATAAAACAAGGCATTGTATTAAACATTATTGATTTCGTGCTCTGATTGTTATGTGGCTTCTAAGATATATTGAATTAGTGGGTTTTTTTTCTCAATTCAAACTCACTAATTGTTTAATAGTCTTCAAACATTCATTTGATTTTATTGTGCAATATCCCAATAGAAAAATATAAGATATGAGACAAACTTGGGGCATTGCAGTTATTTGGTTAATATAGACTTTGATTTATACAGCAGATTTCAAATGCTCGAAACATTCAAGGTAGTTGTAATAATTCATATTTCATTCATTAAAGATAGGCGTATATATTTACTACGTAAGCGCACATGAAATTTTGAAGCCATATGGTTAAAGTATACACCCCTTAAAACCAGATCCATGTTCCATCATTCTCAGAGGGCGGGAACGGAATTAATTCTTGTACAACCAACAATTCCCATGAATCGGTCACCGAACAATTCTATAAAAACATAAGAAATGGCTCAGAGGACTTCATAAACGATTGTTTTTCCTTCTGTAACTGCAGTCCTTTGTGTAACCACATTCCTAGGAATCTTGAATTGCTTTTGCCTTCAGTGGGTCATTTCAGTCCCAAAGAACCGGATTCCGGTGAACATCACGTTGGGCCTTCCGACCCGACCCCTCGAGCTGACGGCTGAACGGACGGTCGGACGTGTAACTGTCATTCTTAAAAGTCTTTTTATGAGCACTGACTTTCAGGTGATTTATTGGGAAAAAGATCGAACTATTGTCTCACCTGTTGGAATGACTGTGATCAGTATAATTACTAGGTCGTGGACAAGGGATGAATGAACAAAGCTATTGTTGGCGAGAATGTCAATGTTTTTCTAAATTAAATCCCAACTTTTGTTGAAATCATTGTGGATATAGTCGTGGAAGCAAGGTAAGCTTTTGAAGTCTACTGGAAAGAAAAAAAAGTATTGTTACTTTTTATCTCCGTTGCCAAAAGAACTCATAGAGAAAATTTAAAGAAATTGTAAATTTTCTGTTGTATATTGTATGTATTACTTTATAAAACATTATATATACCAACCAATCTAATTGATAGCAATGATAGAAATTATTCGGTATAGTAATCTAATTAATGTAAAATATTACACAACACGTTTATTCATTAAAAGATCGATTCGGGGCTTTCGTTCCACAACTATCGCGTTTATCTTAATTTTAGTTTACATGTTTATATTTTTCTAACATCTGTGCGTCCATTAACTTTAATATCCCTTTGTTCCAAGACCAGCATCTCTGACAGATTAGGTCGACTTAGTGCTATTGGCTGGTTCGAGAATTAATCACAACTTCTAAAGCTTCTGTCTATTTAGTCAAATCACATTTAAAGAGAATATTTAAAAAGAATCTATTTTGTTCAGAACTATTTGCTGGTTTGTGTTTGCCATCTTGCACTCTCCTAAATACGCTTTTGATTATTTTAATACATGTATGCAGGAAAACCCCGGGATCATTCATTATTCATTCCCGTTTTCTCGTTTTCTATCTGATCCACCGGAAGTCAATGATGCATTTTATATGCAAAATGGGATATTCTTTAAGAGCTCTGGCTGTAACTTTGACACTTTGCGGTGATTAGATGTTTCGGTCGCCGCCTGTGGCTCTGTCAGTCGACAACTCCATAGCAACTCACAAGGTTGTTAATAACATTGAATCTGGATTGAGGGACTTTTCTTATAACAAAATGAAGAAGAAAACATACAGTGTATGAGAATTGTACATCGATTTTTGGTAGAAAAAATTATCTGATATTGTATTGATATAAGTGGTAATTAGACCCCCGTTAACAGACAGAGGTGATATCGTTTGTAAAAATTATTTATTATATTTTAATTTTTATCATTTTTAATTGTTAGAATTCATGAACACTATAACGGCGCCGGTACCTTTAAATCAAGATCGGCTGGACGTTAAACACTCGTAATTTTCAAATTAAAGATATAATTCAAATGTGGATAAGTAAATTGTTATATTTCACTTGCATTTAAACATTCATGAGTAGGGACAAATATATCGCTAACCTCTAACCATATCAGATATTGATTAAATTTTGTTGAAAAGTTCACTTACACAATGATATACAAATGTTGTTACCCTTTTCTTTCAGTATTTAATAATTTTTATGTGAGGGTATAAATATCGGTTAACCTGGTTTAGTAACAGAACATTTAACTCATAATTTGAGTGTTTTATGGATAATCAGGGGATCAGTTATTTTTGTCCCCCGCCGCAACGCGGAGCGGGGACATAGAAATGCCGGGCGTCCGTCCGTGGGTCCGTGTGTCCGTGGGTCCGTGGGTCCGTGTGTCCGTGCGTCCGTCCGTCTCACTTTTTTGTAAGCGCTCTCATGCCTACAAATTTTGACAGATTTTCATTACATTTATACCAAATGTTTATACACCTATTACCTTGGTCAAGTTCGAAAATCAGCATTGGTCGATACTTTTTGCTGGAGTTATGGGACTCTGACCACAATAATGACTCCGTTTTATCAAAAAATTGACCTTGTAAGCGCTCTCATGCCTACAAATTTTGGAAAAAATGGGTGGTCGGGGTAAAAAAATGTTCCTCCCAACCTCCCCACACATTTAATTCTGGAACAGCCCTGAATGTTTGAAAATATTGCAATTTCATATACTGTGAAATCATTAGATTTCGTGGTGGTTCAATTTTCGTGGAATTCGTGGGTACCTCTCATCCACGATTTAACATCCTACACGAATTAATAAATAAGGGTAATAAAATCATATTTCCTTTGTAGGTTTTAGAGAATACACGAAATTACGTCCCCACGAACCTGTAAAATTTAAGCAATCCACGAAAATTGGCCCCCACGAAATTTAATGATTCCACAGTACAGTATACTAGTATACTGCTTGAACGGCGGGGGACCCAGGAATTATATTCTTGTAATATGGAAAGTACTAGAGCTTTCTAAGATAAATTGTCAAGTAAATCTGCAGTTTTAGTAACACTTTTGTGCCATAATGATGTGCGTTGCAATGATCTTACAAGTAACATATTGTTGATACAACTTAACATTTTAACAAAGTATTAATATATCATTTAAAGATAAACATGAAATTAAAATTACGTGAAAAAAGCTTGATATGAAACATCTGAAAAAATCAATTGTTCGTCAATAGAATTGACGAACCAACGGTGCAAAACCTGTAAAGGATATACATGTATATATAGGGGCGTCCAATATTTTTTTCTAAACATTCATATTTTTCCCTAGCAGAGCCACGGAGGATACTTCCGACCCTGACACCTCCACTACTCTCCCCCCTCGGATACCAGGAGTGATGAGTCTAGCGTGCTTGGTCTTCCTGAGGCGACGCCTCTACCTGCTGCCTCTGATAACGGCCGTATGGATAATCATGGCATTCTTTATATCGTAAGGCACCTGGGTTTTCTGTAGAAACAAAATTTCAATTCACGTGTGTGTTTAACTTCATAAAATTTCTTCTTGGCATTCTCCGCTGAAATTTTCCATTAAGGCTAAACTGACATTCTGATTTTTACGATTGTCTCAAGAATAAGAATATTGTTATAGCAAACGGGACTTCAGTTTTTTATCTACAAAATAAATGTTCTGCATCGTACGAAAATAAGTTGTTTTATCTTTCTAATGTGTCATGTGCGGCTTTATCAGAACACTGCATCGTTTGTGTTTTAGGTATGGTATTTCAATTAAGAGTGGATCCGTTAAACCAAATGATTTCCCTTATATCAGGTATGTCAAACAAAGAAATAAGCTTGCAATTAAAGTACAAAAAAGTTGTAGATGTCAATGATAGAAGGCATCTGAGCTTTAAACATATATACATGTACATGTATATACCATTCGTTACCATTATATTGCCCTGAAGATTTTAAAATGAAAGCGCTTTTAAGCTATATTGAACGTTTTTCGTGTTTTCTTTTTTAATTGTTATCTACATGTACATGTATGTATAAATGGATCACTGAATAGAATTAATGAAAAATTTTAACGTAAAATGCAGATGTATATATCAGCTGATGTATCAGTTATATAAACATATTAAACGTTTGCACTATAAAAACAAAAATAATTTAAGTTTTAGAATTGTACATTGATTTTGTGTTAAGTTGTCGTCAGCTATTCACTTTCTCAGACTTCAACAAGTGAACGAAATACGAAATCGATTTGATCTTATCGACCTAATGTTATTGATGTAGTGTATTCAGAACAGTTTGAAAAATCTTGAATGAAGTGCTAGTGTCGTTCATTCAATGCGATTAATTGAATGACACCCACAACTCTGAGCTTGAATGAGAGTTTTACACTTAGTTGCTAGCAATGGTAATTATGAAAAAGATCCTGCACTGTAGTTGGTGTCATAGCTAAGAACAATCTCTATCCATGTTATGCTTGTTTATAAAGCTCGCATTATAAAACATTATAATTAGTACTTAGAAAGGTAGAATGCCAAATGCTGAGGAATACAATAGAAATAAAGATGAAAATAATTACATGAATATCTTGCCACATTTCATTTCGTCCCTTATCAAATTAAAACGATTTATACAGATTTGAAAATAAATTTGTGATGAAATTTAAATTTAAGATCTATGAATGCATGATGATTAAAATCAAATCGTTACATTTATGTGTCAACTATTCATATAAAACGTCCGTTTATTATTATGCATGTACATGTACATTTAACTATGCATTATGTTATACGGGAGCTATGTGTAAGGACATGAAGTATCTACTTCAGTGTTTTACACGGGATAAAAGTGGTATATAAACTGCTGTCATCCTGTGATACATTTTGCTATCTTTCCAGCTATACAGCTATAGAGGCCCCTGAACGCTGTGTGTTTGGACAACTTATCAACATTGGCGCTGTCCTGTGTAAGTCAACAGCTTCTCAGAAAAAGCCAGAGATTTATTTCTCAAGCGATGCTCATTTTATCTGTGCCAACGCTTAAAGTTTATAAAGATCAAGGAAAATGATATTACAAGCACTTGTTAGGATGTCATGGCTTGAATTATGTATAAATTATGAAAAATCGTTTGTCAGTCAACGAACATACTATAATTTTTTTTTTTTACTGTTTAGTCTAAAGATAATAAATGAATAAGAAGAAACACATAAATTTGATAAGTTGTCTGAAATATGAACATTTAGTTAAATTACTGTGTTTCGAAGTTTAATAAATTAATATTTTTTAAGATTTTTTTTTGCCCGGTGGGGGGTGGGTGGGTCAAAATCTCTTTTTTATAGACAATCATACATTAAACTAAATTCAAATGAATAAATTTTACAAATTTTAACAATAACACTATTTGCTTTCAGTGGGCATGAATGTCTGGGTGAGGTATTTGTTTGTCAAAGAAATTTTCCTTAAAAAGAAAGTACAGGACGTGATAAAATGGCAGAGGGTGAACATTGCTGGGATTATCCTCGGGTTTCTCTCTGCGCTAGGCATTAGCATGGTTGCCAATTTCCAGGTAATTTCAACTTATGTCACAATTGGAGAAAACTGGTCACATTTTAATAAAACCTTTTTTTAGCTCACCTGAGCTGAAAGCTCAAGTGAGCTTTTCTGATCACATTTTGTCTGTCGTCCGTCCGTCTGTCTGTCTGTCTGTCTGTCTGTCTGTCCGTCCGTAAACTTTTCACATTTTCGACATCTTCTCAAGAACGACTGGGCCAATTTCAACCAAACTTGGCACAAAGCACCCTTAGGCAAAGGAGATGCAAAGTTGTGAAAATTAAGGACCACGCCCTTTCTCAAGGGGAGTGAATTAGGAATTATTAAGAATTTTTGAGAAATTTTCAAAAATCTTCTTCTCAAGAACCATTTGGCCAGGAAAGCTGAAACTTGTGTGGAAGCATCCTCAGGTAGTGTAGATTCAAAGTTGTGAAAATCATGACCCCGGGGGGTAGGGTGGGGCCACAATGGGGGGGTCGAATTTTTACATAGGAATATATAGAGTAAATCTTTAAAAATCTTCTTCTCAGAAACTAATAAGTATGGAAAGCTGAAACTTGTGTGGAAGCATCCTCAGGTAGTGTAGATTAAAAGTTGTGAAAATCATGACCCCCGGGGGTAGGGTGGGGCCACAATGTGGGGTTGAAGTTTTACATAGGAATATATAGAGTAAATCTTTAAAAATCTTCTTCTCAGAAACTAATCAGCCAGGAAAACTGAAACTTGTGTGGAAGCATCCTCAGGTAGTGTAGATTCAGAGTTGTGAAAATCATGACCCCGGGGGGTAGGGTGGGCCACAATGGGGGGTCGAATTTTTACATCAGAATATATAGAGTAAATATTTAAAAATCTTCTTCCCAGAAACTAATCAGCCAGAAAAGCTGAAACTTGTGTGGAAGCATCCTCAGGTAGTGTAGATTCAAAGTTGTGAAAATCATGACCCCCGGGGGTAGAGTGGGGCCACAATGGGGGGTTGAAATTTTACATAGGAATATATAGAGTAAATCTTTAAAAATCTTCTTCTCAGAAACTAATCATCCAGGAAAACTGAAACTTGTGTGGAAGCATCCTCAGGTAGTGTAGATTCAAAATTGTAAAAATCATGACCCCCGGGTGTAGGGTAAGGCCACAATGGGGGTCGAATTTTTACTTAGGAATATCTAGAGTAAATATTTAAAAATCTTCTTCTCAGAAACTAATTAGTATTGTGTGGAATTATCCTCAGGTAATGTAGATTCAAAGTTGTAAAAATCATGACCCCCGGGGGTAGGGTGGGGCCACAATGGGGGGTTGAAGTTTTACATAGGAATATATAGAGTAAATCATTAAAAATCTTCTTCTCAGAAACTAATCATCCAAGAAAACTGAAACTTGTGTGGAAGCATCCTCAGGTAGTGTAGATTCAGAGTTGTGAAAATCATGACCCCGGGGGGTAGGGTGGGGCCTCAATGGGGGGTCGAATTTTTACATAGGAATATATAGAGTAAATATTTAAAAATCTTCTTCCCAGAAACTAATCAGCCAGAAAAGCTGAAACTTGTGTGGAAGCATCCTCAGGTAGTGTAGATTCAAAGTTGTGAAAATCATGACCCCCGGGGGTAGGGTGGGGCCACAATGGGGGGGGGGTTGAAATTTTACATAGGAATATATAGAGTAAATCTTTAAAAATCTTCTTCCCAGAAACTAATCAGCCAGAAAAGCTGAAACTTTTGTGGAAGGATCCTCAGGTAATGCAGATTCAAAGTTGTGAAAATCATGACCCCAGTGGGTAGGATGAGGCCACAATGGGTGGTCAAACTTTTACATAGGAATATATAGAGTAAATCTTTAAAAATCTTCTTCTCAGAAACTAATCAGCCAGGTGATTCTTTAAAATTGTTTAGACTTTGGCCTCTTGATGATTCTTGGGCCTCACAAGGGGTTCAGAGGTTAATGTAGGTTTATATCCCATACATAAACAATTGTTTAGGATCTTTTTGAAAACTGCAATGCTCAACATGTGTTATGACTATAAAATCACCCTGTTAGAAAAGGGACTAATGATAATAAAAATAAGAATATGCAGGGGGGAAATGGATTTTCATTTATACAGGATCTACATGTATTATACTACATTGTCCAGATAGTTTGTATTATGACTCCATTAAGCTGATTTCATCATACCTATTGTTCCTCAGGTGAGCGATGTGGCCATGGGCCTCTTGTTTAGGAATATTTTTTGTTTTAATTATTTTTCAAATTTATATGTCTGTAAAACGTACTTGTATGGTTGTGAGAACAGATCCACTACTCTTTGTTAAATTCCATTTATTAATTAAAGCAGAAGTGGGTGGTAAGGAGTTAAAGTTACCGTCTGTGTCTCACTACAATGCTTTATATTATACCAATCTAATTAAAATTAAACTTGTAAATCTTCTGCTCCTGTACGAAATGCTGTAGTATCGTAGAGGACGGATTTACAAGTCTAATTTCAATTAGATTACATACTTTACCTTACGTGTGCATACCCCTATCCATTAAAAAATCCCACAGTATCAAAAACCTTAAATTAACCATAACAACATTTTAAGAACTAATCGTTAATGCTTTAATGTGATATTTGCGCTCGACTTTTTTATCATCTGTAAGTGTTCATTAGTTTTTATAGTTTCATTTCTCTTCCATTCTCTAGGTACTGAATGCTTTTAAAGGTTTGTGTTGTGAAGTTAAAAAACACATTGTTTTTATTTTTAGACAGTTGTACAAAGGGGACCGCACTACGTCGGAGCCGGTCTAGCCTTTGGGTTGGGGCTAGCCTACTGCTGGTTGCAGACGCGGCTGTCATGGAAACTACGCAGCGAGAAATATGGAAATCATTTTGTTGCAGTAGCCCAACTTGTCAACAGTATAGCACTGACAGTGTTCCTACTTCTGTGTATCCTTTTGAACTAAATCAGAAACGTGTTTTTTTAATCAATGGGTACATGTGGTTTTCCATGAGAGAAATATATTTTTTTTTCTACAAGAGTACAAGAAGATAGTCAAGTTACGTCCCTTAACATACTACAGTCGCTGTAACGAAAATTATCTACAAAGTCTACGAAGCCAGAGATTTAAAAAAAGGAATAACGGATACAAAATTTGTAAGTCAGCTTTAGAATAACCATTTATAGTTTCATATATTATTTTGAGGTTCAAGTTAATTATTTTGTTCAATATAAAACAAGATGCCCACAGTCTTAATTATTTGATGTTTGAAACACACAAATTCAAGAAATATGTGTGTGTGTGTGGGGGGGGGGGGGGGGGGGCGTAAAAGAGTCGGAGGAAGCTCGGATTATATAAACTTTAGCTCCAGGGGCCAAAAAATGTAAAAGTTTGGTTATAAGAGACCTGCAGGCCTAAAAGCCCTTAATTAAGTCTCCCAAACGAAGTTTGGAGACTTATTGTTTTTGTACGGTTCTTATTATTATTATTATTATTATTAAGGTCTTCCGTTTCCAACGGAAGACCTTATAGTGATTGTTAGGTTTTTTCTTTCTTTCTTATTATTATTATTTTTTTCCCCTTTTTTGTCGGCAGAATTTCTCAGAGATGAGTAAATAGATTTTCCTGAAATTTTCAGGAATGATAGAGAATGATAATATCTCGAGGCGTTTTTTTCATTTTTTTAAAATTCATTTCCGGTCGTCCGTTTCCTGTCCCGCGACAAAGAAGCTTGTCACCTCGAGATCTCAAAAACGACAAGGAATTTTACATTCAAACTTTATGGGATGATAGATCTATATGTGTAGATATGTTTAAACTATTTTGTTTTGTTCGTCGTAACTTCCGGTCGTCACCGGAAGCACTTCAAAAATTAATTTTTTTTAAGTATTTAACTTAATTTACATAGAATGAATATATAAGTATAAATCTTTATATATGTCATCTAAGCGATGTTCAATTACAAGAACAATTCCACTTCCGGTGAGATATCTCAAATATCTCACGTAGGTTTTAAGAAAAAAATTTGTACCCGCGAGATCTCAAAAAGTATAAGTGATCAAGAAACGAAACTTTCATGGATGATAGACATTTGAATGAAGATGTTTTTAACTGCTTTCATTTTGTCGGCCGTCACTTCCGGTCCACACCGGAGGAGTTCAAACAAATCAAGCTGTTTAAAATTTTAACTGTTTTTCTTGTCCAATTTTAGAGAATGTGATAGGCAATAACACCCAGTTGTCAAATGCATAAGAAATACTAACTTTAAATTTTCACTGAGTACTTCCGTTTGTCCGTTTCCTGTCCCAAAACAAAAAACTTGACTCCTCGAGATCTTAAATATGGTAATGACTTAAACAATGAAACTTTGCAGGATGATAGACCTATATAATGTAAATGTGTTTACACTATTTTGTTTTGTTCGGCGTTACTTCCGGTCGTCACCGGAAGCACTTCAAAAATTACTTTTTTTTACGCATTTAACTTTTTTCTCATAGAATTGAAATATAAGTATAAATGCTTACATATATCATCTATTCGATGATAAGTAAACAAAAAAATTCTACTTCCGGTGAGATATCTCAAATATCTCAGGTTGTCTTTTTTAAACAAATGTTGTAACAACGAGATCTCAGAAACTGTAAGTGACTAAGACATGAAACTTACGTGGATGATAGACATTTGATAGAGGATGTGTTTAATAGTTTTCATTTTGTCAACCGTCACTTCCGGTCCACACCGGAAGAGTTGAAAAAAATCAAGCTGTTTTTAAGTTTAACTGTTTTTCTTCAATATTTTTAGATAAAATGTTAGGCAATAAAAAGACATTGTCTAGTGTTTATAAAAATCTAACTTTTATTTTCATTGAATACTTCCGTTTGTCCCTTTCCTGTCCCGAAGCAAAATACCTTGACTCTTCAAAATCTCAAATACGGTAATGACTTGAACAACTAAACTTTGTGGGATGATAGACCTTTGTATGTAGACAAGTATACACAATTTTGTTTTTGTCGGCGTAACTTCCGGTCGGCACCGGAAGCACTTTAATTTTTTTTTTTTTAACTTTATTTTTTATTTAACAAAGAATATTTATTTAGGTATAAATGCTTACATAAGTCATTTATGCGATGTGAAATAAACAAAAAAGATCTACTTCCGGCGAGATATATCAAATATCTCAAGTAGTTCATCTTATTAAGCAGATCTTAGAAACTGTAAGTTATGAAAGCACACAATTTACATAGATGATAAATATTTGAAAGAAGTTTGGTGGGTTTTTTTTGTTTCGTTTTACACAATAATACATTTATACGAGAACGGAAGACCTTTTTGTTGCTATAGCAACAAGAGTCTAGTTATTATTATTATTTTTTTTTTTCCTTTTTTTGTCCACAAGATTTCTCAGAGATGACTGAACAGATTTTTGTGAAATTTTCAGGAATGAAAAATAATGATAATATCTCGAGGCGTTTTTTTCATTTTGTCAAAAATCATTTCCGTTTGTCCGTTTCCTGTCCCGCGTTAAAAAAGCTTGTATCATCGAGATCTCAGAAACGGCATAGACTTGAACATTTAAACTTTGTGGGATAATAGACTTATATGTGTAGATGTGTTTAAACTATTTTGTTTTGTTCGTCATAACTTCCGGTCGTCACCGGAAGTAATTTAAAAATTATTTTTTTCACGTATTTAATATATTTTGTAAAGAATGAATATATTAGAATAAATCCTTAAAATAGCATCAAAACGATGTTCATTAAACAAAAAAGTTCTACTTCCGGTGAGATATCTCAATTATCTCAGGTAGCTTTTTTAAAACAAATTTTGTACTTCCGAGATCTCAGAAACTGTAAATGATGAAGACACCAAACTTACATGGATTATAGACATTTGATAGAAGATGTGTTTAACTGCTTTTATTTTGTCGGCAGTCACTTCCGGTCCACACCGAAAGAGTTCAAACAAATCAAGCTGTTTATAATTTTAACTGTATTTCTTTTCAATTTTAGAGAAAGTGATAGGCAATAAAACCCCGTTGTCAAATGCATAAGAACTACTAACTTTAAATTTTCACTGAGTACTTCCGATTATCCGTTTCCTGTCCCAAAACAAAAAACTTGACTCCTCGAGATCTCAAAGATGGTAATGACTTGAACAATCAAACTTTGCAGGATGATAGACCTTTATATGTAGATTTGTTTACACTATTTTGTTTCGTTCGGCGTAACTTCCGGTCGTCACCGGAAGGACTTCAAAAATTATTTAAAAAAATTTTTTTTTAGTTATTTTACATAGAATGATTATTTTAGCATGAATCTTTTCATAAGTCTTTTAAGGGATGTTAAATTAACAAAAAAAAAATTCAATTTCTGGTGAGATATCTCAAATATCTCAAGTAGATTTTATACTTAATTGTGTACCCGCCGTTAATCAGAAACTGTTAGTGATAAAAACACCAAACTTACGTAGGTGATAGACATTTGATAGATGATGTGTTTAACTTGTTTTATTTTGTCAGTTGATAAGTTTAACTGTTTTTTTACAAAGTTTCAGTAAGCTTGATAAACAGTAGTGTACGAGAAGAAAATGTTTAAGATATATTGACATTTTTTTCATTAAGCAATTCTATTCGTCCGTTTCCTGTCCCGAGACAATAAACCTTTTCTCAACGAGATCTCATAACTGACAAAAGCTTAAGCATCCAAACTTAAAGGAAAAATAGAACGATGTATGAAAATATGTTTACTATGTTCCGTTTGATCCGGCGTAACTTCCGGTCGTCAGAGCAAATTTCAAAAATGACTTTTTTTCGTTGTTTTGTTTCATTTAGAAAACGTTACTGAAAGATTCCATCACAGTATCGATTATATCCTTTTTCTTTTTATGAGAGAATGCATTTTTTTAAATAGATTTATATATGAGCAACGGAAGACCTTTTTGTTGCTATAGCAACAAGAGTCTAGTTATTCTTATTAGGGTCTTCCGTCTTCAGCGGAAGACCCTTCTATTATTCTATTGTTTCTTTTTCACTTTTCTTATTGTTATTATTATTATTATTAGGGTCTTCCGTCTTCAGCGGAAGACCCTACTATTATTCTATTGTTTCTTTTTCAGGTTTCTTATTGTTATTATTATTATTCTTTTTTTTTCTTACCGATTTTGTGCAGACGATTTCTCGGAGATGGCTGGATCGATTTCGTTCAAATTTTCAAGATAAACGCGTATTTATTTGAATTTGATGTTTTCAAATCAATTTTTGAAAATTCACTTCCGGTCGGAAGTTATCGTCCGTTTACGATTTTAAAAAGTCAATTTTGTCTGTCAGGTTTCTCAAAAATGAGTAAAGATAAAGGGCTGACATTTTCAGAGATGATAGATCTACCTATTTTCTGGTGCACCTCGGTCAAGAGAATGTCCGCCGTCACTTCCGGTCGTCACCGGAAGGAAATTTGAAAAATTTAATTTTTGAATTTTTTTATTTTTTAATATTTTTCTTTAAAATTTTTACACTCTATAGTGACCCTTTTTCTAATTCAGAATATGTAATTCGTTTTAAAATCGATCAACGCATTCTCGAGATATTAAGGCTCAAAGTCCTGAAGCGAGAGTCCGAGTAGCTCAGTCGTTATGGTCGTGGACATTGCCCAGGCGACCCGGGTTCAAGCCCCGAGTGCCGCAAATTTTTTTTTTCGTTTTTTTTGCGTAGACTCACAATTTTATCTTTAAAACGATGAGTTTTATCTCATTTATTCAAAAATCGGACGGAAGACCCACTCGTTGCTCGCAACGAGAACGATCTAGTTATTATTCTTTTTTTTTCTTACCGATTTTGTGCAGACGATTTCTCGGAGATGGCCCTATCGATTTCATTCAAATTTTCAGGATCGACGCAGTTTTATCTGAAGTTGATCGCTTTTTAAACATTTTTGAAAATACACTTCCGGTCGGAAGTTATCGTCCGTTTACGATTTTAAAAAGTCAATTTTGTCTGTCAGGTTTCTCAAAAACGAGTAAAGATAAAGGGCTGAAATTTTCAGAGATGATAGATCTACCTATTTTCTGGTGCACCTCGGTCAAAAGAATGCCAGCCGTCACTTCCGGTCGTCACCGGAAGCAAATTTGAAAAATTTTAATTTTTCGACTTTTTTATTTTTTAATATTTTTCTTTAAATTTTTTATAGTTGATAGTGACCCTTTTTCTGATTCAGAATATGTAATTTGTTTTAAAATCGATTAACGCATTCTCGAGATATTAAGCGTCAAAGTCCTGAAGCGAGAGCCCGAGTAGCTCAGTCGTTATGGTCGTGGACAGTGCCCAGGCGACCCGGGTTCAAGCCCCGAGTGCCGCAAAATTTTTTTTTCGTTTTTTTTGCGTAGACTTACGATTTTATCTTTAAAATGATGGGATTTATCTCATTTAATTAAAAATCGGACGGAAGACCCACTCGTTGCTCGCAACGAGAACGATCTAGTTATTATTATTCTTCTTCTTCTTTCTCGCTCTGAACTTGTCCATCGCGTTTCTCAGAGATGGCTGAACAGAATTCTACAAAACTCTAGGATATGATAGGCCTGCATATCTAGTTGTGCACGCCGGTTTGATTTTTCTCATTTGGAGTTGGCCAACCACTTTCTTGGGGGGTCAAAAGGGTGTGGGGTCTAACATAGAACCCTATGGGAAAAATCGTAGACTCTATTGTAAATGGTTATAACTTGAAAACGAACAGAGATAATTGCAAATGGTTTTCAGAATCATATATTGACTATTATAGGCAATATATGGGGTTTATTAGATCTTACCCCTGGGGTCATCCCCACCCCCCAGGAATTAGAAATGACCAAATATCTTGAAAACGGTTGAGATCCCCACCCCTAAACCATATATATTCATGATCCTTGTGTTAAGGGGCATTAAACGGTATGTAGGTCATGGGCCCCAGGGGTAGTCCTGACCCCCCTCGAACAGGAAGTGCCCAAATATCTTGAAAACGGTTGAGATCCCCACCCCTAAACCATATATATTCTTGTTCTTTGTGTTGAGGGGCATCAAACTGTGTGTAGGTCATGGGCCCCGGGGGTAGTCCTGACCCCCTTGAACAGGAAGTGCCCAAATATCTTGAAAACGGTTGAGATCCCCACCCCTAAACCATATATATTCTTGTTCCTTGTGTTAAGGAGCATCAAACTGTGTGTAGGTCATGGGCCCCGGAGGTAGTCCTGACCCCCTTGAACAGGAAGTGCCCAAATATCTTGAAAACGGTTGAGATCCCCACCCCTAAACCATATATATTCTTGTTCCTTGTGTTAAGGGGAATCAATCTGTGTGTAGGTCATGGGCCCCGGGGGTAGGCATGACCCCCCTCGAACAGGAAGTGCCCAAATATCTTGAAAACGGTTGAGATCCCCACCCCCAAACCATGTATATTCTTGTTCCTTACATTATGTCGGTTCACCTGATATATTGTAAATGACCCCTTGGGAACCTCATTAAATTTCACAAATAGAAATACTCCAGTATTAACTTTTTTGTCTGTAAAGTTTGACCCATGTTGGACATCCCTACCCCCAATGATGGCCTCGTTCGTTTGGGAGACTTTATAATCGCCCCGATTATAATTACATCTTGTTATAGTCAATCTTTTATAATAGTCACAGTTTCATTTATAATACACACAAATTGCAGGCAGCTTATTTCTACTAGTAAACAATGCACAGGATATTAAAGTAGATGCATGACGTTATCTCCCATGACTGTGATAGTACAGAAAAAAATATTAAATCGATACATTTTCACTATGTGGACATTTTGGCCCCGCCCTAAGGCCTGGGCTCTTGTTTCAGGGGTCATGAATTTCACAATATATGTAGAGGACTTTATGGACATCCAAACCATGCATTTAGTTTTTATAAAATATATACTAGGAGTAGAGAAGAAGATTTTTTAAGATTTAATACATTTTACTATATGGCCATATTGGCCCCACCCTAGGGCCTGAACCCTGACTCAGGGGCCATGAATTTCACAATTTTGGTAAAGGTTTTCATGGACATCATAACTATGCATTCAGATTTTCCCACATGTGTGGGAGTAGAGAAGATTTTTAAAATTTTGGATTTTAGTTTGCATATTTGGCTCCGCCTGTGATGCCCTGGGTGGGGGGTGGGGGTGGGGTGGGGGGGGGGGTGTTAGAGCCATGAATATCGCAATTTAGATTCTTAAAGCTTCTTACCATAAAGATGCTTCACACCAAAACAAAAATTATAACAGTTGGCCTTGTAGTTTTCAAAAAGAAATTAAAAATGTAAAATTGTTAATGGACGACGCACGCCGACGGACAGGTGACCTAAAAGTGACAGGATAGATAATTACGTTTTATATCACCATGTAACAATGTGTATGTTTGTAGAAGGTTATAACAATACTATATTAAAAGACAGAATTAAACATATAAGTAGTATAATTGTACACACAATGTCATCCTCTTTTGCAGACGACAGTACCAGAAGTTTACTTGGTATCTACGATCTCAGAATGGTTAGTGGCGACATCTGTACTAACATTCGCTCTAACGTTCATGTGGGACTTCCGGGCGCTCGTCATGGAAACACCGCGTGTAAATGTCAATTTTGAGCTGATTGAGGTTTGTGTGTTTTTTCTGTTTTGATATAGCTAAGATCCTGACAAATCTCTGACTCTACTTTATAATACTTTCTTTGATCATATATGTATACTTGTAACTGCTTTTCAAAATTCAATTAAGATTCACAAGGAATCTCTTATAATTACATTGATCCAGATCATAGATTCATTAGAACCGTACGTCATTTCAAAATTTTATTCAGTTATATTTTATTCGAAAAAAGTGTTTACAATACGCTATGTTGACATAAAAATACAATAAACAGAATTAAAGATTTATTGTTTTTGTTTAAAGAACCATAATTCATTGCATTAACGGTATTTCAATTTGTACACAATGTGCGCTTGTTTCTGAAATAAAAGTCCACCCTATAGTATTATACATGTAATAATAATAATATGTGTTATTATATATTATACCATAAGGTTTACTTTTATTTCAGAAACGAGCGCCTGTCGTGTACACCAACAAAATTATCATTTCTTCCCAAGACTAATATTATCTAGTTGAAACACTTACATGTAACATGTAACTTTACAAACGGATTCCTTATTTTCTAGAACGGAGAAACAAGATCTGCCACAAATGGAACAAGCAAGAACAGCAAGGATGACACAAACATGAACACAATTAATTCAAGTGTGTGATAAGATTGCGTCATTAATGCGGAAAGACCTCTGCTAAGGTCACTCACTGGTGCAAGACCAAAGTGATCCAATGGCTCAGCAATTATGCAAGCCTCGGAGTCAAAATCAGTCTTTCAGTCTTCACACGCATAATGATTAGACAGACGTGTTTCTGGTGATCTATATAGAGTAAAGTTTCACAATATACGAAACGTCAGGAACAACAATCGCTCTATGCTTACTAGGAAATCTTTGTGAGTTCCTTAGTGAAGAGTTATTATTAAAAAAAGAAGTTGTGGAAGTTGTACCATACATGTAACTGACATCAATGCAAGATTGAGAAGAGGAGAGAGAGAGAGAGAGAGAGAGAGAGAGAGAGAGAGAGAGAGAGAGAGAGAGAGAGAGAGAAAGATAGAGAGATGAGTTTACCATGTGAAATGTGCTTGAGATATTGTTTTGTTCTGTACATTTGTGTTATATGAGTTTCAATGCTGTCCATGCATCGTTATGCAAATCAACAGTACCTTTTCAATAAATTTGAAGGTGGTATGGGACATCTGTCGATAATAATGTGGATTAAAGTACATTATAACTGAAATACTTTCACCGGTTTATAATTTTGAAATTTTACAATATTTAACCAAAAAAATACGTTTTAAAAATTTTGGAAAGGTAAAAATTTTAAAACCCCATTGCGGTATTCGAATCTCCGCAGTGAACTCTCTGACCCACTGCGCTACGCTGTTATATGACAAGTTAGGGAAATAAACTATTTATGAAATTATTCCTGATTTTATTGTTTATTTCGATAGATAATACGTCACAACATGGAGGTGTCCCATACCACCTATTAAGTTAAAAGCCGTAAGAATTGTCTCTGTAATTGATTATGCATGTATGTATGATAGCTAATTTGCATAAATAATTTCACATGTTCATGTTGTACATGTTCTGTATTTATAATGAAAACCTTTTCCGGTTATATCCTTGACTTAATTTTTTTCGAAATTCAGATTTACAAATAATGAGTTAACACTAAAATAGTCGTTTTACATGTAATCAATTTAATACAATTTAGGACCGCACACGTTTACCAACTATAGTAAAACTCGGTTATAGCGAAGTCCTAGTGACCAATGGAATTACTTCCTTATATCCGTTATTTGAAAATCTGTATAACGAATTCGTTATAATAACTACTAGTATAGCGAATTCACTTTATAAATGTTTTCTTTCACCAGACTACCATTTTTTGCTAATTTAGGCTCAGAATGAAGACATTCTTTTGAAATCTTTAATAATCGGATTGTAAATTGAAGAATTTATGAGAAAATAAATTCATTCAAACTATTACCGTAACGTTAAATGGTAGTGAAACTGTTAGAAAATTCGTTATAAAAGTGTTAAATTTCGTCATTATTAACATCTACGGGACTCAAAATCAGTTCACTATATCCGTTAATTTGTTATATCCGAATTCGTTATATCCGTAAAATTTTACAAAGATTTTGTTAAGAATTTTACCGGGGACTGAACAACTCGCTATATCCGAGGAATCGCTATAACTGTGTTCGTACTAAACGAGTTTTACCGTATCGATATTTAAACTAAGAACAAAAAGGCGGTATTGATAAATAACTTTTGAATAAAAATTAGATTTGGTTAGCTTGAGCTAAACCATCGGGTCGGGTGTTCGCAATCGTTATCGGGTTCGGCATCCTTTTTCATCAAATTCTTCCATGATGCCCAGTATTCAATAATATAAGATCCCAAAGTATAATACACTTTTTTTAAAGAAAATTTTAAAAATATCAGTCTTGTTTCAAGTTACCCCCTATTTTTCTAATATTCAATCTTTTCTGTGTTTATACTCTTAGGAAAGTGAAATGTTTTAAAATTTTAAAATGAAAAAAAATCATGAATGAAGTTTGCATAATTTTATTTGAATCCACCAAAATATGAAACTGAAACATAAGAAAAGTATTTTAAAGCAAACTGCTGAATGAAATCCTACCAAAATCTACAAATATAAACAACATTCATGGGTTAATAGGACGAACGAAAGAAACTGAATGAAATTGAACAATCAACACAATTACAAATTTAAATTATTTTAACTGGTCTCAAATATCTTGGTACCAATTTCTTAATAGATTTATAAAAATCCAATAAGAAAGATTTAAAAAGGAACAAGTTCATGCTAAATATGTAGATATAAGTCAAGTAAAGGTTCTAATAATGTTTGAACCTGACAATTTATGATTTTGACAAATGCATTCTATATTCATTTTTTTAAAACAAACTTTTAGTAGTTTATTGCCTTTTACTTTTACTATATACATATAGCATATAAAACAACCATGGGCCAATTAACACATAATTACATAGTTGTCCATTCACTTGTAAGTGTGATAATGAAAAACATTCCCTTTTCTGAATTCTGTTGTTCCGCCATTTGGCTTGCAAATCTTCCACTGCTGTTGCTACCTATAATTTTTTTTGAAAATTAAGACAATTACAGGTTCCAGTAAACGTTCTACCAAACCTCTCTCTTTACTTCTTACTAAAATTCTTACATTAGTGAAGGAGAAACTTCAAGAGTACTGTACAACAATATACTCCAGAAATGGTGTGAATACTAAAAAACTCTAAAGAATTATTAGAAACTTCGAGGTCACAAAATCTTACCAAAATCAATAGCATCAAAACGTACGATTTTTCAACGCTTTATACAACCATTCCCCACGACAAATTAAAATCTAGGCTTTTTTATGTCATCGACAGTTGTTTCTTCAATAAAAATGGAAGTCGTTAAAATGCTTACATTGTCATTGCAAATCTAAAATCTAATTTAATTCTAAACAACTTACATTTCGATTATCCACTATAATTGCATATCTTTTACTGCAAATGTTTAACTTTTGGGCAATTGAGATTAATTCAAGAAGAGATATTCATCATACAAATAATTTCAGTGAAAATATTACATATTCCTACTTGTATCATAAGTCACGTACGAGGGTTGATGGAATAGTTCGCGGACAAGTTTGATTGTGAACGAACTGTTCGCATGATACCAGAGACATAAATAAAATGTATGTCTCTGATGATACTAGCGAAACTTTTCATATATCATTTTTTCCGCGAACTTTTCTATCAACCCTCGTATCTATGATCGTGTGCTGTATAATTATGACATTGCAAGTGTACATGTATTGCCAAAAGCTGAGAAACAGAATTCGAATTTCACGTTTTGAAGTTACCGTTTTCCGTACAAAAAAGCTGATAATCAATGTCAGTCGAAAGCTTGATATACAATGATTATTTTAAACATTTTCAAAACGTTTTGACGATTTCATTCTTATATAATCTCCTTCATAAGAAGAGTTCAATTGCGTTTCAAACGGATGTTAGACATATTAGGACGACATAGCGATCCACCTTAAATTAATTATAAATACTTTGTTTTGTAATACATTGTAAGCCTTAGGTATAAATCTATTAGAAAAAATTATATTAAAAAAATGTTTTATTTAATTTACAGTAAAAATCACAACACATTGTATGCCATACGAACGTCACAAAACAAGACCATTATATACTAAATGTCAGCTACATGTAAATAACCAATAACGATTAAATATTCTTTCATCACAGTCAACCTTTTGTGATTTTCTCAAATTGTTTAATTTAGATGATCTGCCATAACGGATACTGCAATTGTTTCCGCTTCGATAGTTTCTGTAATAGCAATGAGTTTATATTTAATTGGTATAATAATTAACAAACCAGGTAAAATTTAAATACCCTTTACAAAAAGACAAATAAAAAGAAAAAAATTCAAGGTAGGATTCATTTAAGGTGGCATGAGACACCACCATATCTTGACGTACTTCCTATCGAAATAAATCAAGCCTCATTTTAAAATATTTCTTCTTTTACAAAATCGTTACCTAGATTGTAAGAGCGTAGCGCAGCGGTAAGTAGGCATATGTAACTCGTGAGTTTAAATCCCTCTGGGGTTTTTGCAATTTTTACCTTTTCAAAACTTTTAAAAACATGCTTTTTTGGTCAAATAGTGTAAAATTTGAAAATTCAATTTCTAAACCGGACAATGTTTTTTGATTAAAAGGTACTTTTATCTACATTAATATCGACACGTGTCATATGACACCTTTTAAAAGTCTAACCTGATTTTGAACGTTAAAATCATTGACAAGTTCAAGTTCTTTATTTCAAGTTACAAATAAGTCTAATAGGTTATACATGCATATGTGAACAATTTGTACATATACACATGCAGTAAGTTAGCGACATACAAAGTGTACATATTAATCAATTTTGAATTTTTTACATCAATGGTTCGATGCTTGTTTGCATAATATAAATATTTTCCTAATTTACACAGTTCTTTAGTATTTGAAGTAAATAGTAACTGTTTTACTTAATAGACACTTTGTTACATGCATATATAAAAAGCTTCTTGAGATAATAAGACTGATAGGAAACTGTATTCTTGGCAGTTTTTCGAGTAATATGTACAAATACAGTCATGATAAAAACTTGTCATGAGTAAACATAACTATACTTACCACTCTCCATTAAACAAGAGATATTTCCAGGACATGCGCGGAACACCGGGTAAGAACCGGTTGTCAGGTCGTAAAGACACCCGCCGGGAGGTTCAAAAGACCCCGTAAACCAACCTATGTCACCAGGACAACTACTGTGAAGCTTCATAATAGACCATAGTCGGTTTACAAAGAAGCTGAAAAACACAATTCATGTATTATCGAAATATTAATCAAATACGACTTCATTGCTATTACAAAAGCGTGTGCATAAAATATTCGATTTTGATTTGTTATAACAGTTAATCTAAAATAACTAATCTAAGTGTGAGTTCATTGTTTTATTGTATGACAGTGGCGTCAATATTGTCGATCGCCATTAAAATCTGGTTTCATTTGACAAAAATATAAATAAACAAAATCTGTGGCTTTTTTGCGCAAACTTTCTTGAAATTAATAACTTTTTTTATATAAATATTTACATTTCAACGATTAATTATACATGTAGCCCGCTCCGAAGAAGAAGGGGTATAGTGTTTTACTCTTGTGTGTCTGTCCGTCTGCCCGTCCTTCTGTCTGTCCGTAACAAAAATTTCTGTCGCATTTTCCCCAGCAACTACTAGTATTCATTGCAGATGCTTAGAATTTTAACACACTATTTGCCATATTGTCGGATATATTTTGTACCAATCGAACGTCATCTTCCTGTTAAATGATGGCGTTGTTTATTTTTAGCCTAAATTTCAAACAAATTTTCGTCAAAGATTCTCAACAACTATTTGTTGCAGATGCTTAAACACACTTTTTGTTTAGGCATGCCATACGTTGGGATCTATTTTCGTACCAATTGGAAAAACTTCTTGTTAAATGTCGACTTTCCTTATTTTGCATATTCACATCAGAGCGGTGGTATTACTAGTGAGTATTTGCTCACAGATATCTTCTTGTCTCTTTGTGATGAGACTCAGAAGTTCTGGAGGGGAATTTTATTTTTAAAAACTTACTCTTGAAGTCCAAACATGGTGAAGTAAAGATAGGAACCAGTTGGTGACAGATCACTCCAAGAAGACGAGTTGACTCGATCTGCTGAAAACCAGTTCGTTAAATTTGATCCAATGCCGTCAAATATAATTTCTTGGGTTGAATTAGGAAAGGTAACAGTAAATCGAATCTGAAAGATACCAATATTATATAATTAAACTTTTATTTCTCGCGCTAATAAAGTTTGATCGGAAAAGAGTTAAGAGGGCTGGATTGGGGTGGTCATTTTTAGACAATACAAGTCTGACTGTCCTAGGCCTTAAGACTGAGAGCTCTATATAATCAAAGTACTGAAGTACTGACGGGAGTTGATTTTATCGATTATTATTTATTTTAAAATCAACGATATTATTTTGCATGGCAAGCAGTTTCCTATATGTATTTGGAAATACGCATATTTTTTTTATATAAATTGTCCAACAGAAATTTCGTGAAAACCCCATATGAATCATGTTGTGTATTATTCAAAGAATTAATTCCATCAAATTACGTATCAGTAATAGAAATATTTCTGAGATATCGTTTGGATCCAAGCAATATTCAACTCTAGTTTCGTTTAACCAGACGTTTGGCTGTCTCCGTTAATCTCCGACAAGCAAGAGA
The DNA here is from genome assembly GCA_020458035.1 of Magallana ariakensis. Taxonomy (NCBI): domain Eukaryota; kingdom Metazoa; phylum Mollusca; class Bivalvia; order Ostreida; family Ostreidae; genus Magallana; species Magallana ariakensis. The sequence continues at coordinate 36,657,519 of CM035818.1, read as the reverse complement.
GACAATCTGCTTGTCGGATATTTACGGAGACAGCCGAGCGTCTGGTTGAACGAGACTATATTGAACTCTGGCGTAGGAATACATACAATGTACGACTACAAAAATATCTAAATTATTCGCACCATTTAAAATCTGACTATCTACAAGGTATCTATAAATAAGTTTCCTTGAAAAACAATGCTTTAGAATACATTTCATCGAATTTATTGATTATTTTCAAGAACTAAATGTTGTCAGCGGTGTTGATTTGTGCTTAGGTCCAAACACTGTTTCACTTTCGGTTTGCCCGAGTAACTGCATAGGAGAGTTGATTAAAATCAACTCCCAAAAATATAGGAAAACATTCAAGTTTTTTTTAAGATCAGATCTATGCAATTTTCTTTTACTAAATTTTTTCTTAATAGTTTACAGCTAAACAAGCAATTTTTAAAAACATAAGGTAGCTACATGTATAGACTGATGGGTAATTTATAATCCTTAAAACTACACAAACATGAAGGAATACTCAAATCTGGCGATAGACTAAGTGTTTATGACAAAGTGCATTTCTTAAATTTTGAACATTACTTCCGTTATATTCAGTTTTTCCCAATCGTCAATGAGCCCTGCTCGATAAGGAGTAGAACATCCAGGTACTTTAGTCATGGCTATGCAACTCGCGGGAAATGAAGCGTTTCTTTCTTGCTGTATACCACTGTTTAAATAAGCATCAAGTGGATTGACACCAGAGTTACTTTGAATTATGTATGCAAGCGTCCAATGTCCATCCTTCTTGTCTAGAATAATGTGCACAAAGAAAAAAATGAAATCTGTAGAATCTTTGATTCATTATAAAAAAAATATCATAATCGACGCTCTAGCTAAACATGCAATGAAAATATACATTCTACAAATTTACATGCATATGCATTGTAATTCTAAACGTAATAAATCTATACAATTATGTCTGTGTCACCTGTATAGATACTTTAAAGTAAGATTTATTTCTTATACAAGACTTAATGTGATAAACCAATTTTAATTTAAAAAAATGAAATAAGACTCACAGCATGCCATTCGGTCAACATTTTGAATTTCGCCACTGCCTTGACACGTTAGATTGACGATCGGTTTGGAAAATCCCTGGTGACACATAAAATGCAGGTTCTCTCCCACGTTTATCGTTGGTCCACTAAAATTCCCATTAATTAACTCTAAATCTGTCGTTGGACAGTCTTCAAATAGTAAGAAAATAAAGAGAGTAAGTTCAGATATCCCACTCTCCATCATTTTGGCACAACGATATACAATTATAAGTATGAAGGGCTATGCATACATTAAAACCATATATACATGTAATTACTAGTAAATAAAAAGGGAATAACTCCTAACAAAAAATATCAGATCAAACCAGCCTGCAAAAATACCCATTTTCCCTCATTAAGCCTCCAGGCTTAACTCTGGTTTAAATGGAATATCGTGCGACTCTAGTCCACGTGTACCTTGTTTAAAGAAATCAAAATAAAAACTATTTATATCACTACTGAGTACTATTCATCCAAGGGTATATAATGCGATACCTGGCCACAATAAGAGTCTTTCGTGTTAAAGGCCACGTGTACGTGTTGGTCACTCACGCTGTGTTTGACAAAACTTTACTGTGCTGCAGTAAGCGATTTTTTCTTGTTCTTTTTGAACTTTGAACAAATTCGGGCGTTCGTGTTAACGTCTGTTTGAAAATATGCCCAATCTATCAGACTCCAGCTCGGAGAATGAAAATATGCGTGATGACATAGTTCAGCTTTTTGCCTCTGATTCAGAGGTCGACGCCACGGGGCATAACGGCAATGATAATTTAAATGAACGACCAAATACTAGAAGCGCAGCTTCGACAATTGTTGCCACACATTCCCAGTCCGGCGGACCAGGAAAAGGTAAAGGCAGCAAAAAAGGTAAAGCTCTATCAAAAAAGGTGAGCAACAAAAGAAAAAATGAAGAAAAAACTGTAAAAAGTAAAAAACAACAAGAAGAGTTTAATCCATCACAACTTTTCTCGGTATTAAACGAGTTGCTCAAAAGAACTGAAAATTATGATGCACGAAACAAAGCAGATTGTAGTACTTCCGGTGAGAACCCAGAACGAATGCAAGATTTTTTTCCGGAATCTGATATTGATCAGAATGAACATAACAATGAGAATGATTTATTTTCAGTTGATAATGACCCTGAAGTGGTTTTTGATGACGAGAACTGTGAAATTTCTATGCCAAAAATATTTGACGACGATACAAAATTTTCTGAACCAATTTCTGAAAACATGGCAAAATTTATAAAAATGGGATGTACTCAGAAAGCTGATCTATCCAAATTTTTGGAAAATGTTAAAATTCCAGAGAATTGTAAAATCTTGGTACCACCTTTGATAAATTCTGAGATTTGGAATAATTTATACCCAAACGTTCAACAAAGAGATAGGACTTTACAAGATGCTCAGAGAATTTTGGGGCTTTTCATTGTACCGATGATAAATTTGGCGGAAATGTTTAAAACGAACAAGTTGGAAATGAAAAAAGCTAAAAAAATGTGTATCAGACGCAATAACCCTTGTATGCAATGCTATGTATGAATTAAATGTGAGACGCCGTTTTATTTTAAGACCATTTGTTCAGAAAAAATTTCAGCAATTATGTGCTGCTACTACACCAATTGAGGAAAAAACATTATTTCCATCTGACATAACAAAAAGAATGAAAGAAATCACTGATGCTTCAAAAATAAATAGACAATTGACAGGTTATCCAAGAAACATTTCAAAAAACTACAGAGGAAAAATGAACAACTTCAGAGGAAGGAATCAATACAGTCCCTACACTCGTGGAGGCGGCAGAGGCCGGTCTGGAAGCAAGTCAAGAGGCTCGGGATTCAGCCGAGGACAAGGCCGAGGCTACAAATACCAACAGAATTTCTAGATGTGAGTAATTTACAATTTATATCAGGTGGTTTAGCAAATAAGGTGAAAGAATGGCAAAAAATAAGTTCAGATCCTTGGATTTTGAGTACAATATTGGGTTACAAAATTGAATTTGATGAAATTCCATTTCAATACAAAATTACACTTCCAATCAAATTTAATCAAAAGCAAACCGAAATCATAGACCAAGAGGTTTTGGAACTTCTTAATAAGCGGGCAATTAGTAAAAGTAAATTTGAAACTAATCAGTTTATTTCTAATATTTTTATTGTGGAAAAGAAAAATGGTAAATTTAGACCAGTGATAAATTTAATGAAATTGAATGAATTCATTTCATATCATCATTTTAAGATGGAAACGTTAGATGTTGTTTTATCCTCAATCAAAAGAAATTCATACTTTGTAAGTATAGATTTAAAAGATGCGTATTTGTCAGTACCTATTGATATGAAAGACAGGAAGTATTTGAAATTTTTATGGAAAGGAGTTCTGTATCAATGTAATGCACTGATCTTTGGTCTGGCTTCGGCTCCCAGAGATTTTACTAAATTAATGAAACCTATCTTTGCTTTTATTCGACAACAAGGAATTTCATCATTTTATTATATTGATGATTCTTTAATTGAGGCAGACAATTTTGCTCAGTGTGAACAACATGCAAATTTTTTGGTAGATTTATTAGAGAAGTTGGGTTTCTTTGTAAACAGAGAGAAGTCTGTTTTGGTACCGTCTACAACAATCCATTATTTAGGACATATTTTAGACTCTGTTAAATTCAAGGTATATCTCCCAGATGAGAAAATTGATAAAATCGTTACTTATTGCGATACACTTTTGAACAAAAAAGTATGTACTATTAGAGAAGTTGCAAGATTAATCGGGTTATTTACTTCATCCCTTCATGCAATAAATCTAGGTGCTTTATTCTTTAGATATTTTGACAGAGATAAAGTGGAAGCTTTGACAAGGGAAAATAACAATTATGATGCAGAAATGTTATTAAATGAATTTTCTAGAAATGAAATAATTTGGTGGAAGAAAAATGTAAGAATAAAAAATGGCAAATGGATAAGAGATCCAAAAGTTGATGTTTACTTAGAAACAGATGCTTCAAAAGCTGGATGGGGTGCAAATCTTAATGGTAAAACTACTGGTGGCAGATGGTCTGAAACAGAATCAGTTTTACATATAAATGTTTTAGAAATTATGGCCATTAAATTTGCACTACAAAGTTTATGTCAGAATATAGAAAATACTCATATTTGTATCAGATCAGATAACAGTGTAGCAGTTTCATATATTAATAATCAAGGTGGATCAATATTATCATTATCTGAAGAGGCAAAGAGTATTTGGCTTTGGAGTGACATTAGAAATATCATTATTTCTGCTGTTCATATTGCGGGAAAAAATAATGTTACTGCAGATTATATGTCAAGATCTTTTAGCGATTCAACAGAATGGAAATTAAATGAAATGGTGTTTAAAGAGATTTGTAACACATTTTTTTTATCCAGATATTGATCTTTTTGCATCGAGGCTGAATAGACAATTGGAAAATTACATTTCATGGTTTCCTGATCCTCATGCATTTACATCAGATGCATTTTCTATAAAGTGGTCAGAATTTATACCTTACATTTTTCCTCCTTTCAGTTTGATTGGGAGAATTCTACAGAAGTTACAGGACGACGAGGTGAGCAAGGCCATTATAGTACTACCGAAATGGGCAACACAGCCATGGTATCCAATGTTATTAAATATGCTAATAGGAATTCCAGTTCGTCTTCCTATAATTCAAAATCTACTTCGGTTAGTTCACAACAATCAACTTCACCCTCTCAACAAGAGAAAAATGTTTCTATTCGCTTGCGTAGTATCAGGAATAAACTCAAAAGTAGAGGCCTTTCAGAAAAGTCTATTAAATTCATTACAAATTCATGGAGACCAAGTACCAATAGAAAATACAACTTTATATGGGCAAAGTGGAATTTTTGGTGTAATCAAAGGGATATCAATCCCATGCAACCAGCTTGTAATCAGTTAGTTAATTATTTATCTGAATTGGCGGAAAAGAATTATTCATACAGTACAATTAATGCATACAAAGCTGCAATAACGCAAACACTCTCTGTTTCTGGAAATTTTTCATTTCATAACAATCAATTGATGGTTAGATTTATGAGAGGTGTATTTTTTGAATAATAGGCCTAAACCAAAATATACTTCAACTTGGGATGTTGGTAAGGTGTTGAGTTATTTAAAATCTCTGTACCCTTTGGAAAATTTGGATTTGAAGAATCTTACATTGAAATTGGCATCTCTAATAGCTTTGACCACAGCTCAAAGAGTTCAGACATTGATATCAATGAACATAAATAATATGACTGATCATGGTGAATACGTGGTGTTCACTATTTCTGATTTACAAAAAACTTCAAGACCAGGTCATGATATACAGAAAGTTAAAATCAGTTCATTTTCAGACAAGAGTTGTGTGCTACACACGTTAAGGTCTTATCTACAGAAAACAAAAGAGATAAGAAAAACAAACAAATTATTAGTTTCATATAAAACTTTTAAAGAGGTTTCAACCTCTACAGTTGCTCGATGGTTAAAAGAAATATTGAAAAAAGCTGGTATTGATGAGAAAATATTTTCAGCTCATTCTTACAGAAGTGCTTCTACGTCAGCAGCTTTTGCTGGTGGTGTACAACTTAAAGATATTTTGGAAACTGCAAATTGGTCAAACGCTAAAACTTTTTATACATTTTACAGGAGAGAGTTAAGCAATAATTACTCTGATACCATTTTGAGCTCATCAAGGTGCTGACTGCTGCATTTTCTTAGAAAAACGGTCCGATATCATCGATGGATTACATGTATTTCCCAGTGTATTTCAGATGTGATGATTAGACTTCCAGATCATTTATGGTGGACAAAGTTTAGTGAAAAGTGATTGATATTATGAACTATGATGTTTTTGAGGAACATGTGATATTATATTTTCTGTATTGTTTGTAACAAGCATAAATATTATATGTTATAATCATTTGAATCTATGTGTACTTATTAATAAATGTATTTGTTTTCACATTTTGTTCAGTTATTTAATTTTAATTTAATACGTTGATCAATTTTTTCTAAATTTGTTGTCTTAATTTCTTTAAAGCTTCCATTTAAACCAGAGTTAAGCCTGGAGGCTTAATGAGGGAAAATGGAACCCTCATCCAAGCATCCTTTAGGATGTGATGGATGAGGGTCATTTTCCGAATTAGCCGTAAGGCTACGAGGGTTTAAATACCCTCCCATTTATTTCTTTTAAAATTATTTTATTATCCCACCACTAAGACAACAAATTTAATAAAAATTGTACGGTACTTTATTATTGAACACGCTTTAAATTGACTCTTATTGTGGCCAGGTATCGCATTATATACCCTTGGATGAATAGTACTCAGTAGTGATATAAATAGTTTTTATTTTGATTTCTTTAAACAAGGTATACGTGGACTAGAGTCGCACGATATTCCATTTAAACCCTCGTAGCCTTACGGCTAATTCGGAAAATGACCCTCATCCATCACATCCTAAAGGATGCTTGGATGAGGGTTCCATTCTAATTCATATCAACTATGCCTGTATTATCTAAACAGCCTCATTCGTTCATATTTTATTGTCCTATGACAGAGATAATGATTATAATTAATTAATCATTAATAGGTTTATTGTATACTAGACGGTGAAAAAAAATACACATAAAACACTGTATAGTATGTGAGTATTCACAGGTAGTGACGCAAAAAGAGAAATTGAGTTCAGTTGTTCAATAGAAGTTGCGCTGATAAATTGTTTCAATAAAATTATATGTTTTAAAGGATAAATATCTTCGAAAAGAATTGATCTAAAATTCCAATTAAAAATTTTAATATCTGTACATATGTTGTCCATTACTCCTTATCAACTACAAGATTTAATGAAATTCTCTTCAGCAGTGTAATGATTCAGGAGTGAAAAAATCTCTATGGTCATGGTAAAAAATTAAGATAAAATGGAGATCATTCAGAAAAAAATAATGCCCTCCCCCCAAAAAAAAGATCAGTAATGTAATGTAATGTAAAAATGCACTTTTTAAAATGTGTTGCTTATTAACTAGAAATTGTCAAGAAATTCAAAAGGAATAACGTTAGAAAAACCCGAACTGACTGATTAACTGACTAATTGACTGACTCACACAGAGTGAAGCTCTGCCATTCAGTCAGTTGAATGTTAACTGAATGGTCTGGAAAGGTGGCTGAATGGCATAGCTCTGCCAATCAGCCACCTTTCAGTTACCTTTCGGTCACCTTTTAGTTGACTGAATGGCAAAGATTCATCCTGTGTCAATGCCTCACAGATCGACTGAAGAATTAAACGAGTCAATGACATTTAGTAAATCTCTAGCAACTCGTTGTGTGGGGCAAAATCAGTTGACAACTAAACATTATGCACGATAATTCAAATATTTCGTGTTTGACTCAAGCTGCTATGAGGCAGATCTTTCCATTGACGCTGCTGTAGTGTATTTTCCACTACAAGAATCACAGTTTTTCAAGAAGCCTATATTTTGGTATTGGCCTTCATGTTTGTGTGACATGTTCTGTCTGACGATTGAATTAGGAAAATTTTATTATTGATTTTAATGATCAATTGCATTCCTTTGACAACAGTCCAAACAATTTCTTATTTGAAAAGCTTTTCTCTAGAATCGTTTCTGTTTTAATACGATTTGATTTTTTATTAAGATATTCAATTCACAAAGGAAATATTCTATAATTGAATGATTGAAATCGACATAAAAATTGCAACATGCAAACTTCAAATTATATGAACTTTTGAAAACACACACACATCTGAAATAAGAAATCAATATCTTTACTTTTTATGCGATAGAGATTAAACTTGAAAAAAAAACCCGCAGAAGCAATGCATTTCATCACGAATTTTACCCAGATAGTTGGACGTAATTATTGTTGAAATCGATTAATTACAATGTGAAATCATGTCATTCATATAAATCCTGCAAAATGAGAGAAACCAATGATCATATTTTATGACGAGGTAATTTTTATATTGATATATATGAATATATGATTTTATATATAAATTGACATGCAATTTGAATTTGATAAACGGTAATCCAAGGGTTCTACATCCTCACCGACAACGCCATTGTAAATTTACACCCAATCTTTCAGATGCTTAGCTAAAATTCCTGCCTACATGTACCTACGACTCGTTCACGCTTTCGTGATCAAAATCTAAAACTTACGTAGCATCTATAAGAAATTGCATCTATTCATAACATGACACTCCTTTTAATACTTCAAAACCCTTAACAACTTTCATGTTTTTTTTTTCCACAAATATGTATTGATAATAATAAAAATTCATGTAAATGAGAATAGTTCTAAGAATTGACCTACTCAAGCGGGTGCTCGACAATAAGACAGTTATTTGATAATCGAAAAAGTAGTGTTCGGTACGAAATATAACTAGTTTTGTTAGCTAATATAAATCAAACTACTACAAGAAGTCGATCTAAGATTATTATAGTCCGCCCTATGTCTCAGTCTTCTTGATCCAGTGATCCATGTACTTATAACTCTCCCTACATCTTTGAGATGGTAAGCATCTTAAAGGACCCCGATTATTCAATAAACATTAGGATAATTTTTTTAAAAGCATACCAGAGGACTTTGCATTGACCGTAACCTATATAAGTTTTCCAGTTAGCCTGCATAAAAATCTGAAAATCCTCATCTACAGACATTCTTCTGTTTTAATCCGAGTAAGATTAATTACTAAAAAAATTAATAATACGGCCCAAAATTTGATTTTAAAAGACATGCTACGATCTCCACATTTCATCTGCCTAGAAAACAGGTTCAAAGGTCGCTGCACATCCTTTACCCAAGAGTTCTGTTTATGTGAAATATGAGCAGAATAGTCGTAAGTGGAAAGGGTAAAGGTTCTGGACATTTTAACTTGACCTTGATCAAGAAACTTTGTTCAAAGTCACTACACACATTTTGAAGAGAGGAACTCTTTGGGTGAAGTATATGTATGAGGCAGATTGAATTAATGGGTGAGAACAATAATAATTTTGCTTTTCATGTAACCTTAATTTTGGACCTTGAAACAAATTGAGCCAGGGAGAAAAAATATTGACAAGTGACCTTGGACAAACAGACGGACTGATCGAACATTATTATAGTGAGCTCGCTGAGCTGACCCGTAATTAAGGATAAGGGGATTCGACGTCTCTGGGATTTCAACATAAAATACCCACTGTTTTATTCAATATGTTGCTTTGATCTTTAGTAAAAACAATCAAACAAATATTCAACATAAACCAAGTGTTTAAATAATTGCCGACCAATGATTTTTTTGATAAATAATAAAATCTAAAAAAAAATATGAATTGTTGTCAATGATAAATATAAGTCTCAGTTTTCAAGATAAAATAATTGATGTTTTTTCTTTGGGAATACACGTAAGCACAAAACTCATATTTAACAACATATTTAACAACTCTCTGATGCATTAAATTGTATCAATACTCCTGTTGTGTCTGTAATTGTTATTGGTGGGTTTAGAAAATTTATAATGGATATTGTTACACGTGGGTTACGGCTATGAATATTTCATATTAATTCATTTTAGAAAACGATATCTGTTTTAAACATAAAATATGAATACGTATAGAAACAATTGTTTATTTTAACTATCTTCTCATTTTTAAAGGTCTATACTATGTTGCGGACTCTCTATTTTGATCAAATAAGATAAATTAAAATTAACCCTACCTAATGTCATTTTATCAAAATAGTGTAGTATACTTACCAGTTACGATACAAAGTGCCTTAGTTTTACTGGCTACGATGCATCTATGGTGTGCTGGACATGTCTTGTTTGCACATAAATTTGACAACTAAAAAAAGGGGAAAAAATTAGAAAAACAAATGCACGATTATTCTTCATAGTAAATAATTTTTTCTACTACCATTTTTGCACAATGAAATACGAAGGTGGGTGGCTGTTAGATTTAAAGCAACACAGTGATGCATTTTATCATAAATAAAAATTTTCCAGAAAAAAGAAGAAATATGTATAATCGATTTTCTTTGCGACAAATTACAAGAATTGTTGAAATAAAACGTATTATTACCTGGCTTTTCGTAATATTGTAGATGTGAACTGTGTTTTCCTCAAAATGAAGTTGTTCCGGAGATTCCTGTCCAGAGTGGGTCAGAAGTTCACAGGAAAGATGCCGTTTGTTAAAATTAATGGCCTTACAATTAGGATAAGTTAAACACTGGTTCTCGCACATCTTTTGGCCAATCAAGTCTATTGTTAAAATTCTACCGATTTGCAATCTTAAGTTTGACATAGTAATCCCGTTGGACAACATCCATGTTCCAAAATAAATGAAAAAAATAATAAATACACCACACAAACAAACCATATTTCTTATTTTACAATTATTTTTTCCCTTGATTTAACGTGGTTGTGCTAATTGTCCCTTAGTCTTCATTTAAGGCCAGAAAGTTATGAACCCTGATGGCATGGTAAATGGATCATTTAAATCTTCATCATATTATTAATAAATTGATACGAATGACGCTGATGGCAGTCGATTTCTAAAATATGAATAATAAATAAGGTGTGTGGTCGAACGTCGCATCAATTTTTGTTTAAAAGGGAGCATTTAATTTAGCAATATTTATATATGTAATACTTGGAAAATCTACCTTGTGGAAGGAGAAAAAGAAAATGACTACTGATCAAATCAGCATTTAATTAAGTGGCAACTGTATTAGAAATAATTGAAAGTTTATGATTACGTTATCAGCGTTCTTAAACTTAATAGCGAGTATGAACTCGTTGATTACAACAGTGCACCTTCTGTACATGAGTAAATCAGGCTCCTAACGAAATTAATGACATTTGGATGACCTCCTATATCCCAAGAGGGATATCGCAAGTTTACCTGCAGTTGTCGACCTTAATTTGACATCATTGAAGGGTCAATAAACTTCATCCAATAAAAATTCAATATGTAATAAATTTGAACTCGAAGTTTGAAAATTCAATATGTAATAAATTTGAACTCGAAGTTGGCTAAGGTACGAAAGCCGAGAAGGATCATTCGAGAATCAAAATACGAGATTCGAAATACGAGTTTCGAAATTCGAGATTCAATATCTATATAAACCAATCAGAAAAAAACGGTTTACAATCAAACAAATCAAAGCCAAAGAGAAACAAGATAACACATTCATCGCGTTTGTTAATGGTAAACGATTGCATTTAATCTTTTTCAAAGTTAGACTTTGGAGTTCAGACAAGGTACGTCAAATACAGTGCTCTCTATACTTTTGTTATGTTCAACTTACAGTATTTATTTACAGTGTGTATTTTCAGTGCTCATGCATAATTGTTTTCCAGTAAAAACTTAAGTTAATCTTGCTGTGTGTGTCCGAGCATTGTCATGCTGGAAAGTGTGTTTTGATGTTTGGCAGAATGTGGCACAAAATGAAGAACCTGGCAGATGTATCAGGAAGCTGTCATAATATTGCCTCTACCTTGACCAATATTTTAGTACATCAGGTCCCAGTGGTTTAAACAGCCAATACCACCCAGACCATGATTCTTGGTCTTCCCAAAGAGAGTTCCTTTCCATCGTGTATTAATCGTAATAGCGTTATTGTCGTCTGTGCCAGACTCCCTTTCTTCCATTCTTCCAATCGGATGCCAGCTTTCTGTTTAATGTCGACTTTGCTTATTTTGCATATTCACATCAGAGCGGGGGTATCACTAGTGAGCATTGGCTCACAGATATCTTGTTTGTCTCTTTCTAGGGCGAGCTCGCCCCCACCCCAAATTCTTTAGATCTCTTAGAGACGTGTTTCTCTTTATCCTCCCCAATCTTCTCGATGTGGTAATATGCATGTGCACTGGTAGAAATGGTACATGCGCTGCTTTCAATTGAGGAATTGGTGCTCATTAGTCATTTGGCCTCTATGTGATGGCTTACTGACGGGGACCGTCTCATCAACGACATTGTCTCTGTCCACGTCAGATCTCTCCGTCGTGGCTACTCGCCATGTAGACTTACCGGTGGTCGTACGTACGTATTTAACCCTCTTCTTTGTTTAACTCGTGGCATTGAAATATAATTAAAACAGAGTATATATTAAAATTGGTTTGAAATTAAGCTGAATTTATCAAAGTATATGAACATGCGGTACTGCTCTATTGCAGGGTAAACTGGTATAGTTTAGTAAATATTACGTAATGACAATTGTTAAATCTACGTTATTTGATTATTTAATTACAAAAAACTTCGCCAAACGTTATCACTGCTAGTAAGATAATCATATAGTTTGACAAGGTCTGCATCGTTGATAGGATGATGTTCAATTTCGCTGCCTAGTTCCTGATGTCTGAGTTCCATTATAACACCTATAAAAACTTTGCAGCTTTCCAGGAACTTTGAAACTTGGATAATATCGATGTCCTGTCTAATGGTTTTCGTCGACGTCATTAATTTCTAAGTGGCGCTCGTGCACTAGAGGTTTTAGAAAAAATGAAAATGGCGGACAAATATAAACTGGTCGGTGCAACGTGTAAATGCGAGCTTGTGCAAAGAGGTGTCGCATGTGGGGGAAGGAAGAGCGATCTAATCGAAATGTAGGTATCTAATATAGAAATAAAAGACATAATATTCGATTATTTGATATATATTTTAAGCATATAATCTGTGTTTTGAATTGAACTATACCCCACCACTGCTTATTATCAACAAAATCAAAGGCAGTATAGGAATTACAATCATGTAACGTTAGCCTTGTACTAAAAAGTCCGAAATATCTGAAGTTGTCCTGGTTTCTTTTTTTCTTTTTCTTTTTTTTTATACCGATTTTGATATTATACTTGCCAGGAAAACCTGTCAAATAAAATATCAAAATCGCTTTATAAAGGCTAGGAACTCCTCAGATATTTCGAACTAGCCTTGTACATGATTACGTACGTGCGCAAAGATCTATGATGAATTACTGTCCAAATATTTCAGGCTAGGATCGTACGACAGAAATAAGAATTTTAAAGAAGATCCAATTATCCTTCAAGAGCCATTAGATGTATTCTGGCTTACAATTGGCTTCCAGCAACTCAGACCAGAACACAGAAAGTAAATGCCACAGTTAAGATATCACTATAATGAACAATCCTTCTAGTATACAATGGAAGGTACATGTAAATATGCAAAATGATAATAAAACAAAAGCTATGATTTTATATATTATACAAACTAAAAATTTTGATGCTACATTTGTATTGAAATAGTAATGCTATATAGGAGCTAGCTATAATGTGCTTACCTTGCAAACTTTTTTGAATTATTCATAAATGTAGTGCTAGTTTTAGCAGTAAATATAAATTAAAATTACAAAAAAAAATTATCATATGACATCAGTTGGTATAAACTAGCTTAACGTGATATTGAATTAGCTTGATGCTTATCATTGTATGTCTTCTCGTGATTTTTTAAGATCATTGAATGATTTTCAATACATAAAGGTCCACAAACATTTCATTGAAATGACCTAACGTTTTAATTTTTTTTTCATATTTTAATACATTTAGTTATCCAACAATTTTAAAATCGGAATTGACAAAATAACAGGAGATACTCTGAATTCCCATTGTAAATGCACTGCAGGCAAGGACTTCGTAAAACATGTTAGCATGTTGCTGCAGTTCTTGAATCAACTTGGATATACGTGTACTTTACGATGTCATGAATAACTCCATTTACATGTATGAAGATTAAAGAGCAATATTGTTTAGGGAAACCACTAGCAGCTAATATTTTTTTTTTGGAAAAGAAAACACACTGATGAAATGCTAGTAGATTCAAGAAAGGAAAAAACACTGTGCTGGATAATTATGCCAGTGCCAAGGTGGCATTTTTGCACCCGTCTAAGCTGCATGTATCGAAAAATTCAAATACGCCACAAGATAGACCATTGCTTAAAGAGTTTAAAACCACCTTTGTTTTTATTGTGTCTCACCTGTCAGGTGAGATATTTACCTTTCAAAAATAAATACCTACAGGAGAATAATTTTTCCCATAGGAAAAACAGTATTCCTATAGGAAATTAGAAATTTCCTATCGGAATACAAGAACTTCCTATAGGAATTTCAATTCCGATAGGAATTTATAGAATCCGATAGGAAATTTTTATTTCCTATAGGAAAACTACCTGTCTGAGTCAAATTCCTACAGGAAATAGCTTTCTTCTATAGGAAATATAATTCCTATAGGTTTTTTTGAAAATCCTACAGGATTGTCAATATTTCCTGTAGGAGAATCGTTTCTCCTATGGGAATTATCATTTTCCTATAGGATATCAATTTTTAAAGGTAAATATCTCACCCGTCAGGTGAAACACACTAAAAACAAAAGTGGTTTTATACTCCCTAGACAATGGTCTATTATTTGGTATATATGGATTTTTCCGAAACTGCATCTTAAGCGGGTGCAAAAATGCCACCTTGGCACTGGCATAATTATCCGGCACAGTGTTAAAAGTACTTTAAATACTCTTCAGGATACTTCAGTTACATCTATTATAATAACTGCATGGTTAAAGTGGAAAAAAAATTAATACAAATTTTATTTATATTTATTATGTGGTTTTAATTACTACATATAGTCATGCTGTTTTGAAAAAAAAATACTCTTACACGATCAAGCTTCCATGCACGTTCGAAGTTAGAGAAATCATATTTTCTGGAGGCTGATATGATGTAGAACTCTTTTGTATATAAAACCACAAAAATTAATTATTTTGACGTCACACCATCTATTCCGGTTTGAGTTACATACACAATGTACACAGTGCTCTGAATAAAACGTTGAAGATTTTAGGTCAAACTGCATTTCGTTGTGTGATTTTTAGCCAGACGACGCGCAGTGAGCCTTGCATTTAACATCATTAGAAACGGGCGGAACCTTTAATGTTAACATTAAAGGTCCGCCTTTGCTCTAAAAGGGTCCGTCTAACATAAAAGACCCGGGGTATATTTTACGTTTCTATCTTTTCAATTACGAGTATTTTGTTACAAAATAAGTGGTATTATTTTGTAATTCGTTTAAAGGGATACTTACCCGAAGTGAGTTCGTAAATATCCAGAGTGTATATGAAAATACATATAGCTTGGTCAACACAAATAAATTACAATAATTATTACATTTTAAAACTGTTTTTTCCATTTAACCTTTATTTTGGAGGGCGATCTTATATTTGAAGGAAATGAAGCTGACTGGTGTCATTAATTTAACAAAGGTTTGAACCAGGTGTTACATATACACAAACCACCCTGCAGGTGTGAAGGGCTCACACCTTCAGGTGTTTCACCATTTAAAATTATCAAGTGAACAATGGCATTTCACACGTCCTCTTTTTGCACATCTTTCCAATATGATACACGTTGAAAAACCTAAACCATTTAAAAATCTAATAAGCTTTACAATTAAATCATAATGATATATACATGTACCTGCAAGCAGTATCATTTCATTTTTTTATTTGCACTATGGCACATGTGTATATAAGTTATGCTAATTATTATAGAATAGTTCTTCGATCCTTCTTTTTCATAAATATATGTATAATTTGGACCTTTGCATTTGTTAAAATCAAACGATGGAATAAATTTATTAATAAAAAAAATTAAATACATGTAAGATTACTTAAGAGCCCCATTCCTTCGGCTGTATTAGCATTTTGTATCTGACAAAGAATTTAAGGTAACTGTTTTATTAAAAAGAAAATATTCGTGTGAAAAACGCAAATATGTTGACACCCCAGTAAAATTTTATTCAAAATTCCTGCCTTCTACACCCACTTATTGCATTATTTTTCTCTCACAAATATCATATAAACATCATGACATGCGTTTCTTGGTCCCTCCCCCCATAAAAAGAGTAAGAAGGTCCTTAGATGAAAATCAATACCGTCAGACAAATATGATAAATCTGCCTTGTTTTATGATTATTTCAGCGAGACGGAAAATCGTTTGCAATGGATTCAAGGCCTTTGTCACATTTTTAATAAAGTTTTACCACTTCTCTTTCTAAACATTACATAAATTTTACGGTCATTAATTTTAAGAGATACAATACATATACATACATGACCTGTTCTTGGGCTATAATATTGGGTCCTACTGAAATAAAAATACTGTGAATTATTTGCATACAGCATTTCCATGGGGCGGACCTATTTCTTGTACTATGATATTGGGTCCTACCCCCTGCGTCAAAATGTTATTTACTTGATGAACATCAATACATGTTCCAATATGTATTAACTACTAGTACTTATTTCCTTGTTTAACTACATGTATTAACATGTTTTTTTTTCAACGGGCGGACCTTTTCTTGAGCCAAAGTATTACATGTAGGTCTTACAAAGTTGTTTTATATTTGGATCGCTACGTTTGATCGCGATTCTCCACTTTTTTGAGCGGATTTTGTCCTGAGGGAAAACGGTGTGTCCTCCATATCCCGTGCACCCAGGCACACAGCAATACTGCGGCATTAAAGATGGAAGTTACGATACGAATTATTATATGGTTACGACATTTATCTATACCCGCTTCTACACGCACAAAAATTTTACGGCGGACACCATTGCTTGTAGGTTTTTTGTATCTCTCATGTCTGTTGTACATTATCGTGATTTTCATATACATATACTCTGGAACAACCTGTGTCGATCTTGACGCAGCAATTTTGATGACATGGTATAGTTTTTTTTTGTCGAGGAAACGTTAAGCAGAGAGTGCTAATATATGTGATCTAATTTTTCAGTGGATTTTTGCCAAAATTGGTTTACATGCAGGGGATACATGGTCCTGACTCTTGAGAATTTTTTAACATTTCAGAATAAAACAACTACAACATACATTTAGCACTATATAGAATAGCCAGGGACGATATAAAAATTTTCTGAAAAATTGCCATTTTTTAAAACACTTTTACGGGTCCAGCACCGCGCTCCAGTCCCGAGCAACTGCCATAAACTATCATAGGATTGGTAGGTTAATGTCTACCCATGCAATGTTGGGGTTAATCATCTTCTTTAAGAGTGGCACTTCGTGTTATGAACCCACCCTCTTTTTGAAGCACAAAACCGTAAGTGAAAATTTTGACAACAGTTTCGCATTTTCATTCCATATCTACTGAAAAATGCTACCAGTACTGAAGTGTCATATATCAATGAAATGGACACGAGCTCCTATATCCACAAAATGAATGCAATAAATATTCTAGCCATTTATACCCCTCACATCATTCTCTCACCAGAGGTCGTGCTACACAAGTTTCGCTTACACCTCTGTCAACGCCGGAAAAATAGTCTGTCACATGATCAAAACAAGCATGGCGAGCACATGGCATTGTTGATTCGTTTCTTCTGTTCAATGAGCTTGAAGGGGAGTCATCGACGGACGAAGACTTTGAGGACACTTTTAAAAACATCACAGGAGATGACATTGCTGCTGATTTATGTAAAATCATCGATAAATCGGTAGCGTACAGAAACTGATTTTTCAAACATCTGTCAAACTAGATCATGTGATCAAATTTTAATTTTTACCTCCGCAAAATAGTTCTCCCAGTAACGTTGAAATAAAAATAAATAAAGGCGTTAAAGATTTAAATTTAATTATTTATAATCATATTCATAAATAAAAGGAACAACTAAATAGATTTTAATTCCATTTTGCCCATCGTTTAAGTTTGTACAAGAATCTTGTACATCGGGCGTTGACAGAGGTGTAAGCGAAGCTTGTGTAGCACGACCTCTGGTGAGAGAATGCCCTCATATAAACAGCCAAACCTTAGGTTCTCCCTTTATTTTCAAAATTTTGACCGGGCCTTTTGTTCGAAACTATCCCCTGCCACCTTTGTTTAGAGAGACTGTTATTAGATAAGTCATTATGATAACTTACAATATCTCATTGAATCAACAGACGCGCTTTCGCATCAATATCAGAATGGTGAATGCCACGTGATGTGTTTAAGCTAATGAAAATAACGAAAGCCAATATTGTTTGTGTCAGTTGCCTACTGGTTGTATTGGATTTGTAATGTTTTCGAAGTAGTGAGACTTCCCCCGAAAGACCAGCTATATAGTGATACCCCCGTCGACGTTTTACTATATAGCAAGTCTTCCGGGAGGAAGTCTTACTATTTATATTAATTATTTCCCCTATTTTTATAGCAAGACTTCCCCCTCTCGAGAATAGTTTCCGGAATATTTTTGTTAATTGTGAAAACAATTGGTTTTTCTGTATACTGACGTTTTGAGTGCTTTAATAATATTTTCTCCCCCATATGAATTACTATTAAACAGTATCTAAGGATGACAGATCTAGCCAATATTTTTGAAATATTTATGAGTGAGATAAGTAAAGAGAAATCTTCATGCACAGAAATATACATGTAGCCACTAAGATACCGACGATGACACTGTTTGGCCTTCATGTTCCCTAACCTTCATGGATTCTGAGTTGGATTCAGTTAGATTAATTTTATAAATCGAATCTCAGCAGATAAGCTACATAAGCTACATATGTACAAAATTTGATTTATACTTATATGGCCAAAATGAAGGCTACGTTTTTAAAAGAGGTTGTTACAGTTTATTTAAGACGGCGGGATGGTCATGACCATGTACATGTACATGTATTTACCTCCTTTAGACGAAGAGCTCCCTATGAAAATATATATAGGAAAATGTTCAAATCTCAAAGTTGAATTATTTAGATTATTTCTTCACTGAAAAAAGTTCGTGCCTAAAAATATCATTAAAAAGTGTAAGGCAAATCTGATGGTTAATTTAACCACCTAACCTCCCTAAAGTTCTCAGCTCGGACATTCACTGGGCGTAAATATGAGGTTATTCATGGCGTTTCTAGACCACAGCATTAACTGAAGGTTTCAGTAGCGTAAAAGTAGCACTATTGGCTCAGTAACCATTTTCAGATTTGTGAAATTGATGTTGTTACTTTCTTTAACCTGACTAGTTAGGTGTTTATGCACTCTGACTATTTTCTGTCGGTGCAGATAATTCGGGTTTCGGTTGTGGAGTTTCTTTGGAGATCGCTGGTTGTTTTTTTTATGTGAATAAATGAATGTTTGATGAAATAAAGCATCTTACATTCAAAGACGAGTTTTTATTTTTGTGTATCATTTCTGTTACCTGCTATGATAATGCGTTGGATAATAAAGCTACATGTACCTTAAAGCTTGGTACATGTATGTTGCAATGATGAAATTAATTCAAAACTATGGATGTAAATTCCTGTTTATAAAATAAATGTAACAGGAAATATTAAATTTCTTTTTGGCTGCCTTGAGCACTAAATTAAAAAGGCAACTCTTCAAGTATAACTTTATCTGAATATAAATGAAAAAAAAAAAGCAACAATAAAATTATTTTACAATTACTCAACAAATAATGTACATACACATCTTAATTTAAATGTAATTTGTCGTTTAATTATTATTCATTAAATGTAACTTAAGTTAATGTATTGGCATTTGCCAAGATATTAAAGATTCAAAGGCAATTATACTAATAAATTTACACGTTTCCTTAAAGGCATTTACCGTAATTAAAGTATATTAATGATGTAAAAATTCCTGAACTTTGGGTGGCACTTCCTTCCATATTATTTGCAATATTCCAATTATTTGATTAATTAGCAATTTATACTGGTGTTATAAATTGCCTGTTGCTTTACAAATGGTATTTTTCTATAATCATGGTTCTTTGTGGTAGTATTTTCATGTGCTATCTCATTTCATTATGCTCCTCAGATATTAATAATGGTATATGCAATGAAAGGTGAGTCATTGTTTTGTTTATTTCATGTCAGTCAAAATTTTAATATATATATATATATATATATATATATATATATATATATATATATATATATATATATATATATATATATATAGTTTTGATGAAAGTATTTGGGTAACTTGTGTTAAAATTCTTTAAGCTAAGAAGACAGCTCAGTAATATTGTATGAATAATGTACATGTAGAGATATGTTTGGTCCGCTCAAGTTGCATATATATCTGCTTTCCTTTTACAGTTCTTTTTTAAATCATAGAAACATTTTAACAAGTCTTTTAGAGCTTGGAATTTGAATAGTATTTGTAAAACTGTAATAAGACGTAGGCTTTTTTATTTCATTTTAGGCCACTCGGCCATGGTTCTTTGAAAATAAAAAAAAATTGTCTGCCTAAGTCTACGCAATCTGTTCATATTTTACTCGAAACCAGCGTCATTAATGACTTGTTTTGATGCCAGAAGTTAGTAGTTACGTCCTACCGAAAGTTTAAGGTCTTGTTAAAATGGTTCTAATATCGATAAAATTCGAGAGTCATTACCAATAGCCATGCCGCAATGAAATGCTTTCGACCTTAAAATATGCATACATACAGATGAACGTTTGTTACATACTTATAACGGAAACCTCAAATTGTTCACATTTCTATGCACAATCTTATTATCGTATGAAACGTTTTTTGCAATATATTTTGTAAAACATGAATTTGATGGTCTCAGAAATTCAAATTATTTCAAAAACTATATAATAATATATAAATAAGTATTAAGTTCGGATGAGATTTTTTATCTGTTTAAGAGTGTAAAGAAAACTATGTAAGTTAATATACTTCTTTGACGAATGTTTGAAATTGTGTCAAAATATATATTTATGCCTGAGTAAACTTAACACAAAATTTAAAATGCACACGTGTGATAGGAAAAACCCAATATTGTTTCAGTGGAAAGAGAGAAATCGTCTGCTGTGCTGATTATTACAGAGATTTTGTATCTGGGTCTTGCTTACGTAAGTGTTGTACAGATGTTAATTATTTATGTTTGTTTTTTTTTCCCAACCATTCCGGCAAAAAAAACCCCCATATAATTATGCACTAAGTTGTAGTAAACAATTTCTAAAAATTTATAATTTACTTTGAATTAAAAGTCGGACACTCTTAGTCCGACTTGCATGCATACGATTCCTGATCGTTTGCTTACAAAAGTATTCGCAAGACGTTTCTTGTTCTTATGAATGATTTATGAACTATTCCGGTTGGCACATTCACATGTTAATGAGTTATATTCAAGCAGTAATGTTCATACATACTAATTAAAGCATCTATACTCAATGATTACATATTAAACCAATTCGTATTTTCATGCCTCTTTTTAAAGATTTTGCGTCTTTATAGTTGAGAGTAATAAATATTCATAAAACACGATTGCACATATGATATCGGCCATTGATTACCTTCGACACCCTAAATATTTATACATTTTACAGCTTGCATCGGTTCATTTGGACACAACTGCCTTCTGACGTGTAGCGATGGATACTTTGGTCATGGGTGTCGGAGCAAATGCGAATGTAATGACTCGCAAACATGTGAACCCCATATCGGATGTACTTATAATGGTATAGAAAGTCATTATTAAATATTTAATTTTTTTATTGATGTTATCAGTTGGCATGTGCATATTGATAAGCGTTTTTATCGCATAGCTGGTTCTACACTGAATACGAGGTATTTAGTAGTTGCCATTGCATGTGTCGTTTCCATGCTTATAACTGGAGTAGCCATGTTTACCGGTAGAAACATGTGAGTATCACCTGGTTTATCTATCATACGCTTCTTACGTAAATGATTACACATTTTGAAGAAATTGATCTTACTATTTACGTATAATAACGTATTATTTTGCTTTTAGACTTCAAAAATTCAAAGCAAACTCAGGTAAAACACTATTGTTAATTCTCGCATATCTATACATGTATGACAGCATATGCATTTTGAATCGTCTTTATTAGGTAATAAAAGCCAAATGGAAAAAAGAGAGGATCGGATACTTTATGAGAATGCATCTTCATCAGAGATGATTGATAACCCTTTATATTCATCACAAAATGGCTTACAATCACTATCTAATTCATATGGCGGTACAATAATTGACCATAATGGAGAATCACAGGAATGTCAGCGACAGAAAAAGGTTGTGTTAGTACCGCTTAATACAGAGAGTGGTTACTCAGAAATTGATACATGTAGTACTAATCATCACCCCAGTGGTCGTGCTTTGCTTTTAAAGTATAACGTTGTTGGCGATGATTGTATTGAAGCAATATCGGATAGATGTAACAGGCCCCATCGGCACCAACAGGTTTAAATTACTCAACTCAGTCATCAACTAAAATCCTAAACGAAAAGTGCATAAATTTGAGTCAAGACTGAGTATTGAGGAAAGTTGGTGACGGTGGGGCCAGCCGGACTTTTGAATATTTTTTTTCTGATTTCTTTTTCTGTGTATTATGTTTATTTTATAAAAAAAATTTATGAAGGAATCAATGATATTGCATAACATTCAAACATTATATGAAAATACCAACTGAAAAGTTAACATATTTGAACGCGATTGTCCTCTTAATTTTAAATGTTATTGTTGAATAATTGACTGTGCATTTATTATTATATTAATTTAGAATTAATTTAAGAGTTGTAATATTTCACAGTATCGAAAATTTACAAATGATATGTAAATAATACAAGCAGATTGTACCGATACTACGGGTTTTCATCCCATGCTAACAGGAAGGGTGACAAAACAATTACAGGTACAATGTATAAAATAAAAAAACCCTAAGAAAAAAATATTTATTTTCAAGATTAATTTCATTGGAATCGCTCTCAGAGATGTTTTAAAAAAACCCATGATATTTACATTATAAACATTTCTATTCTATTTTCCCAAGACGGGACATTTTTATTGTTGCAAAATAAAAAAAAAGTTCTTAAGTTGTTAATTATTAAGTTGGGTTCCTGCTTGAGTGACGTCATCAGTGATAGTTCTGTATGTATGTACCTGTATTCATGATTAAGCACACAATTATTGTGTATAAATTGCATTATTAATAATGTTGCATCAGAAGCAGACAAAATGTGTAATTTTCTGGATGTTAAGAAGGTTTTAATCTTTATCTACTAAACGCTTTAAAATATTGTATTTGTATTTGCCTGATAGTATATGTACATTTTACACAGTTATTAAGAACATACTACTAGTAATCTGGTCAGAGGACTACGAAAACTCAGGAGCAGAGCAAACACGGACTTTTACTAAAATTAGAGGCAGAATCAGGTGCCATGGAGGAGTGAGTACCCTCTGCTGACCTACATGTATCACACCCGCAGTGTGCTCTTTGTCGTAATCGGGAAAATGGGAAAATCCGTAGACAATTCGGTGATTGATATTGGTCTACTGGTCTGTAATATTTAAAACTGCAAACAAGTTATACATTCAGATAAGAAAAGTAAGTAGTAACGATAAGATTTAAAAAAAAAAACCCACATTAATTACACATGGAGTCAAACTAACATTTTCAAGAGAAAAAACGTCACTACCAGAAAAATGCTGAAAAGGGACACACCTTTAAGGCTGTAAATACAGCAAAACTCGAATATAGCGAACACTGATATAGCTAAATGGTATTAATGAATTCCTATTTATGTCCCGACAACGTATCCTATATAAAATAACCGTATATAATGAACACGGCTATAACGAATTTACTGCTATAACGAAGTAATTTTAAGCCCCCCGCTGGCAAAATGACGTATAAATAACTAATAATTTTCACTGTAAAGAGCTGTAGGCCTACGAAGGGTCAAAATTGGCCCTGTCTCGAAAATTAATGAAATTGGTAGAATATATTGTTGAACTACAGTGTATCATATTTTATATATCGGAGGGTATTTAATAAAAAATAATTAAAAATGACTTAAAACAGTAGGTCAAAGGTCAGTAGGTCAGAATGAAATTTCAACGATGAAAGAAAATTAACAATATCATTTTCTGTTTGTGCTACATGTACATATATTCCTTACATTTTACCGGTATAATAAATTTAAATTGTGTGAAATATACATTAACTTTTAAACAGCCGTAATTCAATTAACAATGTTTTGAAGAAAAAAAATAGGTCATTTGTTTATTGTTTATGCAATTTTGGTAAAAACACAAAAATGTTGCAAAAGTTGACTGAAAAATGGATGAAATGCATAAATATAAATACATTGTAACCGACGGACGGTGGGTTGGCTATTGTTGATATTGAATGCAAAATAAAGGCATAAAAAGCCTCATGGGTTCCTCGACTTTTAAAAAAACAAAAACATTTTGTACAAAATTTTAGATTCTTACTGTAAACAAATAAACATAGATGTGAATTACGTTTTACAATTTTCAGAAAAAAAGTTAGAAAATATGCAAAAAGTGGGAAAATTACCAACTTTTTATCAACAAGTATTATGCTCATTCAATGAATGCAAGCCTAAAAACCTAGAAATTACTTCACCACATAAAATTGTACAACAACCAATATGGAATAACTGCAATTTTTTGTATAAGGGAAATTCCCTCTTTTTTAAAAATTGGATTACCTGTGGAATTCTATATGTAAACGATTTATTAACTGGTAAAGGTAATTTCAAGTCTCTTACAGACTTCAAAGACTGTATAAAGAATAAATCAAACTGGTTATGTGAATTTAAGATTCTTTCCTCTGTTTTTAAGCCACTATGTAGAAAATTTGATTTCTCAAATTGTAAGTTCATTAATATGCAAAACAATAATCATTTCAATTTCTATTCAGGTTATGAGAATGTATTAGGGCAAAGATGTATTTTTTTCTATGAGAATTTAATAAATAAGAAGTCTATTAAACCTTGTTATCAGACTGTTTTACAAATGGAGTATAAAATTGATTCTATTGATTGGAAATATATTTACAAATGTAAATTATTAGATATTTCTGATAAACGTCTAGCAGAATTCAATTACAAATTGTTGAATAATATTCTTTGTAATAATGTTTATTTGAGTAAATGGAATAAAGAAATCCATAGTAAATGCAAAATATGCAAGAGGAATGAAAATACTAAGCATCTTATTTTTGAATGTGAAAATGTATCTGAAATATGGAATGCGTTAAATGTATACCTTAAAATTGATATTAAGTGGAAACATGTACTTTTAGGTTTTTTTAGTGAACAAAATAGAAAAATCGTATCATTGAATACCCTCATTTCATATGTAGCATACAGAATTTATAAATATAAGATGTATTGTCGGATACACTCATTAGAAGAAACAAATTACAATATTTTGAACCATGTAAAGGCATCTACTGTATTTTATGCTTCTGTTTTGAAAAGTCTGAACTCATACGCAGACTATAGAATTTTCCACAATTTTGTAAAATCAATTTAGAGAATCTACTTCCATATATGTATATTTTGTTGATGTTATTTCTGTTTGTTTTATTTGTTGTAAAACTGATATAATAAATAAAATCTTAAAAAAAATATATAAATACATTGTACTACCGGTAATATATTCATATTTACAACATTTAAAATGAAGTCTTTGTAGAATCATAAATACTGCAGATGATTTTATTGTAAGTTTGAAAATCAAAATCAGATTTTTTGCAGTGGTTTCCATGGAAACTATTTGAAACCTTTTTCATACCGGTAATAATAAATGTAGTAATTTTCCTAAACAATAATAACAATTCAAGCATACTTTCTTTACTCAGAAAAATAAATTTATAATGATTGAGTAACAGTTTTCAGGATTTCAAAATTATATAGTAATAGCCAATTCATAATTGTATAATATTTTACGAAGATAATAAATTTAAAAATCAGTGATAATTTTCAAAACATAAATGAAAAAGATTGATCAGAAAATATATTATCAAATCTCTAAATTTTCAAGTAAGTTTATTTTGAACCAGGTAAAGTAAAACATAGGAATATTTTCTTTCTATAAACATTGTGTAACTGTTCAGGTCAATCTGTTCAAATAGATTATTTAGAGTATTAAGAGTAACTTTCACTTTGAAACTCTAGGCCTAATTAATTATTTAACACATTCTTAAAAAAAGTGAATAATTTTTTTATAAAGATGAATCTGTTTGAATTGAAATGAAAATTATACATAAAGTGCTATTGAAGATTGAAACATTTTAGATTTATGAAATAAAACTCAACAATTTAAGGGGGACATAATTGATCAATTGACCCTTTTTACAGCAATTGTAAGCCTTTAGTTAAACATCAACCACAGTATTTAGTATAACAAAATATCGAACGTTAATAATACAAGTCCATTGAATCTGTACAGACTCCCCTATATATATATATATATATATATATATATATATATATATATATATATATATATATAGTCATGACTGGTGCACGTTCCATCATTGCTGAGAACTTGAGAACCCACGATATGGCATGCAAAAACAAATAGTGTGTTAATATTTCAAGCATCTGCAATCTAAAGGAGCTGAGAAATCTCTGACGAAAATTTTAAAATTTAGGCTAAAAATAAACAAGGTCATCAGTTAACAGGAAGTTGACAGCCGATTGGTACAAAAATATATCCCACTATATGGCATGCTGACACAAACAGTGTGTTAAAATTTCAAGCATCTACTATGAATAGTTAATGAGAAAAATGCGACAGAAATTTTTGTTACGGACAGACAGACAGACGGACAGACTCACAAGGGTTAAACAGTATACCCCCTTCTCCTTCGAAGCGGGGGTATAATTATTGTATATAAGGCAGTTTCGAGTTATGGATCTATGTTATACCCGCACAGATGCTAAAATTATTCTCACTTTAATGAACTAAATTGCCTAGGATATATAAAGAAGAAAATAATTCATCATAACTATCGTTTCATTTTTGCCATTTCACAGGGCCGAGTTTGACACTTCGTGGGCGCAGCTCTTTCAGTAAAGAAGCATGAAATTGTAACATGCATACACGAATATAGAATATTCTTTTTTTTTCTTTCTTTTTTTTTTTTTTTGAAGTGGAAAGGTAACATTGACATATTTTGTAAATGACGGTAATATCGATTTGACAACTGATGATAATTTTGAAGTACTGTCAGCTATTTTTATAAAGAATTCGCTATGAGACTTTTGCTGTATTTAAATTTTCATTTTTAAAGGTAGCATTTTTTGTTTTATCTTATACTCCAAAAAAATCACTAACCAAGGATTACTATAGTTGATTTCAATTTTGGAGTTGTCTTTCCCACTGTACTTTAAACTTAAAAAGGTTCGTAATTTATTGGGGGAAATCGCTCTTTTCTACACGATCGAAGTGTAGAGCTCCAACTTACAAGGAGTATTCACCAATAAGAGGAAAATACATTGTAAACACATGTTCCCACGATAATAACTATTGATTTAAGTGTTGCCTAACTATCAAAAGTCATTGCCTTGTACATAATTTCCTCTTTGCTACAAAAAAGTTGTATGAACGATTTTTCACATGTAACGATAGAAGTTGTGTTAATTGTTTTTCCTTGCAAAATACTTATCTCAAGGTATTAAATTGATATTGTTTTGTATCACAAAAAGAAATATTTTTGTTGTTGAAATTTTGCTATCAATATTTTTGCAGCATTTAAAAAAAATGTCACTGGCCTTCTCCTTGTGCAAATGCAATATTTGTCAATAGACAACCAAACATTTCCCACAGACAGTCAGTAGGAACCCACATATTCAGTATATTGTTTAATCGACATTTTTGCATATTAATAAATTGAAGAAGGAAAGAACGTGGGGGAATAAGCCGAGGCATAAAACCACTTAAGTCCATTTGAAAACCCCACAACTTTTTTCCCTTACAAATATCACTTTTGTTACATTTATTAAACATATGCCAAAACCTTCAGAAACTTACTTCAAATGTAATTGACATTAAGACATCAAAATATGTGTATGCTAATTAAGCAACAAAATGCTAATGAAATCGGATGTTCAGACTATAGTTTTTTATAGAGTGGGTCATCATACCATTTTGTAAAGAACGTATATTGATAAAACATGTAAATGTCTATCTTTTTCAATTTAAAAAAAAATGGTACCAAGACCCACTCTATGATAAAAAGCAAGTTTTCTTCCTGCAATTTTCAAGATGATCATCAAATGGCTAAGACCGAATTATGTTTGCGCAATACTAAATTGAGCTTGTTATTTAAATGCATTTAAACATGTGATTCCGTGGTGTAGCGGTTAGCGAGGAGTTCTTAGAACAAAATTTTTACATCTTTGTTTACTTTGTTTAAATTCGAAAAACTCTTTTAATGTAAAGAAAGTAAAAATTGCCTTATTATGAATTAAACACATGCACTTAATCATTTTATAGATTTTAAGTTAACCGTTGAATCAGTTATCTTTAGTTGTAAAGAGGGTACAAATCAAGGACTTTAAGACAAAAGATTGGAATTCTTTTTTCAATGTACAGCAAATTTTCTGGAGATATGTAAACACAGGAATAAAAATATTTGAAGTTAATATACATATTATACTAAATGCGTGATTTTCATTTGAAGCATACTAATGATAGGGTTGTGGCCACTTGTGGGCATATGCCTCGGCTTATTCCCCCAGGTTCTTTAATGAAGAAACTGATGTTTCGCCCGCCATGTCCCCGTATATTATTCGTTATTTGCCGATATTTATAACAAACAATATAGATGGCTTTCACATTATTCTAAAGAAAATCTTTGAGACTGTGAGTGATCTATATGTAGATGTGCGTTTTGATTACAAAGCATGACCGCATTGTACAAAGTACATGTACCTTGTGCTGTCTCAAGTTTTTGCAACAAAATCATCAACCTGTGAATAACGTATGGGTCAGTTACTACAAAAAGTGTAACCTGATCCCGACGTGATTTGAACACGCAACCTTCTGATCTGGAGTCAGACGCGCTACCGTTGCGCCACGAGATCGTTATTTAAAGTGCAGTTAAAGTGTTGCAAACATTTGATTATTGGTACAGAGTATTGGTAATGTCTGTTATATATCTAAATTTTTCCTAAAATTTCGTTTGGTGTATCACAGAGTGTACTGTTGATTTTATAGGAAGAGTAATGGTGTACTCTAATAGTTTTATTATAAATGTATGAAAAGAAAAAAAATGAGCAACTATGATCAATAAGATATTATACATGTACTAGTAGTTATCGTCGAAGTAGAGTAGTTGTCTCGCCCTTAAGAATTATAGTATTTCTCGGGTAACTAATTCATCGGATCGACCTCAATATTAAAGCAGTAGCATTGTTTCATAAATGGAGAAAGCTTTGAACATTATGTAGTGGAATTCATGACAATGCTAATTATAAATTTGTAATGTTCTAAAACACGGTCAACATGCATATGAGGCGTGTTAATCTGAAAATTTACACAGTAACTGTCTACCTGCTGTTGTAAGCTTTGGATTAAAATTTGAGCTTTAAGTATGTTCGAAATATATCCTTGTACTATTAGTAAAGCCTGAGTGTTGTTGTTGTTGTTCTGCCAATTTAAATAAAAGTGTCTTCAATGAAGAAACGTAATGTTCGTTTGATTGCGAGTTTCCTTTTACGGTTACACTGGCAATTTCATACATATTTCTCAATAAAAGTACTTTAACTAGAAAAATATCACAAAATGCGGAAAGTTACACTAAAATAAGGATCATTTTCACTTCAATATAAACATGTAATAAATAATTTAGAGGGATTCTAAGTACCAAGGCTGTACAAAGATTGAAACTACTACATGTATTTCTTAGAGATTAAAGCTCAGATATTTTCGGGTGATTTCTTACTTGTCATAGATGTCTGTCGGAGAGTACTTCCTAACGTATCGATTAATGCACTCTCTAATGTATTTGTATCTACAAAATAGCTGCTCGTATGTATACAAAGCTTGGTCACGACCTGTTCTCATTTTTTTTTTCAAACATCCATCAGTCTTTAGTACTACATAAATGCTACTTAAGGGTTTTTGATTCGCACCGCTTCTCACGAACCCTTAATTGACTATGGGCAACTACTGTTAAAGTAGAAAAGAAAATGTTATATGATTCAATACATTTTCTCTACATGGCCGTATATGCCCCACCCTAGAGCCTGAATCCCTGAAACATGGGGCATATATTTAACAATATTGGTAGTTGACTTTATAGACATCATAATCATGCATTAAGTTTTTCCCAAACATACACGTAATTATTTTGTTTTTAATAATTTAGATCAGTAGGTATAATTTTCGTTGGATTACACAAAAGTCAATTTTGACAATACGTAAACTCGACACTGAGACAGACTCGAGCAATCGGCCGAATATATATATGGCCAACACCATCCCAAACACTGAAAGTCGAAACTGTACAAAATATAGTTGCTTTTTTATTTCATAGTTGTAATAGATTCAAATTCATTTTATCTTTTACGGATAAAAAGGAAAATGTGTTGCCAGCAAAACATCATCGCCCATGACAGTGATCATGAGTAGCAATATACTTATTTGCACATATATCTAATTCTGGTTTGTCATTGAATTTATGATAGAAATGATCATCAGATGAACCTCAGCTTTTCAGTTAAAAAAAAGTACATGCTAATAAAAAGGTGGCTGAATGGCATAGCTCTGCCATTTTGTCACCTTTTCATACTTTTCAATTAACATGCAGTAGACTGATATTAGAGGTAGAGTTTCAAAAGCAAGTTCAGACTTTACAAAACTTAAAAAGAAACATCAGCAAGAAAACAAAAACTAGAGGTACTGTGAGCAAGCTCACAATTGATACCCCCCGCTAAGAAAAAAATCATAACTCAAGTAGTTTGTTATTATAGAAAATGATGGATGCTTTCTATTCAACAATCCATTTTCTATGAATAACAACTGCTCTATTTTTTTTAAATTGCTTATGCTATTATAAGTACACAAACCAATTTCTATTCTTTAAATTCCATTTTATTTTAACTAAATGTAATGCATGAAGACATTTGTATCCTTATGATTACAAACATGACTGGAATCAAACGATAATCCTCATGTCAAGCAGCCATTAAATGTTTATAATTTTTGGTATACCGAGCCCGATGTTTTTACCAAAAAATTTTCAACACAATTATTTTTCGAAAAAATATAAAATATATCGAGGCAGGCCATTTTCAGAGGGGCGGGCAGCGATGAAAATCTTACAATTAATTTGATTTCGCCTTACACAAGCAAGCTTTGTGTAAAATTTAGCCTCCTAATTATTTCCATTCATACAAGACATGGCACATATAAGAATAAAGCATTTTTCAAACAATGACTTTGAACTTGCCCAAATTACCTTGGGTCAAGGTCATGACATACCTTCAGGTAATATGCAATCTTTGTGTCAAGTAAGAACTTCCAATGTCTCTCCATAAGATAGATATGGACCGGACACGAATTTGGCACTTTTTCTACCAGTGACCTTGACCGAATGACCTTGGTTCAAGGTCATGACACACCATCAGGTTATAAGCAATCTTTGTGTAAAGTAAGAACTTCCAATGTCTCTCCATAGGAAAGATATGGACCGGACACGAATTTTGCACTTTTTCTGCCGTGACCTTGACCTTGTCCGAATGACCTTGGGTCAAGGTCATGACACACCCTCAGGTCATAAGCAATCTTTGTGTGAAGTAAGACCTTCCAACGTCTCTCCATAAGAAAGATATGGACCGGACACGAATTTTGCACAGACAGACGGACGGATGAACGGACAGACAAAGTGATTCCTATATACCCCCCAAACTTCGTTTGCGGGGGGTATAATAAGACTATATAAGACACTTTTACTCCAGTGCTAATGTACGGAAATACTACGACTATCGAACATGAAACCACTAATTAGCCAAGAATTATAAAACAGAAGATGGAGATTCATAGTCAATATTCTCAGAAAGGACCACGACAATGATTAAAGCATATCCCTTATACCCCTTTCCTGGACACCTGAAGGCAGAAAAAAGAGAGGAAGACCGAAAACAACATGGAGAAGATTAATCGAAAAGGAGAGAGAGGAAAGTGGATGGAGATCCTGAACTGAGGCTAGGGGGCTGCGTGCGGACAGAAATGGATGGAGACGTTCTGTTGATGTCTTATGTGCCACAAGGCACGAAGCGGATAGGCAACAGGTACCAGACTGAATAACAGTTAACCAGTTCAGCTTACAGCTTCATCCCGTGGACTTGACAAAACTATAATAATTTGTTTCTATAATAAGTTTTTTTAAAATAAATTAAATAACTAAATTTTGTTAATCACACCCTTATTTAATAGAAAAATAAAACCCTCTACTTCATCGCCGATAGTTTCATGTACAAAGTAGTTTACGGTGGTTTTGAGTACATAGAATCAAATTAAACGAGAAACGTATAAACAAATTCATGTGTACGATATTTTCGTTAGATCGACATTTATTTTTGTTGTATTATAAATACAAAATATTCATTATATGTACAAATGTATGAATGCATTACAGATTAGAATTTATAAAACGTATAGTGCATATGTCTGGTTTATTTTCGGAATACTCGAAACCGTATGCATTTACACCCCCCCCCCCCAAACCCCCCCCCCCCAAACTTTAAACACAAAAAACCATTAAAAAAATTATTCATTTATGCGCGGATCTAGAAGGGGGGGGGGGGTCGAGGGTTCTGGACCCCCCATGAAGAATTTAAATTAGTTAAATTTATATAGTAAATTATCGGAAATAGGCCTCCATCCCCCCCCCCCCTTATTAGAAAAATTGTTTTTTGACATTGATTTTGTGTTGTCAGCCATTCATTTTCAATGACCTAAGTAAGTGAATGAAAGACGTAATCGATTTGATCACATTACCAGAGTATTATTTTTTATTTTTATTTTTTTATTTTTTTTTTTTTTTTTTTTACAGTTTTTCGTTTTATAATACATATAACACACTCACACACACATACATACAAGTCATGATCTCATAAATATAGAAAACTATTCAAGTTGATACAATTTCGCATTAATTGAAATGAATTAAGCTCTTGAAGTTAAATATTAAGAAAAAGATTTTTCCATTCAAACCATCAATCATCATGTTTATCATAAGAAGAGTTTCTGATAGCAACATTTTTTTCAATTTCATATTTAAAGTTTTTTGTTGTACAGACATTGAAAAAATTATATAGTTTTGTATGTAGGATTAAAAAGTTTATAACTAAATTAGAATCAGAAGGAGGAGTCTCTTTAAATAATATGTTATATTCATTTAAGCCAATTCTTTTTTAAACAGCATGATATATATGCATATTTAAACTACTCCATAAATCTAAAGCAAAGGAACAGGATGTAAAAACATGTTCAATGGTTTCAACTTCATTATTACAAAAGGAACATGTACCATTATCAACTATTTTTATCTTTTTTAAATACGATTTTACAGGAAGAATTTTATGTAGAGTTCTATATTGTAGCCACTGTACAATAGTATCTGCTGTAACTTTGAAACATATCTTAAACTCATCCTGTTAAATTAATTCGGAGTAGCCTCTCATGACAATTTTTGAATTCCATCTAATGATTGAGTTTAATAATACATTGGACATTTGCATTGATTAAATTGTAAATAGGTTTAGTGCATTTCTTGTACAAAAGTAATTCTACACAGTAAAAGTGTACAAAGGGACCAACAATATTGACAAAGCTCTCCTTTTAAAAAATTGAGTCTTTAACAAACTTTCGAACAGCACTAATTATGCTATTATATTGCATAAAACATACTTTGATTAAATTAAATTTTTATTTTTTTCAAATTCGGATTTTAATAAAAATGACCCATCATCATATAAAAGGTCTTTAACAATTTTCACACCTTTTTTGTACTATTCCTTATAAAACACAGACTTTTTCTCTACTTTAATATTTGAGTTATGCCATATTGGAGAAAATATAATATTATTGTTGGAGTCAGAAATTTGGTAAGAGTGTATGTTCATAACATTAAGCCACGCATCAAAAACATCTCTCAAAATATGTTATTGCATTGTTCTATAAGTTTTTTTTATAAAATAATCACCAAACTCTAAAAAAAAAAACAATCACTATGCCACAAACACAGCTTTAAAAATGCTCAACCATGATTGTCCCCCTTGCACAACTCTTTTGATCTAAGAACATTTAAGAGATATTATAAAATTTGAACATTTTCAAACCTCCAGTGCAAAAGTTTTGGGTCACACTTGAACGTTTGACTTTGTCACACTTGGATTTCCAAATAAATCTAAAAAAATCGTTATTCAAAAGAGCAATTGTATCTTTCTTGGGATTAGGTAGGGAAATGAGTAAATTGTTTAATTTAGGGACAATAAGACTCTTAAATACTGTAATTCTCCCTATGAGAGTAAGAATTCTTCTTTACCATTGGTGAATCAATGCAATAATTTTGGGAATTTGAATGTCATTATTTAAGTCTAGATTTTTTTCCAAGTCCACTGCAAAATGAATACCTAATGGTATGAATTCAGCGGCCCCCAATCTAGTTTCCATCTAGAACTTCAGAAGATATTTTTTTTTATCCAAACCATAGAATTTTAGTTTTTGAGCTATTAACTTGCAGATCAGTTATTTTTTAGAATTATTTTAAAGTTTCAAGAGCATTAAACAAGGATGAAGCTGAACCATCAAGGACGAGTGACGTATTATCAGCGTATTGGGAAATTATTTTGTGTTCCCTATCATAGACAAAAATAACTCTTATATCCTTATTTTATTTCACAAAAAGTTAGAGTTTTCGACCGTGCCTCATTGCAATACTAAATATTATACTTTACTTGTTCATACCCCTAATCCTTCAAAAACGCAATAGTCAATTCATAACATTTTTGGAACTAATCATTATTCGTTAAATGTGTTAATTCGGTTCGACTTTTTTCCCTATTCATCTGTAACTGTTCAATAAAAAAGTTTCATGTCTGCTTGACTTACCACCAGCATCAATATAAAACATAACTCCTCTTTAGAGAATAGAAATGGTCATTCATTGAACGATGCAATAAATGACAATGAACAAATGGCACACAATTAAACATGTACAAAGTAA
The DNA here is from genome assembly GCA_020458035.1 of Magallana ariakensis. NCBI lineage: Eukaryota > Metazoa > Mollusca > Bivalvia > Ostreida > Ostreidae > Magallana > Magallana ariakensis. The sequence continues at coordinate 36,622,418 of CM035818.1, read as the reverse complement.
AATAAGTTACATATTAGTACATTCAAAGCAGAGCAACACGGACCTCCAAAAGATAGAGGTAGGATCAGGCGCCATGGAGGAGTAAGCATCCTCTGCCGACCGGTCACACCCGCCGTGCGCCCAAAGAATACAATTTTGGCATAATTGACTTAAAAATATATAGCCAAAATTAAATGAGTCTCAAGAATGATGCCTATCTGGAGAAAAATGGGGCGTTTACCCCACCTTAACAAGGTAGGCAATATTTGATGAATACAATTAACAAGTTTTATTTCTCATCCAATATCGGAGTACTAAATGTTTTTGGAATTTTAGTTGAGAAGTTAAGAAAACATTTATTGTTTTTATTTGTAGACTGTTGTACAGAGGGGACCCCACGAAGTCGGTGCCGGTCTAGCCTTGGATTGGGTCTAGCCTACTGATGGTTGCAGACGCAGTTGTCATGGAAACTACACAGCAAGAAATATGGAAACCACTTTCAAATTGTTACTATAGCCCAACTTGTCAACAATATAGCACTGACAGTGTTCCTTTTCCTGTGTATCCTTTTGAACTACATGTACATCAGAAACGTTGCTTTTTTATCAATGTGTACATGTGGTTTCCACGAAAGAAATATTTTTCTCAATTTATATCCCCTAACATACCACAGTCGCTGTAACGAAAATAATCTACAAAGTCAACGAAGCTAAAGATTAAAAAAAAAAAGACTGACGGACACAAAATTTGTAAGTCAACTGTAAAATTACCATTTATATTATAATGTAATTTGATGTTCAAGATTACTGATTTTGTACAATGATAAAAACAACACACTTAGGATAAATATTTTATTATAATACAATGATTATATCACCATGCAATCATGTGTACGTTCGTGAAAGGCTATATAACAAAGTGATTTGAAAGGCAAAATACCGGGTAAAATATAAGTGGTAGAGTCTACAGACAATGTAATCTCCTTTTTCAAACGACTCTTCGAGGAGTGTACTTGGTGTCTACGATCTCACAATGGCTAGTGGCGATATCTGTACTCACGTTCGCACTCACGTTTATGTGGGACTTCCAGGTTCGTCATGGAAACACCACGTGTTAATGTCAACTTTGAGCTGATTGAGGTTTGTGCTTTTTCTTCCTGATTTTTTTTATTCACATGACTGTATGCAAGGAAAATTTGTTATAGCTCATGATCAGAATCTGACAAATATTTGACTCTACCATATATGCTTTTTCCATCATATAATTATTATGTATTCCTTGTTAGCTAAAGAATAAATACAGAGGTTTGCAAATACAATTTTAATGTGTGCAAATTCACAACGAATCTGTATAAATCACATGCATCCATATATAGTTTTATCACAAATAATAGAAACATATTTCATTGATTCCTACATACAATTACTGTAAACCAACTATTATTTGCGACTACTTTATTTCGCGATTTACTCGAGATGAACTGGTATGTTGCTACTTATTTTCGCGATCAAGCCTTATCCACACCTGTTTTTTTTATTTCAACTATATGGCAAATACTGGTCCGCGGCAAGAAATATTCGCGAAAATGAGGTTCTCGGAACCTCGCGAAAATTTCTCGCACGCAAAGAAAAGTTGGTATACAGTATTCATTGAACTATTGGATAATAATAATTTCCAGTCTGTACACGAACAAAATTATTATAATTCTTTACAACACTTATATCATCTAGTTCAAATATGTTAATCTACAACTGGCCATGGATTCCTTGTTTTCCAGAATGGAGAACCAAGATCAGCCTCCAATGGTACAAAGGAAAGCAAAGATGACACAAACATGAATACAATTAATTCAAATGTGTGATAAGATTGCGACCTGAATGCGGAAAGACCTCTGCTAAGGTCACTCACTGGTGTAAGACCAAAGTGGTTCAATGGCTTAGAAATTATGCATGCTACAAGTCAGAATCAGCCCTACAGTATTCACATACATATTAATTCGACAGACGTGTTCTGCTGATATCCATGCACAGAGTAAAGTTTCAAAACTCTCGGAACGTCGAAAAAAATAATAAATTAAACAGATAGCCCTGCTATGACCTTGAATGGTTAGTATTACAAATTGGTCACTATGGTACTTATGTATACCTAGATACTGCGCCATGAATTGTACTAATGATAACTAATTGAATGAACTCTGTGACTATTGTAGAACTGCGTAGTATTCCTAAATGATGTTATGAAACCAGGTGCATAATACGGGTATTATAATATCCAAATTGAGAGTTTATAAACAAATTGTCATATTTGGCGATTCGGTGTCTGCATCGATAGTTCTGGTACTCCATATTGAGTCATGTATTGCTTATTCTATTTAACCTTTGTAACCTTTTAGCCATGTATAAATGAATGTATTATGAGTAAGTGATGCTTCATACCCAGATGGGGGACTCCGAGACTCAGGACTGGAGACTCAAATCCTGCATCTATACTCTTTGATAGACAGTTTTGTTACTTTATATAGAAATAAAATATAACTCTGGAATTTGAACACAAAATGTTCACTCATGATCATCGTAGATGGGCCGAACTAGTCAGTCTGTGAGAACTGTCCATCATCAGTAAAATGTTATATATACTCATGTAAAATTATGTTAAGTATTCTTTGATTTGGGCTGCTTTCAATTGACTATACGATCACGCTGATTAATAAACTACTTGGTAACCAACAATTGGACTTGGTCATTATTCAGGAGGAAGGCTTACAATAATCGCACTATGGTTAAAACATCTGTTTCGGAATTCAGATTTACTTAATACAAGTTAGGACCGCACACGTTTACCAGCTCTCGTGAAACTTGTGTGGAAGCATCCTGAGGTTGAGTTAATTCAAGATTGATCAAATCATTATCCCCAGGGGTAGGATGGGGCCACAGTGGGGAGGGGAGTTGAACGTTTAGAAAGGGGTATAAAGAAAAACTCTTTAGAAATCTCCCTCTCTAAAACCATTTGGTCAGAAAGGCTGAAACTTGTGTGGAAGTATCCTCCGTTAGTGTAAATTCAAGATTGATCAAATCCTGTTCAAAATCTTTAAAAATAATTTTTCTCAAAATCCAATTGGCCATAAAAGTTGTTACTTGTGGAAGCGTCCTCAGGTAGTTTGCTCAAATCATGATCTCGATCAGAGGGTAGGGTGGGGCCACAATTGAGGGGGTCAAATTCTACATCGGGAATACATTGCTAGGGAATACATTGCTCAAGTTTATTGATACAATGTAATATATGGTATTACTTTTAAGAAAGCTTCTTGACATATTGTTGATTCTCAATTGTTTAGAAATGGCTCTTGGGCAAATATTGAGCCCCCAAAAAGTTCAAAGTCTGATGCAGGTTTATATGTATATCAGCAATCGGGCAAGATCTTTTTGAGAACTGCGATGCTTACAGTAAGTTCAAACATATCTTTTACAACATACACCATAGCATAGCATTTAAATTATTTACCAAAGCATTGTAATATCATACCATAGCATTCAATCTCATTCGTTTTATCATACCATAGCATACAATAGCACAGCATACGGCATATTTTCAACTCGGTTTTAAATGATTTTTTTAAGGAGTAAATGTTTATATTCCAGGAAAGTGGCTTCCTATTATTTAACTACCAAATGTTTGTAACTTTTCTGTATACGGAGATGTATTTATTTTGGTTAAAAAATCAAAGCATACCATAGCATAGCATATCATTAAACCCTTCATTTTAATTTCTCATAACATAGCATACACATCTCATAGCATACACATCTCATAGCATACACATCTCATAGCATATCATTAAAATCACATACCATAGCATAGAATTGTAAAAGTTATGCATGAAATGACTTTAATATGTGATATTGCCATGAAATCATTCTGTTGCAATAGGGGTTCAATGCTTAACATAAGAGCATCTGGAGAAAAATTTGAAAATCTTTTTAAACAGGACCTACTCTACTACATAGCCCAGATATTTTGTAATGTGACTCCATAAGTCTAGTTTTATATTGACTACTGTTCCTCAGGTGAGCGATGTGACACATGAACCTCTTGTTTAATTCAGGATGAACAAACTATTTTATATATTTTTTTTATTAAAACGAGGTGAAGCACACCGGTATAATAACAAGTCGTGTTTTAGCAGCCAATATAGATCTCATGTGAATTTTTTTTAAAGATTTACGGAGTTTAGATGAGCTTCATAAAGTAAAAACCAGCGTAAATAAGCGGTTTTAATTTACCTCGTTCTTTAATTAAAACATCATTAAAGAAAGCTTATATGATGTAAAACATAGTTACCGTGTTATTTATTCAGTTCAAGATCCGCTCATGAATTCTTATTGGCTGTCCCAAAATAAACCTATCAGGGTCAGTAATATAAGACATGGCGGAGAAATTCAAATTTTGTTATTGACATACACGAAAAATAACCGATAGATGGACTAAACTTGATAATTTTTGGATTGATTTATGCCCTACATAAGCACAATGTTTTACTTCAGGAAAGAACAGCAAACGTTATTGACATTTATTTATCATCTGAGACGAAATCGATTTATATCACTTTGAACGAATAAATAGCCTTAAGGAGGCTAGGTGCTCGACGAATTTCCCATCAGATTTGCTTAAAGATTATAGATATGATATTTTTTACAATAAACTATCATTGAGGGAAGAACAAATCCAAACCAGTATTTTAGATTTAAAATGTGAACGTGATCATTCATCTTCATGCTGAATTCTTTGTCTAAGGGAGATCAACATGATCAAAAAATGTCCACGACCATCCAGGTCTATTTAGAGGAATTTTTGTTAAGATATTCTGAACCTTTATCCTGCTAAAATCAACTATAAATTAATCGAAATTGTAAAGTGCTTATCTATAAATTACTCGATATTGTAACGTGCTGAACGTGGAAATGACAGAAACCCGGTATATGTCAGTAAATCGAAATAAATGTTAACTCCCAATTGATAATTTGAATAAATATAATTTGTTTTAAAAATCCCGTGAGATCTTGACTTTTTCTGAAATATAAAATATATCTTATTTGAAATCGATAGCATTGTAATTTTAGCAAAAGTTGTACAGTTTTACTTACCTACATTGTGCTTCTAAGATATCATAAAAGAACAATTTCCAATGGGGCCTCATTTTTTTTTCTCAATTATAATCTACTTGTATTTGTTTTGAACATACATTGAAAGGTATGAATCTATAGAAAAATGATATACAGAAAGAAAAATTTAATATTAAATGAATAGAAAAATTAATAATTGATTAACAGTTTGATAGTAAGATAAAAGAGCAAAACACATTGTATGCTTCTTGAATTTTACAAATCAATACCATGTCACCTACATGTATATAACCTACATGTATATAATCAATAGCTATTAATATTCTTATAAAGAATTTTTATTACAGTTAACCTTTTGTGATTTTCTAAAATTGTTTAAAGTAGACCATCTGCCATAATGGATACTGCAATTGTTTCCGCTTCGATGGTTTCTGCAATGACAATGGGTTCAAATTCAATAGGTATTAACAAACCAAGTAACAAGTAAAATTAGAAATTCTTTACAAGACAAATAAAAAGAGACCCCAACCCAAAAAAGAGAAAAACAACAACAACTAGAACTGTCCTATTGGGACTAATACCCCCGCAAGGCTAATTTCAAATGGGACAAATAATTGAATTGTATAATAAAGGTTTGCGACACATAAATAAAAAAAAATTCTAGATTTTAAAAAAAACTCAATTACACATGTAGTTAACAAAGAAAATTAAAATCAAAATTTTCAAAACTTCACTGTAAATACATTTGTATAACAGTAATACATTTACAAATTTATGTATCTGGTGATATTTTTTTATTTCATTGTTTTAAAGAAAAACCAACAAAGTGACAATAACCCCTCCCTTTGCAGTAAATGAAAATACCCAAGCAATGCTCTTCTGTTGATAACACTTTGAATATCTTTCTAATCAGAGTCTTGACAGATGCAATTAGTTGTTTCAAATTTTCCTCACTTTCTCCTATGGTACAATGCAACTCACTATCAGAAAATTGATCCCATAGGACTATGATTTTCTTTGATGAGCTTGTTAAATTGGATAAAATCCCAAAACATTATCATAATTAGCATACTATGTAAAAATATGAAAAAAAGAAAATTTAATATTACAAACAATTTTAAAATTGCCAAAACACTACAATCATATCAGTAATTTTGAATTTCATTTAAATTAATGCCCTATAGGGTCACTTCATCAATTTACTTGACTAATAAATTTAAACAGCTTCTAAAAATAGCTAACTTCTTTATTAATAATAATATTATTTATTTCATTATAATGATAGAAACTTTTGGTTTACATGAAGCAGTATTAAAATAACCCCAAAACCACCGCCCATTTTACAGATTATCAATTTTCCCTAAACCCATGCTCCATCTAAACCATGGCTCAGATAATGGCCCCCTTGGGACAAATGATTTCAGCCACACTTGTCTTTGATGTTCTTATTAGCTCCAAAGAATTTATCATTGACAAACAAAAATTTTGCATTGTCAGTTGATAGAATACTAATAAAAAATAATTTAAGTTAAGAAATAAAGACAAAAAACCTACATCTGGATGTATTAATATAAATATATTTTAGAGTGCTTACTATTAATTAATTAATAAAGTCTGTAAGGATTACCTCCCTTACTTTTCAACATCAGTGTATAATATATAGAATAAGGAAAATGAAAACTGTCATAAAATCATTGAATCTTGTCCGATCTTAAAAAAAATTGCAGGTGCACATCTTCAGATGGTGTTCAACATATGTACAAATTTTCAGACTGTTCCATGCAGTAGTAAAAAATTCTATAGGGGGGACAAAGTTGCGTCTACAGACAGACGGACAGACGGACAGACGGACAGGGTGAAACCAATATACCCCCCTAAACTTCGTTTGCGGGGGTATAAAAACCAAAGAGGCCATTCGACCTTAACGGTCACCTGCGTACCATAGCCCATACGCAAACTTGTCGAGGAGTCTCATATATGCATTTATTTAAGTTTCTGGAGTAAAAAAATTAAAATAGTGTAATGATGACCACCTCCCTGTCTGAAAGCTTTCAAAATGGACGATAAACCTATAATTTTAATTAAGCGAAAAACTTAAAGATCATAATAGAGTGCATGACCTGATATTAAAAAGGTGCAAGACTATAGAAAATAATTTTTCCATATTTGTCATCTTTCAAGATAGGTTTTATGTGTATATAATTTCATATATAAACTAAAACAAGGTGACTAGTATACATGTTTTATTTAAAAAAACCCTCCCACCCCCCACCCCCAGGGGCAGACAGAAGATCCCTTTGTGGTCATTTAAATAAATAAAAAAACAGTTATAAAAAGCTATTTTGTGTTACTTCTCCTGTTTCATCTTTTAAGAAATTATCTTCCAACATCTGGCATTTATACCAAAATAATTCTACATGTACTGCTTATCGGTGATTTTACTTTTAATTAGCCAATTAGAACCATTTTTAACAAGGCCTTGGACTATAAGTAGTACGTAAATATATATTTCTTCTGTCAAAACAAGTTAAAAATGACGCTTCAGGCGAAATATACAACGATTGCGTAATCTTAGCTCAAAATTTTAAAGCCAGACACAACTTGTTGATTTCGAAGAGCCGTGGCCGAGTGGCTAGCAATGAAATAGACAGACCTACGTCACATTGCTGCTGTTTGACACAACTACCCAAAGTCCAAGCTCTTGTTAAAATGGTTCTATTACTTTACTATTAACAAGTCTATTTGTATATATAGAAATTTCAAAAATTGTTTTTGTTTCAAAAAAATTTTGATAGAGGGCTTAATTACTTTCTTTATATGCAGTCAGTTTTTATTCAGTATCTGCAGAAGTAAAGAAGATTTTTTTTGAAACATTAAATGCATTAACACTATATGATGATTTTGGCCCCACCCTAGAGTCAGAACCCCTACCTCTGGGGACATGAAATTTACAATTTTAGTAGAGGACTTCCTGGTTAACATAATGATGACGTCAGTTTTTCTTACAGATGTGTGAGAGTAGAATTTTTAAACATTATATGCATTAACACTATATAACCATATTGCCCCCCCCCCCCCTAGGCCTTGAACCCCCTGATCCAGGGTTTCACAATTTAGCTAGAGGAGTTCGTGGACATCATAACCATGCATTCAGTTTTGTTCCCCACATGTGTAGATGTAAAGAACATTCTTAAGATTTAATATATTCACTAAATGGCTATATTGTCCCCGCCCTAGAGCCCAAACCCCTGACTTAGGGGTCATTAACTTCACAATTTAGGTAGAAGACATGGACATCATAGCCATTCATTTAGTGTTTTTCAAATATATATTGGAGTAGAGAAGAAGATTTTCTAAGAGTTAATACTTTTTTTAGTATATGGCCATATTGCCCACCCTAGAGCCAGAACCCTGACCCAGGAACAATAAATTTCACAATTTTGGTAGAGGGCTTTATGGACATCGTAATTATGCATTCAGATTTTTCCTCCTTTGTGTGAGAGTAGAGAAGATTTTTGAAAATTTGGCTTTTGTTTCGCATATTTGGCCACACTTGTGGTGCCCCGGGGCTGGTATTGTTTGCCTAATTATATACCCGTCTCGTTTTTGTAAATGTCCAACAGTTGTTGATTTGAAGTATATACATGTATTATTACCGTCTTCCTTGGAAGACGGTATAAAGAGTTGAAATAATTTACATTCTCCGGGTTGTACACTTCCTCTCCTTTGTGATTTGTAGAAAATACATGATGTGAAAATTAACATTTATTCCATTGGTTGAAAAACTGTTCGGCACAAGGATAAAAAGGATAAAAAGGATAAAAGAGATAATTTTCTGATGATCTTTTTTAAGTACGACTTAACAATTTTCGTAGATTTTAAATCTTAAAAGTGAGAAAACGAAAAAAAGCAATAAAATTAGCTATTAATGAAATTCAGGCTTTTATTTTTCAGTACAAGTAGTTGAAAGCAATGTTCTATAATAATATCTATTGAATTTTTGTTCTTTTCTTTTTGGATTGTTTATGCAAGTACAAAAATGTGAAAATTTGATGCGGTGTGTCTAATATCAGTAAAAAAAAATTAGCATATTAGATACGGTATCGGGTAAAACTAGAACCATTTCAACAGGAGCTTGGACTTTGGGTAGTTGTGTCAAACAGCATTGTGACGTAGGCACGCACGCTTAAGGTACATGTAAAAAAGTTTCAAAAGCCATTGCATGCCGAGGAAGGCGACCTTTATATTAAAAAAATTCTTTGATAACTTAATGCTGTTTAAAGTTTGCTCTTAAGACGGTAAGCTTTTTTAAGAAGCTAAACTTGTAAGTTTAATACCTTTGTCATTCACAGTACCATTACTTTTGAATGTTTAAATAGGGTAACACTTGCATTAACTAAAAATAGCCCTTAGGGGAAAACACATAAGCCTACGTCATTGCTCAAGGGAAGTACATGTCTATACATTACATGCTCAAACGCTTGTGTTTTTGCTTTCTTTTGTTCGTAATCGTATATAAGACAAATATATGCTGTTCTGAAAAAATTATATTCTTTCCTCTGTGAAACTATACAACAATTATGAAGGGGTTGACCCTTCACCATGTTGTGCATGATAGTCTAAAACTAGCTGTCGATATCACGTGATAGATTAATATTCATGAGGAGGCATTACTTTTCTGGCAGGAAAATAAATATTTTTTATTGTTTAAAATTTATTATCTTTATTATGGGATCGAATTGGTCATTATAATTAACAGCATAAAGGTAACTTTTGTAAGTAATCAAAGGCATGCATTTTCCCCGTCATTCAAAATTGACGCAAATTATAGCGTGTATAGGTTTAAAACCAATGACCATAATATTCAAAAAGCTTCTGATATAATAAGATATGAAAACACTGTTCTTAGCAGTGTTTTGTGTAATATGTACAAAGATGAGTTCCACTTTATACTCATGTGTCCTTTTTACTCCGAATTACGGAAGCAATATATTAAGAGTTTTTATTACAAAAACCCAAGTGTTTTTAAGTTAGGTAAACTTTTAAGTGTTAACAATACAACTCAATAATTTAGGTAAATATTTGTTTAGCGCTTTCAAATTAAGAGCTCGGCATTATAATGATATCCCAGTTTAAACTAGTAAGCATACATATATGTCAAATTATATTTAATTTATGTTGTGTGCATTATTTTTTCTCATGTCCACTCACCTTCTGCACATTGTAGATTTGTATATATTTATATGTACAATACTTTGTATTCCGATGAGTTGTACAGCTCAAGAACAATACTAGTACATTGAATTGAAACAAATATATGATAAAAACTTGTCATGAGTAAACATAACTTTACTTACCATTATCCATTAAACAAGCGATATTTCCAGGACATGCGCGGAACACCGGGTAAGAACCGGTTGTCAGGTCGTAAAGACATCCGCCTGGAGGTTCAAAAGACCCCGTAAACCAACCTATGTCTCCGTAACATGCAAGGTGAAGCTTCATGATATACCAAAATCGGTTTACAAAGGTGCTGAAAAACATAATACATGTTTTATTGAAATATTAATTAAACATGACTTCATTGTTTTTACAAAAGCTGCAAATCACTTGTGTGTGTATATGATATTCGGTTTTATTTTGTTATAACCGTTTATCTAAAGGCCTGTTTAAACGGTAACGCAAGCTGTTAAAACCTTGTCGTATACGGCAAAATGCTACCGTTTGTACAGCGCTATGACATGAAATTTAAACATTCCCGGAGTCATATATTTCACGCGTTCGAATAGAGCATGTCTCTATTTTGTACAGCGAGTCGTATGGGATTTTCCATTTTTAGCCAACCAGAACCTGATGTTTGAACGTCTATTAAATAAATGCTTCATTAACTTATATAGAGAATATGTCTGTATTTAGCCGTGTACATTTATATAAGTTACTCAGTCACCAAAATGTACCTGAAAATAAACATCATCCCTCTCGTCTGGGCTTCAATGTTGCAAAAACTGTACATTTTCAAAGGGACGTTTCGTTTTTGTTTGAATAACTATAGAGGGGAATTTAAATGTTTTATCGTGTGGACATTTGAGGAACATGTTACAAACGTTGTGTATGACAAGTTATATATAACAAGTTTTGTCGTGTAAACCGGCCTTTAGTATGAGTTCGTTTTGACTGTGTTCACTGCAATTGTGTTTTACTGTATGGCAGCGGCGTCAATAATGCCGATCGCCATTAAATTCTAGTTCCATCGGACATTATAAATAAGCAAAATCCGTGGCTTACTAAATATTAGTAATGTTGTTTTTATATAAATATTTACATTTCAACGATTTAATGTTTCTGTGTAATGAGAATCAGGAGTTCTTGAGAGAATTCAAAAATAAAAAAAACTTACTTTTGAAGTCCAAACATGGTGAAATAAAGATAGGAACCAGTTGGTGACATATCAAGCCAGGGAGACGAAATGACCCGATCTGCTGAAAACCAGTTCCATAAATTTGATCCGATGCCGTCAAATACAATTTCTCGATTTGAATTAGGAAAGGTTATAGTAAATCGAATCTGAAAGATGCCAATATTATATAATTATGCTTGCATTTCTCGTGCTAAACATTTTTTATCGTATAAGGTTTAAGAAGACTGAGTTGGCGTGACCATTTTTAGACAATTAAAGTCTCCCTAAGAAGAAGAGTTTTACATAAAGATACAGGGAAACATTCAAATTATTTAGTTCAGAACTATGAATTGTTTTTACTACGACAGTTTACCGCTGAACAAGCCACTTTTTAAAAAACTTAATGTAGCTATAGAGTTGATGGGTAATTTGTAATCCTTAAAGCTAAACATTCATAAAGGAATAGCCAATTTGGCGCTAAATTGATGCTTATGACAAAATGTATTTTGATATTTACACATTTTACCTCCGTTATATTAAGTTTTTCCCAATCGTCAATGAGCCCTGCTCGATAAGGAGTAGAACATCCAGGTACTTTAGTCATGGCTATGCAACTCGCGGGAAATGAAGCGTTTCTTTCTTGCTGTATACTACTGTTTAAATAAGCATCAAGTGGATTGACGCCAGAGTTACTTTGAATTATGTATGCAAGAGTCCAAAGTCCATCTTTCTTGTCTAGAAATATGTTCACAGAAAAAATAAAATATTCAGTATCTTTGATTCATTTTTAAATATATCATAATCGACGTTCTAAACATGCAAGAAAAATAATTATATATTTTACTAATGAACATGTATATGCATTGTAATTCTAAACGTGATAAATCGACGATACTTGTCGTTGGAAATCTAAAAAACTTCTTTGTTAAAAACCATTCTGATTGCACACACAAGTACTCTGAAGTTGACATTAAAAAGATGCTTGAGTTTCTGATAGACATCTATGTAGTTTTTGAAAATCAAGTCTTCCAACAATCTATTGAAATTCCCATGGGTACCAATTGTGCCCCATTGTTAGCAGACCTATTTTTGTATTCTTATGAAGCAGAATTTATTCAAAAACTTGTACGTGAAAAAAATAAATCACTCGCTGTGGCCTTCAACTCAACATTTAGGTATATCGACGACGTATTATCAATTAACAATTTACGTCGACTCGATATATCCCAGTGAACTTGAAATAAAAGATACCACAGAGTCAGCGTCATCTGTTTCATATTTGGATATTTTACTGGAAATGGACAGTGATGGTAACCTAACAACAAAACTTTATGATAAACGCGATGACTTCCAATTTCTCTATAGTCAACTTTCCTTACTTATGTAGCAATATACCTTCATCACCTGCATATGGTGTTTTTGTCTCTCAGTTAATTCGATACGCAAGGGCATGCTCTTCGTATGAAGAGTTTCTAAGACGAGGCAAGCTACTGACAAACAAGTTGATAAAACAGGACTATCAACAGTCTCGTTTAAAGTCATCTTTTCGTAAGTTCTATGGTCGATACAACGACCTTGTCAGCAAATACAATCTTCCACTGGGTCGCATGCTGACTGACGTTTTTCATACTAATTGTTAGACCATAATTAATAACCTAATTGTCTACGGACTTTTGCGGTTTTTATTTTCCCGATTACGACAAAGAGCACACGGCGGGTGTGACCGGTCAGCAGAGGATGCTCACTCCTCCATGGCACCTGATCCTACCTCTATCTTGGAGGTCCGTGTTGCTCTGCTTTGAATTTGTTTTTCGTTTTATGGATTTTTGAGATGGTTGACGGTTTGTTATTGTCATATTTTTTCATTTCAGGTACAAGTTAACTTTTTAACGAGTTACTGTGAACTAAAAAGTCATTGCTCAAGTGTGATAAACCAGTTTTGATAAAAAATAAGACTTACAGCATGCCATTTGCTCTGCATTTAGAATTTTGCCACTGCTTAGACACGTTAGAGTGACGTTCGGTTTGGAAAATCCCTGGTGACACGTAAAATGCAGGTTCTCTCCTTCTTTGATAGATCCACTAAAATTCCCATTAATCAACTCTAAATCCGTTGTTGGACAGTCTTCAAAGAATGAGAAGAATAAGTAAGCAAGTTCAAATAACCCGTTTTTAGGCTTTCCATAACTTTATGAGAACGACAGGCAATCATCATAATGAATGACTAAGCTGTATACATGTACATTAATATTAAACAGGTTGGGAACAATTCCCCTTGAGCGAGACAGTCTAAACCCTTTTAACAGTATTAAAAACATTCCCGTAAATGCGAGAATTTTATACATTTAATCATTATTATATTGTTTTCTTTAAACAGAAGAATATGCGGAAGAATATTTTCATATTTTATTGATAATAAGGGCTTACTTACTACATGTTTGTTTGAAACTTAGATGTTTACAGCTGCGTTTCAATGAAATCCAGTTATAAACTAAATCTATTCAGCAGATTTCTTACAGAAGCCTCTAGCGGTAATAAATGTGATTATCTTGTTAACATGTTAAGTCGTACCAAGAATTATTCGTTCAAAATGTGATTCATTTTATATAAAAATATAGTTTATCAATTTTCTCTAATAATTTTTTGATTTTGTGTTGATTTTTTTATTTGAAAACAAAAATCTTTTTAATTTTTTGAAAAATATTTGTTTACCACAGGTGTAAATAATATTGCTGGTACAAACTTCCGTAGTTTTCATGGTCGTGCCGAAATCAAAATATCAAAGCAAAAGCAACCAATAATTGTTGCATGTTATTTAATTTCTCTTGCAAGGTAGAACAGTGTCATCAAAATAAACACAAACTTCGATAATTTCCGTTTTATAAGAAGAAAAAATATGATTTCAATTGGAAAATTCTCGTTTAATGCAAGAAAAATAACGAATTCCACGATAAAAAATTCATTCTATTTATGCAGCAATGGAGCACTGATATTTTAGGCCAAGTCTTGGAAAGTAATATTGCTTTTCTTACCCAAATATTTTTTTATTTTATTGGGATTTTTCATTTACTAGTATTTGAAATAAAGCAGGAAAATCTCGCATTTACGGGAATGATTTTATTACTGTAAAGAGAGATGATCTCGCTTTAACGAGACTGTCTCGCTATAGGGGAACTGTTCACAACCTGTTAAAATCACATTTGATTTAAAGAAAGAAAAAGTGAGCGAGCTCACATAATGCAAATAAAATACAAAATCGCTATATCCTGGTAATATGCACATTAACACATCATGTCTTAAATGCCTTAAAAGTGTATTTTACGAAATTCCTTAAAGCGGCTTTCAAACTGTTTAGTTGTATATTAAATATGTGGCCAAAAACTCTGACTTCAAATGGCAAAACTTCCTCAAAATATTATAGACTGAATCGAATTTTTTGTTAATATGTGTCCTAAATATCAAAGTTTAACAAAAAAATTGCAGCGATTTAAAAGGAGTTGTACATACAAACACATGCGTATAGGACTGACTGACAAACGGATCAAAACTTTGTTGCGATGGGTATAATAAAAAGAACATAAATCCCTAGAAAAATGATCAGATCAATATAATCTGCCTGAACACATACCCTTCTATACAATTCTGCCTGTATCACCTATACAGACACCGTCATGTACGAGCTAATTTCTTTTACAATACATAATGTAAATAAAATAAGACTCACAGCATGCCATTTGTTCCGCATTTTGAATTTTCCCACTGCCTTGACACGTTAGATTGACGTTCGGTTTGGAAAATCCCTGATGACATGTAAAATGCAAGTTCTCTCCTACCTTTATCGTTGGTCCATCAAAATTCCCATTAATCAACTCTAAATCTGTCGTTGGACAGTCTTCAAAAATAATAGAAAAAAGTTAGGAAGTTCAGATACCCCACTCTCCAACATTTTCGCAAAACAATATACAATCTTAAGTATGAAGGGCTTAGCATTAAAAACAAGAGGCCCAGGGGCCACATCGCTCACCTGAGCAACAATAGCCTTAACTCTGATCAAATTAGCATTACAGTATCAAAATCAAAATATCTTTACAACTAAGTACAGTAGATCATGCTTAAAAAATTTAAAACATCTGCCGATTTTTATCCACATATTTTTATGGTAAATACATAGCCCCTTTTGTTGTTGTACCTGTAAGAAGATTTTTCTCTATTCCCATATAACCCCCCCCCCCCACACACACTATGTGGCCCCACTTTTCTCTAGGGAATCTTGGTTTGATCAAACTTTAATCTGCACAACCCGTGCTTTTACACAAGTTACTACTTTTTGGACTGAAAACTTTCCCAGAATATTTTTAAAGATTTTCTCTATATATTCCTATGTAAAATTCATCCCCCATTGTGGCCCCACCCTACCCCCGGGGACCATGATGTTAAACAAACTTGAATCTACACTATCTGAGGATGCCTTCACAAAAGTTTGATCTTTTCTGGCCTAATAGTTTTTAAGGACAAGATTTTTAAAGATTTTCTCTATATATTCTTATGTAAAAATTCACCCCTCCATAGTGGCCCCACCCTAACCCCCAAGGACTATTATTTAAACAAACTTGAATCTATACTATAGACTGAGGATGCTTCCGCTCAAATTGGAGCTTTTCCGGCCTAATAGTTTTTGAGAAGAAGATTTTTAAAGATTTTCTCTATATATACCTATGTAAAAATTCATCCTCCATTGTGGCCCCACCCTACCCCCGGGGACCATGATTGAATCAAACTTGAATCTACACTATCTGAGGATGCTTCCACTCCAATTTGAGCTTTTCTGGTCTAATAGTTTTTGAGAAGAAGATTTTTAAAGATTTCCTCTATATATTCCTATGTAAAAATTCATCCCCCCATTGTGGCCCCACCCAACCCCCGGGGACCATGATTTAAACAAAATTGAATCTACCCTATCGGAGGATGCTTCCACTACAATTTGAGCTTTTCTGGCCTAATTGTTTTTGAGAAGAAGATTTTTAAAGATTTTCTCTATATATTCCTTTGTAAAAATTCATCACCCCATTGTGGCCCCAGCCTACCCCCTGGGACCATGATTTTAACAAACTTGAATCTACACTATCTGAGGATGCCTCTGCTCAATTGGAGCATTTCTGGTCTAATAGTTTTTGAGAAGAAGATTTTTAAAGATTTTCTCTTTACATGTATATACCTATGTAAAAATTCATCCCCCATTGTGACCCCACCCTACCCCCGGGGACCATGATTTGAACAAACTTGAATCTACACTATCTGAGGATGCTTCCACTCCAATTTGAGTTTTTCTGGCCAAAAAGTTCTTGAGAAGAAGATTTTTAAAGATTTTCTCTATATATTCCTTTGTAAAAATTTATCCCCCCATTGTGGCCCCACCCTACCCCCGGGGACCATGATTTAAACAAACTTGAATCTACACTATTTAAGGATGCTTCCACTTAAATTTGAGCTTTTCTGGTCTAATAGTTTTTGAGCAGAAGATTTTTAAAGTTTTTTTTCTTTATATTCCTATGTAAAAATTCATCCCCCCATTGTGGCCTCACCCTACCCCCGGGGACCATGATTTAAACAAACTTGAATCTACACTATCTAAGGATGCTTCCACTTAAATTTGAGCTTTTCTGGTCTAATAGTTTTTGAGAAGAAGATTTTTAAAGTTTTTTTTCTTTATATTCCTATGTAAAAATTCATCCCCCCATGGTGGCCCCACCCTACCCTCGGGGACCAAGATTTAAAAAAACTTGAATCTACACTATCTGAGAATGCTTCCGCTCAAATTGGAGCATTTCTGGCCTAATAGTTTTTGAGAAGAAGATTTTTAAAGATTTTTTTCTATATATATTATGTAAAAATTCATCCCCCCATTGTGGCCCCACCCTACCCCCGGGGACCATGATTTATACAAACTTGAATCTACACTATCTGAGGATGCTTCCACTTAAATTTGACCTTTTCTGGCCTAATAGTTTTTGAGAAGAAGATTTTTAAAGATTTTCTCAATATATTCCTATGTAAAAATTCATCCCCCCATGGTGGCCCCACCCTAACCCCGGGGAACATGATTTAAACAAACTTGAATCTACACTATCTAAGGATGCTTCCACTCCAATTTGAGCTTCTCTGGCCTAATAGTTTTTGAGAAGAAGAATTTTAAAGATTTTCTCTATATATTCCTTTGTAAAAATTCATCCCCCCATGGTGGCCCCACCCTACCCTCGGGGACCATGATTTGAACAAACTTTAATCTACACTACCTGAGGATGCTTCCATACAAGTTACAGAATTTCTGGCCTAATAGTTTTTGAGAAGAAGATTTTTGAAAAATACCTACAAATTTTAAATAATTCTAAATTATCTCCCCTTTAAAGAGGGTGTGACCCTTCATTAGAACAAACTTGAATCCCCTTTACCCAGTGATGCTTTGTGCCAAGTTTGGTTGAAATCTGCCCAGTGGTTCTGGAGAAGAAGATGAAAATGTGAAAAGTTTACAACGCCGCCAACGCCAACGCCGACAGACAACGGACAAATTTTGATCAGAAAAGCTCACTTGAGCTTTCAGCTCAGGTGAGCTAAAAAACAACAACAGATAATTACTAGTAAATAAAAAGGGAACAACTACCAACGAAAAAAATTAGATCAAACCAGCCTGCAAAAAAACTGTGCCTGTATCTTTGAAACAGTCTCATTCTTTCAGAGATAATGACAAATTAATTGGTCGATAATAATATAATAATATACTAGCAATCGAAACAATAAAATCACATATAATGTGAGTATGAATTCACAGTTAGAGACACAAAAAGAGAAATTGAGTTTAGTTGTTCAATAGGCGCTGATAAATTGTTTTAGTTCTTTATTCAACAATTTCAATAACGTTCTATGTTGTAAAGGGGGAAAATAAATTCAAACAAGATTTAATGAAATTCTATTCAGTAGTGAAATGATTCAGAAGTGATAGAATTTCTATAATGGTAAAACTTTAGCTAAAATGGAGATTTTTCAGAACAAGACCCCAGATAAATTGAAAAATGCGCATTTAAAATTGTGTTGCTTAATAACTATAAAAGGGTCGAGTAATTCAAACGGAATCGCGTTAGAAAAAACCGAACGGACTGATTGACGGACTGACTAATTGACTGGCTCAATAACTCACAGATCGACTGATGATTGGCTAACGGGTCAATGGCATAAAATATACTTTCATGTTAAATACTGAAATCTGATTGGTTTTGACGCAATCCATTACCATCAACGTTAGCAACACACTTGGCAACGGGTAACGAAACGAATTACATTTCTTTATTGCAAGTAATGGTCTTGATAAATAATCTAAGATAACTAAAAAATCTTGATATAGAAAAATCGTGACGGATATGTAATTAAGCAAACTATAACGGCACATCTGATTTTCCGCTGAAATGCGCAATGAGGTCGGTTTCGCTCTTCCTTCATAGATATTCATGAAAATGCATTACTGTCCTTGCAGGAAAATAAACAATTGAAATTCTATATCTTTGTAACGAAATTGAATTCCCCATTGTAGCTAAACCAAAACGTGCGTTTTTACCGTCATTCAAAATTGATGCAAATTATAGCGTGTATAGCTTTACATCAATTTGAATTTCATAAACGTTAATCGAAGGGTTCTACATCATCACAGTCAACTCCATTGTTATAAATTTACAGTCACCAATATCCATTTCCATTCACATGAATAATTCCTGCCTTCCTACGACTCTTTCACGCTTTTATGTTCGACATCTATTCAGCTTAGCTTACTCATGTATCCGTAAGAACATTACATGACCCTCCTTTTTGTACTTCAAATCCCTAAAAAAAAACTTTTTTATGTTTCTTTACAATGTGTATTGAAAAAAATAAATAATTCATGTAAATGAGACAAGAATTGACCTACTTAATATAAGTGGATCACTTTGGTTGCTCGACAATCAGATAATCGATAAATTAGCGTTTGGTACAAAATAGAACTAGTTGTGTTAGTTATTATAAATCAAAGAACTGAAACTACTAAAAGGAGTCGATCTAAAGGCCCTGTCACACCAAGTTGCGTTCCCACCGCGTGTTTACGGCGTTGCAAATTTTCTTGAATCGCCGTAGGATCGCAGGAAAAACTCAGAAAAAAGTACAATTTTCTTTGAAATTTTTATAAGTGAAGATGTCACGGCGTACTGACGGCAATCGATGCATTTCGACGGAGCTCCCGCAGCGTGTAACTGTGTTTCCACAGAGTTCTACTTGGCGAACTCATGAAAATTAAGAAAAAAAGCTTTATTGTATGTTTGTAGATTTTGAAAAAGCGTTCGATTATGTATGGCGGAGAACGCTATAGTTTAAGTTACTTTATAACAATATAAGAGGTGAAATGTATTGACATTATTTTGAATATGTATAGCAAAATTTAATCAAGAATTGTTTATAATAACGAATTTTCACCTTTTTTCGATTGTGAAAATGGCGTTAGACAAGACGAAAATGTGTCAGCTTTTTTATTTTCCATATACTTAAATGATTTACACGATTTTTAAAAATTCATTTATTGCTCAAAGCTTACCCACTCTATCTGAAATTTATGAAACAAAGCTGAATGTATTTTTTGAACTATTTGCCATTTTGTATGCAGATGACACTGTATTATTAGCAGAATCATCTGACGAATTGCAAAAACAACTTAATAACTTCTATACTTATTGCAGAAGATGGAATTTGAAAAGGAATAAAGATAAATCTAAGATACTAGTATTTAGCAGAGGCAGATGGAAAGAAAATTTACAGCTACGATATGACGATAATTTAAAAACTATCCGAAAGAGCAACAAAAGCAATGTATGTAGTTTTAAAAAAGGAAGAATGCTCAACTTATTAATACAGTGTCAACTTGATTTATTTAATAAAATTGTTCAGCCAATATTGTTAAATGGATGTGAAGTATGGGGTTTTTCAAATATTACTGTTATAGAAAGGTTACACCTTCAATTTTGTAAACTATTGCTTCATTTATAACAATCAACTCCAGATTTCATGATATATGGGGACTTGGCCGATATCCTTCAGAAATTCAAGTAAAAACACGCATGATTGCATATAGGTCAAAATTACTGACTGGAATAGAAACCAAACTTTGTAAATTATTCCACAGCCTGGCCTTTCAATTAAACCAAGATATTGGTAAAATAGACTGGCTTGACTGTATAAAAACAATACAAGATTAGGTGGAGTGGGAGTTCTCATTAAAACCAATCTCCTGAAAAGTTTTAAAACTTCCATTTTAGTTGATACTAAAGAGGGCATTCTCTGTATCAAGTTTGAAAGGGATTGTGCTCATTTGTGATTTGTGTTTGTTATTTGCCACCTGAAAATTCCAAATATTGTAACTCAATTGAGTTTTACACATCATTGTTCGAACAAATATGTGCATACCAGAATGAAGGAGAAATGTGCATTATGGTTGATTTTAATGCAAGTTGTATTGAAGCAACTGATTTTATTGAAGGAGTTGATAACTTAATACCACGTGACGTTATTAGTCAGCCCACGGGCTGACTAATTAAGTTAGAATGAAACTTCAAATGCGCTTGCGTGAATTGGAATTGTGGAAAGGAATTGGACAGTCCGTGTTTGAGAAATTTGAATAAGTTATGAAACTGGTAAGTTTCTAGGTCAATCTGCGCATCGTCAGTAACGCCTCTATAAATACGTATTAGTCTAGAAGATTGTCCACGGTATCGTCTGCAGGCACGGCCTAGAGTCCGCATACATATCTCCTGGACTCTCTTAATGAGAGCTTATGTATTCACTTTTGACCTAAATATTAATATTCTGCGGGCTGACTTTCTTAGCTTTTTAAAAATCTAACCTTGTAGACACATATAGTAACAGGAATGGTGATCTCCTGATCGATATGCTTGTCGACACCAATACATGTATAGTCAGTGGAAGGATTGATTCACAGGCCTTTATGATTATAAACTCCAATGGAAAATCAGTAGTGGACTATATCATTACGCCCTACGAACAATTACATACCATACCAAGTATGAAAGTGCATACTGTGACTGAATAAATAAACAAATGTGGACTCCAAGGAAACTTTAAAGTTCCTGACCACTCACTCTTGGAATTCCAATTAACTTCTGTAACCTCAAATATTGATCATAGACAAGAAAAGGAAAAGGTCAATAGTGCTAAAGTACCCAGGAAGTTCCAGGTTAAAAAACCTACCAGATTCATTCTTAAAAGACGAAACAACAGCCGCTTTACTCTACGAGACCTTAGATAAATAACAACAGTCTATGGATGCAAAAGAAGCAGATGAGGCATACAAACATTTATCCAAATTCATCTAAGGAGAAATGGAAGATAAGCTAAAACTGTGTAAAAGCAACGCCCACGGGAATAATCATAGAAGAAACAAATGTCCAAAGAAACCTTAAATTACTGGAATGAGACTTTGAGTTGTAAATCACAGTCTGTGAAAATGAAAAAAAGTTTAAGAAATGTAAAACAATATCAGAAAAAACAAATTGAGTTTACCTAAAAATGGTTTCTCTATATGAAATATACCTTTAAAAGAACAATAATAATACACTCTACTGAACGTCATTTTTTCATACATGTATAACTACATGTAGTATACTCTTTACTTACCTGTCACGATGCAAAGTGCCTTAGTTCTACTGGCTATGCATCTATGGTGCTCTGGACATGTCTTGTTTGCACATACATTTGACAACTATGGTATTAAAATTAAAAAAGATTAATATATTATTCTCCATGAAAGAAAAAATGTACCACTACCCCTTTGCAAAATTAATGTTCGGGTGTTAGATTTTATGCAAAACAATATCCGATATGTATCTTTTCATAAATAAATATTTCTAGATAAATGATAAATGGATTCTCAAGAAATATATATAAGAACATTGAATATCGCTTTCCCTAGGAACAAATTACAAACTTTATTAACATAAAGCGTATCAATACCTGATGTGTTGTAATGTTGTAAATGTGAACTGTGTCTTCCTCGAAATTAAGATGTTCCGGTACTTCCAGTCCAGAGAGGGTCAGCAATTCACAAGAAAGATTGTGTTTGTTGAAATTGATGGCCTTACAATCTGTATATGTTAAACACTGGTTCTCGCACATCTTTTGGCCAATCAAGTCTATTGTTAAAATTCTGCCGATTTGCAATCTTGAGTTTTGCATAGTTATCCCATTTGACAAAAACCATGTTCCACAATAAATGAAAAAAATAATAAATACACCACGCGAATAAACCATCTTTTTTTTTTAACAATTACTTTATTTCTTGATTTAAGGTTGTGCTAATTGTTCCAACTACTTCATCTAAGACCAGACCTAAGTATTTATGAACTGGGTGGGCATGGTAAATGATTCCTTTAAATCGCCATCATCTAATATTCATTAAAGGATACGAATGGCAATCGATGCTTAAAATATGAACAAAAAAGTGTGTGATCAATTTTTGTTTACCAGGGAGCAAGTCGCAATAGTTATACATGTAATATAAACTACCTTTGGAAGGATAAAAAGACAATAACTACTGATCAAATCAGCATTTAATAAAGTACCAACTGCATTAGAAATAATTGACAGTTTATGATTACGTAATAAGCGTTTCTTTGATTTAATAGCGAGTATGAACCCCATTAGCGACTTGATTGAAGCAGTGCACTTTCTGTTCGTGGGGAAAATAAAGACATTGGCCAGGGATGTCCTCCCATATCCAAAGAATAGATATCGCAAGTTTATCTTCAGTTGTCGGCCTTAATGGGATATCATAAATGCTTCAGTGAACTTCATCATATAAATGTTCAGTATGTTTTAAATTTGAACACAAATCTGGCCAAGACGTGCTCATCCATAATTTTACTCTGATCCGGAAAATCTTTAATTATTCTTACTGTGTGAGTCCGAGCATTGTCATGCTGGAAAGTGTGGTTTTGATGTTTGACAGAATGTGGCACAATATGAGGTTGAAGAACCTGGTCGATGTATCAGGAGGTTATCACACCATTGCCTCCACCTGGACCAATATTTTAATACATCAGGCCCCGGTTCTTTTAAACAGTCCACTACCTTCCCAGATCATGATGCTTGGTCCTCCCCAAAAGAGTTCCTTCCCACCATGCATTAATCTGAAAAGCGTTATTGTCGTCTGTGCCAGACTCCCTTTTCTCCTTCAGCGATTGATAGGCAAAATCGGCGTTCGTCTGAGAAGATGATATTACGCCACTGTTGATGACGCCGATTTCGTCAAGTTGTAACCCACTTTAAGCGTTATGACATTGTCTTGGTTTAAAGATTGGACAATGCGCTGAGCGATGACATTTCAGATTATGATCAGCCAATCTCCGACGAACTGTATCATCGCTGACTGGTTTTCTGTATATTCCTATTGTCTGTCTGCAGCTGGCTGTCTGTCTTGCAGTAGCAATTCCTTGACAACGGATGTGCCTATACTGACATTGTGTTGTAACTATCGGGCGACCGCTTCGTGGACGGTATGACGTGCTGTTCGTTGCATTGTAACTTCTTTGCAAGCGTTGAATAGTGCTTATATTGCAATTTAATGCATCAGCAACCACTTTTGGTCTCTGACTAGCATATTATAATAGAAGTCCAAAGGCCTGTTCACGTTACACCAGGGTTAGGTGCGGCATCAGTATTCGAGTAGAATTGGTAGCAAAACCATTTTTGAATCTATACTTATAAATTAAATTAAGGCATTTTGCAAATAAACTACAAAATGCCTGCACCAGAGTACTTGCTTACACCTTTGGTATTTCAACACAGTCATGTGTGATGATGTCCGTAAGGTATAATTGAATTTTAACTGATTAGTCAGCCCGCGGGCTGACTAATTATGTTAGGATGAAACTTCAATTGCGATTGCGTAAATTGGAATTCTGGGAAGGAATTATAGACAGTTCGTGTTAGAGAAATTCGAAGAAGTTATGAAACTGGTCAGTTTCTAGGTCAAACTGCGCATCGGAAGACTGTCAATGGGCATAGTCTGCAGCCACAGTCCAGACTCCGCGTATATCTTCCCGACCTCTTAGTGAAATTGGAAAGAAAATATATCGGTAGTGGTTTGCGCCGAGACCATGAAATTCATAGAGCTATGTTTGCAAAGTGACAATTTTAAGTATTAAATAGGTTTGCAGTCATACATTGCATGTACATCGCTACACGCTTATCTCCTCACCTACATGTACAGCCATAAAAAAAGGATGCAAACTAAATATGTACCCGCAAATAATTATTGTTCTGGAAACAAATATATTTATCTTGTATTTTAATAGATTGGTATTCCGGCACTTTCGACCTAAAAATTAAAATTCCGCTGGCTGACTTTCTTAGCTTTTTAAAAAGCTAACCTTGTTAGTAATTATTGTGAAATTAATCAAAAACCTACTTTCATTTTCGATAAACAAGCCCGAAATAGCAAATATGAGAGTAAGGTGGTGGACACGCTTTGGCGGATCCAAGTCATGGATAGCCTCGATCAAAATATATACTTGCAAAGAAATAATATTTAATGATTACGTAAAGAGTAAATATATTTACTGTGAGCCTATTTAGAGAATACATAGAAGTTAAGATTTGACAAATGTTGAATAAATAAAATGAGTCAATTCGTTTCTTTAGTGGGCGATTTTAGTTTTGATACTCGTTTGCTTGCGAAGCACGACCTCTGGTGAAAGAATGGGATAG
Source organism: Magallana ariakensis (assembly GCA_020458035.1). Lineage (NCBI taxonomy): Eukaryota > Metazoa > Mollusca > Bivalvia > Ostreida > Ostreidae > Magallana > Magallana ariakensis. Next base: position 36,597,128 of record CM035818.1, on the reverse strand, counting down.
AACTTTCCAGAACGGGGTTACCAAGAACGCGGATTAAGGAAAAAGTATAGGACGAGTTCATCATGCATCGCGGGCAGATACCTTGGATCGGAATTCGATTAATACAAAAAGTTAACAATTAATGCAATTTTAGTATAAATGGAAAGAACTTTCCAGAACGGGGTGTCTTGAAACGGGTTGACTAATTGACATCATGGCGGAAAGTGTAGGGCGAGTTAACCATCGGGCAGATACATTGAATCTGATAACTTTGGTTTAAAATATGCTTGCAAATGTATAATAATGCAAAACATAGCGTGTTTTAATTTCATACTTTTTTATACCACGGCAGATTGGTTGTAAACCTTAGACATTAATTTGAAAACATTAATGATTAATGAACAGATTATTGTATTCTACGTCTATATGGATAAAAAATGTATGCATAAAACGGGGAAGTTTAATGGGAATGTCACTCCTCCCCCCTCCAGATTAATTTTCAAAACAGTCTTTTATCTGAAATTCTTATTTGGGACAGTAATAGAAATTATATTGAAAATTGATCTAAAGAAACAAATTTAGAGAGAGAGACACTAAATACCCATTCACTGGTTTGAAATAAATACATAAAAAAAAAATTCAGTCAGCTGCAACAAACAGGATTAAGGCCACATGCATGTATATATTCTCCATTTCAGTTTAGATTTTTCATCCCTGCCTGTTCCTCTAAATATCAAACAATGCAGTTTGTTTTTTATTTTAATTTTAAAGAAGAAGATAAGGAAAAAATTGGACAAAGTATATACAAAAATGAAAAAAAACAAGAGGCCAAATGGCCTTAACGGTCACCTGAGTAGCATAACCCATACACAAACTTGTCAAGGAGTCTCATATATGCATATTTAGTTAAGTTTTATTCTGGAATAGAAAATTTTTTAATTTGTAATGACGACCACCTCCCTGCCTGAAATCTTTCAAAAAGGACTATTAAACCTATAATTTTAGCGAAAAACTTAAAAGATCATAAAAGAGTGCATGACCTGATATTGAAAAGGTGCAAGACTCTGATAGAAAATAATTTAATAATAATAACAAGGTGGCTATTATTCATGTTTTATCTAAAACAACCTCCCATCCCCCATCCCCCCGGGGCAGACAGAAACTCTCCCTATGGGCATTTAAACAAACGAAAAAAAACCCAGCTTTATCGATAAAAGCCATCATGAGTTACTCACTTCTCCTGTACCAGTTTTTGAATATTCAACATTCGTTGAGAATCACCATCTGGCATATATACCAAAATCATTTTACCTTTATATATCAGTGATTTTAGTTAGCCAATTATTACTTTACTATTAACATAAACAAGGAACAAGAATATATATGGTTTAGGGGTGGGGATATTAACCGTTTTCAAGATATTCAGGCACTACCTGTTTGAGAGGGGTCAGGACCACCCCAAGGGCCCATGACCTACATACCATATGATGCCCCTTGACACAAGGAACAAGAATATATATAGTTAAGGGGTGGGGATCTCAACCACTTTCAAGTTATTTGTGCACTTCCTGTTTGAGGGGGGTCAGGACCAACCCCGGGGCCCATGACCTACATACAATATGATGCCCCTTGACACAAGGAACAAGAATATATCTGGTTTAGGGGTGGGGATATCAACCGTTTTCAAGATATTTGGGCACTACCTGTTTGAGGGGGGTCAGGACCATCCCTGGGGCCTATGACCTACATACCATATGATGCCCCTTGACACAAGGAACAAGAATATATATGGTTTAGGGGTGGGGATCTCAACCGTTTTCAAGATATTTGTGCACTTCCTGTTTGAGGGGGGTCAGGACCATCCCCAGGGCCCATGACCTACATACCATATGATGCCCCTTGACACATGGAACAAGAATATATATGGTTTAGGGGCGGGGTTCTTAACCGTTTTCAAGATATTTGGGCTCTTCCTGTTTGAGGGGGGTCAGGAACCACCCCTGAGGCCCATGACCTACATACCATTTGATGGCCCTTAACACAAGGAACAAGAATATATATGGTTTAGGGGTGGGGATTTTAACCGTTTTCAAGATATTTGGGCCCTTCCTGTGCCATATTGGCCCCACCCTAGTGCCTAAACACCTGTCCCAGGGGTCATAAATTTCACAATTTAGGTAGAAGACTTCGTGTACATCATATCCAGGCCTTTAGTTTTTCACAAATATATATGGGAGTAGAGAAGAAGATTTTCTAAAATTTAATACATTTTTACTATATGGCCTTTTTGGCCCCACCCTTGAGCCTGAACCCCTGAACCAGGGACCATAAATTTCACAATTTTGGTAGAGGGCTTTATGGACATCATATCCATGCATTTAGTTTTAAACAAATAATTATGGGAGTATAGAAGAAGATTTTCTTAGATTTATTACATTTTTACTATATGACCATATTGGCCCCACCCTAGAGCCTAAACCCCTGACCCAGGGGCCATGAATTTCACAATTTTGGTAGAGGGCTTCATGGACATCATATCCATGCATTTAGTTATTAACAAATATCTATGGGAGTAGAGAAGAAGATTTTCTAAGATTTAATACATTTTTACTATATGGCCACATTGGCCCCACCCTAGAGCCTGAACCCCTGACCCAGGGGCCATGAATTTCATAATTTTGGTAGAGAGCTTCATGGACATCATAACTATGTATTTAGTTTTTAACAAATATCTATGGGAGTAGAGAAGAAGATTTTCTAAGATTTAATACATTTTTACTATATGGCCATATTGGCCCCACCCTAGAGCCTGAACCCCTGACCCAGGGGCCATGAATTTCACAATTTTGGTAGAGAGCTTCATGGACATCATAACTATGTATTTAGTTTTTAACAAATATCTATGGGAGTAGAGAAGAAGATTTTCTAAGATTTAATACATTTTTACTCTATGGCCATATTGGCCCCACCCTAGAGCCTGAACCCTTGACCCAGGGGCCATGAATTTCACAATTTTGGTAGAGGGCTTCATGGACAGCATAACCATGCAATCAGTTTTTTCTTCACATGTGTGGGAGTAGAGAAGAAGATTTTTGAAAATTTGGCTGTTTTTTGCATATTTGGCCCCACCTGTGGCACCCTGGTGGTGGTAGAGCCACCAATTTCACAATTTACATTCCTCTTACCATAAAGATGCTTCACACCAAAAATGGGAACAATTGGCCTTGTAGTTTTTAAGAAGAAGTTAAAATGTAAATTGTTAACGCACGACGCACAACGCACGACGACGGACGAAAACAGATAGCAATAGGTCACCTGAGTTTACTCAGGTGACCTAAAAATGGTTAAACATATTAAGCATTATTTCATAATTATGTGTAAAGTGTTAATTCCCGCGCTTGCGCGGGCTATCATCTAGTATAATTACAAATCTGTTGACTTTGGACGAACAAACCATGCTTTTCTTTTTATCGCTGATGTTTCCAGATATGTACCATGCCAGTTGACTAATGACTTTGTGATTGACGTTGTATCAAGATGCATTCAATCGTAAAACTAGCGATTTGACGTAACCATACAATAATAAAGATGTAAACAATAAATTTGCCCAAAAAATAGAACTGATAAGAAATTTCATATCACTTTTTGTGTTTAGACGTTTCTTTGCGCTTCACATTAATTGCCATTATGATAACCATTTAGTTATAGTTATATAGTAAATTTTATGCGATTAAGAAGGTGACAAAGGGAGCGATACGACGGCGCCCCTTCTTAATCGCATAAATTTGATTTAATATTATATAAGTTACTCAGAACATAACCCACTTTTTCATTGGCTGATCAAACATTCTTCGCTAATCAAATAGTATCTCTCTTTTTGTTTACGGGTCTCTAAGTTATCGATCGAAAATGTGACGTCGCTGTGAACTTTGAGAAATTCTAGTAAACGATTAAAAATATCACTTAAGAATATTACGATACTGCTGACATACTGATTTGACGTATAGTGGATTATGTTGTAAAGGCATTTGAACTCTTCACTCACTGATGTTGGTTATGGATATCGAAAATCGTTGTTGCATCTTTGAGTAACCTCTACAGCATTAAAATGACGCATACGTTGACCATATTCAACCTGGTATATATTTCAAATTGATATTTCATCTCAGTTTATTTTTATTGGAAACTTTGGTAAAATATCATGGCAATACATGTAAAATATTGTTGTGAATTTTCCGTTTAGCAACTCGGACTATTTACACCAACAAGCATTACTCTTCATAAAAACAAATGAATAATTTTGCTAGGAATAATTATACGAAAATTACGACATAAATAAAGATTGAACATTAGCACTGCAAATTAAAAACGGTCGAGATAGTTGGATATTCATCGCCATAAGCAATTGAAGGAATGGTTCAATTATTAAAACAAACTTAGGACCAAATTCTCTTACAAGTCTTTCAAAAACTTAATTACGTTTACAGATCTATAAAGATATTGACTGAAAATAATAACTAAGCTTAGCTATACAAAAATATAATACACATATTTTCATTAATCGTAAAAACTTCATTAAATACGGAAAACATTAATTACGGGCAGCATACGCCCATATTGATGTTTTGTGTTCTAATTCTTTGCATGGTGATTTGATTTCATTGGTAAAAATGAAAAGGTGAGTTAAGTACGTATATAATTCAGACTAGAAAGGTTGGGAAAAAGTGCACACTAAGTATTTGTACGACTGTATTAGTTTCTGTTCAAATGTTTGGTCAGTCAAGTACAATAAGTCAATCTGAGTCGCTAAGGTTGGTCTACACGGGTGACTGATTAGCAAAATTTCCGATACCAAATTCTGTTAAATATTTTGCGTAACCAAAATGAATCTAATTGTGATTGACAATAAAACTGCTATAATTGAATGTCTTCCCTATCAATATTAAATGTGTTAACTTTATCAATAACTCAGCATGTACAGTTCCCCGTGAATTTTTATTTTATTTTTTCTTAAAGAAGTCTTATGTCGTTTGTAATGTACATGTATTACTTTAATCTGATATTTCCGAAAAAGAATGAAAGGAAACTAGACAACTTCGAATTCACTCGTTTTCCTTTTGATAACGAATCATTGGTGTATTTATTTTAAGATCACTTATGAACATAACCCACTTTTTCATCAAATCTGCAGTCGTTAAATATTCTATTAAGGGATGTTTTTAATAAAAGAATTTCTCTAAGTTCACAGAGATGCTACATTTCGATTGACAGAGAAATAAATAAATATTTGATTGGCGCAGTACTTTTGATCAGCCAATCAAAAAGTGTGTTATGTTCTAAGTAAGTTAGATCATATTTAAAATTTACGCGATTAAGAAAGGGCTCGGTCGCTTCGCTCCCTCCGCCCCTTAATCGCGTAAATTTTACTTAATATGATCTAACTATTACTTCTTTTAACTTTACTGATAACAGATATTGCACATCAATTCTAGTACAAAGAACGACGTAAAGAATTTCCAAAGGTAAAACACTTGAGCACAAGCGTGTTATTGGGCGATTTATGATTAAGTTATAAAAAATTAATATTAAGTACGCAATAAAAAGAACTAAATAACATACAATTACTGTAAAACTTTTAATCATTCACAATTGATTCTTTTATTTTCAAAACTTCGTATATATTGATTAGACAATCTCTTACGTACGACCTTTCAGTTTCCCTACTGAATTCTTTACAACACGTATTGTTTGCAACGATACAATAACAAAGGCTTGCGTTCTCATGGGAAGATAATAAAAAGCGGGTTGCAATGGTCTATGGGACGGTTACATATGTAAATCGGTTATCAGCTGAAGGATTTTCTTTCTACATTTTTAAATTTGCTAAAACATCAATAATTTTGCCGGTTACCCCATTTTCTCTTTAGGTATCTTCATTAGACCATGCAAGTTGAAATGAGCTAGGTAAAGTAATAATAACTCAACTTTTGTTTTTCACAACGATCGATAAAAAATTTTACCCCATTTTCTCTTTAGGTATCTTCATTAGACCATGCAAGTTGAAATGAGCTAGGTAAAGTAATAATAACTCAACTTTTGTTTTTCACAACGATCGATAAAAAATTTTAACAACTATTAGCATGGATTTCGAATTGTTGGATCTCACAACCCTGCTTTGGAATTTTCCAAAATCCGCAACATGCTGTAGCATCCAGATAGCAAGACGCTCCTCAAAATGAATCCTATCTGCATGTTTATAATACCACACCCATACTATATTATAAGGAGAGAACTACGCTTAATCAGTGTATTACATGAAAAAAAGACAATAACAAACCGTCAACCATCTCAAAAATCCATAAAACGAAATACAAATTCAAAGCAGAGCAACACGGACCTCCAAGATAGAGGTAGGATCAGGTGCCTAGGAGGAGTGAGCATCCTCTGCTGACCGGTCGCACCCGCCGTGTGCCCCTTGTCACAATTGGGCATGTCATAATCGAGGTAAATGTTAAAATCGGGAAAATGTCATATTAGGGAAAAAACGAAACGTTAATGATTTGGTTTGTTTGTGATGGTCAAAATACAAACCGTGAGCAAACACGGACCTCCATTAAATTGGAGGTAGGATCAGGTGCCTAGGAGGAGTGAGCATCCTCTGCTGACCGGTCACACCCGCCGTGTGCTCTTTGTACATGTAATGTTCATCAAGAAAGGAATGACTTTTTAAAAAAAAACAACGTTTATTCCGATGAAAGGGTACATTGTAGCTTTATGCGAATAAATATGAATGTAAGGATCATGATGCTTCCTGTTGGTGTAAATTTCCCTATTACATGTAATAGTTACCAAGCTCTAAAAGGAAGACAAATTTATTGCACGGTCGCGAGTCATTGAAATGGACCAAAATGTTATGGTTTTGCAATGTTGTATTCTTATTTTGTAATTTTATATATTTAGGTATATCAAATGAAGATATCGGTGAATGCAGTAGCAGGTAAGTCAACATTAGGCTTTTCATTAAATGTCATTAATGATACAACACAAATGAGTATGTGCTGAAGCGTCATTTAAATTCGGTTAATATTAATTTTCGTTGTTTCCGTTTTTTCGGATTTCCTAAATAAATGACCTTAAAGAAATATGAAAACAATTCGTAATCTAAAGTAATTCTCTACAAAACATACAGTCAAAATAAAGTGGCTATCACAATCCACAAACATTATTGCCTACGAATATTCATAGTGCCACGGTGAAAAGAATCAATATGTTTTTCAGTAAAAATAATGAGACTTCATGCTGTGCTGATTACTACAGAGACTCTGAAACTAAGTCTTGCTTGCGTAAGTAAAATGTCTCAATAATGCTACATACTGCCGGTTAAGTACTTATATGATTGTAAATTCTTTTATCAAGATGAAAATAAATATTTGTATCAATCATGTACGATTTTGTAACGTATTACTTACAATAACTGAACATTAAATTTAAACGACGTCACAGCCTGTGTCGGTTGGTTTGGACATAACTGTTCTACTCCATGTCTGTATGGATACTTTGGTCATGGATGTCGGAATCAGTGCGTTTGTAACAGGTCTCAAACATGTGACCCAATGATTGGATGCATTATTACAAACGAAGGTAACATATAACAAATTATATAAAGAATAAAATAATACTAGTACATTTGGTTGTGCATTTTAGATTACGAAGCATTAAGACCACCTTTTTTAAATTTCAGAAATTAGTAATTTTACGAATTTCTCTCACATGAAGAAAATTTACAACATGTTGACGAGAGCACATGGGATCAATATTTGTTACAACAGGTACAGCAGAGATAAACTACATATTAATATAAAAGGGTGATTAATATTCTGAAAAATTAAAATTAGGACAGGTGAGTAGATTTTTTTTATTAAATTGGAATCAAGCAATCAAAATACACACTCAGCCAATAATATACAGTAGTTTATTGTATTTACGTACATATAGAACATATGCTTTTAGTTTTCTAATTATTATACAGCACAACGGAAAATATCGAATGTTGTACAGGGTTTACAAACAGAACAGGCGTTTGTGAAAGTAAGTGAAATATTATTAAGGCACTGTTACAGGTAAGACATTTGTTGTAATCATTGTACATGTGTTCGTGTGTCTTTCTCTTTTCATTAATTTGTAATTTTTTGTTTTATGATTAGAATATCCTGAAAACACAACTGGGAATGTCGAGTGTAAAGTAAGCGATACGTTGACCGAAAATATATGTGCTGAAAAATGTGGCTACAGCACCATATCAGGTTAAAAGAAGATTGTGCTTTTCTTATTGGAATAATTCTAAATTTCCGTTCTGAACAAGAAAAAAATCTTTTTTAATTAATATCATATAAAACGAATGAGAATGATTTGTAGACAAAACATTTAAAATCATCTTGCACATGAAAAGTATTTTTAATCACTATATGGTTACTTTGATGGTATAACTCAAGAACTTTCCTATAAATTGTACATGTCATGAAATAATGTTTGGTATACGCCTTACCGTGATCATATAGCTTTATGCTTGTTTAAATCCTTTTCTGAACTTGTATTTAAAAGGAGTTTCGTCATGTATATATGCAAAATGAATATCTGAACACATATATGCATCATCAACGGAAATCGCTTTTATTATTCATGCAATATTAATATGACGTACGTTGTAAAAAACGTTAAAGTGTACTTTGCCTTAGCATCATAGTGAGACCAAGCGGACAAACTATTTACAGGTATGAACAGTTGCATGCTATCAATTTCAAATCAGATTTTCGGGATACACTGGCGCTTCTCAAACACAAAGACATACAGAATCACACAACATATTTATTATAAATAAATAAATAATCATAAAGATTTCCATTACAGTTAATATGTTTATAATTTGTATGTATTTATTTTGTAAAATACGACCAAATATATTAACAGAATATGTTTTATAGATGTTCTGATAATCATAAGATAAAGACTGGTTTTTTTTCACTGTTCCAGACGAAATCAATCGCCAAATTTTCAGTATAATGATAAAATAGGATTGGGTGCTTAAAAAACGATTGATATGTGTCTTACTACCATGAAAAGGGAGTGTTTTGAGCAACAACAATTTAGAAAGATCACGTAGTGACGCCATTGGTATTACAGTCATAGCAATTATATCCTTAAACGGACGTGATTACCTAGCGGCGAGTGCTAATATGCATGAACAAGTTCCTCAAATGATCTCGTAATAAACTTCATGTTAGATAAATGATGAAACTACTTGTATATATTATATATACTTCAAATTGCAGGTACTTATTTGATATATATTTTTTTAAATATTACGAAGTACATGTACTATTAGATAATGCCTTTTTGCATTATTATATAAATAGTGAATCATGAGTATTTTGCTGTGGCTGTGTTTGTTTTGTCTTTTAATTATTCTGTCTTTATCTGATTTAGACGTAGCATTTCAGGTAAGGATATATTTATTTCCGTTCGTGTATTTAGTGATCATTTTATAATAACCAATAGGTATAAACTTGTTCTTGCTTGTGAATCTAAATTCAAAGTAATATAAACAAAGAATATTCAGCTTATCACAGAACAGTTGGCAGGTTTATAAACGATCTTTCTATTTGATTTAAAATTAGAATAGTTACACTTCAAAAGCACGTTTGAGACTGTTATTTGCAAGCATCGGATATTGCAGTAAGTGCGAGCGTAATGACCCAAAACATGATGCAACTCGAAGAATGATTATCAAGGTTTTTCAATTGATATATGATTTAAAATAAAATCGATTTGCCTTTTTATTCCCTCGCGCAACTTGTTGCGAAGGGGATATAGCATCGCTGCTGAGCGTGTGTGTGTATGAATGTGTGTCCATTTCAGCCTTTTAAGCAAAATTCAAAGAAAACCCTCGCATGTATGTTCATCAAACTTCGTACACTTCATATGCATGGTTAAAGGACAACCCCTATTCCTTTTCAAGGAATTCTGTTAAATATTTGTTAAAATATCGTTAAAATTACAACACTTAGAAATTTTGTGTTCGACTTCCGGTTCGTGAAAGTAAACATATGAAATCAACAACTTGATTCTTTATTTTTGGATGTAGGCCTTGTAAAGGTAGGAAGCAAACGTTTCTGAGAAATGGGGAGTTAGAAGGATGTCCAAAGTTAAAACAGAAGCAAGCAGGAGATTAAGTTCACTCTAATTTAATCAAAACAAGCAGCTGTCTGAGCCGAATGTCGGGCTATATTTAACGAATTCGAAGAACATGTTCATAATTTAGAAGAGACTGACGAATATCGTCAACATGATTAATCAGAAATTCATTTCATGTAAATCGTTTAATCTACATATGTATAAATGTAGATACGGTACTCTTTTTAAAATATTGGGGTTAAAATTACGACATGTTAACTCGAGTTTCCCCATAGAGCAGACTAATCAATCGCCAATCTGAGATCTTTGCTACGTTTCATTTTCAATCTCAACATGATTAACTGGGAATTCATTTCATGTAAATCGGTAAATGTAAAAATGTAGATACGTTACTCTTTTTAAATTATTGGGGTTAAAATTACGATATGTTAACTCGAATTTTTCCCATAGAGCAGAGTATAAATCGCCAGTCTGAGATCTTAGCTACGTTTCATTTTCTATATGAATCTTTTTTTGCCTACACTAACTGTCTACATTCGTAATGTATGCCACAGTTGTCACTAAAAAAAGAGAATTTATAAAACTACTTTACTAAAGTTTAACACGTTTGTTGTGTGTTTTCGCTATTAATGGGATGAATTGTACAACCACTTAAATGCACCCACCCCCATGAATACATCCCATGCAGAGCGTGCACAAGGATAGGAATAAACGAATATTTTAATTCAAAGAGGTTTTTAACAAGTTAAATATTTGGTCGCTTCAATTACATGTTTATCACAAATAATGCATTTCCCCGCACAATATTTTCATTTTGCGAGGGGATGCTCCGCTTTGCGGTGCCCTTGTTTAAATTTGAAACATCTATATGAACAGTGTTACTTGCAATGCACAAGAAATGAAACAAGTAATTTTGCCCAATCAATAATAAAGATTTAATGGCTACAATATGAAATGTAACACGTTTACAAAAGGGAAGTAACCTGATTTAATACATTTCTTTATACTAATGGATTATGACTTGCAATTCGTAACCTGGAAGTTTCTTTAAATAATAACTAAAATATCGCAAACAGTAAAAACAGTAGCACATTATCATAAGCGTTGAATATTATATATTCACATTAGTAAAAGAAACCCCTATAATTATCTTTGTAAACTTAATTTGAAGGTAATAGTTACTTGATTCCAGTTTAGCCCTGCTTGTGTTCTGGCTCCGATTTCTCGAAAAAAAAAAACCCAACTTTTTTTTACCTAAGCTTGATCTCCTGAGAATTTATTCAGTTGAGATAATCATTTTTCTCAAATTGCACTTCGCGAAACATATTTTCTCAATTCTCAACTGAGTTGAATTTTTTTTACTTAGCTGGGTCAAATTTTGCATTGTCACATGTGGCCTTCTTTTAATTCTCTCTGTTTTTTTTTCATTCGTTTTTAATGTAGACATTTGTCTAAATTATGTTGCAAACAGAAGAAAATCGGATTAAATTAACAAGAGTCACATAATGCTGATCAGTCATGAAATTTAACACTTTGTTATGTTAAACATAAATATCATATCTATAAATAACATAGAACACATTAATTACATGATGGTTACCTTAAATATCATTAGAAAGTAGAGTCACTGCACAGTTACTCCATTTAACACACATATCTGAATTAGTTCCCTTTGTTTATATTTTTGTCAAGGGAGATAAATGCCTTAAGTTAATTTTTTTTCATGAAAAAAAAAAATATTTATCAATCCTCCAAAAATATTGCATTTTCCTTGATTATTGAGTGAAAAAGATTTTAAAAATGAATATTACAAACACCATAATACTGTATTGACGATATTTTCATATTTGAGCATTATTTAATATTTTAGTCTGATATTGAGGTAACCTAACTTTTTTCTCAAATTAAGTAAAAAACATGACTTTCAAGATGCTTTCAAGAAATGCAGAAATTTAAGTTTTCTATTAAAAAAACACAAAAACTAACTCAAATACTTGATTTAAAACTCAGACTGAAGTCTGAGATTTGAAAAAGTTTTTTTTTTTTCGAGAAATCACTGCTCCGATTTAAAAAAAAGTTTTGAGATTTGACAGAAGGTTTGGGGTTTTTCTTTCGAGAAATCGGAGCCAGGCTCATCAGGACTCTTGCCAATTTTGTCAAAGACATTATCTGGCCACCTATACTGATTTTATTATATGACGAGTTGTAAAGGAGGCTATCCTTTGCAGGGGCTTTTCTACCTCTTTTCTACCTTGAGAAGGCCACTATAGGAGGCTTTATTTTGAGCTTTAATGTCAAGAATGTTTGAACATTATTTATCATGGTGTTCCAAGACTTGTGGCTGATTCTATTGCATATTTCTTCATCTTCTTCCACATTACTATGTTGTGACGTTTCGTTTGTGACAACATTGTCAGGAATATGTTAAACATTTTTAGAACTTGGGCACGTACGCTCGCTTTGCCACGAGCGACGTTTATCTGGTGATTTTGTACCCAAAGAACAACAAAAATCACATCAATGATTTTCAATACATATTGGCCATACAAACATTTAACGGAAATGACCTTACATTTGAAATTTATTTTTTTAATATTTCACTAGTTATCCATCAATTTTAAAGGGGCATAGTCACGATTTTGGTCAAATTCTATTTTTCTGTTTTTATTATTTACAAGCCTTTAGAAACGCATTTCAAATGATCAAATAAAATTTGAAAGCCATTCGTAGAGTTATAAGCAAGATACGGGGCTCACAATTCTTTTGTCATGTAAACAAGGCTCGTGCCTTGTTTTTGTTTACATAGGTTCAATATACCAGTAACAAATCTTTTTCAAGCTGATTTGTATATCAACTTATTCATTTTAAGCAGAAAGAAACAGTTCATAACGTTTAACACATTCATTTTAGGTCTAAAAATGGAATTTTTACTTTAACATTCAAAATGTAAACAAAAGCTTTGTTTACATAGCGAAGAATTGTAAGCTCTGTAACTTGTTTATAACTCAACGAATGACACTCAAATTTTGGTTACATATTAAAAATGCCTTACTGAAGCATTGTAAACATTAAAATCGGAAAAATAATTTTTGACCAAAATTGTGACCATGCCCCTTTAAAATCGGACAATATAACAGGAGATCCTCTGAATTCCCATTGTGAATGCACTGCAGGCAAGGACCTCCTGGAACATGTAAGTATGTTTCTGCAGTTCCTCTTATGATGGAAATCGTTGTAGAAAAAGAAAATTTCGCAGTCAGGAAAGGGTTTACAGACAATCTACAAAGCTTTTGTGTGCCAAAGAAATTATTTCCTGATATGAACAATCATATATACATGTGAATAGTTTTTATTTTCACATAAAATCATGACCTAACTGGGATATACATTATGGTGCCATGAATGACTCCATATACATGTATGAACATTAAAGAGTAATGCTGTTAAGGGAAACCATAAGCAGATTTAAAAAAATTATGGAAAAGAAAACACACTGATAAATACAAGAAGATCCAAGAAATGAAAAGTACTAGTACTTTAAATACTCTTCAGAATACTTCAGTTAGATCAATAACTGCATGGTTAACTACTGTTCTATGTTTCCTTCGAACATATCATAGAGATACGTAACTCCTTCTACCAGTCTACAGGTAATTTTAATGACACCATTTCACAAAAGTTATACTGCAGTAGTACTTAAGGTTATTATTAAAATTAAAAGTATACTTGTAATCACATTTTATCAATGTAATTTTATCCACATTTTAGTTCGCAAGTGAATACAACTACTATTGAACTAATTATTTCAATAGTGGTTGGGGATCCATTCATTATACAAAATGTGTTTCAATTATAGTGATTACAAAGTAATGTATATAAAGAAATTCATTCCCAACAACGATTGAAAAAATAATTTTAATAGTAGTTGTATATCAATAGTAGTTGTATTTCAATAGTGGCTGTATATTAAAATGATTCTTATAATGAAATACATCCCCAACCACTATTGAAATAATTAGTTCATTTGTGGTTGTATTTCAATACCTGTTGCAAAGTGATTCGTCTAATGAAACACATCCCCAACCACTATTGAAATAATTTATTTCAATAGTGGTTTTATTTCAATAGTGATTACAAAGGGATTCTTCTAATGAAATACATTCCCAACCACTATTGAAATAATTTATTTCAACAGTGGTTTTATCTCAATAGTGGTTGCAACATGCAACAGGGGTGTCAAACGGGCGGGTCAGCCATGTTATCCAGACGGACGTTTCGCTGTTCGAGACAACGTTAAATATGTTAATGTCTATTAAAAACAATTCTGAAGTAAGTGATAAAACTTTATTAGATCTGTGGCCCGTTCAGGTAGAACAGATTGTATATTTACAAGAAGAGCATTCTGCTTTACTAGTAGTGGGGCAGTTTAATCTAGAAGTCGCCAGGCTGTATCGCACACTCCAAAAAAATGCGTCGGGGTTCACGACAAAATCCCTCTACTTGTTAGAGAAGGCCACTATCATATTGGCAGCCAACGTTCGGAACCAAAACATTAGAGGTCGGGAACAGGATACTTGGTACGACCAAACTATTATCGCGCACGCAGAGGTGGACGTAGTTTCTTTTCATCTTCTGCATTTTGCCGTGATAGACAGAATAATAGTGTTTACAATGCTTAATCCGGTGCAAACTTCGCAGATATATATATATATATATATATATATATATATATATATATATATATATATATATATATATATATATATATATATATATATATTTCTGTTAAATAAAAAATGTAACAAAATATTTTAAATATAAAATTTATTAGATAAATAAAAAAAACAAACAAATAATATTATAATAAAACCACTCAACGAATTATATATTAACAAATCTTTGAAATTTTGAAATTTGAAATTTAATCAGTCGTTTAATTATTCAAGCAAAATTAAAGTACTTTTGCCAAGTTTATCAAAAGATTCAAAGCGCAATACAGTGGAGCCTCAGTTATCCGGACGCTTTCGTTCCTAAGTCCAATCGTCCGGATAGGTGAAGCGTCCGGATATCTGAAATGTGTCTATTGTTGTCATGAATGATAATGTATTTGTATACAATGGCTCCCAGTGATAATACTGGGTTGGTTTTTTTTGGCCATTCATACTAAATAGCAACACATAATAGAGTTGTCCGTTGATATAAACATTTTTAAATATAAAGAACCCCGCTTTATATTATTATTTTTTCATGAAATATTAACCAGACTATAATGATAACCGCAAATCTAGCTAATTATTTGTCTTCAAGTGTGATTTGTGCCCAGGCATTTACATGTACGTAATGTTTCCAACTATCTATTTCTAAAATGCCAATTTCCTTATTTTTTAAATCATTTCTATTCTTAAAATAAATTCAATTTTATTGATTAAATTAACGTTTACTAGTTGGAAAATTGCAAGATCCACTAATGCACTTCCGATGAGTTGACATGCTTTCACTTTGTTTTCTTCCTGTACTTCCGGTTTTGACTTAATCTAACAAAGCATACATGGGACAATTCGTTTTAAAATACGATGTGAATAGGAAGATAAAACACAAAGCTTTGTAAAACTTTCCAGTTTTTCTTGATTAATAAGCACATTTTTTTTATTCGAAATACAGAGATGTTTAAAAAAGCGATGACACTTGACAGGTGCACAGGTTAAGATATACAAGCCACGTGCTGTGAGGCGTGACTAATCATGTCTGGCCAGCACTGTCGGTAATTTTGAAAGTGATTTGGGAAGTCAGTGTTTATACAAGCTACTCATGAGGGTGTAGCACGTAAAAAAGGTGTGAAACTCAATTGACATGCGTAATCTTTTGTATTGAACGGGGTATCATCAAATTTTACCGTCCGGTTAAATGAAGCAAGATTAGTAGTAAATCAGTGTTTTGTGGTAAAAACAGACCGTCCGGATCCGGAACGCGGAATTCCGGATAAATGAGACAAAATAACGTATAAAAAATCTGTTCCCAAATAAAATCGTCCGTAAACTGAAGCGTCCGGTTATCTGGCGTCCGGATATCTGAGGCCCCACTGTATATTGTTTCCTTAAAAGTGTTTACGGTAATTAAAGTATATTGATGATGTAGAAAGTCCTGAAGTTGGGGTGGAACTTCCTTCAATATATTTGAAACATTCTAACTAATTTCCAATTTGATTAATTAGACATATATACTGGTATTATAGATTGCCTGTTGGTATTGACTTGCTACTTTACAAATGGTAATTTTCTATAATCATGGTTCTTTGTGGTAGTATTTTCATGTGCTATCTCATTTCATTATGCTCCTCAGATATCAGTGGTATATGCAGTGAAAGGTGAGCCAGTGTTTTTGCTTATTTTATGTCATTTTAGATTTAAGAAACAGGTTTGGTAAGAGTATGTGAAGGTTGAACTTGTGTTAAAATTCCTTAAGCTGAAAACACAGCACAGTGATAGTGTAAGATCCATGTACATGTACATGTGTAGAGAATTTTTGGTCCGCTCAAATTATAACTGTTTTCATTTTACAATTTTTGTTTTTATTGTAGTATAATATTGATAAAATTATTAAGCCTATTACCACTGGCCATGCCGCAATGAAATGATTACGCCTTCAAATATGTAGAAATACAAGCAGATGGACTTTTGTAACATTGATATAGCTGAAATCTCATTTGTTATTTTCACATTATCTTGCATTATGTTATGATCTTGTGGATTTTTTTGTTGCAATATATTTTGTTGGAAATTGCATTTGAAGGTATCAGAAATTCAAAGTGTTTTAAAATATATTATTAAGCTAGAATGGGAGTTTTGATCTGTTCAAGAGTGTAGTGATGTTTGAAATTATATCAAAATATATTATTAATCAAAATACATATTTATGCCTGAGTAAAATTAACATAAAACTTACACATGTGATAGAAAGAAAAAATTCTCTTTCAGTGAAAAGAGTGAAATTTTCTGTTGTGCTGATTATTACAGAGATTTTTTATCTGGCTCTTGCTTACGTAAGTGAATTATTATTGTTTGTTTGTTCTAACCATTCAGGAGATATAATATAATTATACACAAAGTTGGTCTTCCTTACGTAAGTTAATTATTAATGTTTGTTTAAACTATTAAAATCTAATATAATTATACACTAAGTTGCAGTTAACAATTTCCACAAATTTATATATAATTTACTTTGAATTCGAAGTCGGAAACTCATAGTCCGACATGCTAACGCTTCTTGGGCGTTGGCCTACATATGTATTCGCTAGATGTTTCTTGTTCTCATGAATAATATATGCACTATTCCGGTTGGCACATTTACACTGTTTTAAATTAATTTTAAGAGGTAATGTTCATGCATACTCATGCATCTATACTCAATGATTTCATAACCTGCGTCTTTATAGTTAGACTAATAATCAAGGAATGAATTCAATATTTATTATTTACAGTATATACGATATAAAATGGTTTGGGACAGTTTACGCTTTATAAACCGCAAATTAATTGAAGATAAAAACAGTCAATCGACCCTTAATCGATATAAAATCGTACACAATTCAAACGTAACGTCAGGCGGATTGATACGACGTTAGACATACTATGACGTAGGGAACACTCTTTATACAAAATAAAATAATATAGCCAATAAGAAAGCGCGTTACAACCAGAATTGAATCATATATTGATTTCATCAAACACGATTGCACATACGGTACTGGCCATTGGTTACAATATATTTTCAATGCTCTGAATATCTATACATTTTACAGCCTGCATCGGTTCATTTGGACACAACTGCTCTCTGACGTGTAGCGATGGATACTTTGGTCATGGGTGTCGGAGCAAATGCGAATGTAATGACTCGCAAACCTGTGAACCACATATCGGATGCACTCCAAGAAACAATCATTATAATGGTTTTAAAAGACATTTTTGTATAGTTAATATTTTTTCATAATTTACATGTAAGCTTTAAAATATCTGCCTTTATAAATGTTGAGATGATAACCTAGTATTATTATACTTCACAGGTTCTACACTGAACTCCAACTACATCTATATAGTAGTTGCCATTGCGTGTATCCTTTCGATGTTTGTAATTGGAACAGCTTTGTATACCCGAAGAAACATGTGAATATCACTAGTTAATCTTTTCTACGTTGCTTGAGTAAATGATTACAAATCTGAAAAAACTGATCGTGGCTATGCACTAACTGTCTCATAATGACGTATTATTTGCTTTTAGACTAAACATATTCAAAGCGAACTCAGGTAAAACACTTTTGTTAATTCTAACATATCTAATCATTTAGTCAGCATATGAATTGTTGAATCGTCTTCGTTTAGATAATGAAAGTTCAATAGAAAACAGGGAGGATCGGATACTTTATGATGAGAATGCTTCTTCGTCACAGATGATTGGGAATCTTATATATCCATCCCGGAATAGCTTACAGTCACAACCTAATTCATATGGCAATACAATAAGTGACAACAACTGGATACCACAGAAATATCAAAAACAGAAAAAGGTTCTGTTGATACCGCATAATACTGTTGAGAGTGGTTACTCTGAAATTGGTGGTGGTAGTGATCATCATTCCAGTCAAGATAATGGTCGTGATGCTGTGGCAGTGCCATTAAAGTCTAACGTTTTTGACGATGATTATATTCAAGCAATATCGGACGAAACTAACAGTTATCTTAAAACAAACCAGAACGAAGGTTCAGTTGATAAAACCTCACGTGTATACATGTCTTTGGAGTACAGTTCTATGGAACAGAACTAACATTTAATAAATAGCATTACCATGTTAATGTAACACAATCAGATTCTGGTGAAAATTTTGAAAGACTGAATATTTAATTTTGACACGTGTGCATCCGCTAACATATAGAAATACTCGAAAGTCCACTAAGAGAAAACGATATTTCAACAAAGTAAATCAAATATATTACATTAACAGTTTTCCGTACTTTTTACATTACTGTTTAGCAGTTAATGTATTTATTTGGCATTTTTATCATTTTTTTTATTATCAAGGTTAATTCTGGTACAAGATAAAATTTAAAAAAAAAATGAACATGTACATGTATCTAATTTACAAATCAAAAATCAAATCAAAAGTCTGCCAACAAATGAGTAATCCTTCTCTCGTTTACACTTAAACAACTTTTTATAAAGGTTGCTTTCCTTTTTGTATTTACCGTGTACATGTTTTAAAAATGAATGTCTTAATGGAAGCAATGACATAGGTTAGCACGATTTAAACAACATCCAATAAAGACGTTTTAAAGTTCATCAATTTTCGTATTTGGAGAGAAAAAGGTGTCAGTTTGGCAAGGAAGGTTTTTATTTTATAACTGACTAATATGCTCTGTATCAGTGATTTGGAACTGATTTAAATTTTGAGAATTTATACACAGTATAGAGAAATTACAAATAAACTACAAATAATACAAGTAGGGTGAATGAATACAAGTAGGGTGACAAAACAATGAAATGAATGAAATAAGAAAATTATGAAGAAAAAAAATACATTAAATATTTCCTATGAATTAATTTCGTTTGATATTTTTCATAGATCTTTAAAAAACCCGGACTTTGCGTAAGGATTTTTTCTATTAGGTTTTCCCCACGGGGAAAGATTTTTAATTGTTGCGTATTAAACTCCCCAAAAACACCAATTAAAGGTGGCTATAGCTGTTTCTATTATAGAGTTGTCTTTTCCACTGTTGAATTCAAATAGATTCTTAGTATATCGAACGAAAACATAGCCCTCTTTTTATAAATGTTGCTCTCCAATTTATTTACATGTAATTAAAGGTTTTTTTTTTTTAATATCAATAAGGAAAAAATATTGTAAACATAATTATGTTCCCAGGATAATAAATATCCATTTAAAGTGATACCTAAAGTTATTTCCTTAAACATTTCCTCTTCTACAAATAAGCTATGAGAACGACATTTTACATTTAGCGATAGAAATTAAGGCAGATCCAGTTGCATTAACTATCCTTTTCCTGCAAATGCTTATCTCTGTGTTGTTGCTTTGGTACATGTATTTGTTTATACATTGTATTTCATAAAAAACAGAACTGTTTTCTGTAAAAATGATTTATTCCAATATTTTTGCAGGATATTGAAAAAAAAAAATAAAAAAGTGTCTTTAGCATTCCTGTTGGGAATTCATAATTACATTATGCATGAAAAATGTATATGGAATTTGAAAGGTCCATGCCAATTTTATATCTCATATTCATCATATTTTTAAGTATGTAGGTGGTTTGCAAATAATTTATCAAATGGTTAGTCATTTAAAAAGCAAGCAAACCTACAAACACCTTTACGTCTATCTATGGAAAAATAGTTTTGATCAGTGAGTAATCTCTTATTACTGAACAATCGTTTTACAATATGCATGATTTAACTGATGTGACAGTCCCCAGTTTTCGCCACAAAAATCCTTTGAACTAGGTCAGTTACTACAAAAACATTTTTATCCCAACGTAATTTAAATACGCAACCTTCTGATCTGACGCGCTACCGTTGTGCCACGAGATCGATGTAATAACGTAACGTACATTTGAATTTGAATTTGTCTGCTATATATTTAAATTTTACCTGCAATTCATGTTACTGTATCATTGAGTGTATGGTAATTTTTATTGTCTTATGGTTTTTTTTATTTAGTATAAATTGAGCAAATGAGGTTCGTACGATGATGAAGTTACCCTAGAATTCAAGTTCTCCATTTGGGTTTAGAATAATTTTGGCTAGTTTAATCATCGTATTAATCTAACAAACAGCAAAATTGTTTCTAATAGCAGGAAACCTTTGAAAATCATCTTCCGGTGAAATCCACATAATGCAACGTAAAAATTTATAATGTTACTGCGCAGACTTTTGAAACACTTTCGGTCAACATGAGGCGTGTTAATTTTAAAATTTACAGTTACTGTAACTGTCTGATGTTTTACAATAAAAGCTTTGGATTTAAAAATTGAGCTTTAGGTAGGTTTGAACTTCTTGTACTATTAGTATATCCTGTGTATTTTTGTTGTCGTTCTAACAATTTAAATGAAAAGGTCTTCAATGAAGAAATACACAGTCGTTTGATTGCGAGTTTCCTTTTAGGGTTACACATAATGAAAGTACTAAAAAGAGGAAATAAACTAAAAAACCTATCAGAAAATGCGGAAAGTAATGGCAGACTATGTATCACTTTACACTTCACTATAAACATGAAATAAATAGTGTAATAGGATTTTGAGTACCAAGCCTGTACAAAGATTGAAACGACTATTTTCAAGAGATTAAAGCTCGGATATTTTCGAGCAGTTTCTTAATTGTTAGATAGATATGCCCGTCTGAGAGTTCTTCACAACGTATTGATAAATGCACTCTCTCAAATATATGTATCTACAATTTGAATTGTATATAATGTTGCATAGAAAAGATAACCTTATCACTACCGCCATAAAATCATAAAATGATCAATTTTAAATATCTACATGTAAAATCAATACCTAGATATATATTTAATGACCTAAAACTTTTCATCTTAAATGCAATCAATTTTATTTTTTTTAAAAGGATCCTTTTATTTCCCAGAGATTGGTAATTATTTCATGTTTACAAAAAGATGACAAACCAAGACAGTATTTGAAAAACTGGAGACCTATCACTCTTCTAAAGGTTTTTTTAAGTTTATATCAGGATGTACTAGTTATCGAATTAAGTCTACACTAGATTATATTATATCTGATACACAAACAGGCTTTTCAAAGGAAGATATATTGGAGACAATACTAGAATTATTTATGATTTAATGTCGTTCACTGAAAATGAAAATATACGAGGTCTTTTAGTTCCCATTGACTTTGAGAAAGCCTTTGATATTAACAATTGGATAAAGATTCTCAACAATGATTTTAAGGCTTACTGTATGTTTTACAATATGGCTTTCTGTCAGAACAGTTCAAAATCCAAAGAGGATGTAGACAGGGGGACCCTATAGCTCCTTACTTATTCTTGTTATGTGCAGAAATGTTATCTATTCTCATAAAACAAAACGTTGGTATAAGAGGTATAATTGTCGATGGCAATGGACATATTAAGATTTCTCAGTATGCAGATGATACTTCACTCATCTTAGATGATTCAACAAAAGCACGTTTCGGCAGCTCTAGATACTTTAGACTTTTTTCACACATTTCAGGTTTGAAGATTAACAGCTCTTAAACAAAAAATGTATGGATAGGCTCCAACAATTGTCTAATGAAGATTTTCATCATTCACGTTGGAAACTTGATTGGGGCTCTACCTCTATTAATTTACTTGGAATAGAATTTTCTGTTGATTTAGATTAAATGACATCAATAAATTGCAACAAACAATTGCCAAAAGTATTTTCTCAAATTCAATAATGGAGGAGGAAAATTTTAACTCCTATTGGTCGCATCACAGTTGAAAAAAGTTTGATTACACCGAAACTTAACCATTTATTCATTTCACTTCCAAATCCAAAACAAGATGTCATTTCATCTCCTAATACGAGCCTGTTTGAATTTATTTGGAAATCAAAGTGTGTCAAAGTTGTTTGAGAAATTGTTATTCTCGATTATCTAAAAGATGGTTTAAAAATGGTTAACATTATTAACTTTATGGCATCTCTTAAATGTTCATGGATTAAGAAATCACTTTAGGCTACAAAGCATGGGTGGATTTTGTTTTATCAATAAATGGTAATGACTTTGCAAAAAAACTTGGCATGGTTGTTCAAAGAAAGAATTTTTTTTTGGCAAGATGTTTTTAATTCTTGGCTCTGCTATACTAACTAAAAATGATGAAAAACTCATTAAATACCAAGAATATTTTCAATATTTTTGTATGGTACAACTCAAATATAAAACTTGCATGTAAATATGTATTTATCAAAGATTAGTATATGAGAGGGGTGAAAATTATTGGAGTTTTTTTTAAATGAAAATGGAAACATATTATCAAGAACAGATTTTACTGAAAGATTCCATTTTCCATATATACCTCCAATGTTATATAATAGTGTAATATGTGCAATATCAAAATACTTGATATATTTTATTTGTCTATTGATAAGTCTACTTTGAAAGGAGACTGCACTACATTTATTCTACTTTATTTTTTTAAAGCAAAGGTTAACCTCCAATGATTGTGTACCTACAGCTACCAACAAATGGAATGATTCTTTGCCAAATGATCTCTGTGTACAAGATGTTTTTAAATTATGTTTTAGAACTACCAACGATTCAATTGTTAACTGGCTACAATATAGAATTCTCCATAGATATCTTCCTGTTACGTTAATATTATCTTTAAAAAATTAGAATTACTACCTCTGATTGCTATTGTTTTTGTAATGATATGTCTGAAACCATACAACATGTTTGTGCAACATGCAAAAAATTGCAACCCCTATGGAATGCACTTAGTATATTTATACATGAGAAATGCTACAAAAATGTTAGTTTTGATGTTTGTGATGTATTATTTGGTGTTTATGAGAACAGAATCCTAAACTTTGTAAAAGTATATACAAAGCAATATATATTTTCATGTTTGAAACAAAATGAAACGCCAATATTTTTAGGGCTTTCACACTATTTAAATCAAAGATACAATATTGAAAAGTATATCTATATTCAAAAATTAAAGAATTTGAAAAAGCATGGTCTCCATTGAATGATTTTATTAATCATCTGGCAGTTTAAGATATGACATGTGTACAATAATACATCTCTTTAGTATTTCTAATGGGTTTTTTTCATGGATTGTAGTTTTACTGCTTAGGCATTCAGATTTACAATGATCACAAGCAACTACCCTACTCTTTATTACAATGAGTATTAAAGTCTGTCCCAAGATATTTATGCTGCACATTTGGGCGACTTTTAATAAAAATACACATACCAGTGAAAGAAGTGCAATTGAAATCGATGAAAGGGAAAATTTCCAAGATAACTTCCTTCATACATTATCATTTTTCCCTTTTATAAATTCACAGGAACGAAAACAGATTTCCTACGGAGATTTATAATGGGGAATGTTGACATCTTTATCTATTCGGGAGTACTCGGGACACCTCGCGCAATTTTTTAACGTTATCCACTCAGTGTTTCATCTTCTTGGCAATGGAAAATCCCCGTAGACCTTTTTTTTTTATTTTAAGCTGTGTATTAATACCCAACAAGCTAGAGGGGATGTTTCAAAGGGGAAATTATGGGATTTTTTCATACTATTGAATGAACATCGTCTGAACCAAGAAGTATTTATAAATATCGAATAATGTAAGAAAATATGTGGCAAAATATCTTGGGACAGACTATACAATATGGGATGAAAAAGTGAGAAGTGAGCATAAAAAAATTTATATACTGTGTACAGTACAACCTTTGTTCACAATTAAAAAAAAGAATAAGACTAAGAATAATCGATTATAAAGGCTGATCCTAAAATGACAACGTTTAAAAAAGATCAAAGGTTACTATTTCTGACACTTCTTGACGAATTTTAACGAAAATACACATACCTGTCAAAGAAGTACAATCAAAATCGATTCAAGGGAAACATATAAGATTTCTTTATGTATACTTCCTATAGTTTTACCAAGAGAAATAAGCATGAAAAAAAAACCAAATTTTTTTACGGAGGTTCATGATTAGAAATATTGATATCTTTTCTCCATTCGAAAAAACTCGGGATACCTCGCACAGTTTTTCGACGCTATCATCTGGGTACTTTTCAGATCTGTTGGAATGCAAAATTCCAGTATAGAGTTTTTATTTTTGGTTGTGTCTTGAAACCTGAAGCGGTATATGGTGCGTTTCAAAACAGAAAATCCGGACTCGTTTCATTTTTAGTAGATGAACGTTGTTTCGGTACCTATCTAAATATTGGACAAACAGTGAGAGAAGTAGACACCTGGGACAGAATATACTTTCAAAAAACTTAAAAAAAAAAAAAGGAAGGAACTTTTTTTATTTTAAAATTGCTAAATCTAATATAATATTTATTTGTAATGCAAAGTTACAACCCCCCCCCCCCCCAAAAAAAAAAAATCAAAACAAAACATAGGAACTTGATGAGTAAAATATTATATAATGCTGGCATCAAAAGTACTTAGAAATTGAATAATGCTAGTTATATACATGTACTTCATATAAATGGATATAGAGAAGATGAGGATCAATTGAATATGATATAGTTTTGTTCAGAAAATGTCATCGCACTAACTGAATTATAATTGTTTCTTGCGCATGATGTATCATGCTGGGTTGTAGACATATTTTCATTTTTTGCCATTTCTTTGCATTGTGTTCTTCATTTGATCAAATCATTTGTGGTGGAAGGTGAGTTTACATTAAAATTATCATAGCATGAGAATATCGGTTAGATACTTATACTTCCTTCAAATTATTTAGTGAAAAAAGGAGAAAAATTAAACTTCAATTTTAATTAATTTAAAATACTTGTTTCAGGTATCATCAATCCTGCTGTACTGATTATTTTAAAGACGCTCAATCTGGATCATGCAAACGTATTTATTATATTCTGTTAACAAATGTATTGTAACTTAAGTATATTGTGCATATTTCTTCGATGATTCTTAATGGGATTCATGTTAATGTTTTAATTGTGTTCAAATAAATTGGAAATTGTTTATTCTATCGGTTTTATGAGGTCACATCATTATCAGCAATAAGGCAATTTCAAAAGATTTTCCTCGGATGTATATGTCTTTCTCTTTTGCGTATCTAGTTTTCATTACAGCCTGCATCGGATCACTTGGACATAACTGCTCTCTCCCGTGTCCAAATGGTTACTATGGTCATGGTTGTCGATATAAGTGTGATTGTAATGACACCCAGACATGTGAACCACAGATCGGCTGCTCAGCCAAAAACAATGGTACATGTATAAAAAACTATGACTTTTGAATTATTCAATATATATTTGTCTTCCTAAAAAGAAATAAGAATGTAAGGTGTATTTTATATAATGTATTTAAATTCCAAATACATGTAATTTTAGGTCAGAGAAATTCCTTATTGAAAACCATACATGTACATGTACATGTAGCCGTATTCGTTGCTTCTTTTCTTACCATATCAGTCATTGGATCAACATTTAGTTAAGTCGATTCATGTGAGTATAATTATACGTGTACTGTCATACATATTGTAGTCTCCAGAGTGCAAAGATTGAGGTTTTCCTAAAATTCTTTGTATGATGATTAATAATGTTGTTAACTAAGCACAGCGTGTGAATGTATATGCTATCGTACATGTATCAATATTTATCTCGGATGTTGGATAAATTATGCCTTTATATAACGTATTAATGAAATCAATTATAAATTTATAAAGCTTACAGTATAATTTTACATTGGACTATTTTTGTCCTATGTTAATCTTCATTACTGCTTTAAACCGGTTGTAGAACAGCAGTATCTAGTTACTTTTTTTCTCCCTCCGCCATTTGCAATATTTTTTCCCAAAGGTAAAGAATTTAATCAAAATTATTCCGGAATATCTCTCAATGTTTATTCCTTTGGTAAATGTCTTCAAGAGGCCAAAACACATCATAATTTCTACCTTTGAGAATGGAGTCTTTAAAGCAATATTGGCATTACTATTTCGTGCAATTACAATTTAGATACTTTTTGTGAATTATTTTGATTTTAAAATACCAAAATATACGTATGTCCACCTGCAGTTACATTATGAATAATTATATTATAATTATATTACTTACTGTATTACTAGCGTGAAAATACCCTTTTTCTTGATTTCAGAAAGCGTGACATAAGAAGATAGAACATGAAATAAAATAACTACCATTTGTTTGCTTCAATTATTTTAAAGCAGATAATTTTGTTAAATGTATCATTCTTTTAATATTTAATTCATTTTAATGTTCTGGATTGGTAATTTTTTTTTAAATTTCTTATTCAAGCATTGATTGTACTCTATTGGTTTGAAAATAAATATTAATGTTGATTTTATATACAAATTTCATGTAATGTTTTAGAATGTTTGTTGACTTATTTTTTTAAAAGCAACGCGTATATCGCTTTCACGAAATCAAAAGTAATTCATTCGACAAAAACACAAATTGTACCCATAATAGTCCAATTTAATAATATTCTTACTTGGGCCTGTCGTTCAATAAGAAACAAAGGCCATCAACATCAGTCCTAAAGGTAACTGAATTTACGTTAAATATCATTGGTTCCTTAGTTAAACAGTCATTTTCGATTTCTATGTCAAAGAGTATTTTTTTTTCAAAGAGTACTAGACTTTGACCCGTGCGTGCACGGGTTGAAATTGCATATGATATCGGAAATTTACGAAATAGATACATCGACATACCGTATTGTTGACATTTACATAACCAAGCTTTAGGCCTATAATACTGCATTTCACTACACTCTGCTTAATTAGAAAAATCTAACTGTGTCTCGGGACAGGCCTTCACCACAGTTAAAATGCCTCCCATATACCCGTAATGTAGCAAAAAATTGCAGAATCGCTCCGAAACGATTTTGGAGAAAATTAATGAAGCTGCATTGAAAATAACAGTCAAATTATTCATAACAAACCATTTTGAGGCTGTAAATACCTTTCATCTGAAAACTTTTTTTTCATACTATGTTGACATTCGGAACTCTCGGGATTTTTCATATTTAATGCACTGAGTTAGAGTTATCTCCCGTATTTTCTTTGATGAACAGAATATATAGCAAATTTCCAATGAAATTTTACACGTATTTGTATTATCGTTTCTGAGTTTATCCATGCAAATGTGATATTGTGGAAACATGAACTTAAGAGCCTTCCGTGATTAAGCGTGAATGTAATGCGCATGCGCAAGATTGTAAAATTCAAAAAATCCAGGTGATTTCCGGATTTTTTAAAGGAATTTTTGTTAATTATTAATTAGCGAAGCTTGATTGAGGAAAAATAAAAACAAATTGGTAATCTTCAAGTACCAATAGTTTTTAAAATATATAAAACAAAAGACAGTACTTCTCCGATTTCTCGGTATTAAAGCCCAAAAATTCGAGTCTATTATTTTAATATAGTAGTATAGATTTTTTTCACCTAATTAACAAAAAGCAAACGGGGTAGAAAAATTAGAAAACAATCGGTGTTTTAACCTAGGTTGAAAAGAACACTTCAACACTACATTTACAGTAAACCATGTATTGAAATATTGTAGTTTATGGAACGTGGTAGTTAATTTGTTTTTAACCAGTGCATCACAGTTACCTATACCCTCTAAAATAGTTTTAATGCAAGACCCATGTTGTTGGCACATAATAAAATTATGATGACGGAATGGTTTGGGCATGTTTTTTCGCATTGGTTTGTGCATTAAACGTATTTTCTTCCAACCCTATCTGAGTTAATTTTATTTGTTTAATATATTTTTTTCTAATTGGGTAATGTTTAAATCACTTATAATCAATGTGGATAATGTATGATGTGGGCTTTCTGCACCGTGTTTCTATAGCCATTTCCTATTGATAGAGAGGTACTTGGTGTCTCAATCTTCTTCAGATTTACTACACCAAGCACCTCACCTCAATTACTTGGGCTACTTGTCAATAGTTCCGATTTAACCCTGGTTGTTAATCTTTCTATGTCCATTTTTGCTTTTCTTTCTAGAGCTAAATCTTCCGCTGTTCTCTTACAAATCTCTCACTATTTTCAAATGTTTCACAGCGCAGCTGTTTATACACACAACAAAACTTCTAAGTGTTCACTCTGATAAATAGATTATTTTGAAAATTACTAAATAAAATAATGTGAAATTTTCAACATTTATTCATTCATATGTGGAATTGCACAGGTGACACGTTGAAAGACATAAATATTTCGTTGATACAATTAATTTGCAAGTGAACTTGAAGTTTCGAATATCACTTGCGTTATCCACGAATGACCAGATGTTACAAGGTTTGTTATGTTGAATGACGGAGTTGAAACGATGAAAGTCGGGATCCATGAGCATTCGTATTTGTCGCTGTTGAATGTGGAAGTCGTTGATCGTAGATCGAACAATAGTTTTCCAAGAATATTTATGCGGGAAGATACCTGTGGTCATCCAGGTAAGCAGGTAAGTGTGTAAGCTGAATTTCCTGAGAATATCGATGATATCTGGAATAAAGCCCCTTGGATCTGCTACCAGCTGTGCCAGGAAGGAGAAAAGTCTTGAGATGAAGATTTTTTTTGAGAGGCACAGAGTGCTGATGTTGTATAGCCTTCCTAAAAACATCAGTTTTCTGGCGTCAATTTCGGCATTTACGTTTTTAGTCCAGCCAGGTTTTGTGAGTGGATTCATTTGCGATTTCGGGATAAAAGAGTTGGCACATGTAGTTAGGATGTCTACAATTGTTTGATAGTAGTTTTTAATGTTTTCTTTTGTATGTAGTTGGTTATTAAGTATCTTGTGCAGCTCCTGTTCAGTATGTTGTTTATAGTTATTGATAGCCTCAGGACGAGCCTTATGCCATGCTGCAAGTTTGCAATGAGAACTTTTCAGGTAAAGCAGTTTTGCTTTTAGACTGAAGGAAACCAAAATTGGTAAGTGATCAGATGTAATTGAAATTGCCCCTTCTTTGAAGACATAGTAGAGATCTAGATTACATGCAATTTTACAGTCAAACAAAATGTAATCGATCATAGTTTCTTTCGGTTTGAAGGTAAATTGTTCCCCTTCAACGCGGAAATCTAGCATGGGAGTACACAAAGCACATCGCTTCACAAAGTTGCGTAAAATTTCGGATTTTGCGTTATTAACGTGGAATTCACGTAAGAGGCTTGCATTAAAGTCACCAGCAAATAAGACTTTACCGTACTGACAGTAGTGCTCGTATAGACCTTGCATAATGTCAATGTTCGCATTGTAGTCGTCAAGTACATTATCAGAGGGTAGATATACGCCGAAGATGAACAGAGGCACAGTATCGCATAGAGTTACTTGTATACCAACAATGTTGTTAGTAGCGAGGCAGGGAATTTCCCTTGTAGAGAACTGTAGATTTTTGTTGATAAGGATAGCAACGCCACCTTTACCACAATGCCGCAAAACGGAACTATCCTCCGAATCACTATCAATCTTCAAGATGCTGTAGTAATTAGAGTGTATGCTATTAAGGTAGTTTGCAGAATTTTTACTAAGTTTGTGTTCTGACAGTATGACAGTATTGAACGTTAAGTGGAAATCAGTAACCCTAACGACAAAACAAATACATGTACATGTACTTATATCATATAGGAAATGCATTATACTGGGTGAACACTTAAATGTTTTGTTGAGTGTATACAGTAGTCCACACTTATCAAATTCATTTAAACGGTTTTTTTCATAAGGCATAATCATTATAGTGAAAAATACTGTGCAAAATTGTATAAATTTGTGAACTGTTGTGTATGTATGCTTAACAACCAGCCAGTCGCTACGTCAGTAAAATTCAGTGTGATGTCGATGCATAAGCACGATTTAGCTTCAGTGAATGTAACCGTACCTTGCTTTTACATATGACGAGACATTATTTATAACACAATATCACTAGTCAAAAAATAATAAACGACTAAAAGTATCGCTCATAGAAAAAAAAACTTACAAACACTATAAATGTATTCATATAAATGAAGGACATTGAAATATTCAGCCAAGTCAACTGAATAATTTTGATAAAATATATCGATCAGCTAAACAAAAACTTATGACTGTGGTTTCATCAATATTAGTTGTCATCAATTGTGTGGATTTACAGAAATTATCAACTTTGAGGATAAGTTAACTCGTATACAATGAATCTATCCATTAAATTAAATAATATCCCATTTGTATTTCGTTGATACGGATTGCGTAGAATCAGAAAAGGCCTCAAAAGGTAAAAATAAATCTTACAAAAAAAAAACCCCCAAACAAACCGAATATACATGTAGTATATCTATCCACACCTTTATGCTAGCATTCGTTATCATTATCAATGTACTTCAGTATTCAACTGAAATTAAAATATTACTATCACGTATTAGAATCGAAGCGCATGTAAGTTAACAAAAAAGTCAACAAAATTTATTGGATTACAGGGGATATATGGCCAACTGTATAATGTTTAAAATGTTTTATTCGAATATGTTCCTATTTTAGAAATCATAGTTCACAGTGAAAATCGGTTCTTCAAATTGATTTTCTATAAATAAAATAGGTTGACGATTATTTATTGATCGATGTTTACAAATGAAATGTTTGCCATACTATATTTAAAAAGGAAATGGGTGTTGTACATGTTTGTAACACATTCAAATTCATTTTATCTTTTGTAGATGAATATAATGTAACGTAAAAGATGCGAAAACACAAAATGTTTTCTATATACTAGACTTTGACCCGTGCGTGCACGGGTTGAAATTGCATACGATATCGGAAATTTACGAAATAGATACATCGACATATCGACATATCGACATACCGTATTGTTGACATTTACATAACCAATCTTTAGGCCTTCAATAAAGCTATTATTAATCTAACTGTGTCTCGGGACAGACCTTCACCACAGTTAAAATGTCTCCCATATACCCGTAATGTAGCAAAAAATTGCAGAATCGCTCCGAAACGATTTTGGAGAAAATTAATGAAGCTGCATTGAAAATAACAGTCAAATCATTCATTACAAACCATTTTGAGGCTGTAAATACCTTTCATCTGAAAATTTAATTCATATTAATGAAGAATTCAACACTTTTTCACCAACTTTTTTTTCAGACCATGTTGACATTCGGAACTCTCGAGATTTTTCATATTCAATGCACTGAGAGTTATCTCCCGTATTTTTTTTATGAACAGAATATATAACAAATTTCCAATGAAAATTTACACGTATTTGTATTATCGTTTCTGAGTTTATCCATGCAAATGTGATATTGTGGAAACATGAACTAAAGAACCTCCCGTGATTAAGCGTGAATGTAATGCGCATGCGCAAGATTGTAAAATCCAAAAAATCCAGGTGATTTTCGGATTTTTTAAAGGAAGTTTTGTTGATTATTAATTAGCGAAGCTTGATTGAGGAAAAATAAAAACAAATAAAAACAAATTGGTAAAGTACCAATGATGTTTAAAATATATAAAACAAAAGACAGTACTTCTCCGATTTCTCGGTATTAAAGCCCCAAACTTCGAGTCTATTATTTTAATATAGTAGTATAGATGCGTGTTGTTGCCAGCAGAAGATAGTCACAATGATAAGTGAGCTCATGACAATGATCATGAGTAGTAACATTTGCACATCAATCTAATTCTAGCTCTGCATTGGATTTGTTACGTAGCTTATGATAGAAAGAATCACAGGTTGAACCTCTGCCTTCAGTTAAATAAAAAGTACACGTAACTAAAAGGTTACTGAATTTCATGGCTCTGTTCATTCATTCACCTTACCATACTTTTCAGTTAACGTTCAGTTGACTGAATGTCAGTTAACATTCTGTTGAATGAAGGGCAGTTAGTATTTAGCTGAAAAGCTTCATCCTTCAGACTTGACAATTTTTTTTCTAATTCTATTATCGCCTTCTATCTATTAAAACGAACAAATAGCCAATTTGTGTCCAATAATCACACCCTTATTTAATCGAAATAAGTAAAACCCTCTACTTTACTGCCAACAATAGATAGACCCAAAAGCAAAGTAGTTTACTATGGTTCCGAGTACATGGAGATCAATGAAAACGAGAAACGTTTTTACACATTCATATTAACGATATTTATCTGAGATCTATATGTATTTTCATTGAATTATTATAACAAACTATATAAAAATTAAAAGGTGTATTGTATATCTTTTAAACCTTTAAGATACAGATAGAACACCCAGATATATATTAATAATGCGCAAATATATTAACTTGTTTGACAATGTATAAGCTTATAACATCTAGTGCTTTCCATAAAAAAATATCGTATACTTGATGAATACTATTTTTATTTCATTTATTACTCGCACTGCACCTCTTAAATCTATATTTCCTTATGAATACTTATTTAGTTAATAAAAACACTTTATAATCGCAATAAATTATTTGCTCTTTTACTATCGTTGACTAATTGACGCATATAACATAATACTGAGTGCATAATGCTCGGTTGTGATTACATTTTTATTTTCTATCTTCTTATTTTTCTATGGGCTTCTGATGGGAGCATCGGCAATAACTGGTAGGTATGACGTTTGACGCATACATGTATGTCAATGCAGCATTAAAAGGGCATGATAACGATATGGGAACACCATTATTACAATTTATTTTTCCATCTTTTCATTATTTTTTATGGTTTTACTAATGTATTTCCAATGGGTAACCCGACATTATATTTAAAGGTTATCTTTTAAGTAAGGAGGACAAGAGACTAAGAATTCTTAGCTTTTGCTTGAAGTTAGACATTTGATGTTTACATTTTTGTTGACCATAAGTATGTTGAGCAAAGCGTTTTTAACATAAAAATAGAATGGAAAAACAAAATAAAATTTGAATAGATTAAAAAAGAATAGCTTAATTGGTGACTATGCTCCTTTATTATGCAGGTATTTTAGTAAAGTTTGCTTATTTGAATGATAAAATCTCGATTTCTGTTGACAAACTAGTTCAAGGGATGATGGGACCTGCTGTGCAAATTATTACAGAGATGCTGAATCGAGGTTATGTAAACGTAAGAATTGTGACGTTATCTGAAATATTATCCAAATATGAACTACATTTATAATGTACATTTGTATTACTGTATTATAAAATGTATTCCTAAAATATTCTTTTAATTAATTTGACGTTAATTAATAAATGAAGGTTCTGGTATCTGTATTTGATATCAATCGGTATCTTTTATAGAGAAAATGAAAATTATTTGGTTCTTATTTTTAACATTTTAATATTGTTTTTACTATCTTATGATTATTTAGAATACACTTCATATATTTTCTATGACACACATTTTTAATGTCCACTGAATACATTAAAAAAAAAATACAGACTGCATCGGATCCTTTGGACATAACTGTGTTTTGCCGTGTCCGCCTGAATTCTTTGGACATGGTTGTATGGAAAAATGTGACTGTAACAGTACTCAGGCATGTGATCCAAAGATGGGATGCGTAGCCAAAAATAATG
Source organism: Magallana ariakensis (assembly GCA_020458035.1). NCBI lineage: Eukaryota > Metazoa > Mollusca > Bivalvia > Ostreida > Ostreidae > Magallana > Magallana ariakensis. Next base: position 36,562,710 of record CM035818.1, on the reverse strand, counting down.
GTATGGAAACATATCACCTTGTCCGTCTGTCAATGTCAGTCTGTCTGTGCAAATTCGTGTCCGCTCCATATCTTTCTTATGGAGAAATATTGAAAGTTCTTACTTCACACAAAGATTGCTTAACACCAGGTGTTTCATGACTTTGATCCATGGTTATTTGGGCAAGGTCAAGGTCACTGGCAGGAAAAGTGCAAAATTCGTGATTGGTCCATATCTTTCTTATGAGCAAATATTGGAAGTTTTTAATTCACATAAAGATTGCTTAAAACCTGAGGTTGTGTCATGACCTTAACCCAAGGTCATTTGGGGAAGTTCAAGGTCATTGTATAAAAATGCTTAATTCCTGTCTGTGTTTTGTCTTGTATTAATGGAAATAATTAGAAGCTAAAATTTGACACAAACCTTGCTTGTGTCAGGCTACATAAAATTAATTTTTAGATTCTCATCCCCGCCCGTCTCTCTGTAAATGGCCTGCCCCGATATATTTTTTTATCTAAATGTGTGGCAAAAATTGTTCGGAAAAAAATCGGGCTCGGTATACCAGAAATTCAAAATGCTTGATAATGTCTGCTTGGCATGTGGATTATCGTTTGATTCCAGTCATGTTTGTTAACATAAGGATACAAATGTCTTGATGCATTAACAGTTAAGTTGAAATAAAATGGAATTAAAAGAATAAAAATTGGATTGTGTACTCATATTTGCATTAACAGTTTTAATAAATAGAGCAGTTGTTATTTATAGAAAATGGACGATGAAATAGATTCATCCATTATTTCCTATAATAGAAAAAATACTTAAGTCATGATTTCTTAGAGTGGGGTATCAATTGTGAGCTTGCTCACAGTACCTCTAGTTTGACTCTACATCTATATTTTTCAGATTAAAATCCTTGTTGTTTAAATATTTCTATTGTTTTTTATTTGCCTTTATATATCAGAATCAAATCCTTGACGTGTGGGGATCGACGTATAAATGATTGATGAGTTGAAATTTTCATTCTATCACCAATATTTTTCAGATCAGATACAGTCAACAATAAACATAACCTATGTGATTTTAATCGTTGCTTGTTTCCTTACCATAACCATCCTAGGAACAGTACTGTATTTCCAATTCGTGTGAGATTCAGTTATACATATTCGGCGTCTTCGATTGATTTCTGTCTTACATAAATAATGATGAAATGAAAAATGGATTCTGTGCTTTATCATCTTGGATTTTGAATTATTTTTAATTTCATAATACAAAATATATCCATTTAATATTCCTTACAGTAGGTATTACATGCATTTTTGTATTGAATTTTAGAAAGCGGGCCACAAGAAGAAAGAGATCGAATACTACTCTTCCACGTAATCGAATAGAGTAACTACTCCTCCACGTATCTTGTTTTATATATAATTAAGCAAATAAAGAACATTGAAGACGAAGGAACTGTCAACATATATGAGACACTGAATAGCTTTAATACTATAATACTATTGATGCAAAGGGAATCTGTTGCTGAAAATGTATCTTTTAAACTCAAGAACAGATCTATAACATAAACATTTGAAATAAATTCAATGTTACGCTCTCATTCTATGTGTCTTATTTTAAAACATGACTAAATATGCAATACTTTAACCAGAGTAATTACAGGCATTTTTGGCATCTCAATTATATGTTAATTGCTATGCTTTTGTATGCTATGCTGAGAAAATCTAGAGGTTTTTTCTTAGTAGTGTTATTTTCGAATAAATCCATCTCTGTGAACTAGCAATAAAGAGAAAAGAAATTTTCCTGACTGAGGATTTTCTGAAAGCATAATTGTACACTGTACATTGTACAAATATGAAGTATAATGATTTTCAAAATTCTTCACAAATGTTTGCTGTGGAAATCTACTTTATTCAAGAGCGACTTGTTTTGCATATATATTTTTTTCTTTTTCATTTAAAGGACATCAACAGTTTCCTTAGAATTGTGGAAATGTGAACTGTTGTGGCAAAGTTGATTTCATCATGTGAAGAATGTCATAAAAATGAAACAAACTTTCAAAGTTTTTATTTTTGCACACTCCGCATTGCATGCTCAATATAAAAATATCAATATCTGTATAAATTGTAAAAGAGACTTGATTATTGAGCAATCCCGGAACCTAGATAATACACGTACCAGCTAGTGAACAATATGATACAGGGTTTCCATATTTGTTCATTGAAGATTCATCATATGTGTTATTTCCGTCATTCCATTTTATTTTAACAACGTTACATGTTTTTTATTGGTACATTTGAAATCTTTACTTTGAACCTAAAAAAACTTATATTTTGCTCTTTTGAATTATTTAACCGAAGTTCTTTTACCAAAGGGTAATTCTCTTATCAAAGGGACATTTCCCCTTAAAATGTAATAAATACTTTATATTTTATAGATATGATTTGAAGTACTAAATTCTTAATAGAACATATGTTTGAATGCTATGCTTACATTTTTGACAATGACGTCAGTCTACAGTGTATTTTTATGTTATAGCAGTAACATTTCGGAAAAAATCCAGTATTTTACGTCCGTGTTTGTTAATATATGCTAAATTAAGAGAACGTTTAGTAGTTTCACATAAAAGTCCTCTGATCAAGTAATTATATTTTGCTTGTAAACACAGCTGCTTTTTTAAGAAACTTAAAACTGAAAATATACCCGTTAAACTAAAGTACAACTAGATGATAACCCGCGCGAGCGCGGGAATTAACACTTAACAAATGAATGACATAATGCAATGATGTCGAATCATATTTTTTCCCGTATATATTGTGTCCGAATTATTTCTTTATAGTTTTCTTAACCTGATCTTTAAAATTGAAATTAAAAAACTGCATAGCTGGATATTTAGAAAAGGGATGAAAAATTTAAACTGAATTCAGTGAAAAGCTATCACTGTTTTAGTTGAATTGTAAACAAAAAATCCAAGAGGTTTGCAAACACCGGCAGTTTCCATTTCACTGCAACATAATGAACTATGTGGAAACCTGTATAAATTCTACTTGAGCATAAATCATGAAACTTAGTTGATTTCTTATGATATGAAAACCTTGGTATCTAAAGAATATTTATCTTTTGAAAGTTCAAAAATATTCCATAAAAGCACCTTCATAATGGCTGAACTAAGCTCTGAATCTGAGAATGATTAATTGCTCAAAAATAAAACAATTTGATCCGTGATTTGCAAGAGACACTTTTAACCTAAACAATATCATATCAATACAAACTCCACATTGTATACAAGAAAATATGGAATAAAAGCATATGGATAATATGCATAATGACACATTTAATATGACAAACACAGTCAAGTTAAAAACTGGCCACGTATTGTTGGTTCAAAATAAGATCTGAATAAACATAAACACACAATAATTTCACAAAAAAAAACTAATTTTATTACAAAAATTACTGTTAAGTGCATTTAACATGCATTGAGGACATTAAGGAAGATATCAAAGAGGCAAGAAGAAAAAAAACAGCTGAAAAAATATCCATCGTGACAATTATTTTTGTCCAATTATTTTTCAATTATTTTTAAAATGTATCACCAATTTAAATCAAAACAAGGCAAATTAGACATATATGTGCACCAGACTTTAAAATACATGTAAATTTATGTACGGTATCTTGTTGTAAAACAACAGCTAGGCTTAAGTAAAAGAACAAGGCGTCTATGTGGTTTTGATAAATTGGCATTAAGCACTAAAATGAACTCTGTTGGTTGCAATCATGCAAAATATAAAGATAAAAAAAACCCCAATGTTATATACATAAAATGTATATATCTTAATGAACATGTTACCAAGACACCCTGCCAATTTTGACCCAAAGATTTATGAGGGTTTATATATATGTGTCATGGTTCTTTAAAGGTTCAAAGTTTTACATACCAACTTACTGGTGTATAGCAATCTGAAATTCTTTTTTCTTTAAAAATGGGATGCAGGCAATTAGCAACATTATTTTTACATTGTTTTAAAAAAAAAGCAATCTAAAAATAGTGTAGAAAGCTTTTCTGTACATATTAAAAGACATGAATATTGGGCAAAACTTAACAATTGCTAAACAGAGGCCAAGCCTTCCAGTAAAAAAAAAATACAACACAAAATTGATTTTTAAAAACATAAACAGAAAATCATGAAAATCTCCCCGAGAAAGTTGAACATGGTGTCACATGTCTTCTTCATGTTTACTTATGTCATAGATTTCTGAAAACACGGGAGGTAACCTCACTGGGTTCCACTCCAGAATCTCGTCATGTTGTACTCCCAGAGTTCTTAGCTGTGGAAGTTCACAATCGTAGTTCCAAATAAGTTCTCCTCTGTGGAGTGATTGCGAAGGATCTGCAGCTTTAAGGCTTCTATCAAACGGTCCTGGATGGTTTCAACAGCTTTGGGATTCTCCAACCCCTTGCGATCTTGTAAAGAAAAATTAATAATCAAAACAGAGTACCGTAATATAATTTTGAAATCTATTTCTAATCAATCTCCATCCCTATCTTTCTTTTTTTAAAATAAAAATACATGTATCAACATTAAATTCTATTTCCTTTGAACTTTAATGCAAATTCCAAAAATTAATGGAAAAAAAACTCTGTAAAATTTAATTAACAATAACCTCCCTAATTTTATTACTTCTCACTGTTTTAAGCTATTGAAAATTTTGCACATTGCTTAGTCATTTTTTCTGAAATGTATGACATAAAAACATACCTGGTGTAGCTAAAACTATTGCACAAAAGCGACCTATTTCTGTATCATTTAGATTAAGCTGGTTTAAACTCTGAGCCAGGTCAAACATACAGCTCACAAAATCCGGCTGAAATAAAAAAGAAAACAAACTATCAATACATGTACCAAGTTTACTGAGAACATTTAAATCCAGGTTTTAAATAATATTAAATATGATGAATAATAGTAGTAGTTAAATCTTCCTTTAAACACAACAAAGAAAAGACTAAAAGTTAAGAAGGGAACATTCACTGTATGCACATGAAGGTGGTACATAAGATAACAAATATGGTACACAATACTGTTAAAGGTGATTATCTCAATGGCTTAACAAATGACTATAGCATATACATGTATCTACTATAAACATGCCGTCAATTTTCTTTACAAAAAAAAAGAGAAAACAAGGAAAATGAACCCATAACAAGGTGCTTGCAGAACAACACGTTGCCAAGAAGGATACAGCAGTTAACATGTTTAAAGGGGCATGGCCACAATTTTGGTCAAATTTATTTTTTCTGTTTTTAATGTTAACAATGCTTCAGTAAGGCATATTTCTAATAGTAAACCAAAATTTGAAATGTCAGTCATCAAGTTAAAGGCGAGATACAGAACTAACAATTCTTTTTTATGTAAAGAAAGCTCAGGTCATATTTTTTGTTTAAATTTGAATGTTGAAAAGAAAATTCTAGGTTTAACCTAAAATGAATGTGACAAACACTAGGAATTATTAGGAATTTTTCAATTTGGATGATATATACATGAACGGCCTTAATTCTGAGTTGAAAATGATTACAATGATTTTTTTTTTAAACCAGTGAGTGGATATTTAGGACGTCATATGTCTCAATTTTCTTCTTTAGGTCAAATTTCACAAATATTTTTATCCCTGTCTCAAATGTGAAGTTCAGATAAAAGACTGTTTCGAAAAAAAATGGGTAGGGTAATCCCCACCAAATTTAACTTCCCCGTTTGATGACACAATTAATGTATAAATTTATATAGATTTATCGATGCATATTAATAATGTGACGACCTTCAACATATGGAGAAATAAGTCCGATTTTTTCTTATTAATATTCATTAACCACACTACGTAAATCCTGACGTCACAATGCATAAAGTTCAAAGTGCGCCAAAGTCGTAGTATTGACTTTGGAAAGTTGTCGGAGGGAAATTTTCAAACAGAAGAGGAGAATAAAGGTAAAACATCCAGTTGTTCTGTGTATGAAAACAATAGCTAGTTAAAACACCCTTTGTGTGCCCCTGAAATGTCACTTAAATCAAATATATATTAAAGAGGCTTTCAGGTTTGGCTCCTTTGTCGCCCCTTTACCAACAAGCAGCACTCCCAAAAAAGACAATTTTTAAAACTAATTGGCACATTCATTTTATTTAGAGAAAAATAAAAATGTACATTAATTTAAAGTATGAAATATCAAATACTAGGCAGCACCATGGCAACTCGCTTATATCACTTAAAAGAATTTCGAATTTCTGTGTCGAAATTGGCAATAATCGACGTAATTTACTATATTACTATGTAAATGGTTCATTTCTCGCTTCAAATTTTCATATTCAAACGGCACAATTAAAAATAAATCAATTTTTAATCGAAGAGCATCAATTTTTTTCTACCGGTGTGTAGGTGAAATTTATACCATGGCAAATAGTTCCGGCGTAAGCGTTTCCGAGTAATTTGAGTATTTTTAAATGTTCATTAATACATTACTTTGAAATAGTTGCAGCCTCAATTTCAAGATGGCGGCCGTATGCAAATTAGACAAATCGGACTTATTTCTCCATATGTTCGCAATTAACGAAAACGTTGTAATGGATGTAACAATTAAGCAATAGTGAGCAAGTGTTTAAAGCAAAAAGAGGTTCACTGTGCACGTGTGTAATTCGGGCTGACTATATTAAGTTAGGATGAAACTTCAATTGCGCTTGCGTAAATTGGAATTCTGGGAAGAAATTAGACAGTTTGTGTTAGAAATATTCGAAGACGTTATGAAACCGGCAAGTTTCTAGGTCAAATTGCGCATCAATGTATTGGAAGACTGTCATTGGGAATCGTCTGCAGCCACAGTCCGGAGTCCGCGTATATCTTCCCAACTCTCTTAGTGAGATTGAAAAGTAAATATATTGGAAGTAGTTTGACACCAAACCATAAAAATCAGAGAGCTATGACAACAAAATAACAACTATAAGTATTAAGAAGGTGTGCAGTCATACATTGCATGTACACCGCTACACGCTTATCTCGTCACCTACATGTACAGCCATAAAAATAAGGCTGCAAACTAAATGTGCACCCGCATATTATTATATTGTTCTGGAAACTATTTACCTAGTATTTTAAAAGATTGTGTATTCACTTTTGGCCTAAAAGTAAAATTCCGCTGGCTGACTTTCTTAGCTTTTTAAAAAGCTAACCTTGTCATGCTTAAAAATAGATAGCACTGTTTGAACGGTTGAAGGCGAGGGGGTGTCATCACAACAAGTTATTACCTAACGAGGCAATTAAAGGCCGGCACATTAAACATGTATCGGTTGATATTATTTTTTTTTTTTGTTGTTTAAAAGAAAAACAAAATTGTTGTATTGGATGTAAAAAGTAGCATTGAGCAACTTCACTGTACACGTGTGCAATCCAATAGAAAGGCCCCTACATTTGAACGGTGAAGGGAGGGGGGGGGGGGGGCATCGCAATATTTTACAAGTTGTACCTAATGATTATTAACACGGTAGAATGTAAACTATAATTGTGTTCGGTTATCATTTCAAAATTGCCAGTTTGTATTAAAGGATTTACTAAGTATTGTTACGTTAGCTTAATACTCATTAGAGAAACGAAGCGGGCATGGTCGTTTACTGTGCTTTGAGGGATCCCATTCATTGTAAAAGGGGTGTAATTTCCGTGTTTTACTCAATGTAGATAATAATTGCATAGTTATCGATTGATTCTAATGCTAAACTAAAGTAAAATTAATATATATAACAAGTAAAAGTTGTTACTAAACAAATGCCAAAAAAGAGTTTTATTGACTCCACAGATACGGGTATTATGGAATGCACCCAACTCGGTGGGCAATTCCAATCTGCATAAAAGGAGGCCCAGGATTAATTCTACTCCGCGCAATATTGTCAAAATCTTAGGAGCAGTCCATAATTTTACGCGCCACTACAGTGGAATAATCCATGATGGGAAGCTAAGCATTATTCTAACAATTGTATTGTGTTCGTAATTAAGTTTTAATTGCTATATTTTTATTTTGTTGGCGGCAAATAAAGTTTTAAGAGAAAATTACATGTACGTAAAACAGTTTTAGGTTCAAAATAAATAATAAGTAAAATTCATTTAAAGTAACCCCCCCCCCCCTAAGTAAAGATAATTTGAAACAGTCCAACTTTAGAGACGCGCATTTGGAAGACTGCGAGAAGAACGAAATACAAATCAAAGACAGATTAAAATTCATAGAACCAAGTTCTTGCAATGAAATAAATATGTTAAGTCAGACAAGCTTTTTGGAAAGCTATTACTTGGTCATATCTAAGGTTTGAAAGTTGCCTTCTCCGAAACAATACAGGCAATGGGAGCTAGCAATAACAATATTTTCATAAAAAAAAATAACCCGATGCATGTTTAATGTGTCAGAATATAAATTCGAAATTAATGAAAATGTTATATGGGATATTAAGTAAGCAACAGTAAGCAAGAGTTTTCAAGTAAAAAAGGAGGTTCATCAAGCAAGTGTGTAATCCTGAATTAAAAATAGATAGTCATGTTTGAACGGTGGAAATGGGTGCCATCCCAACGAGTTGTTACCTATTGTCTATTATGGTAGAATGTAAGTAATAATTTATGTTATCATTTTTAACACAAAATCATCAGTGTAGATTAAAAAAAATATATATTCATATAGCTGGGATATTAACTGGAAGACATAATTCGCCGAAGCGGGGCGTGCACCGATCTTTCGATCAATTCAGCGATTTCATTCATCTTGAAAAGGGTATAATTTGCGTGTCTTACTAAATGAGTTCATTCAAAGTATCGAACTGATCTCATTCTTCGGTAGAGCAGGACTTCGCGTCATATTTTTTCCGCTGCGATTAGTGAACGAGTCCAAATTTAGATCATGAGAATACTCCAGCACACCGTGTGTGCACATGCAGCTTTATTTAAAAACAAAAACCTTTTCTATTTCTTTTCTATAGTTGGAAATGACAAAAAAGCCTTTGATTTTGCATCAGCTTAAGGTGGAATAACACACCTGGAAAAAGTCACGCAAATTAACAGTAAAGTATTTGATTATGAAAGATATAATGATAAAAAAAACTGTACATATATCAAATAAGCGAAAAATTTGCAGTTTGGTGATAAAAAACAAATATCTAAAAAGTTCAATTCAGTAAGTAACAACAAAAGCCCCTGCGGGATTCGAACTGGGAATGTACGGCTCACAAGCACGACACTTTATCCACTTTATCTCGGCAAATGAGTAAGTTACATGTTGCCGTCAATATATTTTTTTTAATTAGAGAGGTTAAGCACTTGAACGTGTACGTGTACGAGTACGTGTAACTAGGGGAATTACCTAATTTTATGTGTATACCGTCATAATTTCTGCATACCGCGAAAATCTAAAAATTGTACAAAACGTGTTAGAATCAAATGTACACGGAAGTAAATACTTGTAGCATTTTTCAAAAGAATTACAGACTTTGAGTACATCAAACATTCTTTTCTGTAAAGCAGACGATACGTTGAGGACGACTGTGCTCTTGGTTTCATCAAATCATAGAAATATTTCATAAACAGTGAGAGTAAAGTGAACATGTTGAAAATTATTTTACACGTTCACTTACACGTACAGTTTATTTAACATAAGCCAAATTTTGGTACATGTACGTGTAAACATACTTGTAGCTTTACACGTACCCGTAGACGTACACGTTCAAATGCTTAACCTCTCTAAACGAAATGTCGTTTCGCTCAGAGGTTAGCCATTTTGTGATGATGGGTTATTCCACCTTAATATAGCAATCAGGACACTGATCACGTGACTTTCATTTCAGTGATGCTTTGATGTGCTAACTCTATTATGACGTTCTAATTGAATCGATTGTATGATGCTATGTTGTCATTTATCCATTATGACATCATACATGATTTGATAGATCTTTTTCCCGTACTTTACAGCTCTAAAGTACATGTAGTCATTTTCACATCATGAGTTTGGAAAAATTTAACATTTTCATAGAAATGTAAATGTGCAAAATCACAAGCTGTTAAGATAATCATATATACATATTGTATTCTGATTATTATTCTGTTCATGTTAATTAATTAATCTAAAGAATGTATTTCTTTTTTGATGGTTCATAAGATAGCCTAATTAACACATGCTTCATATCGAATAATTTGTTTTGGAAAGCTATTACATGTATTACTAAACTTACAAATTGTTCCGTGTGTGCCAATAATATTGAAGTGTATATATGTGTTGCAATTCAAAAGGATTTAAGGAAATGAATGTTATATACAATTACAAATGTGTCCATATTAAACATGTATTTTGATGTCATTATTATTTTCAGTAGTCTTTTTGCATTATGTTTATCAAGTTGTGGCACTTGCAAAAACAGGTAAGAGAGTTCATTTTTATACGTTTCTCTGCTGTTTTATTCATTTTGTTTCTGTACACAAATAAATTATTGACGACAAAAATATCTACGATATGCAGACATTAGTTTCTAAGATGCCTAGATATATATGTAAAACATAAGAAAGTTAACACCTATTCTTTTGAAATATAAACATACTTTGTATGACAAAAGTAATAATAGAACATGTATTTTGCTATTAAAATAAACATTTAATTTACAACCCCCCCCCCCAAAAAAAAAAAATCCTCAAAAACCCAAACAAAAACTTAAAAACACTATATTATTGATAATATATAGATTTGTAAATTTAAAATTGAAAGTGGTTATGTCTATATACACAGCAAAACTGCAAGGAAATTTATTTAGACTTCCGCATTGAATAAATACAGAGACGCGATGTATTAGACCTCGCTTATTCATTTTGCCAATTTTCTCATACCACGTTAAGTGTGACGTAAAATCGGTAAGTGAATGTATGCATTTTCAATTATTGTCTTTTGATTTCAAACTTTTAAACAGTCAAAATAATTTGAAATTCCGTATAATAACACTGGTTATTTTTTTCTTAAAACAACCAAAATATTTTGGAATTTTATGTTATAACATTTGTAATTAAATATCATCAAATCAAACAAAAAAGACAAAAATAATGTACACTATATGATACCTATAGAAAGATCTACGAGATTTACTACGAAATATAGTTTGATAATATTGCAGATATCATAGGAAATAAACATGATATCTAATTTATTGGATTTCTCTTTATCATTCAACAATTGATATACTACTGTTTACAATCGATGTTATTTGGTATTTCATAAGTCTTTACAAGACACGACAGAGGCTAAGTGTGATGATCCATCAATATCAATAACTCGACTGTTTTCAGTAAGACCAATGAAAGTTCCTGTTGCACAGATTATTACGACTACTTTGGATCATGCTTACGTAAGTATCGTTAAACCTTTTATCATGTACATCAAAATATTCAATCTTTTGTTAACACTCGTTTATTAGTCACAAAAAGTTGACATGCTCGTTTCATATATTTTTTTTCAAATTCAGATAAGCCCATATAAAATAATACACGTTAATACAAAAAATATTTATTTTTTTTATTTGACGGATATAGTTTTCATTGCTTTATATGTCAACGTAATTTGACCTTAACCGTCATTCAGCTATTGTCCATCAATGATAATTTTGAACATAGGCTATCGACACACCAAATCATAAATTAAACGTGCTAAGTCACAAAAACTAAGTGATTCCAAGAACTAAGATAAAACTTATCTTGAAATTATAGAATTGGCATATTTCCGTTGCTTGTTTTAATGACATTTCGCTGTATTCGCAGCTTGCATGGGTTCATATGGACCAAACTGTTCCTCTATATGTCCTAATGGCTATTTTGGGCATGGTTGTCGTCACAAATGCTCTTGCGCTAGCACTCAATGGTGTGATGCTGTAATTGGTTGTTCCAATAAAATTAACGGTAAGAAAAATTAATTCCATAGAAATTTTCAGATTGAATTGTCTTGAAACTTTATTTTTTTGTTTAGTAAAATCCGTAAAAGTTAACTATTTTAAAACAGCATTTTGTTTTTAATTTTCAAAAATAGAGCCTCTTAAAAACTATGTTCACATGGAGTACGTTTACAACGCCTTATCAAGAGTTTATGGAATCAATTCATGTTTTAATAGGTAGGCAATAATACGTGCTTTTTCTTCCCAAATCTGATGAATTCAAGTTTTATGTTTATAATACTGATGTTTACACTCGCTCCTGCTTTTTTCAATTTAGCCAATCTAGAAAACTGGAATGTTGTCAAGGGTTTGCGAACACGAAAGGGAAATGTGAAGGTAAGGAAAACATCAAGAAATATAGTGCAATATATTTTTGTCTTATATTAGTCTCAATGATTTCTCACATACAGGTTTCTGCTGCTACATTTGACAAAGTGATAAAAAAATTTTTAAGGGAATCATATTTCTGTTAACTTACAAACACTGCATTTCATAAAATTTGCAAAAGCGGTGCTTTGCACTAACCCATGCATATATACAAAGAACAAAAATATGTACTTGTTTTTATCGCGTCTTGATATAATAACGACTCAAACAAGAGAATTAAGAAAATTATCGAATACCGGTCAAGTATTTGATAAGAGAAATGGAAAAATTTAGAAGACCGTAAAGAAGAAATTTGCAGAATGATGAAACAGGAAAAGAATGGTATTTTGATTCTACGTATTTGCAGGATAAATGATATAAATAATGTATAGTATAAGAAAATTTCATGAAGGCTTATCCATACCATTTGTGTGAGTAATTTATGACAGATTTTGCCAACGCAATGAATTATTCCTTTATTTGGACATACACATGTACAAGTACATATACTTAGGAAATCTTTTTTCTTTTCAAAACTATTTCAAAACTATTTTTCTTTTTTCAAGTATACGGCACGATGGATAACAGCTGATTCAGAACTGATTTGTAGAAAATCAAAGGAAGTACCAATACAACAAGGAAGCCAATATTTTGCGATCTGAGTTTATAATGATTAATCCTTTTTATTCTAACGTTTTGGACTGATGCGTATGCTCAGTATCTTGTTTTAATTATTGTTTGAGTTTCTATGGAATGTGTGAAAGACACGTTATATACTCCATGTACGTTTTGCAAGCTCACATTACATGTAGCAAATTTTAGCATTTGACGTATTACTATAATATTTGATTGATTCGATATCTACATGTATCTATCTATCTATATTTCTATCTATCTATCTATCTATCTATCTATCTATCTATCTATCTATCTATCTATCTATCTACTTATATGAAGCTATTCAATGATCGATCAATGTGTGTATACAAATAAATAAAGTATTTTATTAGTTTTTAATTTATTTATTAATTGTTAATACATTATTAACTCAAGTTAAAATTGATTAATGAAACTCACTAAACAAACAGTTACTGTACAAAATATGATTTTTACATAAAATACTACCGTGCATATAGCTAAAATATCACATTATGGGACCGGATCTCGTTTCCACCAGTTATTTTTTTTATATTTTATTAGATAAACATCAAAACAAACCTATCATCAAAGAACATTTTGAATCGTTATAAGGCAACAATTTAAAAATTTTCTTTTTTTTACTTGGGAGAAATGGACAGAAAATAAGAAATATACTTTTTCATTTTTAGTTTTATATCAAAATATGAAAAAAAATAATATGGACGCTAAAACATAATGTTCATTGTAGTAAATGTATTAATATCTAAATATATTTAGCAATGGTGATGGAAAGGAGAACCTGAGGTCAATTATATAGCAGCGGGTCTTTTAATCTCTAACTGCAAAAAGGCACTACATAGTCATGTGTACATGATTTATGGTGAATTTGTTATATAATTGATAACAAAGCTGATTACAAATATATATAGGATAATTGTGTAATATAAAATGCTAAATTGTTTAGTTGATGAAAATTATAAATGCGTTAAAAGATAAACAATATTTTACAGACACTTCATGCAATATGAACTCATTATGAAATTAGCCTACCTATCCTCTACAACACATGTATCAGAGCTAATGTTACAAAATCTTTCTACAATAGTAAACTAATTCAATGCACATTGTTTGGGAATCGCACCACAAACAAAGATAATGCAACTAGTCTTAAGCAGTATATTATGTTTGTAGGTGTATCTAGATGAACCAATGTTCAATTTACTAATCAGCTATAGAGAAAAACCGAGTTAAATGCTCAATGGTTTAATATAAACATACATATATACAATGCACGCATCTACCATATGCATTTTAAACATGTTAAGTACTCTCGTTCAGCCAAAAACCATTGACTTTCCAACTTCTGAAAGAAAAATGGAAAAAGCGTTGGATATTTGTTTTTATCAAAATAGCAGTTTTGTTCTGTTACGTACGTTCATGTAGAAATAATGCAATTACATGTATAATAAACATTTTACAATTGCTTGATACATACTGAACACTTGTTCAAGATCGTTTTTCTAAGGTATGTTTGTATTGTTTACAATTACCTGTAGGAGCAGGAGGGGCACATTCACCACATGTTTTCTTACAGTAGTCTCTCATGAACTGGGACTGACCACAGGCCGATATATACACGCCACATCGATCGTAGACGTCCGTGCAAGGAGCTGAAAATTTGAAAATGTATACAATCGAAATATCAGTTTCAAGAAAACCTATGCTTTTAAAGATAAACTGTAATACATTCTGGATTCTTATCATAGTACATTTTAGTAATTGTTTAACTTCCAAACAATGACATCAAAGTACATTGAGTAAATTGTCAACAAAACATGTTGATGATTTTTTTTTGCTGCTTGAGATGTGTAGTATGATTGTCGTAAATTTAACTTTTCTCGACTGAACTAAGCGCCGATGCCTAATGCTGCAGACAAATTTTCTTGTTAGCATTACAAAAAATAAAATAAAACAGAAACATAAACAATATGAATAAACACGCCTTTTCTACCTTTTGTTGTTGTCGTTGGTACAACTGTTGGGTATGTCATTCTGTCTTCAATATAATACCCTGCAATTAACAAATTTTTCGAAAGTCAAATGATATAAACTGTGCTAAATATTTCCTTCATATGCTTTACAATTTCTTTTGTCATTCTAAAAGCAACATTGTGGATTTATTTTAATTTACGCTTTTTTTTCTTTGGAAAATAATAATACAAAAACTAGACGCTTGTTGCGAGCAACAAAAGGTCTTCCGTTTGAATACACCTTAAAAAAGACTATAGAGATAGTTGTTCTTTCTACCAATTCTTAACACTCTTAAACATAGAGCAAAACCAATACCGGATATCTAAAACGCTATGTAAAAGTCAAATCCAATATTGTAAAATCCGTATTGTGACGTATTTCGATCATCGGTCACTTCGCCGGCATCAAAGACATTCCGATGCAACAACAGTGAATCAGAATTCAACGATGCAACTGCATTACAAATAGATAAAATAGCTAACTGCGGGTCGAAAAACAAATATTTTTCATATTTAAACATGTACTAACATTTAAAATTATTCTTGTGTTTAGAATGACTTTTTTCAATAGTATGTCAAGAGAGAGAGAGAGAGAGAGAGAGAGAGAGAGAGAGAGAGAGAGAGTTCGTTATCCCCACATGTCATCGTAGAGGCGGAGTTCAGACATTCACTGCTCATGACGAGAGAGAGAGAGAGAGAGAGAGAGAGAGAGAGAGAGAGAGAGAGAGAGAAGTAAATATACAATTCAAACGTGTATATAAGCTGTAAAAAAACACATTTGTCAATAAACGCATGTGTACATGCATGCCTGTATCCATGTATGTGGAGAAACATTAAACAGCCCTCAATTTAAAGTCATGTTGATAATTGAAACATAAGCATAAGTTAGGAGAACGGGTTATTTCCTTCCCGCAGTCGCTAATTGTTGTGTGCACACAGACATTGAGATAGCGGCATTTCTTTGATGCCGGCAAAGCGACCCGGCGAGCTCTAATGCGGTCGTATTACAGGGGTGCTTCGGCGGCATGACTTTGATGCCGGCGTTGCTACGAGCGTCTGAATTTAAATAGCTGCTGATAAAAAAAAAAGACTGTCACATAGCAGGAAATTAACGGTATTTCTACCCGGGCTCTATATTTGTACTGAAAAAACCCCGATATTATTTTGATTTACGATAAAATTTAAACGGAAAACATTTTAAGCCATCATTTTCAAGTTAAAATCGTAAAACAAACCACAATTAAGAAAGAAAAAACGTTCGACACTCGGGGACTGAACCCGGGTCGCCTGGGCAGTAGTCCACCACTCTAACGACTGAGCTACGCGGACTCTCGCTTCAAGACTTTGAAGCCTAATATCTCATGAATGCGTGGATCGATTTTAAAACGGATTTCATATTCTGAAGTTTTGAACGCGTCTCTATCGAATAATAAAATAAAAAAAATTCAGGTCAAAAAAGTTGAAAAATGATAATTTTTTGTTTCCTTCCGGTGACGACCGGAAGTGACGGCGGACGTTCGGATATGCGAAGGGCACTGCGGCAGACAACTCTCTATCAAACCTGAAAATTTGAAAGTTCTATCTTAAATACTTTTGGAGAAAAATCGTGAACAAGCGAAAACATAACTTTTTTAATATCGCGGGACCGGAAGTGACGACCAAGAAAACCTCGTGTAATTTTCTTACAAATTTAGTCATGAATAAGATTTGAAAGTTTCATCAAAATCGGTTAAAGCGTTTTTGAGAAACCGTGACAGAAAAAAAAAAAAATAATAATAATAACTAGACGCTCGTTGCGAGCAACAAGAGGTCTTCCGTTTGAATACACCTTAAAAAAGACTATAGAGATAGTTGTTCTTTTTTACCATTTCTTTACACTCTTTAACATAGAGCAAAACCAATACCGGATATCTAAAATGCTATGTAAAAGTCAAACCATTATTGTAAAATCCGAATTGTGACATATTTCGATCCTCGGTCACTTCGCCGGCATCAAAGACATTCCGCCGCAACAACAGCGAATCAAAACGATGCAACTGCATTACAAATAGATAAAATAGCTAACCGCGGGTCGAAAAACATATATATATATTTCATATTTATACATGTACTAACATTTAAAATTAGTCTTATGTTTAGAATGACTTTTTTCAATACTATGGAGAGAGAGAGAGAGAGAGAGAGAGAGAGAGAGAGAGAGAGAGCTCTTAGCTGGGCTTAGCAACTTTTTTTTGCTTATTGGAATACAACTTTATATTTAGTATCGACATCTTTCTGGGTTGACCATTGAATCCAATATAGGTTAGAGAACTACGCACAAGCAAGGCTACAACTGCAGAAAAGTTTCAACGAATTGTTTAGATCCGTGTTTACTCTGATGGTGTTTTGTATTTTTCTTTGTAATTTTGAGTTTGAACACAGTTCGTTATCACCACATGTCATCGTAGAGGTGGAGTTCAGACATTCACTGCTCATGACTTGACTGAGAGAGAGAGAGAAAGAGAGAGAGAGAGAGAGAGAAGTAAATGTACAATTCAAACATGTATATAATCTGTTAAAAAAACATTTGTCAATAAACGCATGTATACATGCATGCCTGTATCCACGTATGTGGAGAAACATTAAACAACCCTCAGTTTAAAGTCATGTATAATAATTAAAACATAAGCATATTGTTAGGAGAACGGTTATTTCCTACCAGCAGTCGCTATTGTTGTATGCACACAGTCATTGAGATGGCGGCATTTCTTTGATGCCGGCAAAGCGACCCGGCGAGCTCTAATGGGGTCGTATTACAGGGGTGCTTCGGCGGCATGACTTTGATGCCGGCGATGCTACGAGCGTCTGAATTTAGATAGCTGCTGATAAAAAAAGACTGTCACAAAGCAGGAAATTAACTGTATTTCTAACCGGGCTCTATATTTGTACTGAAAAAAAACACGATATTATTTTGATTTATGATAAAATTTAATTGGAAAACATTTTAAACCATCATTTTCAAGATAAAATCGTATAACAAACCACAATTAAGAAAGAAAAAACGTTCGACACTCGGGGACTGAACCCGGGTCGCCTGGGCAAAAGTCCACCACTCTAACGACTGAGCTACGCGGACTCTCGCTTCAAGACTTTGGAGCTTAAAATCTCGAGAATGCGTGGATCGATTTTAAAACGGATTTCATATTCTGAAGTTTTGAACGCGTCTCTATCGAATTCAAACATTAAAAAATTTAATAACAAAAAAAGTGAAAAATGACTTATTTTTGTTTCCTTCCGGTGACAACCGGAAGTGACGGCGGACGTTCGGATATGCGAAGGGCACTGCGGCAGAAGACTCTCTATCATCCCTGAAAATTTGAAAACTCTATCATAAAAACTGTTAAAGAAAAATCGGGAACAAGCAAAAACATAAAAATTTTAATATCGCGGGACCGGAAGTGACGACCAAAAAAACCTCGTGTAATTTTCTTACAAATTTAGTCATGAATAAGATTTGAAAGTTTCATCAAAATCGGCTAAAGCATTTTTGAGAAACCGTGACAGAAAAAAAAAATAATAATAATAACTAGACGCTCGTTGCGAGCAACAAGAGGTCTTCCGTTTGAATACACCTTTAAAAAGACTATAGAGATAGTTGTTCTTTTCTACCATTTCTTAACACTCTTTAACATAGAGCAAAACCAATATCGGATATCTAAAACGCTATGTAAAAGTCAAACCAATATTGTAAAATCCGTATTGTGACGTATTTCGATCATCGGTCACTTCGCCGGCATCAAAGAAATTCCGCCCCAACAACAGTGAATCAGGTTCCAACGATGCAACTGCATTACAGATAGATAAAATATCTAACCGCGGGTCGAAAAACAAATTTTTTTCATATTTATACATGTACTAACATTTAAAATTATTCTTATGTTTAGAATGACTTTTTTCAATAGTATGTCAAGAGAGAGAGAGAGAGAGAGAGAGAGAGAGAGAGAGAGAGGTCTTAGCTAGACTAAGCAAATTTTTTGCTTATTGGAATACAACTTTATATTTAGTATCGACATCTGTCTGGGTTGACCCCCGAATCTAATATAGATTAGAATACTACGGACAAGCAAGGCTACAACTGCAGAAAAGTTTCAATGAATTGTTTAGATCCGTGTTTACTCTGATGGTGTTTTGTATTTTTTTCTTTGTAATTTTGAGTTTGAACACAGTTCGTTATCACCACATGCCATCGTAGAGGCGGAGTTCAGACATTCACTGCTCATGACTTAACGGAGAGAGAGAGAGAGAGAGAGAGAGAGAGAGAGAGAGAGAGAGAGAGAGAGAGAGAGAGAGAGAGAGAGAAGTAAATGTACAATTCAAACATGTATATAATCTGTAAAAAAAAAAAACATTTGTCAATAAACGCATGTATATATGCATGCCCGTATCCACGTATGTAGAGAAACATTAAACAACCCTCAATTTAAAGTCATGTATAATAATTCAAACATGGGCATTTTGTTAGGAGAACGGTTATTTCCTACCCGCAGTCGCTAATTGTTGTGTGCACACAGACATTGAGATAGCGGCATTTCTTTGATGCCGGCAAAGCGACCCGGCGAGCTCTAATGCGGTCGTATTACAGAGGTGTTTCGGCGGCATGACTTTGATGCCGGCGTTGCTACGAGCGTCTGAATTTAGATAGCTGCTGATAAAAAAAAAAGACTGTCACATAGCAGGAAATTAACGGTATTTCTAACCGGGCTCTATATTTGTACTGAATAAAAACCCCGATATTATTTTGATTTATGATAAAATTTAAACGGAAAACATTTTAAGCCATCATTGTCAAGATAGAATCGTAAAACAAACCACAATTAAGAAAGAAATAACGTTCGACACTCGGGGACTGAACCCGGGTCGCCTGGGCACAAGTCCACCACTCTAACGACTGAGCTACGCGGACTCTCGCTTCAAGACTTTGAAGCTTAATATCTCGAGAATGCGTGGATCGATTTTAAAACGGATTTCATATTCTGAAGTTTTGAACGCGTCTTTATTGAATAATAAAATAAAAAAAATTCAAGTAAAAAAAGTTGAAAACTGATAATTTTTTGTTTCCTTCCGGTGACGACCGGAAGTGACGGCGGACGTTCGGATATGCGAAGGGCACTGCGGCAGACGACTCTCTATCATCCCTAAAAATTTGAAAGTTCTATCTTAAAAACTTTTGGAGAAAAACCGTGAACAAGCGAAAACATAAATTTTTTAATTTCGCGGGACCGGAAGTGACGACCAAAAAACCTCGTGTAATTTTCTTACAAATTTAGTCATGAATAAGATTTGAAAGTTTTATCAAAATCGGCTGAAGCGTTTTTGAGAAACCGTGACAGAAAAAAAATATAATAATAACTAGACGCTCGTTGCGAGCAACAAGAGGTCTTCCGTTTGAATACACCTTTAAAAAGACTATAGAGATAGTTGTTCTTTTCTACCATTTCTTAACACTCTTTAACATAGAGCAAAACCAATATCGGATATCTAAAACGCTATGTAAAAGTCAAACCAATATTGTAAAATCCGTATTGTGACGTATTTCGATCATCGGTCACTTCGCCGGCATCAAAGAAATTCCGCCCCAACAACAGTGAATCAGGTTCCAACGATGCAACTGCATTACAGATAGATAAAATATCTAACCGCGGGTCGAAAAACAAATTTTTTTCATATTTATACATGTACTAACATTTAAAATTATTCTTATGTTTAGAATGACTTTTTTCAATAGTATGTCAAGAGAGAGAGAGAGAGAGAGAGAGAGAGAGAGAGAGAGGTCTTAGCTAGACTAAGCAAATTTTTTGCTTATTGGAATACAACTTTATATTTAGTATCGACATCTGTCTGGGTTGACCCCCGAATCTAATATAGATTAGAATACTACGGACAAGCAAGGCTACAACTGCAGAAAAGTTTCAATGAATTGTTTAGATCCGTGTTTACTCTGATGGTGTTTTGTATTTTTTTCTTTGTAATTTTGAGTTTGAACACAGTTCGTTATCACCACATGCCATCGTAGAGGCGGAGTTCAGACATTCACTGCTCATGACTTAACGGAGAGAGAGAGAGAGAGAGAGAGAGAGAGAGAGAGAGAGAGAGAGAGAGAGAGAGAGAAGTAAATGTACAATTCAAACATGTATATAATCTGTAAAAAAAAAAAACATTTGTCAATAAACGCATGTATATATGCATGCCCGTATCCACGTATGTAGAGAAACATTAAACAACCCTCAATTTAAAGTCATGTATAATAATTCAAACATGGGCATTTTGTTAGGAGAACGGTTATTTCCTACCCGCAGTCGCTAATTGTTGTGTGCACACAGACATTGAGATAGCGGCATTTCTTTGATGCCGGCAAAGCGACCCGGCGAGCTCTAATGCGGTCGTATTACAGAGGTGTTTCGGCGGCATGACTTTGATGCCGGCGTTGCTACGAGCGTCTGAATTTAGATAGCTGCTGATAAAAAAAAAAGACTGTCACATAGCAGGAAATTAACGGTATTTCTAACCGGGCTCTATATTTGTACTGAATAAAAACCCCGATATTATTTTGATTTATGATAAAATTTAAACGGAAAACATTTTAAGCCATCATTGTCAAGATAGAATCGTAAAACAAACCACAATTAAGAAAGAAATAACGTTCGACACTCGGGGACTGAACCCGGGTCGCCTGGGCACAAGTCCACCACTCTAACGACTGAGCTACGCGGACTCTCGCTTCAAGACTTTGAAGCCTAATATCTCGAGAATGCGTGGATCGATTTTAAAACGGATTTCATATTCTGAAGTTTTGAACGCGTCTCTATCGAATAATAAAATAAAAAAAATTCGTCAAAAAAATTGAAAAATGATAATTTTTCGTTTCCTTCCGGTGACGACCGGAAGTGACGGCGGACGTTCGGATATGCGAAGGGCACTGCGGCAGACGACTCTCTATCATCCCTGAAAATTTGAAAGTTCTATCTAAAAAACTTTTGGAGAAAAACCGGGAACAAGCGAAAACATAAATTTTTTAATATCGCGGGACCGGAAGTGACGACCAAGAAAACCTCGTGTAATTTTCTTACAAATTTAGTCATGAATAAGATTTGAAAGTTTTATCAAAATCGGCTTAAGCGTTTTTGAGAAACCGTGACAGAAAAAAAAAATAATAATAATAATAATAATAATAATAGGGGAAAAGAAACAAAGCAAAAACAATAAGGTCTTCCGTTGGAAACGGAAGACCTTAATAATAATAATAATAGAGGAAAAGAAACAAAGCAAAAACAATAAGGTCTTCCGTTGGAAACGGAAGACCTTAACTAGACGCTTGTTGCGAGCAACAAAAGGTCTTCCGTTTGAATACACCTTAAAAAAGACTATAGAGATAGTTGTTCTTTCTACCAATTCTTAACACTCTTAAACATAGAGCAAAACCAATACCGGATATCTAAAACGCTATGTAAAAGTCAAATCCAATATTGTAAAATCCGTATTGTGACGTATTTCGATCATCGGTCACTTCGCCGGCATCAAAGACATTCCGATGCAACAACAGTGAATCAGAATTCAACGATGCAACTGCATTACAAATAGATAAAATAGCTAACTGCGGGTCGAAAAACAAATATTTTTCATATTTAAACATGTACTAACATTTAAAATTATTCTTGTGTTTAGAATGACTTTTTTCAATAGTATGTCAAGAGAGAGAGAGAGAGAGAGAGAGAGAGAGAGAGAGAGAGAGAGAGAGAGAGAGAGAGAGTGAGAGAGAGAGAGAGAGAGTGAGAGAGAGAGAGAGAGAGAGAGAGAGAGTTATCCGCACATGTCATCGTAGAGGCGGAGTTCAGACATTCACTGCTCATGACGAGAGAGAGAGAGAGAGAGAGAGAGAGAGAGAGAGAGAGAGAGCGAGAGAGAGAGAAGTAAATATACAATTCAAACGTGTATATAAGCTGTAAAAAAACACATTTGTCAATAAACGCATGTGTACATGCATGCCTGTATCCATGTATGTGGAGAAACATTAAACAGCCCTCAATTTAAAGTCATGTTGATAATTGAAACATAAGCATAAGTTAGGAGAACGGGTTATTTCCTTCCCGCAGTCGCTAATTGTTGTGTGCACACAGACATTGAGATAGCGGCATTTCTTTGATGCCGGCAAAGCGACCCGGCGAGCTCTAATGCGGTCGTATTACAGGGGTGCTTCGGCGGCATGACTTTGATGCCGGCGTTGCTACGAGCTTCTGAATTTAAATAGCTGCTGATAAAAAAAAAGACTGTCACATAGCAGGAAATTAACGGTATTTCTACCCGGGCTCTATATTTGTACTGAAAAAACCCCGATAATATTTTGATTTACGATAAAATTTAAACGGAAAACATTTTAAGCCATCATTTTCAAGTTAAAATCGTAAAACAAACCACAATTAAGAAAGAAAAAACGTTCGACACTCGGGGACTGAACCCGGGTCGCCTGGGCAGTAGTCCACCACTCTAACGACTGAGCTACGCGGACTCTCGCTTCAAGACTTTGAAGCCTAATATCTCATGAATGCGTGGATCGATTTTAAAACGGATTTCATATTCTGAAGTTTTGAACGCGTCTCTATCGAATAATAAAATAAAAAAAATTCAGGTCAAAAAAGTTGAAAAATGATAATTTTTTGTTTCCTTCCGGTGACGACCGGAAGTGACGGCGGACGTTCGGATATGCGAAGGGCACTGCGGCAGACAACTCTCTATCATCCCTGAAAATTTGAAAGTTCTATCTTAAATACTTTTGGAGAAAAATCGTGAACAAGCGAAAACATAATTTTTTTAATATCGCGGGACCGGAAGTGACGACCAAGAAAACCTCGTGTAATTTTCTTACAAATTTAGTCATGAATAAGATTTGAAAGTTTCATCAAAATCGGTTAAAGCGTTTTTGAGAAACCGTGACAGAAAAAAAAAATAATAATAATAACTAGACGCTCGTTGCGAGCAACAAGAGGTCTTCCGTTTGAATACACCTTCAAAAAGACGATAGAGATAGTTGTTCTTTTCTACCATTTCTTAATACTCTTAACATAGAGAAAAACCAACACCTGCTATCTAAAACGCTATGTAAAAGTCAAACCAATATTGTAAAATCCGTATTGTGACGTATTTCGATCCTCGGTCACTTCGCCGGCATCAAAGACATTCCGCCGCATCAACAGTGAATCAGGTTCCAACGATGCAACCTCATTACAAATAGATAAAATAGCTAACCGCGGATCGAAAAACAAATATTTTTCATATCTATACATGTATTAACATTTAAAATTATTCTTATGTTTAGAATGACTTTTTTCAATAGTATGTCAAGAGAGAGAGAGAGAGAGAGAGAAAGAGAGAGAGAGAGAGAGAGAGAGAGAGAGAGAGTTATCACCACATGTCATCGTAGAGGCGGAGTTCAGACATTCACTGCTCATGACTTGACTGAGAGAGAGAGAGAGAGAGAGAGAGAGAGAGAGAGAGAGAGAGAGAGAGAAGTAAATATACAATTCAAACATGTATATAAGCTGTAAAAAAAAAACACATTTGTCAATAAACGCATGTATACATGCATGCCAGTATCCAAGTATGTGGAGAAGCATTAAACAACCATGTATAATGATTGAAACATAAGCATATTGTTAGGAGAACGGGTTATTTCCTACCCGCAGTCGCTAATTGTTGTGTGCACACATACATTGAAGTAGCGCATTTCTTTGATGCCGGCAAAGCGACCCGGCGAGCTGTAATGCGGTCGTATTACAGGGGTGCTTCGGCGGCATGACTTTGATGCCGGCGTTGCTACGAGCGTCTGAATTTAGATAGCTGCTGATAAAAAAAAGACTGTCACAAAGCAGGAAATTAACGGTATTTCTAACCAGACTCTATATTTGTATTTCTAACCAGGCTCTATATTTGTACTGAATAAAAATAAAATGTGCTTCGGCGGCATGACTTTGATGCGAGCGTCTGAATTTAAATAGCTGCTGATAAAAAAAAAGACAGTCACATAGCAGAAAATTAACGGTATTTCTAACCGGGCTCTATATTTGTACTGAATAAAAACCCCGATATTATTTTGATTTATGATAAAATTTAAACGGAAAACATTTTAAGCCATCATTTTCAAAATAAAATCGTAAAACAAACCACAATTAAGAATGAAATAACGTTCGACACTCGGGGACTGAACCCGGGTCGCCTGGGCACAAGTCCACCACTCTAACGACTGAGCTACGCGGACTCTCGCTTCAAGACTTTGGAGCCTAATATCTCGAAAATGCGTGGATCGATTTTAAAACGGATTTCATATTCTGAAGTTTTGAACGCGTCTCTATCGAATAATTAAATAAAAAAAATTCAAGTCAAAAAAGTTGAAAAATGATAATTTTTTGTTTCCTTCCGGTGACGACCGGAAGTGACGGCGGACGTTTGGATATGCGAAGGGCACTGCGGCAGACAACTCTCTATCATCCCTGAAAATTTGAAAGTTCTATCTTAAATACTTTTTAAGAAAAATCGTGAACAAGCGAAAACATAAAATTTTTAATATCGCGGGACCGGAAGTGACGACCAAGAAAACCTCGTGTAATTTTCTTACAAATTTAGTCATGAATAAGATTTAAAAGTTTCATCAAAATCGGTTAAAGCGTTTTTGAGAAACCGTGACAGAAAAAAAAAAAAATAATAATAATAATAATAATAGAGGAAAAGAAACAAAGCAAAAACAATAAGGTCTTCCGTTGGAAACGGAAGACCTTAATAATAATAATAGAGGAAAAGAAACAAAGCAAAAACAATAAGGTCTTCCGTTGGAAACGGAAGACCTTAATAATAATAATAGAGGAAAAGAAACAAAGCAAAAACAATAAGGTCTTCCGTTGGAAACGGAAGACCTTAATAACAATTTTTTGCATTCGGCATTGAATGCATTTGTAGTGACATTTTTTTTTCAATATGCAATACGAATCAAGCAAAATCACGAACACACATACATGTACGCCTGTGTTTAAAATGAAATAAACTACAACTTTGAAGAAGTGAACAAATAACCTTATTACATAAAAGCATGCTACCAAGTCATCACAATGGTTTGTAAGCGTTTATCTTCTATCTGTCTTTCTTCAATCACGCCTGACAAATTCAGTTTATCAAATTAACGCAAATAGGTTGTTTTGAAACAATGTAATAACTCTTTGTATAAGAATAGTGTATATTAGTTCGTGTAACTAAAAATGCTATAAGCATACAGAAAGACAACATTATTACATATATGAGATACATTATACTTGGAGAAAGGCGTTTACAAATAAACAAAATATGAGTAGCAGCTTAGAAACATCTTTATAGATTGCAATCGATAATTAAATGCAATTTCAAGACAATTTAATATCGTATTTTGTTTTGTTACGGACTAGAATGTCTCGAAGTCATTGGAAGAAATGCGTCACGTGATTGCATTTTAACATTTCTTTAAACGGCGAGCGTCAAAATTTTTACGGCAAAATGGCGGACTTAACGTTATTTGAACTGTTTTTTTTTACACAACCGTTCTACCATACCTTTAATTATTAAGCCCCAAAATATTCAGAGTGACCCCCTTTGCCCGTGACGTAATATTACGATCCTACGATAGCATCCAGAATTGTAACCCGCGGTATTCAATTTTCTGCACCGCATTGGTGTGTCATAGGACCGACGACATCCAAAATAAAGGATTCAATGCTTAAATAAGAATAGGAACATTCAGGAGTACGTTAAATAAAATCTTTGTTAAGTTGTTCAAAAACTATTTCCCGCCAAATATCGTACACGCCAAATATAATAAGTTTACAGTAACTTACTACAAAGATCACACGTCATAGCACAGTTGTGGAAAACCCAGGTAAAAACTGTCGGGTTTTCACAAGCCACTTTTCCTAAGGATTTGCAGTTGTCATAATTGTCTCGGCATGTATCTACAACAGTCAAATTAAAAAAAAAAAGAATTAACTATTAAAATAATATGTACATGGGTTTTTTATCAATGGATTCAAATAAATGTGTATTATAAAACATCGAATAGAAAATTAATATCATTTGAAGTATTAGAAGGTGACTTACTAGAATAACAGGCAGAGATTAAACACGCTGAAACGAACAAAAGTATCCTCATCATTGAAAGATGATATAGTTAAAATGTTCTTGTTATAATCTTCTGATTGTATATATATAACCATTGCAGCCCACAAATGTGGACTCAAAGATCACTGTGTTGACATACAGATAAGACAATTATGGTAACAATATACGGAAGTTCTCCATAGGTCACCTAGTAAATTCCATCTTCCCACATAGATAATCTACTAATAACTAAGAGGTTTATATTTATGCAGATTATATAGAGCCCTCATAAAATGGTAAAGTATTTTGTTTTCCTAAGGTTCTATACGGTGGCTGCCATAGGACATATGCTTGAGATATTTTTTTTAAATTCGTGGCCACGAAATAAAAGTCGTGGCCACGAAATAAAAGTCGTTCCCACGAAATAAAAGTCGTGGCCACGAAATAAATTTCGTTCGCACAAAATAAAATTCGTGGCCACGAAATAAAAGTCGTTCCCACGTGAAACGGTTGAAAGAGTTATCTTCCCTTGCTTGTTCTTTTATAATCAGTAATTATTGTAAATATTGTAATTAAGATGTCAAATGATTAAAAGAGTTATTCAAGTCTTTTTATTATATAAAAACAAAACAACAAAAACAGTTATTGTAGTTTCTTATAAGTCAGATAGACTTATAAATTGAAAAAGTATGACTGACTGTCCTAAAATACTTAGGGGAAATATAATGCAATTGATTTAAGAGCCAGATGTTGTCACAATTTAGTGGTTGTATGTTCTGAGTAGAAGACATAGAAGAGAAATATTCCCTAGTGCGAATATTGAATAATAGAAACTCCTGTAAGTTTAGATTTGAATTAAATACTTTAGTCTGTTTAAGTTGATTAGTTAGGTTCTAATCTGAGTGACAAACTGATAGACAAAGTGGCAGAGCCAGATTGATTGACCAAGTTGCTTTACCAAGTGGCTGAGTGACCAGGTGGCAAGGGCAGTTGACAAACATCGATAGAGCCACAAGGCAGTGGTTTATATATATGTGTATATTGAATGATAGCTTTTTAGTTCATCCTAGAGGCACTTGGCAAGTGCCATTTCACTCTTCGTTTGTATTCCCTATAAAACTCGGGTGAACCGGGCATGGACCGAGACGCCTGGTCGAGGCCCGACACGTTACACCACGAAATAAAATTCGTGACCACGAAATAAAATTCGTTCCCACGAAATGACCCGTAAAACACATCAAAAATCAACTAATTCTTGTTTACTTGTTACCCTAATTGAATTGATACACATCCCAATGAATTAAAAAAGAAAGCACTATATAAAATGTAAGATATTGGCAAGACTGTAAAATGTAACTGAAATCATGAGTACAACTGTTTCATTTTTATTTGGCTATTATCTAGTGTTAAATTCTTTACAATTAGTTAATGTAGATTAAAGGTTCTTTTTTTACAAAAATGTGTTGCCTTTATAGATACGATGTTTATTTGAGGCAATAACTAAGAATTAAAGATGTAACATTAGACGTATTATTCGACAAATCTCAAGTATTTTGTTACAACAAGAAACGTTCTGGGAACGAAGTTTATTTCGTGGCCACGAATTTTATTTCGTGGGAACGAATTTTATTTCGTGGCCACGACTTTTATTTCGTGGGAACGACTTTTATTTCGTGGCCACGACTTTTATTTCGTGGGAACGACTTTTATTTCGTGGCCACGACTTTTATTTCGTGGGAACGACTTTTATTTCGTGGCCACGAATTTAAAAAAAATATCTCAAGCATATGTCCTATGACAGCCACCGTAGTTCTATTTGATTTGGGTTTTTTTTTTCATGCCTAACGTAACACGGAAGTTTTGTAAAATCGCATCAAAGTAGCATAATATGTATAATTGCGATTTATTCCTTGAATTATATTAAAATCAATTGTTAAAATACAAAATGTAGATTTTTGAAAGTATTTCTAAGACGGGAAGAGATAAGCAGAAATGTCGCCAATGCCTTTAAGCATTTAGGACGTGTAGTACTCGTACATGTAATCATACTTCTTGCTCACCCCGTACTCGTACACAAATATGTCAAAATATGTCAAACTAATGGGGTTTTTTTTCCTTTCGGCATGGCTTGACGTGTTTCTTTTTGTCATCTACAATTAGTACACAGAATCAACTTATGCTATCGATCTTTTTAAATAAAAGCTCTAAAAATAATGTGTGTTATGTTAAATCTACATGTAATATGGATATATCTATAGATATAGCAAGAACAAAACAAAACTATCAACGTAAGTTGTTTCTGCACATGACATAAGCGCAATCTTTTATAAACTGTATATTCTGGATATGGTCAAATCACATGATATTTTAAAAATGGTGCAAAGCACCCTTTAACTTCCTTTTGACCTTTTAGTATCTAAAAATCATAACATGGAATTACGTGCGTTCATATGCGCTTTCTCTTAAATCACTAAAGCCCCACTTGTATTTGATCTCATTATCGTTTAATTATATTTGATGTTTAATTGACCAAATGTTGAATACATTTTAGGATCATCGAGCGAGTTCTTTAAGTGTTATTGGAAATTCAAAATGTAAAGTACGTGCTTAGCATTTACCTCCAAAACAACTTGCTATTAATAGCTTATTTAATTACATAGACTCAGTGATATCTGAAAGTGTTTGATAATTAAGAAAGGTAAAACGTTTTTAAAAAGAATGTTAATTTTCACTTGAAACAAGATAATGAGAAAAAATCCCGATGACAACATAAACACTATCGATAGAGTACACATTATAATTTACATTAGACAAATGTTTGTTCTTGAATCATTTCGACAAAAAAACACACGACGAGTGGTTTAAACATGTGGATTTTTATACTAATCACGATAACATAAAACTCAGCGTATCTAGCGATAGTTAATTCTAAACTTGGTATATTGGATCCTTTAACAAGTATATTTGCGTGTCCATGGATATTTCAATAGGTTTATTTGGTTATATACTATTAGATATGATTAACGTACTAACACATGCACATGTTCAAAGTCTACTGTTATATTTCCTAAAAATAAGTGCTGGATAAGTAGTCTTTTATTCTTGTAATTTGAGTTTAATGTGAAACATCTAATGATTTGTACATTCATTGAAGCTCGGTAAAATGAAATGTTGTCTTATTACCGTCATCTTCTGTCATCTCGTTTCTCCGTGTGTTTCAAAAGATGGCCAATGTGATGTTGGGTGAGTTAATACTTTCTAAATCGTTTAAGTCATTTTAGTAATTTACATTATTTATGGTTTAAAGGATGGTCTAGCTTCCTTAAAAACATACATATTATCCATAACTAATTTCGTATTAGGGGCTATAACTAAATATGTATATGTAGTTTGCGCGACGTAAGGCCATCACCTCCATTTTTTGATACATAATTAATACATCAAACAAGATATATAGTGCTCATCATTCCTCAGCAGCTTAATTATGTCTGACTCAGATTATATGTTTTAAATATTTTAAAAATAAAGTTCCATGTCTACACATTACCTGCATTTTGTATTGAAAAATACCTGTGACAGTTAATTACTTCAATAATCTTAGTGTTACAGGCTTAATTTTGAAAAACAAAAAAATTCAACACTGTTTGTACCTGTTGGTATCTGTTGTTCTTTGCCAACAGTGTGACTGTAATTGTTACATAACATTGTAACATATTAAGTAAAATGATATAAAATAATATTTAAGTAATACTATAATTGCAATTTAATTCAATTATGTCACAATTATGCATTTTATATTAATATGATGGAATTATAATACATTTTTTGAATGATAATTAATAATAATATACAAATATGAATTTTAATATTTTGCTGTTTTGAGAAACTGAAATCGAAAATTGGGTTACGTGATATCGTCAAACATATCCTGCGGTCTGAAAACGAGCTAATCTACATGTAAATATACGTTAAAATACACACGTGAAAAAGAGAAAAGAAAATCAAAGAAAAACTAATAATATAACATATTAAACAATTGAAAGGTGGAAGGGAGTTGGTGGATTATTAAAGAAATGGTTCGAAGGAATAGAATCGATATCCAAAAGAGTTACCCATGCGGCGTCCTGAAAGAAAGTGAATCAGCGAGGCTTTCTAAATAAAGAGGGTTGCTAGAATTCCCACGTTTAATTTCATTGGTGAAATGATGACACTGACATTAGGTGACAAATAAAGCACTCTCTACTTCTTGAAAAAACACATTAAAAGTGCGATAACTCGTAAGCTGAAAATTGTAAAATCAATATATATAAAGCATTTAAAGTAGACTTAAAATTCCAGCTAGTAAAATTTGAATTAATCATGGGTCTATATAGGAGAAGACGTGCATTTATATTTCCTTGGAAATATTTATTTACTGTTCAAATTAGTTGTTTCACAACAAGTTGCAAACAACATTTTAAGGTATCACACCGGTAATTGTTTTCACTATTTAACACTATAGAGGGAACAAATATCTTAAAAATCAGTTTGAATTTCTCATGACAAAATATTCGGAGGAAATGTTATTTATTACCTATCTCATCAGCTAACACCAAAAAAGGGCACACGATACGGCATTTTCTCAAAATATCTAGCTCAAAACAGGTCTACCGTTTTCCGTTTGTATGTAAACAGACTGCACACTCCCCAGGAAGCTGCTGAATGTGCCCTGAAAGAAGTAGTCCCTGTGAAAAAAGATCATCATCTAACAAAATACATGAAATATCCTCCTCACTGGTACAACAATTTTTAAAACTGAGTAAAGGAAAATGTTAAAATGCACTCAATGAAACAATAATTCTGAAGTATTTATGGAACTACAATTGACTAAGTTCATTTTGATTGGCCGATTACCGGTGTGATACCTTAAACTTCACAATGTATAATTATTTTTTAAAAGATATTTAGAAACTCTAAATTTTAAAACTCCATCCATTTTAGCAATCTTTTCTCAATGATTTCCTAAATGTCACAAGTTTTATATATAGCTGCTACATAAATCCAGTTAACTGAAAAATGTTAGCTGAAAGGTCTGTAAAGGTAACTGAATAGTTATGCCATTCAGTTAACTTATAGATACCTGTCTGTTATCTTTCAGTTGAATGAATTGCAGAGTTTCATCCTGTGTATCAACATATCCATTCAGGATTTCAAAACGGTAGATTTTTGCTTAAGAGGTCACATAATCAGGACCCGATATTTCTTATTTTCAGTTCAAAAAATGACAGTACGTGTTGCAGCGATTATTATAAAGATTTTAAATCTGGGACATGTTTACGTGAGTATCTTTCACTTGTATATGTAGTAATGTTATCTTAATAGTGAATGTCTACTTATTAACTTACATATTAATTGCAGTGTCCCTACACGAATGTGCGCATGCTAGATTAATTTGAATGTATCTCCATATCATATGCACCTTATCCTTTGCCTCTTGAAAACTCTTGTAAATTAAAAATTTGCATTGCCAATTGAATGTTTTAAAGCAGTCAACCATTCTTTTGTAAAGTGCCCGTGCTTGCCATGATAATAAGATAAAATAAACATTAGCGGTAATCTATTCATAAACCAAAAATATAGTAGTCCCTGTTCTACAGATATTAAAAAAATATATAACGTTTTAACACGTATTAATTAAAACTTGTAAAAAGCCGGATATTTTTCTTCTTTTTTATGTGTATACTCTATCTACCAAATAAAAATACGCCAATTATTAATTTATTATAAAAGAAAAAAAATGTATTAAAATATTTTATAAGACTATTTGTTGTTTAGGTTTTTATGATATTACAGGTTGTATTATTTAAGACATCACTATTTGTTTTTCTTTGATGATTTTTCAGCTTGCATAGGATCATTTGGACATAATTGTGCTTCCCCGTGCCCTGATGGATATTATGGTCATGGATGTCGACTGAAATGTAACTGCAATATCTCTGAATCATGTAAATCAGAGATTGGTTGTACAATCAGATACATTAATGGTAAACTTTATAAATGTTTTGAAAATTTATTTTCACATCTTTTTATGTAATCGATTACATATCATAATGAGATAGTTTAGGTTTCCAGTAATATGGCGTAGACGCATACCGATGGTGATGCCCAGCAGCGGAATCAAATGAAAAGCGCTTAATAAGCTCTACATCTTGTTCCGCTTACTAAAATCATATATAATGGACAAATAAATATATAAAAATATATTGAGAAAAACAAATCACGTTATTATCGATTGAAGAAAAAAAATGTTTTTTTTTTCTTTAAAGGGAGGGGGTCAAACGGTAGACATAAAGTATTTATTTATATTACAATGTAGTAAACAGAACAATCAAACATTACTTTGTATACACAGTAGCAAATTAAAAGTTACATGTTTAAAAGATGTATTGATTCCATTAGTTATTATATTATCAAACATATAACCTTCCATTTATCAATTGGTGTTTAAATCATTAAATCGTCCATACTATGCTATGTTTTGCTGTTTTTGTTTTGAACGGATCAATCAGCACATTTTGTCATTTAAAAGTACAATGATAAGCACAAAGTAAGATTTTTTCAAGTAACTTACATGAATTTTTTATTTCTTTTTATTCGATCTTAATCTTGCATCGTAGCCTTATCACACGATACGATCATTCGTTTCCTAATGCAGATAAACGCAATCGCGTTTCTTTACAATTTCAAGGCAATTGGTGTAGATAATTTACTTCGAGTAAAGTAGGGATCGGCATAATCTACCTGATATATACTAGCGGAAAAAAGAAACTGTGCATTATAAAATTTAGTATAATTTTTCTATATCTATTGTTTGTATTTATAAAATTTTAACAATCGATAATGGTATTGTTTTTACAATATCGGATGGTAACCGTCCGGGTGCACGGACTTTTTCATGGTTAGTGAGCACCTGTTGTTTATTGAAGAATTTGTACGCACGATTTTTACGGGCCAATACTGTTTGGAATAAGAACTGTAAAGGATTTGTTTAAATTTTTTTTGTTAAGAAAATAACTTTAATTAGTTTCAACAAAAGTTACCCCTTTGTCATGCCACGACTCAACGAAAACCAACGTAATCGTGCTGTCGGGATGCTGCAAGCTGGAATGGCACAAAATACTGTAGCAAGACACTTTAGAGTTCATCGGAACACCATCCAGTCATTATGGATATTTTTATAACAATCTGGCAACACCCAGGATCGACCGCGCTCTGGGCGACCTCGTGTGACGTCACGTCAACAGGACAACCACATTAGACTTGTGCATCTGAGAAATCGTTTCCAGACAGCAAGTTTGACTGCCCGTAGCATTCCAGGGCTTCGACCAATTAGTCCAAGAACTGTGCGTAAACATCTGCGCGAGCAAAACATCAGACCAAGACGTCCAGCGGTGCGCCCAGTACTGCTTCAATGTCATCGTATCGCCAGACTAGCGTGGTGCACACGACATCTGCGATTCAGAATACAGGACTGAGCCAATATTCTGTTCACTGATGAATCCAGATTTCATTTGGATAGCAGTGACGGCCGTTGTAGTGTGTATCGTCGCGTTGGGGAGCGTTACCAGGACACTTGTGTTGTGCAACGTCGACAATTTGGTGGAGGTAGCGTTATGGTGTGGGGTGGAATATCAGCACGTGGAAGGACCCCTCTACAAATTGTCAATGGAAATCTCACCGGCGTACGCTATCGAGATGAAATCATTAAGCGTCATGTGATACCCTTCATACAGAGACATCAAAATCACATCACTTTACAGCAAGACAACGCAAGGCCACACGTTGCAAGTGTAGTCAGGGACTTGTTTGTTCAACAGAATGTCGATGTCTTGCCTTGGCCAGCTGTTTCCCCCGGTTTGTCGCCGATCGAGCACGTCTGCGATGAAATGGAAAGACGTTTACGCCGTTTACCAAATCAGCCAGTGACATTGGCTGATTCAGACCAGGCTTTAACCAACATCTGGAACAACATCCCTCAAGCATTTCTGAACACTTTAGTGGCATCAATGAGGCGTCGCTGTCAAGCATGCGTAAATGCAAATGGTGATCGCACACGTTATTACTATTGTTAATTCAATCTCAAATAACAGTGACTTTCGAGTGTGCTGAATTGACGTTATTCGACGTTGACATTAATGTGTTATGAGCTGTTGTTACGAATACATGTGTTAACAGTATTACAAGAAATAAATTTTGTTCATTGTAATTTTCAAATGTTTTTTCACATATTAAATAATGCACAGTTTCTTTTTTCCGCTAGTATATTTGATATGAACGTGATACTTTTACTTTTATTGTAGATAACGAAACAGAATCAAAAACGAACACAGACTTTGACAACTCCGGGAGAAAAACAATCCATATAGCTCTTTTAAGTGGTTGTAGTTTAATGGTACTTACCATATTGATCGGGATGTTTTTGAAATACCATCGAATCCTGTGAGTTAATGTAACGTATGCAATTGACTTGTGTTATTAATACACTAAAAAATAAAATTTATTTGGTATTATTTTGTTTTTAGGCGACAACGATGCAAAAGAAATCAAGGTACTATAAATAATCTAAAGATGAAACAAATTTCGAAATGTTTTTCATTCGTGCTTATTAAAACATTTATTTTCAGATAACGACGATTGTAGAGAAGGTAATGCAATTTATGCCTCTATTGAACACTAAATGGTGATTGATAATCCTGTTAGTACATCTCGTCGGAATTACACTGTGCCTCAAACTCTCACAACAAATAAACATGCAAACACAGTTGCTGAAAGAAAATCAAGCGGACTTTCCAGACAAGATATTGTAATTATAGTCGAAAAAGTAAACACAAG
Source organism: Magallana ariakensis (assembly GCA_020458035.1). NCBI lineage: Eukaryota > Metazoa > Mollusca > Bivalvia > Ostreida > Ostreidae > Magallana > Magallana ariakensis. Next base: position 36,526,694 of record CM035818.1, on the reverse strand, counting down.
TTTGTGTGATCACAAGAGAGAGGCTGACAAAAGTAACCAGAATCAAAATCAAAGTCAGACAACACTGCGTGACAAGGTGAAAATTATATTAAAATTTCTCGTACAATAAACTAAAATGAGAAAAGAGTACTTTTATTCAGGTTACTTTAATTTTATATATCTACATGATGCGTGTGAATTTTGGGTCTGAATGTCTTGCAGTATACATGTAACAATATATAACCTTTATAAACAAAGCTCAAGCACTATTTACAAATAAAACCACAAAACCTTGGCATGTTATATACTCTATTAGACAATTGACGTCCAAAGGGTTATTCCATATAAATTTGATTACAATTAAAAATTTTTAAGAGGGAAAGTATGGTGTCAAGATTTTTCGGCTAATGTCTCTTACATGTAGCAGCATTCAACTTCTTCCTTTAATTACAATTATGAAAATATATAGGTTTAGGGGTTTTTTCATCTAAATTTAACATTTTTTAATAATTGAAATTCAGTATTCAAAGCAAATCATATCCTATTTGCGTAAACCACAGTGATATTATTGTATGATATATGATTTGTAACGCCTACATGTACAAGTAAAAAGAAAATCTTATTTAATATCTTAAAAATATGTTTGCGGCATAAAGTTAACGTAAAAACTGTCTTCAATATGATTAGATCGAAGAGTTTATTAATTAACATTAGTACAGTACAATTAACAAAACAATGTCATTTGTTTTGCAAGCTATCATTATTAAACCCAACTATTCATGCTGGTACTTTATCTGAGAAATAAACAAATCAGTTCACGTCATAAGAAATGTCGTTTTATTTCCCACTCCATAAGCTATGTTTAGAATAGGGCTGTTTCTCAATCTTTTTACATTGATATTCTAAACATGGTTGTTTTATAGTAAGTGTTAGATTTTCAAACTGAGTTGTTTAATACGTCAAACAAATATTGCACATATTTCAATAGTGACCTTAAGGGCCCTTATGCAATCATGAATATACATTTTTAACTCTTTAATTACTGATGGATGTAAAAAAGTACATTTTTGTACAAAGTATTAACAGTGATTATGCAATAAAATGTTATAATACCAAAACAGTTAATTTTTAAGTTATTCTTTCTTTATACAGTATTGCCAATGACTTAAATATAATGGTTGTGTTTTTCTGTTATACACAAGCGTAATACTGCACAATAGCTTATTTTGTCAGTGTGCTAATTTTTCAATTAATCGCAAACATATCAGGATCAGAAGTATTGAAGAAACTAGCGCAGTTTTTTGTGAGCCGTAATATGCCACTTTTTAATACATGAGAAACTAGCTCCAAAGCCGTCCATCTAAATTTGTTCATACTTGCAATTAACTGTTTAAGTAATCAATTCAATAACGGTTGTTTATCTTCAATAAGGCAATATTCTAAGAAAAACTATTAAATCTAATTCTTTAATATGCATTTTCAAACCATCAATTAAAAATAAATCGTTGTGGTACATTGAATACTTCTATATTTTTAAAGCTGAATTATTATGGAACTGAATTTTACTAAACTATGCAATTTTCTAAAATCTAATACAACTCAAATTATGTCAATTTATTCCATGGATGCTCTATGTTATTATTCATGTCATTGAATTTATAATTCTCCAACTAAAATGAATAACTAGCATACATTAATATTACAAAAAACACCATGGTTCGAATCGGGGCCACCATCGCTGAGATTTTCTCCAAACTGAGATTTCTAAAAAAAAATTTAGTTTTTCTCACCAAACTGTGCAACCAAATATATTTTTTCTCAAACTCAGACTTGTCTTTGAGTTTTTTCTCAAATTTGAGATTTTTGTAAAACGTGCCACCAATTTTTTTTTTACTCAAATGAGAAAAGAATTTGCGATATCTCAGAAAATCTTGAGATTATTATATATAGCAACCTCAGATTAAATTTCACGTGAATTCACTCATCCAAAATGGCGTTAAGAAGACGTCTGCAACATCGACGAAATCTTGGCTTTCCAAGGCGGATCCAATCCACTGGAAGGCCTAACTGATAACGAAATATCCGAGAGATATCGATTTTCCCTGCAACGATATTTTAATCGTTGACTTGCTCACTGACAGTCTTTAGTTCAGTAGCAGAACAAGGAACCCCCTCAGTCCCCTCCATCAAGTGTTTGTTTTGTTTCATTAAAATTTTACGCAACAGGGTCATTCTACATTACAATTGGCGATACTTTGAGCATGTCAATAGGCACAACTGGCAGGGTAGTTAGACTGGTGACGGAATTGTTATGTAGAATGACCAAAAAATTCATCTGCCTTCCGTCCAGAGAGGAATTGGTGAACATCAAGGCGGCGTTCCACAAGATTGCCGGTAAGACAAATGTCTGCATATCTGACCATCATCTTAAGTAAACTTTCTATGCATCATGAGCCCGACTCGTTAACTTTTTTGACTCAAAAAAAAGTTTGCAGATTATGTATATAATAAACACATTCATATTTCATTGCAAATCTTTTCATCATATATATGAATACAATTCATACAACATTTATAACTATTTTAAGACAATGATGAATTGTAATGAAAACAGGAAAGAAGTTTATACATCATTTCCAATAGTGAAGGGGCGGATCAAATACTTTACAAACTTCTTCGCTAATAACGTAGATGACTTTGCTTGAATATGAGAAAAGAGGTTTAATATGAGAGAGAGAGAGAGAGAGAGAGAGAGAGAGAGAGAGAGAGAGAGAGAGAGAATGACTTTGCTTGAATGAGAAAAGAGGTTTAATATGAGAGAGAGAGAGAGAGAGAGAGAGAGAGAGAGAGAGAGAGAGAGAGAGAGAGAAAGCATTTAAAGTAAATTTAATCTAGAATATTGCACGTTTATGTGACCATATTGTTTCCCATGGTTAACAATTTTTTCATATAATACTTTGCAGGATTTCCAGGCGTTGTGGGGTGTGTTGATGAAACAATGGTGAAAAAAAGCTCAACAAGTCAACGGAGCATTTGCCGCAAAGGATATCATGCCCTTAAAGCTGAACACCGCTCGTAAATAGGCCCGGTCACCTAGTAAATAATCCCTTCGACTTCAATACACTCGATTGCACACATGAAGCTCGTGGCCGACGTGTAGTATTCCTTTCGTGGTTTTTGGATTTTATTCTTATTTTATTTGCATATTCTGTTTGTAAATTATATTTTGACCAGTTTATTTGATGTTATTATTCTCTTGACTTGAAAAAAGTGCGTAAAACTTGATAATTTTACCCCGACCGTGTAACACGGTGAGGAAAAAACCTCTTGTATAAAGGAAAATGAATTACAGCAAGATACTTTAAACTGCTAAGAGGTCTGCTGCTTATTGTCTGACGTCATGACGTCAGGCATATCTAAGGTTTAAAAGTTACAACATCCGAAACAGTGCAGTCAACAATGGAAGCTAGCAATATCATTTTTCATTTAAAAAAGATTTATCAATGCATATTAACAATGTGACGACCTTCAAATTCGCAATTAACGAAAACGTTATAATGGATGTAACAATTAAGCAATAGTGAGCAAGTGTTTAAAGCAAAAAAGAGGTTCACTGTGCACGTGTGTAATTCGGGCTGACTATTATTATTAGTTTGGATGAAACTTCAATTGCGCTTGCGTAAATTGGAATTCTGGGAAGAAACTAGACAGTTCGTGTTAGAAATATTCGAAGACGTTATGAAACCGGTCAGTTTCTAGGTCAAACTGCGCATCACTGTCATTGGGAATCGTCTGCAGCCACAGTCCGGAGTCCGCGTATATCTTCCCAACTCACTTAGTGAGATTGAAAAGTAAATATATTGGAAATAGTTTGCCACCAAACCATAAAAATCAGAGAGCTATGTCAACAAAATTACAACTATAATTATTAAGTAGGTGTGCAGTCATACATTGCATGTACACCGCTACATGCATGTCTCGTCACCTACATGTACAGCCATAAAAATAAGGCTGCAAACTAAATGTGCACCCGCATATTATTATATTGTTCTGGAAACTATTTACCTAGTATTTTAAAAGATTGTGTATTCACTTTTGCCCTAGAAGTAAAATTCCGCTGGCTGACTTTCTCAGTTAGCTTTTAAAAAAAGCTAACCTTGTCATGCTTAAAAATAGATAGCACTGTTTGAACTGTTGAAGGGGATCGAGGGGGTGTCATCACAACAAGTTATTACCTAACGAGGCAATTAAAGGCCGGCACATTAACATGCATCGGTTGATATTATTATTTTTTTTTTGTTTAAAAGAAAAACAAAATTGTTGTATTGGATGTAAAAAGCAGCATTGAGCAAGTTCACTGTACACGTGTGCAATCCAATAGAAAGGTCCCTACATTTGAACGGTGAATGAGGGTGGGGGGGTCGCAATTTTTTACAAGTTGTACCTAATGATTATAATATTACACGGTAGAATCTATACTACTATATTAAAATAATAGACTCGAATTTTTGGGCTTTAATACCGAGAAATCGGAGAAGTACTGTCTTTTGTTTTATATATTTCAAACATCATTGGTACTTGAAGATTACCAATTTGTTTTTATTTTTCCTCAATCAAGCTTCGCTAATTAATAATCAACATAATTTACTTTAAAAAATTCGGAAATCACCTGAATTTTTTGGATTTTACAATCTTGCGCATGCGCATTACATTCACGCTTAATCACGGGAGGCTCTTTAGTTCATGTTTCCACAATATCACATTTGCATGAATAAACTCAGAAACGATAATACAAATACGTGTAACTTTTCATTGGTAATTTGCTATATATTCTGTTCATCAAAGAAAAATCCCATTAGTTCCGAATGTCAACATGGTGTTAAAAACAGTTGGTGAAAAAGTGTTGAATTCTTCATTAATATGAATTAAATTTTCAGATGAAAGGTATTTACAGCCTCAAAATGGTTTGTTATGAATAATTTGACTGTTATTTTCAATGCAGCTTCATTAATTTTCTCCAAGATCGTTTCAGAGCGATTCTGCAAATTTTTGCTACATTACGGGTATATGGAAGGCATTTTAATAGTGGCGAAGGCCTGTCCCGAGACACAGTTAGATTATTCTAACTAGAGCCGAGCTCGTTGCAAGCAACGAGGAGGTCTTCCGTTATAACTTCAAGTCAATATAGGATTGTCAATCAGTCTTAATAAAACCATCCCCCCTTCTCCTTGCTCTTTTCAGGATCTGTCAAGTATTGATAGGATGTCATCTTCACACAACCTAAACTTCTGACCAAGCAAGGCTTTAGAAAATCAATTGTAACTCATCAAAAGTTGAAAGACAAATTAATCATGCCTGTTTTCTATGTAACTTCCAAACTGCAGAGTATTGAAGAGTTACACCTCTCATTAAACAGATAAAGGCATGTCTGTGATAATTTGGGGGTATATTTAGATATTATGCAAGTGTAGAAGCCATGTGAAGATGGCCTCTTATCGATACCTATCAGACCCTGACGAGTGTAAGGAGAAGGGTTTTTTTTTTTAATCTGGGTTGTCAATATGATAATAGTAAGTTCAGAAAATCGAAAACGAGGCTCACAGTATTAATTTTATACCAGACGAATTCTCCGTTTAACTTGCTTCACGGCCATATCAATTTATGATAACTTAAAAACACACATCATAAATACACATGTATTTAATTATTCCGGCCAGAAATACGTTTATGTACAAATGATGACAGGATACAAACTAAGCCTATATCATAGTGTAATCAACTCAAAATCCACCGCGCTGATGCATCATAAACATTTCCATTCCCTGTACTCATACTTACACCTCTACCGCTAACACATGGAATAGTTTATGTAAAAGTGCAGAGTTAAAATTAAAAGATTGAAACGAACACAAACTGTTAATAAACGAGGACGCCTTCTCCCACCTGAGGGCGCGCTATACGAGAGATGCTCAGTGAGAGGGATAACTCTCCGTATAATGTTTGGCCATGTAGGCACTCAGCATCATTTTTGAAAGGATGAGCTTATTTATCGGAAATCTTGACAAGCAAATAAAAGAATAAATTGTCAAATCTTCAAAATCGTAATCCGTGGAGGAGGTAGGAGTTGTGAAGCAGCTATAACTTCTATTTTTTTTTTAATGTGATTTCGTTTTAAATATGTCAAACGAATAATTGTTTTGCCTTCACCTAAGAAGTGTATGTGAAGAAGGGGTGTGTCAATGCCCCAAAATTAAATTTTCTAAATGTAAATTTCAGGGAAATTTTGGTTGAAAAAAAAAGTCAGCGGAGTTGGGGGTGGGGGGGGGGGGGGTCAGAGCTCCCACTCGATAAAAATCCTTTTCGCCACTTTAGTGCGGCACGACGAAAGACCTATGTTTAACCACTTTTTCTATCATATCACATATACATGTACATATACATGTTTTAGTTATAATTTTTTTTACCTATAAAAGATACATGCATTGACTTATTTGTTGTACGTGTATGATGACAGTTGTATATTTGCAGTCTCCTCATTGGCATGTGTCTATTTGTATCACTAAATGATTTCCAAGTAAAGATACTGAAATTTTACAGATCTAAGTTAGAGAGAAAAAACCCACTTTTTATATAACGAAACAAAAATGTATGGACTCATACACATAAATAAGAAGATGGAGTGAAAGTCACAACGACATTATTTCTTCTGTTCTTGACTATTTCAGAGTTGCTACAAATTTACAATCTCCCATTTTTAAAAACCAGGTGTAAAATTAAATATTCTGTTTTAAGTTTTTAAGTCGATTAAGTGTAACTTTGAGAATTAAGTGCATATATTTTTGAGAGGCAAATATGTCGCTATTAAGTCAAGTGAATTATGTTCCAAGGTTTTTCAAAGAAATAAGAAAACTGTCGACACTTGCAGTACTCTGATGATTTCTATGGCGACCGACTACATTGCATAACATATTCCATAACTTCTAAACATGAGACCAAATATTTATTATAAAGTTAAGATCTTTGACTTAAAACTTTAAACTTATATTTTAACAATTGACCACTACGGTGAAAGCACCCTTCCAATTGTTTTTTAATTACATAACAATTGATGATCTGCAGCCTAGGGCTATCTATGTCCAGGGCTGTGTGCACAAAAGCGACACGAGATTGTCGGTCGCACGGGGTGATAGAATTAACACAGACCGACCGAATAAACAAACAGATTGCAAAGTGAAACACATTAGGAGGAACTGTTACACATAAGTAGTCACCAAAAATTGATTTTTGCAACATTTGAATATTCGATGAGTTTGTTTTTGCAGTGAAACAAACGATCATACAGAAGAACTACAAAAGTGATCAAGTGACCGCTAGAATCAAAACAAAACTTGTTTACAATTCATGTGAATATTTTAAAAAATAACCACTGATTCCCTCAATTCTGCACAAATTGTTTATCGTGCCAGCACCTACTGCATACATGTAATATTGTAACACGGAACTTTGATTTTAATTTGATTTGATTTGAACGTTGAACACTTGGAGAATGTTTGATTTTTTTTTTAAATTCACCTTTTCTTTGTACACCCTGCTAATTTTTTGTACAACTCTTAAAAAAACCTCTTTTACTTTTACACGATTTTGTGTTGGTCGAATATTAATTCCCACACCAGTAAATATATAGATAATATTGTCTCAAAAGTTTTGAAGTCTGTAGAAAGTTTCAGCATTAATAAACGGAAATAATCATGGGTAAATAATTTATGTTTATCTTATGTTGAAAGACAAGTTTAACACGTACCGGTCAAAAGTTCGGCGTTGTATTGTATTTAATCTTTTAAATAAACAATTAGCCTTAATTGCATATTTAGATTCGGACTAATGGCTTACTTTTATTCCATTGATGGTCAAGTTTCTATATGATTTTATGCACTATCGTTTAAACTAATGCTAAATCAACTGTACAACTAAGATAAATTTATCGTTTCATCTTAAACCAATGTAGTTGAATTGAAAATAAAACAAACAATTTAATAGTGGTGTTCGTACAGATTATCAATAAACATGCACGTGTGATAAGATAGAAGCACAAGAAACTACCGCAGATCACTTGTCCACTCGCGCGGTATATCCTCGGCCATTTGCGAGGGATGATTATCATTTAAAGGGTAAATCTTTGTGGGTATTTTATGTTGATCTTAAACATTAAACATTATTTGTACAATTTAACAATACTAGTTTTAAAGACTTACAAACCCACCTTGATAATTATATGTCTGTCGATGCTTCTGATTAGGAATAATATCGCTATTATTATTTTTCAAAACTCTTTTATTATTTTTCAAAAAAGCTTTCTTTATTTACACTCTATCGTTTAATTAACTCAATTGAAGATGAAGAAACTTTTATAGCATAAACTTAAAACAGTTCTTGTGTTTGCTGCTAAATGAACACATATATGCAAGACGCGAATCGTGTGTATTAGATAATCGCTGACCGCTAGGTACATGTACGTAGTCCAGCTGCGATCGATCTCCTCGGCCGCGGACGAGGGATGGATTACGCTCAGAACCCAGAAAGATTTGAAATGCTTGCAGTATAGTGATTATAATAAATATAAAAATAGAAGTTAATTTTTTACTTAAAAACCCACATTTGTTCTATGTCTTATTATGCTTCAGATTGGGTTAATTAACACTCTAACGTTTTATTCAATTTAAGAATAATAAACTTTTACATGTATATGTATTTAAAATTAAAAACAATTCTATATGTTTGCGGCTAAACAAACCCATATGTGTCAGTCGCGAATCTTGTGTAGTAGATACCGCTGACCGCTAGGTAGTCCTGCCGCGATCGATATCCTCGGCCGCGGGCGAAGGATAGGTTACGTAATGGTACACACACGCAGCTCAGATCCCAGATAGATTTCAAATGTATGCAGTTTAATAACTAAAATGTAGTACATAGAAGTTTGGGTTTTTTTTATCCGTAATTTGAGATTTACTAGAAAAGAAATAGAATGTTTATATTTTCTGTTTCTCCTTTTTAAAGGATTCTTCACTATAAGAACTTAACAAAAATGACTTATAGTCCTTAAATAAAAGCATGTATACTTAAAAATAACTTCTTTCTTATGAATTAAGGCATCCCGTATAAACCGGTATACATTCAGTGGTAACTTTATTTCATTTGCACGCACAAAGACTTTCGTTAACTTTGCCAAATTGCCGCGAATACTGGTCTACACGTAATACTGTTTGTCCTCATATTATGCAATACTCGAACACAAAAACAGCTTTATGAGATTAATAAGATCACAAACAACATTTTTTGCAGCGACGCCTATATCGAAAAATTTACCGTTTTAGAGTTATAAAGCAAAGACTTTTAAGGGATCTAGACCCCTAATTTAAGGGGCTAGCCCCTTTTTTATGGTATCAAATGAAAGCCCTTAATTTTTGGCACAACTTTTGTTCTATATGTGTTTAAAAAATATTTATTATTAAAAAGTTATGGAGCAAAGATGTAAGCAAAATTTAGCATTTTTTGAAACATAAAATTCGATGTGATTTTTTAAGAAGTATACGTAGGTTAATCAAACATATAAGACTGGGAGGATAAAGTTCAAGATGTCTACATTAATGGTTTGTAAATTAAAACTACTTGCTAGGGATCAACTCAGAGCCTTTGCACGTACACGGGACCCACTAAAAAATTATTCAAAGGGGAATAACTCAAAACCGGAAGTAGCGATTTCATGATGTTTTGTGCTATAGTGAGCTATTGGCATTTCCAATATACCCTAAACATTTGAATAAAATCGGATGAAAAACAAGCGAGATATTAAGGTTTAAAGAAACGTCTAGAAGAAAAAGAAGAAGAAAAATAATAATGAAGAATTTCCAACAGAATCAGTACAAGGTCTTCCGTTGGAAACGGAAGACCTTAATTAAGCAGAATGTAGTGAAATTATTAATAGCATTATTGTAGGCCTAAAGCTTGGTTATGTAAATGTCAACAAAATGGTATGTCGATGTATCTATTTCGTAAATTTCCGATATCATATGCAATTTAAAATCCGTGCACGCACGGGTCAAAGTCTAGTGTAAACTATAATTGTGTTCGGTTATCATTTCTAAACAAAATTGCCAGTTTGTATTAAAGTATTTACTAAGTATTGTTACGTTAGCTTAATATTCATTAGAGAAACGAAGCGGGCATGGTCGTTTACTGTGCTTTGAGGGATTGCATTCATTGTAAAGGGGGTGTAACTTCCGTGTTTTACTCAATGTAAATAATTAGTGCATAGTTATCGATTGATTCTTGCTAAACTAAAGTAAAATTAATATATAACAAGTAAAAGTTGTTACAGAATAAATAACTAAACAAATGCCAAAAAGAGTTCTATTGACTCCACAGATACGGGTATTATGGAATGCACCCAAAGGAGGCACAGGATTAATTCTACTCCGCGCCATATTGTCAAAATCTTAGGAGCAGTCCATAATTTTACGGGCCACTACAGTGGAATAATCCATGATGGGAAGCTAAGCATTATTCTAACAACTGTATTGTGTTCGTAATTAAGTTTAAATTGCTATATTTTTATTTTGTTGGCGGCAAATAAAGTTTTAAGAGAAAATTACATGTACGCAAAATATTTTAGGTTTAAAATAAATAATATGTAAAATTCATTTAAAGTACCCCCCCCCCCCTTAGTAAAGATAATTTGAAACAGTCAAACTTTAGAGACGCGCATTTGGAAAACTGCGAGAAGAACGAACTACAAATCAAAGACAGATTAAAATTCATAGAACCAAGTTCTTGCAATGAAATAAATATGTTTAGTCAGGCAAGCTTTTTGGAAAGCTATTACTTGTATAGGGGTTGTAGGGATAACGGTGGTAAGAGAGAAATATGGCGGACAGTGCCTATTTACGAGCGGTGTTCAGCTTTAACATCCATTCAGCTTATACACATGCAATTTACATAAATAACGCGATAATCAAGAAAATGAAAGTAGAACTGACTTACCCAATCGACGCCATTTTCCCTAAAAGGCCGCTTGCGGTAACGAAAATAAGCTGAGATTTCTCCGTAAAATTGAACTCTCGTGAGGCGACTTGGATAAAGTTTAGTAGCACGCCGTTTAGCAAAATCTCACCAGAGTCAGAAATCTTAGATTTGAGGCTGAGATTTTTACATGTTAGTGGCACCGAGGTCTAGCCACTAAATTCATGTGTTGATGGATTGTATGTGTAACATTAATGTACATAAATGCCAAAGAACGATCGTGTATGTTTAGTGTAGGAGAGGAGCTTTAATTTAATTAAAATGTAGCATTAAACTGTCCTCTCCTACAAATAAGGAAATACAGCATTATTGTAAATAATAGCATTATGTAAATTGTGATATGTTATATTTATGCCAGTACCAACAAATAACAGTCTAGTCAAAATACTATGGTAATTCTAATTCTTGAGTATTTTTCAGTAGTTAGCTGATCGTCTTCAATTGTTCACATCAGCCAATAAGAGTGCGGCGTTTAGTCGCGCGATGTTTTGACTACGTCATTTTAACTGTCAACAGTTTGTAAATACAGCAGTCAAATTTGGCATAGGCTATGCGGAAATACTTCAAGTAGGGGGTTGGTATCCCTACAGTTATCATAGGGCAACTACTTAGACGACAATCATGGGCCTCTCAGATGATGTCCGGACTGTGGACAAGCAGCTCAAGACAGAGATTGAAAAGCTCCAGAGAGTTCATTTTTGGTCTCATCGTGGTTTCTGGACGAACCTGGCCTACCTGGGGAGAGATGGTGTCCACATTGAATCTGGTTCTCGTCACATGAAGAAAAACCTTTACAACAACATTCAAGATAAGCAGTCTTGCATATTTTTATTATTCTGTGAGCCAAAATGCATTCATAGTTTTCAATACATTCACAAGCATGTGAATTAAATTTACAATGTGCTTGTAGATGTATAAAAAAATGATCATAATTAAACCTGTTGAGTCAAAAACAAAGTCATGTAAAAAAATGTGCAATCTCATGATTATTTTATTTAATGTTCTAGAGAGTTAATTGTTATTTTACTTTATTTTTTTTAGATTAAATTTTCTAACTATGCACATGCTTAAGTCATATGCAAAGCCACTCTTTCCACATGCACTGAATCATGTATAATGATTTTACTTCCGGATTGAAATGTATCATGTGTTTAACCAATCAGATCCCTCTATTTTTGACCAATCAGTGATAATCAGTATACCCAATAGAAATGATGCATGATTAGACCAGTCAGTGAGAACTTGCAGGGTATATATACAGCCATGTAACAACCGTTAATGATACAACGCCGCTTAATGATATAAATAGCATTAAGCGTTGCAATTGCAACGCTTAATGCCATAAATTCTTGCATTAACAGTTGACATCTTCAACTGTTAATGATAAATCGCCGCTTAATGATATAATTGTATCATTAAGCGTCACAAATGCACAGCAGCCCTAACGCTTAATGAAACAAGCAAATATCGACATCCTCAACCGCTAATGATACAAACTTTATATCATTAAGCGTTGCAGTCGCACCCTTTAATGATACAAAATTGTAAAAATGATTGAAATATTATTGTGTTCATAAAGCAATGGGATGAATATTTGCTTAAACAAGGCAGATCTAATATTTCAAGGTGAATTATTAATTTTTTTATCACCCCCCCCCCCCACTTTTAAAAACGGTGCTACATGCCTGTAACATCAGTTTTAGCTGAAATACACTTTGCTCACAATTCATAGCGTGAAATTAATCTTTTAACAGCTTTTTTTTTTTTTACAATAATTTTACAAATTGTTAGATCATATTCATACGATGTACATTGAAAAAAATCAGATGCTATATTGTGTCAAATATAAAAAGCGAGAATATATTTACAATTTCACATGATTGCCTATATACACAGGTAAATTAGCGAATACAAAAAACATTGATAATGAACTTATTTAAAACAACTGCGTGATTTTTGCGTGATTGCCCATGGGAGGCCCGCTGCTTAAAGGGAGCCGAATGGAAAGCTTTTCTTGTAATATAACTAATGGACTTATCTATTATCTCTAATCTTACGAACTAATTTATAGATCATGTGTTATAAAGAAGGGGTATTGAATGGTATCTCTTAGTCTTATTTATTTATCTATTTATTTTTGTGAGAGGGGAGGGGGGGGGGCTACATCAGCGCAGGCTAACTATTTTTTTTTTCATTATAAAAATGTGATTTATCCTTCAAACTTTAAAAACGAAATAAAATAAAAAGAATTTTTTTTATGATATCCATGCATTTTATGAAGTTATTAAAATTTTTGCTACAATGGATATAATGGAACAAATATACAAGTTGAGACAAATAAGAAAAAAACCCGGTTTTACAGGTGCATCGGTTGCTCGGACCCCTTTACCATTATGTACTAGGTTTCCGTGGAGTCACCAAGCCAAGCAGATCGTTCAATAGATGTGGTTAATATTAAATCTGCAAGTCTAATTAAATTTGTACATATAAATGGCAGATTTATGGTACGAATAAAAAAGAAATCTGGACAATTTAGAGTTATAGAAAATTGCTGAGGATCGGAGTTCGTTAAGGTGGTTTTGATGGAGGGAGGGTGGGCGTCTATCTCTTTTGCTACATGGAATCATTATGAATTTCTTCACTATTAAAATAACCTTATATTTTTGTTTCAGTTTGTTTATTTCGAAATTACTATTGGTGAGTTAAACTTCAAAACTTACAATATGACAACTGGATACAAATTGAATTCAATCAATGAGTAAGATATGTGTGTGCTTGGGAGGGGGGGGGGGGGGTAGGAACGCGGCTTCAGTGAGGATTCAAACGGATAGTGACTTTCTTTGAAGTATGGAATGTCCGTTTCACTATTTGTTTTTAGTAAAACACAAATAGAAACAAAAAGAAATGATGCTGGAAACAGGAAAAAACATAGAATATTTCGAGTTAATTTATCTACAAGTGAAACAAGCAATTTTTATGGAGCGTTCGATTGTACCTTCTGGTCAGACTGTGAATGCGGTAAATCACTCTCGGGTAAACCCAGGACTACGACTTTTTAAGGACGTCGTTATAACTCAACATGCAGACTGTATAGGCAATGTATATAAAATGATAACTCCAATACAAAAATGTACATTGCTCTGATTTTCATACATATACATTAATATACTCTTTATCATAATAGTATAATGCTTTCCTGATAATAGTGCCGTTATTTTGAATAAAATTACATGTGTCCTCGATTTTGTTTGGACAATCCTCGTATATGTAAATGTAAGCAGTGTAGATTATGTTTTGAAATTTTCGTAAGAATTGTTCTTCACACATGCCGTCAAAAGATTAAAAACAAAATTGACCCCCTCCCCGTAATATTTAATTCGGATTTCTGTCATGCATATTAGACATTATACGTCACAACGATAAAAAAAGCAACTTTAATTTAATTAGGTAATTTTAGTTTAGTACAATGTTTATACTATACAAAGCAAAACATATCAAATCTTCTTTTTTAATTTTAGAAATATTGAAACAATCAAATCATTGAGCATGTGTCACCCCCCCCCCCTCCCGCACGCACACACGCACACACACCGCAATGATGAATCGATCGTATT